>FR990072.1:13339298-14009485 GCA_905404285.2 Erannis defoliaria
TAATCCTTTCTTAGTACACCCCTCCGCATCGAGACGAATACACCCTCCAAATTTCAAGTCTGTACGACCGGCGGTTTGGGCTGTGCGTTGTCTGTCAGTCAGTCAGTCAGTCCGTCAGGACAGAGCCTTTTATTATTATATTAGAAGAAGGTTTTGCAATAAATATTATTGCAAAAATAAATAGTTCGGGTCAACGAATAATAGTGACTTAAAAACGGAGCGAAGAAAAGAGTTGCAAAATTAAGCGAACTGAAAGAACAGCTAATTAAGAGATTATTATGTGATATGTCCCTGGTCCCTGTGTGTTTACTATTTACAAACGTAATTTTAAACGTTAATAACAGCTTTAATCATTTAAACTTTATCTTTTGTAGTGGTAGGACTCTACTACAGAGTCCGCCTGGGGAAGTACCACATACCTTTGCCAGTTATTCAACCGCCAAGCAGTAGTGTGCAAGCATTACTGTGTTCCGGTTTGTAGGGCAATGTTACCAGAGAAATTACTGGGTATGAAGAGATTTAACATCTAATATCTCAGGGTGACGAGCGCAGTGCAGGGCGGCGCAGGATTGTGTTCGCAAATTCATAATTCTGACACTGCTACTGTTAGTGGCAGGCGTGACGCTTACCACCAGGCGAACGTCTTGCTCGTCTCATCACTTGAATGTATATATATAAAAAAAAATATTAAGACCTTACTCGCCAGTGGCGCCAGCTAGTGAGCCTATAAACGGTAGCATTCATTCGCTTGCTACTGGACAACGTATATCAGTAGTGAGATCTTAGACTTAGATATTTCAAGGTTTGCTTACAATCGCGCCATTGGTTTCAATAGCACTTCTCAGTTAATCATTGATTGTTTCAATGAAATTCTGATACTTAAGTAGTTTGCTGTCGCCATAACAATTAATCTATGATAAATTATATGTCTAGATAGACTGATGGATCCTAAACGCGTCGAAAAAAATAGCGGGTAACTGTTAGCCTCTTATGCACGCACACTATAACAACGACAATGGTGCAACGCGAGTGTAAGACATGGCTGTCACGCACACTAGTATAATAATGTTGGCCTGTCATTTTTCGTTCATAAACAGTACGAGACTCTATCTAGACATATTATTTATCAAAGCAATTAATCATGTACTTATCAGAATTTATATCGAACAATCACTGGAATACATTTTACTGAGAAGTTCTATTGAAATTGAAACCAATGACGTGATATTGTTTCATTCTCAACCAGCACTCGCTGGTTGAGATGCACATGCCTTCGAGCGCAATTTGTAGTAAAACTAATTTGGTATTTATTTTTTAGTATGATTTCAACTGGTATTTATCGTTTTCTAAACTACTTAATATAGTAAAAATTCGTACATCCTATCGTCAAACTTGCTGCCCCTGTAGAAATCTATAAATTGTAAAGAAACAAATACAATTTTTAACAATCTACCAATTCCAACCGACTTCAAAAAGGAGGTGGTTCTCAATTCGGTTGCATTTTTTTTATTGAGGTATCAAACCTCAGAACTCCGTTTTATGAACCGATTTAAAAAAAAGTATACAATGTGTAACAAAAAGGTTCAAAAATACTGAAGGGTATTTATGTACTCACCATTATGAACAACTTTTACTATAGAGCCAACATTGATATAGCGTAAAAAAAATTTGCTGTTCCATAAAAAATGTTCATTGACCTTGGACAAAATGTATGGGATAGCTGATTTTTTTTCGCGATTTCTTGGTTGGCCCCATAGTAAAAGTTGTTCATAATGATGAGCACATGCATACCCTTCAGTATTGTTGAACCTTTTTGTTACACGTTGTATATTGAAGGAATACTCAGATTGGTCCCATAAAAATTTCATCAAAATCGGATCTGGAATTTGGATTTTAAATCAAAATAACTGGAAGAAACATCCCAGTAATCGATCAGTAATCAGTAGTTTTTTTCTAAAGTAATTATGTAATTTATAATGCACGATTTTTTACCAATTATTAATTATTTTGCTACACATTATATTTATCGCACCATAATATCATATAATAAAATGTTGCTTCAAATTTTTTGCAAAGATTACAAACACCCTCACGGAATTTGTCTTGAATATTATTAAAATGGCTAACGAGATCACTGACAGCTCCCGTCTGAAACTCGTAACTCGATGAAAAATTTAAAATTTAATAAACTTCCTTCAAGATTGTTAGGTGCATACTTTCCTGGCTGTGTTAAAAGTGAACGAAGAAAGGAGTGAATGAAACGTGCTAGAATTTTCTCAGACTGGTTTTGTATTAAATAAAATGTCGCAAGATAAAGTAAGTGCGCTTTTAAAAATACAACGCACGGCAATTCCTTGAAAATAGTCGCTGAGATATTACCGAAGATTCAGTAAAATTTTAGTAAAGTTTCGTTTATTTGGCGCAACATAAACATTGGACCTGGGTTTGTCCTTAAACTGCAAACAGACCCACTGGAGGACGGGCAGCAGCGTCCTCTTGGTAACGGTGGTGACCATTCTGCGATCCCCAAGCCGCCTGCCAAGCGTGAGGATTATGGTAACACCCCTCTATAAAGGGGGAGGCCTTCGTCCAGCAGTGGACGTTTTATAGCTGACGACAACAAGCATTGCCATTCAACGCGGCAATGCCGCTAGCCTTAGCTTAGCCTAGCTTTCATCTGGTTACAATCCTTTTGTTTTTGTATAACTGGCTAAGTAGTACCTATAAGTGGTATATGTAGTTTGTTGTAGTTAATAAGAATAAGTCTTAACCCTAACATAATTTCGTGGTGGAAAAGGATTTTATATTTTAGCCACTGTTAAGTTTCTATAATGGACATTTATTTGTGTTCGGAATTATGTCTTAAGTGTTCCATGTTGCCTTTGTTTCTTGCAGTATATACTCGTAGTTAGAAAAATACTAGAAGTTTTTATTACAAAAAAGACTTAACGATAATGTTAACTAAATTACTTCGGTGGTGTTCCGTAGGTAGGTAAAGTAATAGTTTCAACAGCAAGATGGCGGCGTGCTGTATACTTAGGCCTAAAGAAATAATTTTGTAACAATAATAGCCTTATTTGTTCCTTCTAGATGTTTCCACAATAATTCAAATAATGTACGGCAATTGCTAAGATACTTAAACCGGACTTGTGAAAGGACTCTTTGATCTCAGCCACATTGCCACAGAGAGTACTTGTTACTCTGAAATATTCATGTCGTCACCCTGTTCTGACGGAATTATCAAGATGACAACTCGACACGTCCTTCCTAAGTACCTATTTACTATTAATAGGTGGCGGACAAAACTACTGCAGACCAACGAGTGGAAAATATAGGCAATTACGTTCCCCCTATAATTCCCCCTTCTTTCCCTTACAGTTGTTTATAATTATGTAAATAAACACTAAAAAACAGGGTTTTAACTTAAGGTTAAGGTTTTAACCTTAAAAGCGGTTTTGTGGCTACATTTCCACACAGCAAAACTACTGGACCCCAAAACAAAGGAGTTGCCTAGTTTGGTTTACAGGAAGGTCCGTATATTAGTAGGAATAAAATGAGGTACCTACCTACTTTAAGATAATAAAAGTTCTGAGTACAGCTAAAATTTATTTTTTTAAACTGGTTTAAGCCTTTATTAACTGCAAAAAACTACTTAGCCTATTATACACAAAAAACAAAAAGATTGTATTATCCAGACCGACGAAAGTCTAGAGTCAATCCATATGCTCAAACCCACTACCAGTCAGCACCGTACACAACATACTGGCGGTATTGCCACATTGAATGGCAATGCCTATGCGTTGGGCCAAATAAACGCCAGCATTTTGATCACGCGTCGCATCGACCAGGCGCTCGGATAACTTTTTGAAAAGATGATGAGCTCCCGGTCCCCACGGACCTAATGTTTCTACACCAAACGGCTCAAATAAATAACCACTGCCGAGGTTAGCATATTTGCGCCGCTTGTGCTGATCCGCCGAATTTTCCGCCGAACCAGCCCTACTCTGTGTCTCAGAAAGATGAGACGGTGCCAAAGTATCGACGCAAGTTGCGTCCCATAACTTCCATGGCACAAGTGTCATAGCGTCAGTTATTTTGCCATCGTCACGCGTCAGACCTCTCTGTTCATATTGGTCATGGGCAGGCAGGCGTCATTACCACCGACAAAGCGTCATGTTTGTCTCATTATTTGAACGGTATAAAATTGCTAACAGTAATTCAAATAAAATATAAACAGTAAAATCTAATAACCTAAGAACATCGTTTGAACGTAAGAACCTCTCAGCAGCCATAGACGTCCACTGTTGGACGAAGGCCTCCCCTTAATAGGGCGGGGTTGCCATAATCCCCACGCTTGCCAGGCGGCTTGGGGATCGCAGAATGGTCACCACCGTTAACCAAGAGGACGCTGCTGCCCGTCCTCCGGTAGTTCAGGATGTATTTTTAGGACAAACCCAGGTCCAGGGAAGAACCATAAACCATATAACGTTCCAAGAAGGAAGCTCTCCTATATTATTTTAAAAATAAAACAATGTTTATCAACATCACGCGTGTTAATATGTCAAATGGCACGATCGATATAAAGGTACCTTTAAACTAATTGGCAATTAAAACGTCACGCAACCGTTTTTCATTTGTCATACAAATTGGCATTTCAGCAATTAATGAGTACGCTATAATATTCAGGGTAATTAAATCAGAAATATGTTAAATGAGGCAAAATATACCTAACGCTCTTTACCGCACATTCCCTCGTAATTTGCGCGAGTCGCTGTATTATCATCTTTAAATACAAAATTCAAAATCCTGACTGGCTCACTGACTGAAATATCAACGCACAGCCTAAACCGCTGGTCGTACAGACTTGAAATTTTGAGGGTGTATTTGTCTTGATGCGTAGGGGTGTACTAGTGCCGGATTTATATTTTTTATTAGTGTAGGCTACTATATTTCTGCCGCCCCATATACCTTTCTAAAATAATAGGGGCGGCAGTGTCCTCTGAAATCTGCCGCACCTAGGCCGCGGTCTATACGGCCTATTGACAAATTCAGGACTGGGGTGTACTAAAAAAGTATTTTTAGAAATTCAACCCCAAAGGGGGTAAAAATGGGTAAAAACTTTTGGTATGAAACTCCTTTGTTTTTGAACTTTTGGTCGTGAAAACTTGTATTTGGATAGCTCATTTGAAATAAAAAATGCTGTTTTCAATATTTTTTGACAGGGATGATTTAAGGGAGTGAAATGGGGGATGACATTTTCTATGTAAAATTATTTGTTGTTAAAACATATTTTTTTTGTGCTAGGGTTAATCTAAAGTGCAATATGCAATATGGGGGGAAAAAAAAGAGAGTAATGATAATGAGTTTACCCAGCGGTATGGATTACGAGTATTTGGGAGTGGCTAAATTTCTTCCGTACGCGGCGAAGTCTCGGGCGACATCTAGTATTGTATCAGTGCGACATGGCGGGACGCGCTATGAATTTGTTTAGTCCCTTTGCTTTTAGTCTTATAATATCCGAGCTCGGTGACAGTCAGCCCGGGGTCTGACTTAATAACCTCAAGCTTAGATAGAGACCTTTTCGAGTCCCGACTGACTGAATTCAATATGAGAGTAAACAAAATGTTCTGAATATAAAGTATGCGTGTATGCTTTGGGGAATAAAATTGACGCTTTATATCTCTATGGCTTTTTGATTTGTTTTTTTATGCACTCGAGTGACGATACGAGCTAGTAGTTTGCCTGGTGGTAAGGCGAATACAGTCCTGCGCTGAACTGTACTGCGCTCGTCACCCTGAGATATTAGATGTTAAATCTCTTCATACCCAGTAATTTCTCTGGTAACATTGCCTTTCAAACCGAAACATTAATGCTTGCACACTACTGCTAGTCATGTTCTTAAAACATTTTTTTATTTTTCATATCGATGACCAAAAAAGTTGTATTAAAATATTTGAGAGTATTTCGTTTCTTTCAACATTAAATCCTACGTAGTAACCCAAAGATTTATCAACGAGCCCGTGAATACCGTTTCATACTTACTTTAACATAATTTTCCAACTTTAGTACACTTCACTCGATTGCCCTTTCTCCCTACTTCACCGTAATTCTCTTCACAAAACGTTGTAAGAAATAATCGGAGTAAAAGAGTCCGGTCCCTACTTACTTATGCATCGCCCTTCGTACTTGCGCCCACAAATGAATTATACAAAGGAACCTTTCATCACGTGAGCATTCCTTATTTATCCCGTCTTCCATTACGTTCTAAGCCACTCTTAACGGTATTAAGAGATGTACGCTTTTAGTCCAAATAAAATGTCGCCTTTCTCTGCTGAGTGTACCCAAATTTTAACAATTGTTAATCTTTGTGAAACCTTCAGGGTGATTTCTGTAGCTTTCAGTGACACGCAAATTTACTTTGGATTTAGTAGTAGTACTAGTATAACGTATAGCAAAGAGTATTATGATGATGCTATCCATACCAATTTCGGCTAGAGCGACCAATTATTGTTTCGGGTTACTGACGCGTCCTGGGGGTCTAGACAAGAACCACTTTCTGATAGCGTTAACGTCTGCGGAAAGGTAAAATTGTATGAAAATGACATTAGCAGTCACGTGATATTTCTCAAGCTAATGCCATTTTCAACAGACGCAAACGCTAACAGAAAGTGGTTCTTGTCTAGACCCCCTGGCCCCCTAGCACGCGCCAAGGACTAATTGCTCTTTCCCCGCGCGGGAACGTGATAAAGGTAGAATATGGATATGACTGTCTCGTTTTCAAAGGGAAAAAAAGTGTGGATATACGTTTATCACGGCTCGCGTGCTAGGCAGGCTGATATGACTAAATATCCCCAATTTTAGCTATGTAAATGTCCTGTGGAACATTTGCTACAAGTGAGGATGCCATTTACATCATTGTAGGGTATATTATAAGGCGATTTGTTCTTTAGGCGGTCGTTTTTTATATCCAGGTAGCGCCTTCTCTGGTTTTCAAAAGCATACAATTTAGTGTGCACTTTCTGTCTCCATTCTAAGCGGCTTGCGGCTTGTGATTCCCATGTTGAACATGTGTGATGTTGTTGTGTGTTGTTGTTGTGTGTTGTTGTTGTTGTGTTTGTTGTGTATATGAAATATGCTTCCCATCTGTTATGGAAACGTTTGTAAAAAAACTATGTGATGGCTAATATTATATTATGTGGGTAATAACATGGTGTAAAATGCTAAATTTTTTATTAAAAAAAACTCTACTTACACGTCATATTCATGTGATAATGATCTCATATTGCAATTACATCAGTAATACTCTATTTTAAGCTATCACCTGTATCACAGTTCATTATCTTTCGGCATCAGCCATAAAATGTCCACTGCTGGACGAAGGCCTCCCAATAAGAGGGGTGTTGGGGTGGGGCATTATCATTATATACGACATATTTGCCAGATTTGTGAACTTGCGAATACAATCCTGCACCGCACTGTACTGCACTTGTTACCCTGACCAATTTGCCTGAAAAAAACATTCAAACATTTCGTGTCCATAATGTGTCTAAAGTGCATAATGTGTATACCTATGTACACACTCTGTATGACACTCACAATAGTCACTACTATTGTGAGTGTGTTTTGTTGAGGCTTAGGTTCGATAGAGTTTCAGTGTTAAGCGCAGGAAAATTTTGCAGGAAAAAGTTATATAACTTCGAACTTTTTTACAACTATCCGTATTCTATCTTCAATCTGCCTCTAAACATATACCTTGCACTGTGGCAAAATATTAATGCACTTGTTTTACAACATAATCAAAAAAACATTTTTTTTAAGTGCGACTTCAATTTCGGCTACCTAGAAGACATCTTTTCCAGTTATTTTGATTTATAAACCAAACTACCGAACCGATTTCGATAAAATATAGATGACCACTTTTGAAGTATCACCTATCAAAAAAAAAAATCATGAAAATCGATTCATATTGGCGGAGTAATCGCGTAACAAACATACAAATAAAACAAAGTCAAATTGACAACCTCCTTTTTTGAAGTTGGTTGGAAATATCCCGTGATCTACTAAATAGTTCTACTTGGTTCTACTATAAATTTTCTGTGCTGCTGCCTTGGCAAAGGTCAAAGTCGATCCAGCGTTTTTATTAATAATATAAAACGGTAGCATATAGACGGACTGAGAGAAATACTTGAATTTATAATATCATTGCGAATTCATCAACAACATTAGATGTAACCTTGACTCACTTGCGGTAAAACTCGATAATGATTGCAGCAACAGTATCGAGTTGCGCTGTGGAGGTGGTTTTGATGAAATGGAAGCGGACCATTGTTTGTCGTACGATTCTTCGTATAAATAAACTGATTGGAATTGCGCATAGCTCTGAGGGAAGTTATTTGTTAAATAGTGTTATGCTTTCTGTTCAATAGTAGGAAGATAAATAAATTTAGCAGAAGAATATACTTTATAAAGGAGTGCTCTCAGTGGCGGATTTACACATTTGCCGCCAGTAGGCTATTATAATATTGCCATCCGAAGCGAGTTCTATCGATATCTTGGATCGATACCCATAATTCACTATTATATTTTTTGTCAGTGAAATTGTAACTTATGATCGATGTGTCAGTTTATTAGCCAAGATTACGACCTAACGATTTGAGAGCCATTTCCCATACCAGGTTTGGTGTATCTATAACATCTTCGATTGCAATGTCGCTTAATATGAGGCGAGCTTTAGCTCCTAGCTTTTCAACCATGAAATAGCTATTATAATGGGCGAGGTGGTTTAAGCAGTGTCGTCATCGACATACACATTAGTCGTAACTAGCCTAAGCTTTGATGCGCCCGGTGCGAGCTTCTATAACTGCACCCATGCATAACCCAAAACAGAGGTCCTGCTCTGGTCATTTCTGCGCGCTTCCAGGGTCTGTGCCCTGTGTCTGGGTACTACTGGCACCGCCCTAGTTACGGCACTGGGTTGAGTCACCGAATATCGGTTCTCTGTATCCATCCCTATGTATAGGTACATTCAGGTTCAATACTCGAAATTTCCGAGCCGAGTGTAGCAAAACAATCCTTGTCCTTATAAATGTTGCCTCTTTCCTTGAGGCAGGTCGTTCGTCTCGTGAAGCGATTCCAACAATCGCGACCCGGCTGCTTTCTAAAGAAACTTTTCAATGGCGAAGGGTTAGGTTTCGAATGTAAGAGAGAGTAATGTATTGCGCCGAATAAAGGTAATAATGGCCTTTCAGTCAAAAGTTGTGATGTTGTTCGTGATGAGACTGAGAAATGTTTTCTTGGCCAGATTGGCAAACTTGTAGAAGCAGTTGAAATTGCTCCAAGGTTCTACAGAGTAATAGGTCATCAATAGACAGCTGCGTCCACTGCTGGACGAAGGCCTCTCCCTTGATAGGGAGAAGTTGCCATAACCCCACGCTTGGCAGGCAGCTTAAGGATAGCAGAGTGGTGAGGACGATGCTGCCCGTCCTCCGGTGGTTCTGGATTCAGTTTCTGGGTGAGCTATAGGTAACTAGCCCCAATACCCTGTAAGGGTCAGCCTATATGTACATAATAAGAGACAACATTTGTTGCATTATAATTGAAAAAATATTTCTGAGTATAAAAATCAGCAGGTTCATACATTTTGTCGTGTTCAAGTGACATTTTATATGAAACAGCAAAATTTTTCTGTCACAAATTTTAAGCAATAGAAAATGTGTGTTTTATGCTGTAAAAAAGCTGTTCTTAAGTTGATTTCAGGTAATTACTTCTTCGTTATCATCATCATCAGCCTGGAAAAATCCACTGCTGAACGAAGGCCTCCCCATTAGATCGACACACTGTACGTCAACTTGCCATTTGCATTTACCTAGTGAGAGGCCTACCTACGCTGCGCGTGGTCGGCACTGAAGAACCTTTCTTCCCCATCGGTTATCAGTTTTTCGTGTTATGCGGTCTGCCCATTGCCGCTTAAATTTGGCGACCCTGCGAGCTATGTCGGTGACTTTGGTTCTTTGGTGAATATCCTCGTTCCGGATTGTATCGCGCAAACTAACTCCGAGCAGAGCTCTTTCCATTGCTCGTTGTGTGACTCTCAGTATGTCCAAACACTGCAAGCTAGCTAGTTAGTTACAAAAATAATATAAACTACCTGGTTCTGTACTTTTTACCTGCCAAACCCGCAGCCCAGATTGAATACGCAGTGCAGTGCAAAAACTTTTTCCAGAGTCAAGCCAAGAGTCAAAGCGGATGTATTCTGGCGTTGTTAAATTGATTATTTGTCAAATCCAATTAATTGGATTATATTTGCTTCTCTTTAAGTATCTTCCGTGCAACAATACGTTTGATTGTCTCCAGTTGAAATTGATTCGGTACAATTAATTAGTCACGAAGTGAATCTAATAAAACAGTCAAGAATAATTCGTTGTATCAATCTCTCGTGAAGGCTCGGTAACTGAATGGCCGTAAATTGATAATTGAGTAGGTAAACAATTTCTGCGAAAATTGGTTACGAAGTGTCAGAATAAGGTGATAGAGTATTACTAGGAACTGGGCTTCTTATTGGTGGGATAGTAGATTACTTTTTCGTATTAAATTAAGTTTTGCAATCTTAGTGTCTGTAACAGTCTTTGGAATTACCTATTAGAGACGTGTCGTCGTCGTCAGCCATAATACATCTACTGCTGGACGATGGCTTCCCCCTAATAGAGGGGTGATGCCATAATCCCCACGCTTGGCAGGCGGCTTGGGAATCGCAGAATGCTCACCGTTAGCCAAGTGGACGCTGCTGCCCGTCCTCCGGGCACGTGTATTAGAGACGTGTATACTGTTCTAAATATTTTTTATTATGTATTATAATTTCTTCTTCTATTTAGGTGTGATAAGTCAGTTTGGGTCTTGCTATAACTTGCTGTAATAAAAAAAAATATATATAAAAAATACAAAAACAAACACAAACTAATAATCAAAAAATATCGGTGTTCAACGTCCATGTGGTAGGGTCCCAAGAAAGGCCACATTACCATTAAAAAAGCCATTATAAAGAGCCATCTCTCTTGTCACCTCACCAGCGACGTCGACTAAACAAGGATGAACTTGTATTGAAATAGTTAATCAAATTAGCTATATCAATACAAATACCAATTACGCGTTAATCAAATCGTTTCTTTAGACATCTTTCATACTCACATAATTACATATATTTTATTAATATCCAAGACTAGACTTTTATTCATGTGTTATATATGATTAGTATAGTCAGGAGATACGAAATGCTCGATCGGGATTCATTAGCGAGGATCTTACACGCATAATATTCTCTCTGAGGAAAGAATTCTCATTACGCCACAGGCGCGATAGGCATCCGACCCATTGTCTTAATGGCAATATGTAGACCTACGTACCTACGCGGCAGTGTTTCCACTTTTAGGGATTTCTCCCTTTTTTAGGGAAAAATTACTAATATTATGTAAGGTTTAGGGATATTTCATTTCAACAGGTATTTAGGGAGATTGTGGGAAAAATCGAACTTAATATTGTAATCTTTTTGTTTATGGTCTCAAACTCGTAATTAATATAACTCGTCAAGTTTTATTTGAGCTTTTATTTGTGCTGTGACCGTAGTTACAGACGACATAGGAACTTAGTCATATTATAGCAACAGTTGGTGTGTTTTTCATTCTGCAATTGCGGCAAAATATTCTATTATTCGTCTGAGTGAGATTGGTGATTACCTATCCAATGTTAAGGGCCGATAAAAATTGTTAAAGAAGTGCTTCGGCTTAAAAATGTTTTAAGGGCGGACAAGGACTTTTGATTTTTTTAGGGAATTTTAGGGATAATAATAGGGAAAACCCAAAATTGAAAGTGGAAACACTGCTACGCGGGTAGAACCTTCGGGCGATGTAGTACTTACTTGGATATATAATTTATTTCTGTGGCGGGATTTCGTTCTGATGCTGGAGAAAAGTGTAAATGCATAAAAAAGCGAATTCACTAGGTACGTCATTATTTCTCTGACGCGTCCGTGTTGCTAGAATATTTTTATTTACCTTACGTGACAATCGGCCAGAGTCAAAAAAACAAGTTATGTTTAACAACACTTAATATAAAATACTTACTTACTACAAAAAACAGAAAACTTGCATGATTTTCCTATCAGAAAATCAGGCAATAAAAAAAAAGAGGCTCATTGTAGATGGCTCTGACTTTGCGCAGACCAGAGGTGGCTATCATTGTCAAGTTTTTTATTTTATTAAATATTATGCTGTTTTGACTGGCACGTATAGTCTGCGCTACTGCGGGATTTTGGACGAGAAGATATTACGCAATTTCCCGAATGCTACCCATCCGAGTTGGATTTTTCAGGCGACCTCTTTGTCGAAGTTGGATCTACGACGCGGATCACTAACTGAACAATCTATCCAAAGTAGTTAGTTATAGTGGTCGGCAACTTCGAGAGTATCGTTCCCAACGACCACCGGCACGGGTACAACATAAAGATTGGACATGATTTTCGGCTTGTCCATGTTCATTTTAAGACAAACAACAGGTCAGTTGGGAAACGTTGTTGTGGTAAAGCTGAGCATTTTAATAGACATTTAATTAAAGCATCAATGATATTGTCGACACATCGTAAAACGAGCGAGCTAATATTTTCTATGGTATTTTTTTTACTTAATCAAACTTTATTTTTAGTTCTATAAACGATTAAGTGACAAAAAGAACAAATATAAACTTGACACTGGCAGAATGCACAATGTGCGATACCAATAAGACAAAAAAAATAACAAATGATAGCATAATTTTAGGGATAAGCTTAGACTTATCTATGTTTAGGATTCCGTACCTTAAAAAGAAAAAAGGAACCCTTATAGGATCACTCCGTTGTCTGTCTGTCTGTCTGTTTAGATCCTTTTTCTCTGGAACGCGTGGAGATATATAGTTGAAATTAATATTAATTACGTAAGTCAACGATCCCTTGGAGCTGTAAAAAAATCAAGCTTGTAAGTCAACACAATAAAAAATTACAGTCATTTTGGCGAGTTTTTTATAGTGAACTAAATCTAAATTATTATGGTACTTCCCGTTGACCTAGATTCATGAAATTTGGCAAGAAGCAAGGTCTCATAACAGTAGTTATGAAAATCGATAATTTGTAGATATATTCTATTCTAATATATTGTATTCTAATATATAATAAATATAAATTTATATTGTAAAATTTTAAAAAATAAATTATAATACAATTAACTTGATTATAAACATAATCGTCATTTCTCAAGCCAAAACTTAAACGGTTATTTTGTTTGTTTCTTTAGTTCCCAAAAAATACTAGATGGCGCTAGCTAGGTCTTAAAACTCGCACACGCATCATCATGGCAGCCGGCTCCTGCATATTATATATACTTACTATTACAGATGAGCGAGCGAGCCTCCATCGTAATTTTTAAACAAAACTAACAGGTCCTGTTAAATTATTTTAGTTCTTCCATTTTACCAATAGTACAATTCAAAATTAACTTTAGAAGAAAGGAGTTTCACTTTAGTTTTTAACCTTTTCTTACCTCAATGTCACTCTTATAGAGAAAACAGTTTCACATTGTATAAACCTTTTCCCAAGTAGGTTTTCAGTGTCCTTCTTTTTCTTTCTTCATTTTTGGCATTGCACTTTGTGCATTCTGCCAGTTTAACATATTCGATGGGCGATATTCTGACAGCAATAAAAAAAAAAAATAGTTCCTAAAAATGCGTTAGACAGCGACGAAGAGACATGGCCCTGAACAGTTTCACTATCTAGTCTGTGGTTCTGAAGATTTTAAACGAACGAGGCAAAGTAAAAAGGTCATCAAAAATATAAAGTAGGTAACCTTATTTCATTTACATCAGCTCTGTCATGCATTTTTTGTGTGGTTATTGTTTGTATAACAAAGTATTTGCCCACACTATTTCTTAAATTTTTGTTATTCCACGCAAATCAGTAAGTGCGCTTTGCCAAATAATTAGTTTATTACTATCAATAAACATAACAATAACTATCAACAAAAAAAAATAACAATTACGTAACGTAACAATAACAATTTATCAGAATTTCAACAAATGAACGCAAACTGTGAAAAGAAGCAGTGAAGGTGAGTGAACTGCTTTTTACAAGAAAAATGCTAAAAATACTGGGTCATATCTCGCCAGCGTGGCCTATCCTTTGGCTGCAGAACTACGTTCTGACAGCTGTTAGAAAACTTCCCATTATTTGCCATTATTATAACTTTTCAAATCATAGCATATCAACAATAAATAATTAAAAATAGTCACGGTCAAGTACAAATCATGCCCCACTGCATAGTCACAGCCCCTAGTTTGTTTGTAGTGACTTTTCTTTAAGCTTTTACGGAGTTTTGATAGGTCCTGTGAGTTTTATTAGTTGTAATATTTTGACCAATAGTACACATTTGTAGGGCTATACAATTCAAAAACTCATAAGGAGAAAAGAGTTTTGTACGATACTTAACTTAATTATACCTATTTTTAACGTTAATTTGGTGGCTTCTTCTGCGTACAACTCAATTTATACTCTTTAAAATGGAGAAATGAGTTTTCACTGGCATAAAACTTTGTACATTCTGCCATTGGCATTTTAAAAGTTTTTGATAGTATCAGTAACCAAGATTAGTCCAAAAATCAAATCCATTCATAACAAAAACAGTCACGGCCAAGACCAAGTCATGCCTTAGTGAAGTTGTGGCGGCTTTGTTAAGAGCTTTTACGGGGTTTTGAAAACAACAAGAAAATATATGTCTGAGTTATCACCACACATATTTTTTTTTATTTCGCATTTAGCATATTGAACGAAAGTGGAAATTATTTTAGGGATTCGTACCCAAAGACAATCCAACTGTACCCTATTATTAAGCTGCCTACTGTGTCTGTTTGTCTGTGTCCATCTGTCTTTCCGATCTTTACTGACCTATAATCTCGTGAATCGTAATAGATAGTCGGTTGAAATGTTCACAGAATATTCGTTACTATCGCGGATTATCTAGTACATGTGGTGATACGGAACCCTCGTTGTCCGAGTCGCAAGAAGACTCGTACCTTGACGGCATTTTTTAAAAGTAAATTTTCGTTTTGTTCGATTTAGTCATACTAATAATATAAACGCGAAAGTTCGTATGTATGGATGTTTGTTACTCTTTCACGCTGAAACGTCTGAACGGAATTAGATAAAATTTGGTATAGAGGTAGCGTTTACCTTGGAATAAAACGTAGGCTACTTTCTATACCAAGAATTGCGGGTGAAACCGCGGGGCGCAGCTAGTTGGTAACAAAAAAAAAGGTCCTGGTAAAACTAAGCAGGCCTTTTTGAAAAAGGTTTTCATTTTAAAATCCCTACGTTTCTGATGAAACTCGATGGAATTCAATTTGTATAAAAACAAAATTGTTCCGACCAAAGTTTGGTAAAAGGGTTTGGTTTCTGTGACCATTTGTGCTACCCTCGTCTTATCAACTATTTCGATGTTAACATTCGAAATTTCATTTTAAAATCAAAGTATCTTAGTAGTATTTAGATCGGGATTCCTTAATTCGCAAATTTAAAATTAAACTGATTCAGTAGTAAAAAGAAATTAAACTTAATTAAAAGGGCCAAAAATGTTAACTTACACATTTTAATGGGAGGTTATCTGACAGCTGATGGAACTTAGTTCTACAGCTAAAGATAGATGGCGCTGACGAGACACGGTTATCTTTTTTCGCATTTGTCAGATGAAACAGCTGTTCACTCACCTTCATTGCTTCAATTTGTGTTGTAGAAGAACAAAAGCATAGGATATACTATGGATACGTACCTTTTAAGCCCAAAAATAACCACAAAAAAAGATGACAGAACTGATTGTAAATGAAATAACCTTTTTTTATTTTTTGATCTTTTGATTCATTCGTTCAAAATCTTCAGAACCACAGACTAAGTAGTGATACTATTCAGAATCATGTCTCATTTTTTTTTATTGCCAGTCACAAAACCTCCCATTCATTTAAACTTTTTTGAAACCATTAAGCCACAAACTGTACATGTAAAACTATGATATACTAGCTATACACCGCGGTATCACCCGCGATTCCTGGGTAAAAAGTAGCCTATGTTTTATTCCAAGGTATAAGGTACCTCTAAACCAAATTTCATCTAAACCCATTCAGCCGTTTCAGCGTGAAAGAAAAACAAACATCCATACATACAAAGTTTCGCGTTTATAATATTTTTATTAGTAGGATACATAAATATGAAAACAATGACATCCAAGTCATGCAAAAACCACTAACATCAAAACTACCTAGTTACTTATACTTATATATTTTATCGTAGACTGATAGATATAACGAAATTCGGACCACATTAGGAGACGCTCTTCAAGTTATTGGCTACGAAAGTTCCAATAGAGATATAGTTCGCCCAAGCCGTCGGTAAAAGTGGCAATAAAATGGAACCCAATATTTCTGTGGAAAAGCTTTTATCTTTGTTCAGAAACTATGATTGTGGCTCCACCATTCAAGTTTACAGAAAAATAGGTCGACTGCATTGATACGAAGGGAGCTATAACACATCTTGACACTTGTGAGAGATATTGACGAGATGATCAGACAGGGAAAGACGAGGTTTTTCGGTATAGATAACTTTATCTGTATGTTTTGAAAGCCGAGCCCAGTGTTCTGAGGTACCAACCAGAACCTAAAACACAGCATTGTATCATAAATTTTGATACTGACCTTGCAGATTTCAAAAAAATTTTTTTGATGATATTTATATACAACATATAGGTACAAGTATTTTCGCAATAAATGCACAACACAGAAGTATTTTTATTACTTATGTCAGGAAATGACTTTCAAACTCCGTTTCTCAACCTAATTTCGCCAATCTCCTCAAACGGAAAATAATACGTGACACAATCAAAAGCTCCTCCTGTCTCAAATAAGGCGTATGTACACAGACACATTATCATACGGTTGCCTTTTATCAAAATAATTTTCATCACACTTGCTCGCAAAGTGTATCTTATTGCATCGGTTTTAGGCTCATAATCCAAGCTATTACGCACGAGTGCTTTTTACTTTACATTACGGCACTTGTACTATAATAGGTATAACCCGGTAAAGTCAAGTTTGTACGTGACTGCAATTAGACGTATGTATACGAAGCACTTTTAATATAGCCGGGTAATACTTACAGTTTTTTTGTAATACCAACAAAGAGTTCTTATGCCGCTGAAGTAAATGGGTAAAGAACGTGGTGAATTTTGGGAGCGGGCTGAATTTCTTCCGTATGTGTACAAAGTCGCGGGCGACTTCTAGTATAATTATAAAATATCATGTAGATTTCCATCCATGGTCCACAATTTATCGTCGAAATACATACAACAGCCGATCTGCCCAGCTCGGAGACATTCGCTTTGCTCGGTCAATTACCAACGTAGACTACTGAATTCTACAGCTGAAAATAAACCTCTTCCAAGGCACGTCATACTATTAATTCTCCTGTGACGTCACTCAGCCCGACCTTGCGTTTCACTTCCATTCACAATCAACTTACCCCAGGGAAGTTAGGGGCTAACCTAGAACAAAATTAAAATAGCTTTATGTTTTCTAAATATTATAAAAGAACATACCTCTCGTATAAAAAGTCTAAAATTACACAAAATTTGTCTCCGAAATAATCAGAAATTTTAAATGTTGTGTTTAATTTAAATAATTAATATGTTTACACATTTACATTTTCTGCTTCTGCTTTTCATATTATATATTTAAAAAAACAAAAATCTCCTGTAAGAAAATTATTTCGATAAGTCAATTAATTTATGAGATACATCATTTTAAAAATGAGCGCCTGACACTGATTTCCCCAGGCCGGCCCTCACCGCCTGTGACGTCATCGTACAGTTCGCACATTTTGTCACACGCCGGCCATATACTGGTCACTACGAATCGTTATGTTCGACTTCGTTTCAATATTCTAAGGACATAATATTATTTTTTAAGCCAATCAGGCTTGATTTGACAATCAGAAATTGAAATTGAATATTTTAATGTATTATTTCGCAAAAGCCGACATACTAAGTTTCGTAAATTGACTGGGCTAACTCCTTTACGTATATTGTTACCCCTTCGCCTAATATAACAGAATAGACTAAATCAGTTTACTGCTTCATGAAACCTATTAGCAGAGAGAATATACCCAACTCACCGACGTATATCGATATAGGGTTGTTGTTTCTATTCGCGGTTGTCTAACTTTAAACACTCGGAAGGTAATCGGTCGGATCGATTCCCAATTTGTTTGTTTATTTAGATGAAGTGGTGCAAGATAATGGTTCCATTAGGGACCGAGTTTATTTAGGTTCTTGTGAACGACAAGACGGTTTGACTTACCAATATAACTCATTGATGTACATTTTACAAATGCAAGGCAATAGTACAAAATGAATTACTGGGCATGAAAAGATTTGACATCTAATTTCTCAGGATGACGAGCGCAGTGCAGTGCGGTGCAGGATTTTGTGCACAAGTTCAAAATGTTGGCACTGCTTTGTAGTTGTGATGCTTGCCACCAGGCGAAAGTGTCCCTCATCTTGGCACTCCATTGCTTAAACAACATTGTACAGTCTAAATGCCGTAAACATTATAGTCGACTTCATTGGTGGGTCGCTGTTGCCAAAATATACCTGCTTATCGTTTCCTCATTTATTTATTATTATTATTTATTAAAACGGCAAATACACCACTTACATTAATTAATTAAAGCTAACAACTCATAATCATGGGAAAACAATAAGAAGGTACATATTAAAGTCTGATAGAGGCTGCGAGCCACCTGGCACGCAGACTTCATTTCTCCAGTTCTTCATTTCTCGCAAGCTTTATTTGGCGCGAGTGTGGGGTGCCCCACACCCGCCATATGAAGCTTGCCCTAGACAGAGGCGGCTTTCAGAACCGGCAAAAGTTTGACATTTTAAAAATAAAAATAAAATTATAGTGGTTACAAACTAGCATCAAAATAATTAACATAATATTTGTTATACTTTTTGTTATTCTCAATTTTTAAGCGTGGAACATTGTTGCGGTTTATGGTGGCTAGCTTGGCAATAAACACAAAACAAGCACGGCCTGCTGTCACGTCTACATTTAGCAATGCTATCAAGGCCCGGCCTGCGGTGGCGGCCGCGATAGCATTGCTAAATGTAGAGTCTATCAGCCTGAGTTAGTTCTTACTTCCAATACAAGCGTGCGATCAAATTGACACGCGCCCATTATAATAGTGGACGGAATATTGTAATAGCCATTGTACGCCATTTACGTTTACCTAAAAGTTGCTACTCTACAAATCTAATGATTTTAATCAATTTTATATAAATAAACTCCTATTATTTTAGTTAATAGTTTTGTAAAAGTGTCGATTAACTTCTGTTTATTTTCGTCACTGATTTGCACAGACCATGGAGAATACTCTGTGGCACAGACACTTTTGCGCAACACAACAAAACACCACCGGAGGTAATAGTAGCGTTGACCAATTCCATTTCGGTTTATTCGGCCGAGAATCGAATAAGCGGTAGGTGTTCGATTAAATTCCGAGGTTCTGTTTGGATAAGGCTTACTTTGGTTCATCATTGCATTGTTTTGGAAAAAAACCTATTTAGTAACAAAAAATGTTACATAAAAGTAGTAATGTTAATATAACCTGTTTCCCTACGCCATGCCTAGTTTTATGACAATGTTGAAAGAGTATTTATTCTGTAATATACGTATAATTTAACAGGTCTAAATCTGAAACCCATGCATAGTAATTCATAGTATGAACTTCGCTCTCTATCGAAATACTCAAGTTCTGATTATGAAAATACAAACTCGGGGCTTACTAAGGAGATATAGAGCGCAGTCACAGTTAAACGGATAGACCTAATTGGAAACTTGAAACAAAAATCGTCAATGTTGATCACAACGCAGACAGTCTAAAGTGGAATTGGACCAGACTCATATGTCGCATTTCCAAATTCTTTGGGTTGAAACCACAAAACTGTGGACATCAAACGCTTAAAGACTCCTAAGCACATCCAAAAAGTGATAGCGGTTCGAGCCTCGAGCCGAACTCGACTTCCACTGCAGTGGTTAGACCACAAAAGCACTCGACCACTGTTATATGCATTGGAACGATCTCTTTTTTTAACCTGTGTTGTCCCACTGCTGGGCAAAGGTCTCCCCATTTTCTTCCAGCTGTCTCAATCTTGTGCCAGTGCCGTCCAGTCTTTTTTTAAACTTCCCGAATTCGTCGCGCCATCGTGTCGGAGGGCGACCTCGGGGTCGACTGTTCAGGGGCACCGAATCCGTAGAAACTTTTGCCCATCTGTCCGGGTGCATTCGGATAATGTGGCCTGCCCACTCGGAACGATGACTAAATCAAAGTAATAACCTAGTTTCTAAGAACCTACGAAATAATTTTGTTTTCATATTAATTACTTTTATAACCTGGGGCCTTTTTTAAACGAAAATTAAATATTTACCACAGCGTTTCTGGTTTTGCGGCAGTAAAAGTTGACAGACATCCGTGTTTGTCACTATATTATTTTAAAAAAAATGCAAACACGTACGCAAGTTATAAAAAAGAGGACTATAACAAATATTGTGTCAAAACTACATCAGTTAAGTTAAGATTGCGTGTATTCCCGGAGCACTCATGCTCGCCTAAAAGCTCCTTCTTGCGGCGGCGTGTGTCAGGTCACCCTCTTCCCTCTAATATGGTTGAGGAGAGCGATGGCTGGCACGCTCGTGAACGGGTGCTGCTTGCGGGAGATTGACTTCTCGCGGCATATACGCAACATAGAAATAAGGAAGATCTCCTCTTGAATGCCATTGTGAGTAATTAATAACGTGACTGAATATTATGTGACTGTAAATCTTAATAAAAGCAAAGACCCTCGTGTCTGTGGAGTGTAACAAAGCTGTAGTTAGCTAGCGAGGAGCGTTGGTTAGAGTAGATCTTGATTACTGACGCGATTGTTCATGCATCTGCACAGACTATAAACATGACATCATCATCACCGTCCAAAGCCTTTTTATCCGAATGTTGGGCATTTGCTTCTCATTTGCCATTCCATCTACCTCGGTTATGCGTTAATCGTGTCTTTATTGAATCTGCGATTTTAACAATATCGTGGAACCCCATTTCCATAGCCTGTGGCGTTATCTAATAGTAGAAGAATCTAGACTGACTGATTGTCTGACAGACAACGCACAGCCTAAACCGCTGGTCGTACAGACTTGACTTTTTTTTTTTATATCGTTGGACATTTTTAACTCAGCGCCATCTAGCCCCAAACTAAGCAAAGCTTGTAATATGGAAACCAGATAGTTGATAGAATACTTATATACTTTTTTTTTGTAAATACATACTTATTATACACACACCCAGACACAGAACAAACGTCTATGTTCGTGACATAAATGTTTGCCCTGGATGGGGATGGAACCCACGCCCTCCATCTCTGAAGGCAGACATGTGCTACCAACTGAGCCAAAAGGCAGTCAAAGTTAATTTGGAAGGTGTATTCGTCTTGATGCGTAGGGGTGTACTAAGAATGGATTTTTTGAAATTCGATCCCTAAGGAAAAAAGGGGGAAACTTTTGTATGAAAATCCTTTGTTGTTTAACTTTTAGTCAAGAAAATTTGTATTTGGATAGTTAATTTAAAATAAAAATGTTGTTTTCAATATATTTTTGACAGGGATGTTTTAAGGGGGTGAAACGGGGGGTGGAATGTTGTATGGAAAGTTCTATTTTCCCAGCGGTATTTCGGAGCAGGGTGAATTTCTTCCGTACGCGAAGACGTGGGCGACCTCTAGTACCTCTATATTGCAGCAGCTCAAGTACCGCTTTCGCTCTCCTCTAGCACTGTGTTCAGTGTGTCAAAGCCTTAAAATCCGTTCAGGTAAACAATGGTAGGCGACCGTTGCCTGTGAATTGAAATGAAGCACAAACATTTCTTTTGTGGTCGCGTTTATGGAACCTCCAGCTTACAAATTCATATTTACAATGCCGCAGGAAAAAGGGTAGAAACTTTCAGGCCCTTTTGTAGTCAACGGAGCGTTTGTCCTTCAGGGGCGAGTTGCTGTTTCTGATGTATTGCTTAATATCAATCGTGTCATGTAGGTACATGTACCAAGTATTTTTTTGTTTTATGTTCCTTTGTAAGACGAATCTATTTACTGTTTTTGATTAGCGAGATTGATTGGGGTAAAAATCTTATTATTACTTTTTTGCTCCTATACAGGCTGTTAGTTTGAACATCGTTATCATTCTAGGATTTCATTGTACTCGTCATTACGAACAACTTTTCCTATGAGGCCAACCATGAAATGGCGAAAAAAAATCTGCTGTTCCATACATTTTGTCCAAGATCGATGATCCTTTTTGTATGGAGCAGCTGTTTTTTTTTTCGTGATTTCAGGGTTGGCCCCATAGTAAAAGTTGTTCATAATGATGAGTACAATGATATCCTAGAAGGATAACGGTGTTCAAACTAACACCCCGTATATTTTTAGTTTGTGTGATATTGTTATATCCTATGTAATTTTTTATAAAATTACAGAGTTCAGATGTAAATATGTGATGGCCAGTCTCTATCATTAATACACTATGAGTATGACTAGTGTAGTAGTAGTATATCTAGAGTAGTGTGTATGAGTAGTTTCGAGTATTGCAACTTTTTAACAAATATTAAATAGTTCTGGGACAAAAAGATTGCGTTGTTAACTTATGTTAAGAATTTTAATCTTTTTATTAACTTATGTACAAACTGTTAACAAACTTTTTAGTTTCATACCAGTGAACTACTTCGATATTTTCATAATAGTCTATGTTAAAGGTTGTAGTTCCTGACTTATGTAGTATTTTAAATTTTTCAAGGTCATAAATCATGAAAATAATGCTATATTTTCCTGTAGCATTATATATAATAACTATAAATAACAAATTATATATTTTCTCTTTTTTACCCGCACTTCCATTGGCAGCACTTAATAATGGTTCGATAATTATTTTGAACGCTAACAACTGAACCATATCCTATCATCATCACTACGGTTCTTTAGCTGGCAGCTCAGTTTAGTCCGTTTAATTATGAATTCGAGTATAATTGTTCAAGTAAGTCAAACTATGAGCTCAAGAAACCCTACAGTGCCTTAACATAATCAAAATCTATTGATATTTTTTTCTCTCTTTTGATTTTTTATAATCTTAGCTATTAATTGTTAATTGTTCAACAGTCCCAAGTTATTATTGAACAAAATACTAATTTCATGCTAATATGATATTTCAGGCTGTAGACTTGATGTTCCCTTCGCTCGGCATGATGTTTTTTATACATTCGAGTGACGAGACGAGCAAGACGTTCGCCTGGTGGTAAGCGAAACGCCTGCCCATAACAGTAGCAGTGCCAGAATTGTGAACTTGCAAATACAATCCTGCGCCCCACTGTACTGCAATTGTCACCCTGAGACATAATACCCAGGCATTTATCTGGTGTGTACGTGTATCTGTCAAATTATTTTATCCCCATGAAATTAACCAATTGAATACGAGGTTAACTGCTTTCATGGTTCGATTTCCACTTTGCATACTAATGTTATTTATTAATTTTGTTTCAGGTGTACAGATAGCATATTTTGCGATAATAGGAACGCAGATGTTCATGATCGTGTTAAGCATTTTCCTGTTCTACGGGATTTATAAAGTAAGTATACGTAGGTACTTACCAAAAGATGATTATTGGTACAATATCGATAATTGCAATGATGTTTGTAATGCCGGAACCACACATTCGCTATATTTGCCGAATAAAAAGGGACGCAGTTATGTAGCGTGTATACGTGCATCCCTTTTTATTCGGAAAAATAGCCGCGGCATAAACGACAGAGAATAAAGTATCAGAGACACGGCGACTCGTATAGAATAGGGTAGATGACTGATGTTTATATCCTTGAAACCAATAGCTTTGATGAAGAATTTAAGTAAATGTAGTATGTTTATTGAAAAAATAATTTAAATCGGTTAATAATGTTCTGATATATGAGCGTTTAAAGTTTTCGTTAGAGACAACTCTGTCCCTTTCCCACAAAACAAAAGATGACGTCAAGCCTTACTTGTCAGAATATAATTTATATGGCGTACTGAGAAGTGACGTCACGATTTGCTGTTTCTTTTCTCTGTCTATCATGATATTAAAATGCTTATAAGTTGCTTATTTTTGATCAGATTTTAATTTTCTTTTCATTAATCAGCTATATTTATGGGCCACACTTTAATACGCCAATTAAAAAAAACCAGTCATCTAGCCTATTGCTATTCTTGCAGTGCGGTCGATTAAATTTCGTCTTGTAGGAGCTAGTTCTCTTGGTTAGAAAACCTGTGTACTTCGTGCACGAATCCTAAAATATAAATTAGCTCTTTATAAGGCATATTTTTCTTTACTAATGTACCTAAAATATTAAAAGCATATATGTTATGATAAAAAAATATTGCATAGAAATTGGTTGACGGTAAAATAAAGTAATATACAACCGATGAGCCATCTGATTATAAATGGTCACCGCGTTTTGTGGACTCTACAATACCCGGAGCATAGCTTATTTTATTCCATGCTTTACAAAGACTTGGAGGAATTTTTGCACGAATTAATCACATGAATGTTGGTTAACTCTATGTTATGTTGGTTGGTATACTTTGTGCGTTATGTCAATCTCTTTTTGACAAGTTGACGACATAGCATTGTAAAGCGTCTAGCAAATTATACCCCATACAAATAGATTCGATTTATCTAGCATTACGTCTATACAAGGTTACGTCGACCACTCCTAGCACCAGGAAGTATTCCGTTTATGATATAGGTGCCGGTTACCAAAGTCACATTAAGGACCCCCCAGATCTGTTGGAAGATCGGTTAGCCCACTCCCGGCGAGGGCCAAGCCGAGGTCTCTTTTGCGCTTGCTTAAAGTCCGGTGACGCTATAGAGGCCGTCTCAGGCCAACAACAAAAGTCAATCAAATAAAAAAGCGACGATAAATTTCGCCGATCTCTCGTGTACATGTAGCCTAAGCAAGGCAGGTTAAAGCACTACTTCTTAAAAATTATTTATCTAGGCAGCTCACGGATTCATTTATCTAGCTCAATTAAGTCCAGGATTTAAATTTATAATTAATTCGATTCGCCGAAAGCCTAGAAAAATACAAAATCTTTTGCATTGTTTCTAATTATACAACTTGGGAACAACATTTTCTAAGCAAAAGAATTGTAATAAACTCGCAAGGATGAATGAATAAAGGTATATAATCAAAGGAATAAACAGTAAAACCCTAATCTACATTTCACCAGGGGATAAGCAAACAATTATGAGCCTTGCAAATGAGAGCCATGAACTTAAACCCCTTTTTCATTACCTTCCAAAGTACAGAGCTTAAGGCAGACAGACTCGCATTTATGCGACTCTAAATTCGTATCTCGAAGCTTCGACATCGTAAAAACGAAATAAATGTAACCATTGTGATACAGTTTTAACCTTAAAAATGTAAACTACGGATTCTTGTGTTTTCAGCATAATATTATCACTATACGCAACAATGATAAGATGAATGGACGGGAAATAAGCGCACGGATTTTGACAACTAAACAAACTAACAAAAAAAAAAAAAAACTTTCTTTCGGACAAATTATCCATAAGTACAGTGTTAGTAGTGTAAGTTACTATATGTTGAGCGCCGGCTCTCCACTCGCTTCAGTCATACTCTCCCTTTGCGACATGCGAGCCGTACGATACGACAATACAAACTTCTAATACATGTACATGTGTTCTCTTTTTGTCATGCAATAATTAGATTCGCTATCTCTATTGCATACTTTCAGCTAGGTATGATTGATTGTGTTGTCTTGTTAATTTTGATCGATTTGCAAGCGCTGGGCCCGTCTATTCTATTATCACCATCGCTGACTATAAGCACACGAAACTATAAGATAGCGCCTTTAGCTAAATGCGTACATTATATAAAAGTCCGCCACGTAATAAAAAGGTATAAAGGTATAAGGGTACCAATTCCTCTTGTTTCTTTCTTATCTTGTTTTAACTCTACAATGTGTAACAAAAAGGTTCAACAATACTGATGGGTATGTATGTACTCATCGTTATGATCAACTTTTATAACGGGGCCAACATCGTATTCGTGAAAAAAAAAACCCTCTGTTCCATACAACAATTTCATTGACCTTAGACAAAATGCCAAATTTTTACATGTGACTGTCCGCTACAACATAAGACAAAATGATCGGCTACAGTACAAATGTGCTTGAAACTAGAAGTAATTTCGCCTTAAGATATTTAAGTAGGTTATATTTTTGACGTCCATTCCTTTGGTTTATTCTTTCTTGGTTTTAACCACAAATTAAAAAGTATAGCTATAGATGGTAATATACGTACGTGTTAATTGTAACTATAAAATTATTATAAGATAGGTTTAAAGCCGTAACAGACGACGAAGATGCTAAATTTATAAAAAACATGTTAAGATAAAAAGTATCGCTCCCCATACAAATTCTAAATAAGGAATTCTTAGAATAGATACCCCAAGAAGGGGCGTGGCTAGTACTTCAGCTAACTACTTCGGGGCGGTGGAAAACATGAAGCAGGCGCAGCGGGCATATCACCTCGGCCTCTTTGTTACCGGCTCCAGGCATAGACGGACGTTGCATACTCGCGTGTCTCACATAGTTCCCTATTATTTAATTAAAATATCGAGGGCTGTACCTTCTTTTTGTTTCAATATATAAATTAAAAAATAAATATCGTTTTAGTTCCTAATTATATATTATTATCTTCGTCATTTATTCGGCATTAGGCTAGATGACTGATGTTTATATCGTTGAAACCAATAGCTTAGATGAAGAATTTAAGTAAATATAGTATGTTTATTGAAAAAAAAAAATTAAATCGGTTAATAATGTTCTGATATATGAGCGTTTAAAGTTTTTGTTAGAGACAACATTGTCCCTTTCCCACAAAACAAAAAATGACGTCACGCCTTACTTGTCAGAATATAATTTATATGGCGTACAGAGAAGTGACGTCACGATTTGCTGTTTCGCCTCTCTGTCTAGCATGATATTAAAATGCTTATAAGTTGCTTATTTTTGATCAGATTTTAATATTTTTTTCATTAATCAGCTATGTTTATGGGCCACATTTTAATAGGACAATAAAAAAAGCCAGTCATTAGCCTTTTGTATTGTATGAGTAGCGATATTGAAATATGTTATAAGATAACATGAAATATTATAGCATCTTCACCGTGTGTGACGGGTTTTAGTATACTGATTTAAAAACTCTGTTAGCTAATTAAGTTTACAGGAATATTCAACTTGTTGCTTTCATTTTCTGATCACTTTCTTCAGTCCTAATCAACTAAAGCTGGTACCTCTGCATACCTTCACCATTTCAAACGAAGTTCAGAGCTTGAATGTGGGTATTTCATTAAGATTTCAGTTCTGTTTTAGTTAACTTTGGAATATCCTTGTAATTGGAAAAGTCCAATTCGACCCGTTTTCATTAGTGAAATTACATTTCATCAGATTCATCTACAGTGCCGTGAAACTTGGATTTGTTTAATAGATTTTGTTTTATTAGAAGAAAACACTTAAGTCACTTTTTTTAGACGACGACTATTGAGACGTTCGCCTGGTAGTCAGCGTCACGCCTGCCTCTAACAGTAGCAGTGCGAGAATTGTGAACTTGCGAATACTATCCTGTGCCGTACTGTACTGCGCTCGTCACCCTGAGATATTAGATGTAAAATCTCATCATAAATAGCATTGCCCTTCAAACCGAAACACAGTAATGTTTGCACACTACTGATTGGCGGTTGAATAACTAGCAAAGGTGTGGTACTTCCCCAGGCGGACTCTGCAGTAGAGTCCTACCACTAAACTAAAGCTGAGTTTCAAAATAAATAAAAAGACGTGAAGATGAAAAAATCTGCTGTTCCATAAATTTTGTCGACAGTCGATAAACTTTATGTATGAAGAATCAGTTTTTTTTGCGATTTCAGTGTTGATCCCATAGTAAAAATAAAGCCATCAAGACTGACTCGTTCTTGCGAATCGGTCAACGAGGGTCCCGTACCACCACAAGTACTAGGTAATCCGCGATAGTAACGAATGTTCAGTGAACATTTCAACCGGCTATAGGTCAGTAAAGACCAGAAAGACAGATGGACAAGGTAGGCGGCTTAATAATAGGGTACAATTGGATTCTTTTTGGGTACGGAACCCTTACATAATTTCTACTTTCGATCAATACGCTAACTGCGAAATTTAAAAAAAAACGTGTGGTGAAAAGAAAAAAATAGTTTAAACTTTTATGTGATTACTTTTCTCCGTAGGTTTTATGGTGCAAAGAATATGACCTAAGAAAAGGTTTTAACTAGTTTGTAAACTCCATTCTACAATCTTCAAGAGGTAAATTTGAATTGTAGCCCTCCAACTTATTTGTAATGTTGTTCAAATGCAAGAACTAAAAACAATGCAGCTGTCAGTTTTCTTCAAAACCCACGCTCGTGGCTCTCTCGTCCATCTGTAGGGATAAGTTGGTCGTACATTTATTAGAAGCAGCTGCGATCAAACCCATCTAAAAACCAACGAACAAAACGTTTGTGCGTTTTATCTGTGTACAACGCCATCTAGTATTTTTTTTGGTAACTAAAGAAACAAACAAAATAACCATTTCAGTTTTGGCTAGAGAAATGACGATATATCTACAAATTATCCATTTTCAGATTTTTCCCGTAATTACTGTTATGTGACCTTGCTTCTTGCCAAATTTCATGAGTCTAGGTCAATGGGAAGTACCCTATAAATTTTGATTTAGTTTACTCTAAAAAACCCACAAAAATGGCCGTATTTTTTTATTGTGTTGACTTACAAGCTTAATTTTTTTTACAGCTCTATGGGGACCGTAGAGTTACGTATTTGATATTAATTTCAACTGGATATCTCCACGCGTTCTAGAGAAAAATGGTCTAGACAGACAGACAGATAGACAGACAGATGGACAACGGAGTGATCCTATAAGGGTTCTTCTTTTCCTTTTAAGGTACGGAACCCTAAAAAACATAACGATAAGTATATCAACCTCTGTAAATATGGCACGGACGCAAAACAACAGCTTTTAAATGGAACAGCTGATTATTTGCACGATTTCAGGGTTCACTATCAAATAAAAGATGTTTACAATGATTATACAATTACCTAGTTCTTTTCGGCATAGTAATATCGAAGTGCGTAACCCTGCATAGTACACAATATTAAATAGAAGAAGTAACATTTTGATAACGATGTGATTTATTGGGCAAGTACGGCACGTACGTATGATCAAGATTTCTGATCCATTAAACTTGCCTCCTTATCACATGAAAAGAAAGGCAGAATAATAAGAGCCTAGCAACTTTCCAGCAGCCGCGTAGGTACTTCCTTCCTTCACAAATAAAGATATATCTCCACCGCTTAGAGCGGAAGTGACCCGCAAAAATGTGGTAATGATAGACGTGGGAAAATAAAGGGAAGATTTTCTCTTCAAAGAGTGCGTAGAAATCGCAATCTGTGTACTGAAACGAAGGCTTTGTGGATAATAGGCCTATATCGTTTATTATCACTGGCTCTCCGCCGTGTTTTTTTTGGAGATAGTCGAAATTTAAGAACTCTAATCATTAGGGAGATCCGATGTTCAAAACAATACTTGTTTACTTTGTCTATTTACGGCCAGTCTCAATATACGATTTTAATATTTGTTTACCGATCTCAA
The DNA here is from genome assembly GCA_905404285.2 of Erannis defoliaria. Taxonomy (NCBI): domain Eukaryota; kingdom Metazoa; phylum Arthropoda; class Insecta; order Lepidoptera; family Geometridae; genus Erannis; species Erannis defoliaria. Next base: position 13,369,177 of record FR990072.1, read on the forward strand.
ATCTGAATGAAATTCCGATATGTTTTTTAGAGTGAAATAAATCGAAATTCATAGGGTATTTCCCGTTGACCTAGACTCATGAAATTTGGTAAGAAGCAAGGTTACATAACAGTAATTACGGGAAAAATCTGAAAATTGATAATTTGTAAATGTATCGTCATTTCTCAAGCCAAAACTGAAATGGTTATTTTGTTTGTTTCTTTAGTTACTAAAAAAATAATTACTAGATGACGTTCTACACCGTTAAAACGAGCAAACGTTTTGTTCGTTGATTACATTATGATTTTGAAAACTTTCGTTATTTTTACATTTATCTATTGCGGCTGAAGGACTTGTATCCAAAATCCAAGACCATGAATACAAAAAAATATGTTTTACTTTGACAAATCCATGACAGGGAGTTTTGGCGGGAACGCGAAAATAATATGTTGCTGGATTGCATTATTTTCCAAAACTTGTGTTACTTAATTCAATTGTTAATGCATAAAAATGGTGGCGTTTTCTTCATTAAGTGTGATTTACGCGCACGAGTGTGGGCAAGTGATATAACGAAGTGAAACGTGTCTATTCGTGTTGTTTCCAAAACTCCGAAGAAGCTTGTAGTAAAGTTGTCACCTCTTTACTAGGGCATGACTAGACTTGACTGTGACGTTGACTCATTTGACTTTAAATCATCAAAAACTTGATATAAATAAATACTTGACACTGGCAAATGCACAAAGTGCGACGCCATAAACCTCATAGAAGGATAGAAGAAAAAAAAAACATGACAGGGTCGATCCTGAGATCGCGTTATATCTTAGATCGATCCGATCTCATGATCGAGGCTAGATACTGGGACCCGCCGTAAAAGAAAACAGCCTACGGCCTGCTGTGACTTTCGTATATTTTTTTAGGTTCCTTGGCGGATTATATTGCCCTTGGCCCTTGATATTGGTTTGGCCATGTCTTGCCACAAGTAAAAATGTGTTGTTCCTCTTTCTAGAAAGAGCACATAAACTTACCAACAATTTTTTAAGGGTTGGCGGTTGGGGAACGGGAAAACATCATTATAATCTCATTTTATAAATACTAAAGTCTATGATAGATATTTTTGATTTTATTACCTTGTTGGTTAAGGATTCGTAGTAGTAGTGAACAACCAGGTGGTCCTGTATGTATGTAGGTATATAAAGTTAGATGACAAGTTTAAAGACGACTGGCTAACAACTATTTTACAACCAGCGACGGTGATAATGGAATGGATCCCATCCCTTGCATCGCCCATCGCTTGCAAATCGATTAAAATTAACAAGACCATACAATCAAGCATACCTATAGCTAAAAGTATGCATATTACATTTGCCGGAAAATAGAGATAGCGAATCTAATTACTGCATGACAGAAAGAGAACAAATGTACACGTGTATTATTGTATCGTATGGCTCGCATGTCGCAAAGGCAGAGTATGACTGAAGCGAGTGGAGAGCCGGCGCTCAACATATAGTCTTCAAAATCCGTGCGCTTATTTCCCGTGCATTCATCTTATCATTGTCGCTGTTTACAACTTAAGAATGTGTTTCAGGAAAACGTGGCGTTCTTGGTGCCTTGGGTGGTGGGCTGCATGACCTTCATGGCGCTGGAAGCCATGGCCATGGTCTACTCCAACATACTTAGAGATCACGTTAACAAGGTAACTAGTGAAATTGTATCAAATCAGAGAAAACTCTCTAACTCGATACGAGCTTTGCGCTTAGGTATTGATAGGTATACCTATTGATCCTGTTTCCATAATCGAAGAATAAATATCGGTGGACATTTTACACATAGCGCCATCTAGCTCCAAAGTAAGCAAAGCTTGTAATATAGAAACCAGATAGCTGATATAATACTTATATACTTTATTTTTTTGTAAGTACATACTTATAATACATACGACACCCAAACACAGAACAAACATCTATGTTCGTCACATAAATATTTGCCCTGGGTGGGGATCGAACCCACGCCCTACAGCTCTGAAGGCAGACATGCTACAAACTGAGCTATAAGGCAGTCAATTGAGGATGGTTCGAGTATTCGTTTTTGGATTCAATATTCTTCAAACTTATTCAGTACAGTAGAGGTAGGTTTGTCACGACGCCGACGTCAATAATCATTATCAGCCAGAGGACGTCCACTATTTGACAAAGTTTGCCATAATCTCCACGCTTGGCAGGCGGCTTGGAGATCGCAGAATGCTCAACGAATGCGAAACGACGCTGCTATCCGCCTTCCGGTGGTTCTGTGCTGTTTTAGGACATACCCAGGTCCCCATTCTGACGAGTTTGCCGTAGTCTTTTTTTATTTTTAAAGAATGCAATGACGGGACGAGCGAGACTTTCACCTGGTGGTAAGCGTCACGCCTGCCCATAACAGTAGCAGTGCTAGAATTGTGAACTTGCGAACAAAATCCAACGCCGCAGTTCACTGCAACTGCACCCTGAGATATTAGATGTCAAATATCTTGATATCCAGTAATTTCTCTGCTAATATTGCCCTTCTAACCGAAACACAGTAATGCTTGGCGGTTGAATGACTGATAAAGGTATATGGTACTTCTCTAGGCGTACTCTGCAATAGTGATACCACTACTAAAATAATCGAATGATATAACAAGTTTTTTTTCTATCATTCGACTATCCGGCAGTGAGGAAAACACAAAGAATATGTACCTAACAGTGCGAAGGAGTTGAAATTTTCTTTTCCTATTCCATTTGCCAATCTCTGCAGCATTCTGGCGAGTTTACACGCTGTTTCCGTTCGTATCGCAATATGGCAATATGACACTGTGCAATCAGCGAGTACCCGAGATACCACGAGCCGACGAAACAAAGGTTCCTGTTGCAATTTGTCGATCTCGGCGCTGGAACGCGTACAAACAATCTAACACAGTTGGTTCAATAAAAATCTTCAGCATTTGTTGCTCTACACTGTACACACAGAAAAGCGAAAGCCCCGCTTCTTAGTAGAACGGCTGTCAAAACAATGTTGTAAAGCTATGGAAAACTGCTATCGCCAGTTTCACACATAATTGTATAGAAACTACGACGAAAAAATGACAATCATTGGTCGCGCATTTGAAGTAAAACGCTCGAAATACTAATTTTGCAAGAGATTAAAATTTATCTAATTACGAATCATTGTGGTTTGGTTTTCTACGCGTCTATTTAAATTGTCTTTTTGTGTATTCTCAGTCTAAAAACATGTATATTGGTAGAATTGTCATTAAGCACTTTTGCACTTGATACCGGCTAGCGTGGCCTGTCACATTTCCGTTCTATTCACTTCTCTATTCAGTGGGTCTACAGGTATGTTTTGTTCAACAGTGTGTTGAAGTTTTGCTTCAGTTGTAATGTTTTTTCTTTGAGCAGGTAATATTATTGAATGATTTTTGCTGTTGCTCGCGTACTTATTGGTACGCAACTGTGGGTCCCAAAAACCGGCATCCCATTCGCAGTCGACAGTAGAACAATCACAGATACCTTGACGTAATAACTATAGTGTTCTATGCATTCAGCTATTATCTAAAGAGTCACAATCTCTAAGTGAAAACAGTCAAAAAACGTCCGAGTGCTGTTGTTCATACCTGTACGTGTATTATATAGTTCAAAATTGTTCGAATTTAGATGTTATGTCGATTGTATAGTGTTCAATGTATGCTTGAGCGCTTGTGTCTTATCGTTCAATCCGTTCAAAAAGTCGGCGCACTGCTTAGCGTGCGCCGCTTTTTGGCGCGGACATTTTTTTTGCACGTACGTGACTCTATAGATAATAGCTCAATGGTTCTATGACATAATGCCTTGGCGTATGTTACCACCGTTGCTTGCAGCCGTGTAGTTTGCCGCTACCGTCCTATTAATAATAGTAAATAACAAGTCGTACCATCGGTCGTTTCTAATCAGTCTTGCCCAGTCTGTGATCAACAATAAACGAACAAAGGCACGAATATATGTTTATTATGTTGTTTATTTGTGTGTTTATTAATAGCAAAAATATTTGTTTTTCATATTATATATTGTATATATTATTGGTTTATTATATTATCTAATCAATTATTTGTATTCAATTTTATTTATTAGTAATTTAAATTTATATAGATAATTTTAGTTATTAGTTAATTGAACTGTAATTTACTGAATTTGCTCTTAACTATAATTTATTTTGTGCGCCTACATCCCCATGTCTTTAACCGCGGGGATGACTGGTAGAAAATGCTTTAGTATTAAGTCCTCCTTTAGTACATTAATATATTTATGTGTGCAATAAATACTTAAATAATAATAATGATATAGGTATACTATAGCAACGTGGCCGTAGCAGCATTTTGTAGATTACAGAGTATACCTACATCTGTATCCACTTTACCTATGGAGTTGTATATATGTACCCACCATAGTAATTTCTGAAAATAAATGAGTTTGTGTCCGAAATTGTTCATTCTACCATTATAACAAACAGTACGCTAACCTGTTAACAAAGTTCGCGTTCGACCACAGCACTATAATATTGTCCAATGTCGATATTATAGGACAGGGGTCTCCAATCTATGGCCCGCGGGGAAAGATCGGCCCGCGAGCAACACCATTCCGGCCTACTCATTTATTTATTTTCATAAATCAAGTTAAACAAAGGCATCATACAAAATAATTATCAGATGTTTAAATGGAAAAATAATTATATCACTGCCCACCTCTTCGAGTAATACAGATCTGACGATTTGTTATGTTAATCTGATGAGCTAGCTAGATCTTGGCCCTTGATGCTTTGTGGGGCAGTCAGTCTGGCTCTTAGGCTAAAAAGTTTGGAGACCCCTGTTATAGGATATATCGTCGTTAGCCATAAAACGTACACTGCTGGACGAAGGCCTCCCCCTTTATAGAGGGGTGTTGCCATAATCCCCACGCTTAGCAGGCGGCTTGGGGATCGCAGAATGCTCACCACCGTTAACCAAGAGGACGCTGCTGCCCGTCCTCCGTTGGGTCTGGTTGCAGTTTAAGGACATACCCAAGTCCTAATAGGAGATATAAATAGCCTTAAAAACAAGATTGCTTTCTTAAACAAAATTTAAATTATTACATAGTCCGTTAGCCAATCAACGGCGTCGTGTTATTTCGAAAGCCTTTTTGACCGTTCCAATGCCTCTAACATGATAATTGCGTCCCAAGAACAACCAATAACAGGCTAACGTAAAAGCACAAAGTAAAGTCAAAAAGCTTCATAAGTAGATTTGTGACTCAATAAGGTAACCATAGACAAGGTAGAGAAGCTTTTTATCAAAGTTAGAAAGGAAAATAAGCAATGAACTTAGTTATGTTCTTTAGTAAAAGCATAAATAAACCAGCAAAAATAAACCCCCCATATTCGTTATACTTAATATTAATTAAAGTTAAACTTTTACATTTTAAGTTTGAGTACCAATGAGTTTTTTCTTTCAATATTTTACAAAAAACAAAAACACTAAACATCAACTTATCTATTATGTTAAATTATCAAAATGGATACTTAAATATACTATGTTGATGAATAACCCATGTTAATGTATTTAAAAACTATGATTAAAAAGTGATGTCTGAAATAGCTATTTATGATACTAGTGCGGTAAGATTGGTTTTTACAAACGAGTTGACGAATGATGACTAAGTCGAGGGCTTACTGTATACATCGTTCGAAAGTTAAACATTAGGCACCATACAACGGAGCGTGCGGTAAAGTACATACTTTACCGCACGCTCAGGTGTATAGCGCCGTGCCTAAACTTTACGGTATTTTTTTAATTTTGTATGACACTCGTGCGGAACTGGTTTTCACAAACTCGTGACTATGGTAACTCTAAAAACCAACTTACCGCACTAGTATCTTAAATAACTATTCGTTAACAAGCGGCTTTCACGTCTGAATTATTTCACTGTTTAGTAAAACATTATGTTGAGTAATTATAATGGTTAAAACCCTCATTTGTCATAAAAGGCTTAAATATTATTCGTTTCATAATTTTATAAAATATTCTGCGCGGTAATAAAACATTTTCCAAGTCCCTTTCAGGACAAACCGTTTAAATAAAACTCACGGAGGAGTGCTGCCTGTTACGGTAATTATAAGGGTATGATGATATGACGTAAATTCATATTTAATTTTTCCGGAACAACGTAATAGTTATTTATGATCTAGTGCGGTAAGTTGGTTTTTACAAACGAGTAGACGAATGTATCTGGGCACATTCTGTGTTGGATCTGGGCATGTCCTAAAACTGCATCCAGTCCCACCGGAGCACGGTGCTGCCCGTGCTCCGTCCTCTTAGTTAACGCTGGTGAGCATTCTGCGATCCCCAAGCCGCCTGCCAAGCATGGGGATTATGGCAACCCCTTCCTGTTAAGGGGGAGGCCTTCGTCCAGCAGTGGACGTCTTCCGGCTGTTGAAGTGAAGTGAAGGCGAATGCTTACCATAGTCACGAGTTTGTAAAAATCAATACCGCACGAGTGCCATACAACGTTTTACAACACATTTGCGAGAAAATAGATAACAGAAGAACAACAGATAATGAGCCAAACTTTATTATTTTGTTTTTATTATATCAGACGGAAAGTCGCAACCAAATACCTACTTGACACTGGCAAATGCTCAAAATGCAATGCCATAATCCATAATAATAAAAGGAGGAAAGAAGAAAAAAAGACTTCGTTGTAAAGTTCGTCTTCGTTAAAACGTTTCTAACATGAGTGTCTTTTCGTGTTGTTTCCAAAACTCCAAAGAAGCTTATAGTAAAGTTGTCACGACTTTACTAGGGCATTACTTACTAAGTGTGACATCACTTTGACTGTGACTTAGACTCATTCGACAAAATTATCAAAAACTTGATACAAATAAATACTTGACACTGGCAAATGCACAAAGTGCGACGCCATAATCCACTTAGGAGGTAAGATGAAATGGCGCGAATTAACAAATGGCGCTAAGTGCGCGTGGTGAAAATTAGAAAAAAAAAATTAGTAATGGTGAGAATTTATTTCGTTACATTTTCTGTTTAATACTTTGATTATGGGAGCTAGATCCTCCAAGGTTTAATATTAAAGTAAGACAAACGTATTGAGCAAAAGCGCTTCGAACGAGGTTCGATCATTCAGCTTATTTATTCTCGTAATGTGAAAGTCTTTGGTAGAGTTCTTAAATTATTATTATGGAAATAAAAAAAATACCGTAAAGTTTACGCACGGCGCTATACAAGGGAGTGTGCGTTAAAGGCTTTTCCACACGTTCCGTTGTATGGTGCGTAATGTTTAACTTTCGAACGATGTATACAGGCTTCGTAAATGCACTTTCTGAGCAAATGTGTTGTAAAATTATTTTAAGGTGCATCTCGCTCGTGGCAGGAAATTCAATATTCAAACGGTTTTTGTCCCTAGGCCAGGAAAAAAATTCAAAATAAAATTTAATTAAAAATGAAAAAAAACGCTAAATAAATCATGTTATAAATGATTATTGAAAATAAAAATATTTAAACGAATTGTAAATTATCGCAATGTTCACGTAAATCGAAGATCATATTATTTAATAATTGATACAAGTGTGCTATAGTTTTTTTTTCTTAGTTATTGGCATCGCTCGTTGTGCATTCTGCCAGTGTCAAGTTTATGAATTTGCAAGTTTTTATGATAAAATCAAGTCAAATATGTCATGAAATCACAGTTAGTCACACGAAATTAGTTATAGTCGAGTCCAAGTCATGCCCTAGTAAAGTTGTGGGGACTTTACTATGAGCTTCTACGGAGTTTTGAAAACGACACGAAAAGACATGTTTCACCACATTATATCACTTGCCCACACTCGTGCATGTAATTCAACACTCAATGAATAAAACACCACCATTTTAAATCATTAATACGCGAAAAAAAACAAATTTAAGAAAATAATACAATGCAACGACATGATTTTTCCGTGTTCCCGCCAAAACTCCGTGTGCTATGTTGGTCATTATACAGAGGGTTATACTCGTATAGTGGACAACAACTTCAAGAGTATCGTTCCCAACGACAACCGGTACGGGCACAACATGGACATTGGGCATATTCTTTGCCTTGTCCATGTTCATTTTAAGACCCACCTGTTGAGAAACGTTACTGAGGTCGCTGAGCATAGCATTGAAGTCCTTCAGTGATTCTGCCAGTCAGTGATCCTTCTGTTTGTCTTTCTGTTTCCGTTCACATTAAGCAAATACGAAAAAAAGAGAATCATGTCTCGTCAGTGCCATCTATCCTTTGGCTGTAGAACTACGTTCTGACAGCTGTCAGAAAACCTCCCACTATGAATCCCATTAACTCATGAATTTTGTCTCCCAAGGCGAAGCCGACGGTGACAAACATAAGATCTGAGGGTTCTTAACTTGCTCCCGTGGTGTGTATGTGGGTACCTATACGATTTTACGTGCCGCTGCGGGGAGGAAGTGGTACGTTCGCTCCGCGTAGCGGGCCGAAAGTAACCACTTTCGTCTAGGAAATATTGTTCACACGTGCACCTATGCTCTACAGTTTCTCTAAGATGTTACGCTTACCTACACCAGGCGGGTGTCACTCCGCAGTTTAGGTATGTTCGGCCGGCGCTCAATCCGGGTGGACAATGCAAGGCAGAAGTCAGTCGCCGCCCGCACGCTAGCCTCGTCGCACGTAACTAAGCATACGTGATAGAAAGAGAGCGGTATATCTAGGTGAATATAGCGAGCGGTATCCAGCGCTGTGCGAGTTGAATTGCTACTTTATTGCCAGTAGATAGAGTCCTTATTTATTTCAATTCCTTTGCGGAGTTAACTTTCTGTACGGAGTACTATTATTTATTCTGTGCCTACAGCCTACGCGTTACCTACTTTATGTTTAATACTATAAAAAATATGAGTAAAAGTGTCTTTTGACTAAGTTTTAGATGTGGTAGCCCTAAATTGTCGTGAATAATCCTTTTGTTGGTTTAATTATGCTACCGGAGACGGGGTCGAATGAATACGATGTTAAAATAATGGACGATGACAATTTACTTAGATATCCTTTACAATGCTTGTTTTGTTTACTTTGCAATGGGACTTGTCTGATGAAACAATGGAGGCGTAATTTTTTTTTGTCTCTTTTTTGTACGTAAAGCAATTTTGAGTTTCAAATAGTAAAAGTTTTTTTATTGTTACTTTTTATCTGGTGGTAATACATTAAAAGTTGAAATTGTAAATTTTTTCCTCTTTTAACTTTTTAGGTACATTTAATTTTGGATTGTGCTGTTGACATCAAGAACGTAAAACACCTGATAAGACCTAAGTTTATGAAAATTGTGTTTATACTTTTCTGTGGGTTATACAGGGTTCCGCGGAAAAGTAGCCCTTAGCCGAACGGAGGTCATCGTACTCCTAAGGAGTGCGATGACCTCCTATCGCTTTTTTCCCATATAATTGTGAACAACTTACTGCCGGTGGAGACAGCACTGAAATCGCGAAAAAAATCCGTTGCTTCATTCGTTCCAATTTTCATTACCTGGATGACATATTTTTTCCATTTTGTTTTTGTTTGTTCTGTGTCTGGGTGTAATATGTATAATAAGTATGTATTTACAAAAAAAAAGTATATAAGTATTCTATCAACTATCTGGTTTCCATATTACAAACTTTTTTTAATAATGAACAATAACAACCTGTAATAGCGTTGTAAAACATTTGTGAGCGTGTAAAACATTCGGTATCGTAGCACGTAACACGATTGGCACGGTTTCACGCGACTGAGAGCAAAACAAGGCATATTACGCTATTTATGCCTAATTTTGACGGTACCGTTTTCGAGCGGTGATCGAAGATCTACCCTTTATTGCATCAGAGGTCAATACACAAGAATTTTATTCACTCCTTTGCAGTCAACGTGCTTCGTGTACGTACAAAGCGCTTCGAAAGCGTGTTTATAATTTTTACTGCAAATGATTGGAACAAATAATAATAAATAAATAACTCTCTACCCACAGCATTATTTGTGAACTATATTGCAATCTGGGGATCTTCAAAGGAAGAGTGAATTGGTATCGTCAGGGCAAACGTTTTCCACCGCAAAAGTTTATCGAACTCAAACCATTTTTGTGTTCACTCACGGATTGTTGATTCGTAATAGTAATGTTGTACCTATTACCTTACTGATGGTACATAATAAATAATTTCTTTCTCTTTCTTTCTTTCGAGATAAAGAAACTCTAAGACTCTCATTGAACATTTTCTTCATAAAATGGAAACGACTTAATTAAAATATTGGACCATAATACGAAATCTAGGAAACAATAGTAATTAAGGTAAAATTAATTTACATAAAAAAACATGCCCCTGAAAATGTAATTAAGTACCTACTAACTAATATTCAAATTACACCTCAATTACATTCCAAATACTAATTACAAACGTGCCGTTATTTTGTAATTTCGCAATTATTTTATTAAATATTCAAGAAAGCCGTCAAGGCTACCAAGGTTGGTAACTTTATTGTACGTGAAATTGAAAGTATACATTTATGTAGGTATACAATTATTGAAGCTGTCGAAAACAAACTTCTTTACTTCTTATATCTTATTTATACTTGTTTAAATGTTGCGGCTTCTGCAAGTGACGCAGAATGGCATACTGTGGTTTATAGTTTACTTCGAGAACCACGACTGGTAACTTGACGTATTCCCGGCGGGACCAGATAGGGAGCTTACGTGTATCTAATTTAAGCCCCCCAATGTATGGCCAACAGTTAATAGTTTTATATTTAAAATTAAACTATTTTTGTTTTAGGCTTCTTTACAGAGAAAAATAATAAAACAAAACAAAGAAATACCCAAATCATAAAACCAAAACAACACATAGAAATACACAAAGTGTGGAAACACTTCATATAAAATATTCGAAAAAAATAGTTTTTTGGCGGAAACCATAAAAATTTACAAAAAAAAAAAAAACTTTATTAGTTATATATATGGTTAATCACGTTCTAAGTATTTTTGAATATTTTTATTAATTTTAACATTTATCGCTAACTTCCCTACAAATAAAATAATAACTGTACAACATTTCACTAGCCTATTATTTATTTTGAAACAAACCCCCAAAATTGTTTTTTTTTGTATCCCCCTATCTCTGATCCCGCCGGGAATACGTCGAGTTACCAGTAACCCTGTATAGGTTGATAGCTAGTGTTTGTACACAGGTTCTGTTCATTAAACCGTTTAAGTTTTTAATCATACTTAATACTAAATCATTTAAGCCGGTAGTTCTCGCGAACTGAATCTTACGACCTTATATCTTGCTAACCTCTACTTCGCCTTCTTAACAACCTCTACATCGCTTTTGCTCATATCTTATACTCGGTATTCTTATTTAGAACTGAGTACCGGACATTTCTGGGTATTCTTGTTTAGAATTGAGTACCGGATATTTCTGGGTATTCTTGTTTAGAATTGAGTACCACATATTTCTGGGTATTTTTGTTTAGAATTGAGTACCGGATCTTTCTGCCAAACATTTTCAAAATCAGCCATTAAATGACGCCACAGAAAACTGGCCCCTTTTGGGGGAAATGCCTCTCCAAACAAAAATAGTCGACGACAAAAAATCTATGAAATCGTACAACTAAGAGATTCCGATTTTATCAAGAGAATTAATAGTTGATAATTAGACCTGGGTGTGTCCTAAAATTGCAGCCAGAACCACCGGAGGACGGGCAGCAGCGTCCTCTCGGTTAACGGTGGTGAACATTCTGCAATTCCCAAGCCGCCTGCCAAGCGTGGGGATTCTGGCAACCCTTCCCTATTAAGGGGAAGGCTCTCGTCCAGCAGTGGACGTCTTCAGGCTGAAGACAATAGTTGATAATTACGAACTCTACGCAAGTACCAACATCCAGACAAATGAAAGCAATACGAATGCTTAGTTCTAATTCCTTTCATGTAAGCGTACTAATTAGTGCTTATTATCAAGTGGCAGTGCTAGTAAATAGAACCAGATCCTATTTACTAAGCGACAAGTGTCGAATTAATATTAACCTATCCGAACTAATGAGAAGTACGAAGGCATTGAGCTAATATCTATAGAGTAACAATCGTGCAAAAAAAAATCGGAGCCAAAACTTTTTGACCGACTTGTACTACGATAAGACACAAGCGCTCAATCATTCACATTGAATACTATAAAATCGACATAACGTCTAAATTCGAACAATTATGAACTATATAATGCACGTATAGGTATGTACAACGGCAGTCGGACGTTTTTGACTGGTTTCTCTTAGAGTTTGTGACTGTTTAGATAATACTCAATGTACGAAGGCCGTGTAATCTAGTCATTACCATGTACGTGCAACGTACAGCTGAAGTACTTTTAAATAAATATTATAAATGCGAAATTGTGTTTGTTTCTTCCTTTCCCGCAGCTGTGGAGCAATGGATCGACGTAAACTTTTTGACCCTAAGCTAGACCCATGAGCTTAGAGTCTTACGGATATAATTAGTTATACGGATTTTGCGCTACTGTTAACAATATAATGTTTTATCTTTGTTTCAGCAATTCGACTCAATGTGCAAAGCTGAAATATCATTTTTAATACCAAGGATAATTTTAAATGTAAGTACACTAATTTGTGGCACTACCTATACAGCGTGGCGCTACGGTGCCGCCATTAAATTAAAACACGTGTAGGGTTAGTGATCAATTTTTGCGATTTAAATGTTGGCCCGATAGTAAAAGTTGTTTGTTTTGATGGACAGAATATGCCCTTAAAAGGATTCTAACTGATTAGGACTGACCCTGTATATGAAATATCATTATACAGCGTGGCGCTACGGTGCCGACATTAAATTAACGCACGTGTAGGGTTAATGATCAGTAACCATAAAAATTAGGTAAAAAAATAAATTCGCGAAAAATAAAAATACCAGATGTTCCATACAAAAAGTTCATCGACGTTGGACAAAATGTATGTAACATCTGTATTTTTCTCGTTTTTTTTTTACATAATTTTTAATGGTTACTGATCATTAACCCTACACGTGCGTTAATTTAATGTCGGCACCGTAGCGCCACGCTGTATAAAGATATTACATATACAGGGTCAGTCCTAATCAGTTAGCATCCTTTTAAGGGCATATTCTGTACATCAAACAACTTTTACTATCGGGCTAACATTGAAATCGAAAAAAAACAGCTGTTCCATACATCTGCCCAAGGTCGATGAACTTTTTGTATGGAACAGCTGATATATTTTTCGCGATTTTAAGGTTGGCGCCATATTAAAACTTGTTCATTGTATATAATAACTGTAAAAAAGGCGTCATACAGGTAGTCAAAATGGAAGTCGGTTGAATACTAATTTTAAATGTTATACTTAATTATTGTTCTCTTGTATGTCTAGCATTTACGTATATATATAACGTTTATATATATATATATATTTATAAACGCAAATATTTATATTTATATATATATATATATATATATATATATATATATATATATATATATATATATATATTTGGCAATAATTTTATTTTTATCTTTTTTATCTTTATCTTCATAATGATGAGTACGTACGAGTACATACATACCTTTCAGTATTACTACACTTTTTAGTAACAGTTTGTATATTAGTAATAGTAATCAGCTGTTCCAAATACAAAAAGTTGATTGCCCTTGGAAAAAATGTATGGAACAGCTGATTTTTTGTTGGTGAATTCAAGGTTGGCTCCATAGTAATGATAATATAGATTACATAGATTGTAGTGGTAGGAATATAGATTGTAGTGGTAGGAATATAGATTGTAGTGGTAGGAATATAGATTGTAGTGGTAGGAATATAAATTGTAGTGGTAGGAATATAGATTGTAGTGGTAGGAATATAGATTGTAGTGGTAGGAGTCTACTCCAGGGTCTGACTGGGGAAGTACCACACCTTTGCCAGTTATTCAGTCGCCAAGCCGTAGTGTGCAAACATTACTGTGTTCCGGTTTGTTTACCAGATAAATTACTGGGTATGAAGAGATTTAACATCTAATATCTCAGGGCGATGAGCGCAGTGCAGTGCGCCGCAGGATTGTGTTCGCAAGTTCACAATACTGCTACTACTGCTACTACTGTTAGTGGCAGGCGTGACACTTACGACCAGGCGATCGTCTTGCTTGTCTCGACAATAGAAAGTATTAAAAAAAACGCAAATAAACGCACTGCTATTAGATAGTATTTTAATGACTGACATTTATCTTATTAAATTAAACACATTCATTCACCATTTTTCTTAGAGGAGTAAACTCTTTCCATTTACTATCATTACCATTTGGAAAAAGTATTAAATCTGAAAAATTTCTGGGTACATTTTTCGTCGAAATATTTTATACTAATTTAACAATGCCTTATAACAAAGTGCTCGTGGTGCCTTGATTTTAGATTTGAATGATTACTCTCGAGGGAGGAAAGATGATTTATACGACGCTAAGTAGATTTTTAGGTTGCTAGTATTAAAAAGACAGGTTTCGTTAAGGTTAAGATAGGGGAGGCCATCGTCCAACAGTGGACGTCTTCTGGCTGATGATGATCCCAAGTTTCTTCACGTTCCACAGAGATCTTAATGGTTGTTAATTTCCAGTGTGTATCGATATGGTGCGTGCTGCGGCTATACCACCTGCTGCGAGCCGGGGTGACGTGGAAGGGCGCCGCCGCCATCGAGCTGTGACTACTGCCTGCGGGGGCGGGGGCAGGTGCAGGGGTGCAGCCAGGCGCGCCCCGCCCGCCCTGCGAGTCCACGCTGCTGCTCGGAAACGCGGAGAGCGATACCGACGCCAGCCTCCATGAGCTCTGATCTCACTTCGTGGACTCTAAAGTTTGTGTTCGTTCTGCCATATTGGCTTGGCATACAGCGTGTTTCACACAGCAATACTCGAGATTGTGGATGCCATATCAATGGGAACAGCAGTTTACTAAATTCGAGAAATATGTATTCTCCATTAACAATGCTAATTTTGTATTATGTTTTATCGTATTTATCAAAATTGTGTTCTAAAACTTGTACACATTGATGGTTAGATCAACGCCCTATAACATTTCTGTAACCGCCTGAAACACCTTGTATACATACTGGTAATGTCATTATAATACAATGTGTAACACAAAGGTTCAACAATCAACAGCTGTTTTCCATACAAAAAGTTAATTGGACAAAATGTATGGAACATCTGATATATTTTCGCGATTGTTGGCCCCATAGTGAAAGTAGTTCTTAATACCTAATACCTTCAGTATTGTTGAACTTTTTTTTTACACTCTGTATAATATTTTTTTGGTGGCTTTTGTATGATTTTCGAAGACTTTTAATTATTATTTTTTCGGTGAATTTCCTTGTTCAATGTGATTGTTTTTTGTTTATACTTTTTGCCATAAATAAACTATTGTCTATTGTCTATTAAAAGGTAACATCGGTCGGCTGAGCCCGCAAACTGAGTTGTCCTTTAAGGGGTTAAGTGGGAAACTGGACCTGAGGGTATTGTGGGCTGAGATGACCAATAAACAAACTTAAAGTAGTAAACTGAGCCCGTGGGCATTGTGGGCTGAGATGACCAATAAAAACATTAAAGTAGTCAACTGAGCCCGTGGGCATTGTGGGCTGAGATGACCAATAAAAACCTTAAAGCAGTCAACTGAGCTTGTGGGCATTGTGGGCTGACATGGCCAATAAAAATCTTAAAGTTATTTACTGAGCCTGCGGGCTGAACAGACTGCGGGCTGAGTTGACCATAATGCACTTCAAATCAACAAGTATTCATTTGTCGAGAGTAAAAATAAACAAAAGTAACTAAGGCTTCAAGTGACAATATAAAAATGTATTTATAACTGTATTGTTAGCAAATTAAAACCACAAACGCTTTTAATGTTGTGAAAAACTTTTCCCTTTTACTCTCCCGAAGACTTTGTAAGCCGGCGACGTTCCGGCCAAACCTAGTTAATATTAAAAGCATTTTACTAAAAAGCCGCAAAAACATAACACCAAAAAGAAACACAAAAGGCAAAACAATTGTAAACTTTCCCTTACATTGTATTTCAAAGCATATTTCAGAGTTTGAAGAGTGTAACCGAATAGACTTTATCATGTTCGATTTAAAGCCTGTTAAAACGTGTTTGTACATATTATATATAAAATAAATTTTAAGTAGAAAGGCTTCGTTTCGCTTGTAAATAATGGAAAAATGAATTGAGCTTCTGTGTTAACCTTTTGGGTGCTATTTGGTTTTTTTATATTTGCTATGCCGTGTACTTACAGAATGTAACTCAAATAGCCCTCGATTCATAAAATAGCTCTTATTGTATAGTAGAGTAAAATAAAATAAATATTAGATACGGTCGTGTTCAAAAATGTTCAGTGAAAAATGAAAATACCTTTTCTTCCTCCGGAAAATGTACAAAAGAGTCGTAAATAAATAATATCAAACAGCTTCATAGTAAGTCTACGTTTTCGTAAATGAACTCGTTCACTGCTGATTTCCATAAAATATTAAGACATGTTATAAAATTGTAAAATACAATAAAGAAAGTGATTTAAATCCATGTTATTAAACTTAATTATAATAAAATATGAATGTTAAATACTCAAGCTGTGTTTTCTCGTGCAAAATCCCCATCCTTAGTTAAATAGATAGATATTGTGGTCAATTCTGAAGGTTTAAGTTGACAGAACTAAACTAATGTGGTCGTCAGAATCGACCACATTAGTTTAGGTTTAGTTGACAGTTCTAAAGTAATTAAAATATTGCTGTCACTTTTTTACTAGGCATGTTAGCTAAGGACAGCAATATTTTAGTTAGTTTAGTTCTGTCAACTGAAACCTTCAGAATTGACCACATTATATTGATTGATTGATAGATAGATAGATAGATAGATAAAGTCTTTATTGTAACCTCACATCAAAAGAAATTATAATAGTCATGAAGATCATAACAACACAAAAATGAACTTAGAACTAGTGTAACAATTGGCGCCCTTATCGCTAAGTAGTGGTAGTTTTAAGTTTCGAACATTATTAAATGTCATTTTCAAAAGTGGTCTTCTATAGAAGTGGTCATTTTAAGAAGTGGTATTTTCTAGAAGTGCTCATTTTAAGAAGTGGTATTTTCTGGAAGTGGTAATTTTTATTTGTGGTCCTAACCGCTGAAACTTTGTATACACTAGTAGATTTTCATCTTTGCAAATGATATAATTACTCGCAAAGCAACGACCAAGTAGGTAACAACACAAAGCGCTTATAGTTCATCGAAGTTTACAATAAAGTAACTTAACCAGACGAAACAGAGTTCATCCATTATTTGTTCACATTTCAATGACTTGGAATAAATAAAATTTGCATTGAATACAAAATTGTATTCAGAGTACATGGTTGAATTATCACTCAGAATCACAATAATAATGTTTTAGGTTCATTAGGTAAGAGTTGGATGGGTTAATAAGGTCCATTGTTAAATAGCTAGACTAGTATTCTGTGAAATTTTGATGTTGTTATTTTATTTGACGTTACGTGACTCTTCTATTCATTTAATCTAACCTTGGACGAAATAGTAGGTATAATAGATTATTTATTATGAGCATAAAGTTACAGTAGATATACAGGGGGACTGGTAGAACACTTTCTATACTCTAGGAACTCACCATTTGATTATGAACAACTTTTACTACGGGGTCAACTACAAATCGCAGAAAAAAAACAGCTGTTCTATATAAAAATTGACTTTTACCCCGGCAAAATGTAAAAAAACATCAGTTTTTTTCACGATTTCCGAGTTGGTCCCGGAGTACCAAGGTACCAAGTTTGGACATACTGGCCAATCGAAAATAAATAAGTATTTATATAATATTGGACCTGGGTATGTGCCCTTAAACTGCAACCAGATCTACCGGAGGACGGACAAGGCAGCTTCGCCCTTTTGGTTAACGGTGGTGAGCATTCTGCGATCCCCAAGCCGCCTGCCAAGCGTGGGGATTATGGCAACACCCCTCTATAGGGAGGCCTTCGTCCAGCAGTGGACGTTTTATGACTGATGACGTGACGTGACGTAATATTTAGATTATGTTCTGTAGACAAAGGAAAAACCTGCTACATATAATAGACTTCGACCCCAACAAAATGTAAAAAACAGCACGATTTCAGAGTGTGTCCCAGAGTACCAAGGTACCAAGTTTGGACATACTGGTCACTCGAAAATAAATAAGTATATTTAGACTATGTTCTCTGGACAAAGCAAAACCCTGCTATAACTTCTGAGGAATGAAGGAAAGGAACGAGAAACATAGGTAACCACAAGAACTCTCGTGTTCATAAACTTCTTGAACATTCTTAATTCATGAATCCGAACCTTAAAATGAGGCTTGCGTCGTGAGTATCAAATGTTTCAAAGGCACCGAAGTTTCACAGGTCACGATTTTTACTAATTTCTGCTACAAAAGGTGAACCAAATACTTGGCAATACGAGCTCTATTTTGCTGAAGGGTAAGTTGATTTTGCTGGTGAACTTAAGGGTGATATCTTAGCGGATATTTATTGGAGCGACAAAAGGAAACATCGTCGTGAGTAATGGTGCGCAGAGACGAAGGGACTCATTAGAGCCACTCGAAGTGAATCTTTCTATACGCCATCTGTTTTCATTGTTAGACAGTTTGCTTGTTACGGGACAACGTCCATTTTTCACCTTTTTTTTTCTTTGTTGTTGGTGTCGTACTTTGTGCATTCTGCCTGTGTCAATTTTATGAATTTTCAAGTTTAGTATCATCAAGTCAAATATGTCATGAAATCACAGCTAGTCACACGAAATTAGTCATAGTCTAGTCCAAGTCATGCCTGGTTCGGATGTGGTACAATCAAGTTTTCTTGTTAATCATTGCTTACCTATATCTATTTGCTCTTGATGAGGGAGTTGACTATTACCTATTCCAAGGAAAAATATTGGGTACTGTGCCTTGTTTTTAGAATCTTTGCAGCTGTTGACAGCCTGAAAATAGATTTGTAGGTTAGATAGTTGTTTACATTTTATGTTGGACAGAGCTTTAATTAGCAAGGCAAAGGATTGCTGTACGAACTCGTATATTATGCAGATTCTCCCTGGCAATACGAGTCTAATAAGAGTCATCATCAGCCCGGAGACGTTCACTACTGACCGAAGGCCTCCCCCTTAGACCGCCACACTACAGTGTGGTGTGTGTGGTGTGGTGTTGTCGTACACGACAACCTGCCATTTGCATCCACCGGTTGCCCGTGACTTTCACAATGTTGTCGGTCCACCTAGTAGTGGCCTGCCTACATTGCGTCATCTGTTACGTGGTCGCCTCTCTAGAACCATTCTTCCCCATCGGTTATCAGTTTTTCGAGCGATGTGGCCTACCCATTGCCACTTCAACTTGCAAACCCTGAGAGCTGTATCGGTGACTTTGGTTCTTTGGTTCCGATAAAGTAATTGCCTTGAAATAAATAAGGTCATAATTTTATCTCATTACGTCTATAGTATGCACTATTGGAATTTGGTATTCTACAAGTAGCTAATAGTACGTCGTTTTTATGTTTTTCTGTAATGTACTATTATACTATTATTATAACTTGGAGTAGCATGCCGTTAGAACTAAAATACTAAAAAACTTAACTTAGGTACTAGTAAAACGTTCTTGGTGAATTGAAATAGAATAAACATAACATGGATTATCATTCAGGTAACAAGTCAATAATTTCATGTAAAAAGTCAATCATTTTATGTAAGAAGTCAATCATTTTATGTAACAAGTCAATCATTTCATGTAACAAGTCAATCATTTCATGTAACAAGTCAATCATTTCATGTAACAAGTCAAAGAACGCGTAAGTATTGCTATAGTATGTTACATAGTATTTTAAATAGCATTATAGACATTTTGCACTAGCGTAGTATGCTAAAAAGCTACGTCATTATTATGTAGCGATGTCTACGACGTAGCGGGCTACGTAAGGTCTAACCAATGCGCCTATGGAATGAGCTTCGCATGGAATCTAGCAAATTCGGCAAGCGCCGTCGAAACCAGTCTTTAAACGAGTTGTGCGTGAACATTATTTAAAATCAGCTCTAGTTTTGTAACCATTTGATCACTCGTATGTATTTATTTATTGCATAAATATTTGTTTTTCATAATATATATTGTATATATTATTGGTTTATTTTATTATCTATTTTATTTGGTGTATTTAATTTTATTTATTGGTCATTTAAACTTATATATATATTTTTAGTTATTAATTAATTGAAATATAATTTGTACTGTATTTGCTCTTAACTATAATTTATTTTGTGCGCCTACATCCCCAACTCTTTAACCGCGGGGATGACTGGTAAAAAATGCTTTAGCATTAAGTCCTCATTTTGTACATTAATGTATTTCTGTGTGAAATAAAGAATTAAATAACCCACTAGGACAACAAGAAGTCTACAAAATGTAGTAGAAATAAGGTTTACTGGGTAGTCGTAATATTAATGTCGTAACTCTGTACTTCTCAGAAAAATCTAGAAGATTAGTAATAAGCGTAACTTATATTAAAATCCTTGAAAGAAATCCCTTCGTCGGCCCAGTTTGGCGTTATCCTGAAAGATTGAAAAAGTATTACGAAAAGGGTAGCAAATATTAAAATGTCCCCTAAATAATAACTTCGCCTAGGTAAAGGTCGATCTACATCAATCTTAAGTTACAATAGGTTTTGTTTGGGAGCATCTGCCAGTCATTTCAGCTTTACATTACTCAGGTTATAAGGCGAGTTATTGTGAGGCGCGTAAAGTTTTGATTTAGAATGATTTTTGTGCTTGTAATCATTAAAGGTGCTTACGACGTTTTGTGATGAGGCCTACCATTTTTATGCTAGTTGGCGACACTGGCGAGTAAGGTAGTATAGCTGATTATCGCCGTTATTAAAAATACGTATGTAAATAGTAAACACACAGGGACCAGGGACATATCACATACTAACCTCTGAATTAGCTGTTCTTTCAGCCCGCTTAATTTTAAACTTCTTTTTCTTAGATCCGTTCTTGAGTCACTGATATTCATTGACCCGAATCTTGAGTATTGCAAAATATTAATAATTAAGCCCGTGATAAAGACTCGTTGTAAAATATTTCTATTAAACCTGCACAAAAGGCGGCAAATTACATTATGAGATTTCGGAGGTCGGGGACCTCACTCTAAACTAGCGCCTCTAACGGCGACCTTTCGTTCAGCAGTGGACATCTGATGATGACTTTATCGGAAAACGGAATCAAGCTTTGTAAAGGTTTCGTTACGTGGGGTCAAAAAATAGGGAATATGCATGTGTTTTTTTTTATTAACTCACAAAAACGCTGACTAGCAACAAAATTAATCATCGAAAGTAAAATTTTAATATGTGCACAAATAACGAAGTTATAAACATTTTAGTTTCATGTTAGACAGGGTTTATGACGTCAAAGTTCACGATTCCAAACAAATTCTATACTATGCCCGTGATTTGCTAGAAAGGGACAGATGACTCCCTCCCAAATATTTTGAACGCTTATATTTCAGAACTTTACCAGCCGATTTAAATTATTTTTTCGACTTAAGCATCAGATTCAGTTCCCTATTGAAGATTCTCTAAATATGGACTCCTGCCGTTCTCAAAAAAGTTTCACACATACTTTTTCGATTTATGTTTTCGCAGAGTATACAGCTTAAGTAAAAAATACAAACCAGTTACTTATGAAAAAGGTTTTCACAAAGATTATTAAAAGGAACTTATTTACATTACTTGCGTAGCGAGCGCCATTAAATTTTGTCTTGCACAAATGAGTTTCAAAGTACCTACCTATTACATTTCGTTCATTATTACCATTGTTCATGGTAAAATGCTTACAAATTTTAGTCGCGGAAGAATTTCATAAAATACCTACTCAATTTGCTCAAAATGCTCAACCAGTTGCAAGAGACGAGGATTTCATAGTAATAAAATCAAGTAATTAAACTTTCACCAGACTAAATACATGCAATGGTCTATGTAAATAGACGTAAATTGCAAACATAAACTAAATGTTGAATGATTATAGTTTATGAGCTGTCGTTGTTTAAGAATTCGATACTTAGGTACATACTCGTATTAGTAATCTTTAATATATAATATAATTAATATATTGTATATTAATTAATCGGCTAGGGAGCGGTCGTGACCATATTGTATACAAGATAACAAACAACTTTTGTTCTACTACTTTTGAAATTTCACGAGAAAAATAACTGCTGTTTCATACAAAATGTTCATGGATCTTTGATAAAGTGTATGGAACAGCTGATTTTTTCTCATGAAATTTCAAAAGTCGTAGAACAATTGTTATCTTGTTTACAACATGCTAATGACCGCTCCCTAGGCGATTAAATAGCACCGTGTATAAAACAAAGTTGGGTTGGTTACACAATTTGTAACGTAATTATTGTGTGGAAATGGACCGATATTTATGATCTTTCATTTGTTGAATTTGTTTCCGCTTAGAATAGCTGAATAACTAACTATTCAAACATCGGAAAAACGAACCACATTTTTTTATGCGGTACTTTCGCCGGGCCAGCTAGTTATGTAATAATGGATATAGCCCACTACAATCTAAATAATATAAATAAAAATTGACTTTTTTTTCTTCTTGCCTCCTAGGAGGAGTATGGCGTCGCACTTTGTGCATTTGCCAGTGTCAAGTATCTATAAATAAACTACATTTTTTATGATTTCAATTTCAACTACCTGGATGACAGCGATATTGTTTAATTTCAGTATTTTTTATAAAGACCATACTACTGAACCGGTTTCATAAAAAATATATGGTACCACTTCAGAAGGTCCTGGGTATGTCCTTAAACTGCAACCAGCGCCAGAACCACCGGAGAACGGGCAGCAGCGTCCTCTTGGTTAACGGTGGTAAGCATTCTGCGATCCCCAAGCCGCCTGCCAAGCGTGGAGATTATGGCCTCTATTGGGAGACCTTTGTCCACCAGTGGACGTATTATGGCTGACGACGACTTCAGAAGTATTACCTATGAAAAAAAAGCCAATTAATAATTGGCGGAGTAATCGTATAACATACATAGAAAAAAACAAACATACATACAGTCGAATTGAGAACCTACATTCTTGAAGTCGGTTGAAAACGGTTTATTCTGGACCTTGTAGGTCTCTTAGTGCTCAATCTTCAACTGCAACGTCATATTTCATCAAGCAAGTTGGCTGTCAAACGTAGACCTATTACAGTACTACACAGTATGTGTTTAGTAGTAGGTACTATATTTCTATCGAACATTTTTTGTTTTTTTATTACGATTTGAGGGATAGCCCAACAGAAAAAGTTGATTGATGGCTGATTGATGAAAGTTGGTTGTTTTGAATGATGAGAACAATGACTTCCTTTATGCTCAGTGATACCGTTTCACGTAACCCTGATTTAAAAGTACAATACTGATACATATTGATAGTGATTTTATAAGTCATTTCTGTCTTTTACAGGTTTTAAGGCCTCCTTCTTAATAGAGGGGTGTTGCCATAATCCCCACGCTTGGTAGGCGGCTTGGGGATCGCAGAATGCTCGTCCAGAGGACGCTGCTGCCCGTCCTCTGGTGGGTCTGGTTGCAGTTTAAGGACATACCCAGGTCCCAAGGAAACCGACCATGGTTTAATGTCCTTGTTCGAAATACAGTAAAATTGTATATTGTATTATTTTTAGGTTCTGTCAATGCCATTAGAGATGAAATGCTTAAAGGCTCGGGCCATTTTTTAGTTTTTTTTTACTCGGCCTTGGGAGCTGTGGGTGCGGGTGGCTGTGGGTTTGATTCGATTCCCGACTAGGACAACATAAATTTATGTGATTAAATAAAAATTATTATTTAATGAATTGTTTATTATTAATTAAATTTAATAATTAGGTTTTAATTAAATTGCTTAAAATAACCTTATCTGTTATCTAGTTTAAATAGTACAATCTTTTTGTTTGTTTCATATTGAGCTAGTTTAATATAGATCAGTATCAAAAAATGTCCATCAACAAATCGATCGAAACTATACTCGGAGTATCCGATTTAATTAAACGTGAGTATTCCCGTATAAATATAACGAAATGTGTCAATACTACGTCAGTTTTCATAATAATTTTACTTTTCTATTTTTTTTACTAAAGATATTATAAAATAAATGTATCTAGCTCTTAGTCTATACCTTTCGTGACTCCGTAACACGAGAGGCTACAATTAACAGCGGGCTTTCAAGACGCTGTTGGAATTAATTCATTAATTTATAGAGTTTTCCTTCCTTTTGTATGTAATTACTGCAATACTTTACATTTTAAAATTATAATCATTATACAAGGTTATGCTGAGCGGTAGTACCTGCTAAACTGAAAGGAGGTGACTCATCATCATGTTTTTTTTAACTCACAAGCCAAAACTGAAATTGCAAAAAAGAACAGCTGTTACCATTTCGTTGAGGATGAATTATATTTTTTTTTATTAATAAATATTGGCGGACATTTCTCACAGCGCCATGTAACCCCAAACTAAGCAAAGCTTATACGATGGAAAACCAGATAGCTGATTGGATACTTATGTTATTATATACTATATTTTTTGTTGATACTACATATTACACCCAGGCACAGAAGAAATATCTATATTCGTCATATAAATGTTTGCCCTGGGTGGGGATCGAACCCACGCCCTACTTCTCTGAAGGCAGAGATGCTACCAACTGAGCTATAAATACAGAATAAATAATAGCTATAAGGCAGTCAATTTTATAGTAATAAGTGAAATATTTAAGACACCTGTTTTTTATTTGTTGTTAAGCGTGTGTAATAAATAAATAAAATAAATTTTAGTTTTGCGTAACCTTTTGTACTATGGATAGGTACTACTATAAAAACGAGATAGCTAATAAAATACATGTAATATATTTTTAATACATATACATATATAGTCACCGCGTTACCAACTGAGTAGTGCGGCCATAAATCATGGCCGCACGACCCACAAGTGCACTCAAGACCCACAAGTGCGACCACAAGCAAGACCCACAAGTGCAAGCGAGATAAACATAGTGAATGATTTATGGCCGCACGACTCAGTTGGTAACGCGGTGACTATAGTACGTACTTAAGTACGTACGTGTGTGTGTGTATGTAATTAATTACATACACAAACAGAACAAACATTTTATAAATCGTTCGTCCGTCACATAAATGTTTGTCCTGGGTGGGAATCGAACCCGAACCTGTAATCTCTGAAGGCAGAGAAATTACCAATTGAGCTATAAAACAGTTTACATACCTAGTTACGTTAAACATAATGGTTCCATAGGCAAAAAAAAACAAATGGCGGCAGCGGCGGCGGTCCCGATGTGGTAAAATCAAGTTTTCTTGTTAATCGTTGCTATCTATCTGCTCTTGATGAGGGCGTTGTCGATAATCTAGGCCAAGAAAACATACTGTTAGTTACTGTGTCCCTGTCCCTGGGTACTGGGTACTGAAACCCCATTAAAAGTACCAATTAAAAATATTTTGACTTAAGTCTCTCACATCTTTAATTATACCGAAACGAGTTAAAATACTTACATCGTACTAATATTAAACGTTTATTTAAATGTTTAATTACGAAGAAAATTATAAGTACTATGATGGGTGAATATTAAGTTAAAAAGCTAAGTGAAAGCTTTCAAGACTAATTGAAAAACACAAAGAAGTCCTTACAGTATAGAGTTCAACTGTCAAGTTCGTTTAGGTATATACCAACGCTTAAAAATGCAGTCAAATAACATGTATCATCACTTGATACTTTTGCTCTCTAATAATATTGCTTATAAAACCATTTAATAACTAATTTACTTAACCCTGAGCCAAAGTCCTTGAGGATTCGGGCGGAGCTAGTTACTTCTCGCCCGCGCGTCACCGTGCCTCCCGCGCCAAAAGATCGCAACGTGCGGCCCAGGCCGCCCGCGCTGACCATATCTCGCGCGCGTGCCACTCACGTCGGTGACACAGAGTAGAAAAACTACAGAGTAGAATATAGACAAAGATTAATTATTATGCAATCTTATTTTGTATGTTATACCGATGGTAAAATGTGTGTGTTTGCAGTGTACTACTAAGTCAGGCGGATAACTATTACCTATTTATATTTCTTTTACTTCATTTAATTATTTTTGTTATCACAGCAAAACTATAAAATTTAATATTGTATAATATTATCATTTATCGGATATTCATAATTGTAACATTGAACATTATGGGATCACCTCGACAGTAATATAATTATATCCTTTCGAATACAAAAACTAATTTTCTAAACGGAGAAATCGGTGGACCAAATTGTTGCCACAAAATAAACATGAAGGTAAAATCATCATCAACATCATCATCAGCCCGGAGATGTCGGCTACTAAATGAAGGATTAATAATTAGGAAAAAACACTACTAAACCAATGGCGGTCAAGTCTAGAGAAAAATAATACAAATGATCGAACCTATCTCTTAATATTCAGCATTTGTTGGAAGGTCCACTTGGACAAAATGTATCTAGTCACACTTACTTAGGCAAGTAAAGGCGGGAACAAAAGCCTGTTTAGGACGTTTTTTAATCTTAATTGGTTGTTGGGTCTAAAAATGTATAGCTTAATGGTTAAGAAGAAAAAACAAACAAATTTTTTTTCCGTATTGCAATGTGACCAGATAAATTACTGGGTATGAAGAGATTTAATATCTAATATCTCAGGGCGACGAGCGCAGTGCAGTGCGGCGCAGGATTGTGTTCGCAAGTTCACAATTCTAGCACTGCTACTGTTAGTGGCAGGGTAGAAAACGTCAGCTAAGAACGGATTTTGCGACAGGGCTGAATTAAGGGTTTGAAATGGGGGATGAAATATTTCTATGGAAGTTCTTTATTTTTGAAGTTATAGTGATAAATATTGGTATTTGGGTAGTCCATTTAAAATAAAATATAATTATTTTAATAATTTTTTTCACAGGGTATGATTTAAGGGTGAGAAACGGGAGACGAAACTTTCTATGGAAAAGTCTTTGTTTTTGAAGTTACAGTGATGGAAATTGAAAGTTGGGTAGTTTATTCAAAATAAAATTTGTTTTTTTAAATATATTTTAACAGGGATGATTTAAGCGGGTTTAACGGGGGCATAACACTTTATAAAGTTCAAAACAATTGAAAATCGAAATGGAGAGCTTAGATATATCCCGGAATAACATACAGGCAATTTTTTTATTATCACATTCGCCGTTTTTCATCGTCACGCGGGTGGAACCGCAGGGCACACCTGATATTACATACATATGTGTCGAACTAATAACCTCTTTTTTTTATGTCAGTTCAAATGGTTATTTATCCCCGTGCAGAGCCGGGGCGGGTCAGCTACTAAAACTATAACTAACACTATACTAATATAACTAAAAATGTGTTCAATTGAAAAATACACCTGGGTATGTCCTACAAAGGTATGGGCTGTGCATCCAACCCCACCGGAGGACGGGCAGCAGCGTCCTCTTGGTTAACGGTGGCGAACATTCTGCGTTCCCCAAGTGGCCTGCCAAGGTTGAGGATAATGGCAACCCCCGCCTTCATCCAGCAGCGGACGTCTTTTGGCTGCTGATGTGTTCTACTATTCTAGGGACGGTAATTAAGCTCTTCTCAGCAGCTTAAGACCTAACCTCTAATTCAGTGAATAGATACCATTTAGTAAAGAGCTATGTCTATTTGTCGTATAATTCTGGCGTTGCCTTGAGAAGTGTCGAGAATGGCTCACTTCGGCCTGTTTATTTAGGCTCACCCGCCTGTAATCAAATCTTGCCACATTGCTCTTACGGCATTTCTGGAAGTACCTATACAATGTGTTACAAAAAGGTTCAACAATACTGAAGACTATGTATGTACTCATCATTAAAGA
This sequence comes from Erannis defoliaria, assembly GCA_905404285.2. Taxonomy (NCBI): domain Eukaryota; kingdom Metazoa; phylum Arthropoda; class Insecta; order Lepidoptera; family Geometridae; genus Erannis; species Erannis defoliaria. The sequence continues at coordinate 13,397,154 of FR990072.1, forward strand.
CAACTTTTATTATGAAGCCAACCAGCTAAAAAAAAAACAGCTCCTCCATACATTTTGTCCAATGTTAACGAACTTTTTGTATGGAACAACTGATATATTTTTTGCACTTTTGGGGTTGGCCCAATAATAAAAGTTGTTCATAATGTTGAGTACATAACATACATACCTACTCTTTCTTGAACTTTTTTGTTACGTATTGTATAGTTTACCTATATTACATTTTATATCTACGAAGTGAAACCAAATACGTAACATAGCATGATCAAACTGAATACTGGTACCTGAAGGCTGTTTCACACAGCAGTTAATTTACTTTATCTAGTAGGTATGTCGTGTATGGTAGTCCATACATGAGAACAACCAGTCATTGGAAGGACGTATACCTACAAACAAATAATCGTCAAGATAAAAACAAAAATAAAATATTACACAAATAAACAAGCAAATTTTATTGCAAATTCTCTATTAATGATCCTATATACCTACCTCCAAAAGTATCTATAGGGTTGTCTTTATTAACCTCAGTGACATAAATCCTGGTTTCGTCCCTGAGACAGATAAAATACTAAAACTATTTTTCATAATTTTATTTTATATTATGCCTAGGTCAAATCTAATCTTCTATAGGTATATACCGGGTGTTTGGTCTAGGGTTAGACAAACCTACTGGGTGTGCTCGTTGACCCATGTAGAAAATACAAGTTGGCCAAAAAAAAACCAGACGTGAATCCATACTCTAGACCAAACATCCTGTATATATATTTATAAATATAGATAATAAAAAAAAAGAATCGCTAAATATATTGTTGCTAAGCGCAAAACTCGAGAACGGTTGGAGCAATTTAGCAAATATTTTTTAAAGTATTCCTTGAAGTTCGAGGAAGGTTTTTATGAAGAGAAAAATCGGAAATATTCGGAAATAAAAAATCGGATATATATCGGGAATATAAATATATATATATTATATATATATTTATCAATAAAATTAATTATAAATTAAAATTATTTAAATTATAAATATATATTTATATATATATAAATATATTTGGCAATAATTTTATTTTTATCCTTTTTATCTTTATCTTCATAATGATGAGTACGTACGAGTACATACATACCTTTCAGTATTACTACACTTTTTAGTAACAGTTTGTATATTAGTAATAGTAATCAGCTGTTCCATATACAAAAAGTTGATTGCCCTTGGAAAAAATGTATGGAACAGCTGATTTTTTGTTGGTGAATTCAAGGTTGGCTCCATAGTAATGATAATATAGATTACATAGATTGTAGTGGTAGGAATATAGATTGTAGTGGTAGGAATATAGATTGTAGTGGTAGGAATATAGATTGTAGTGGTAGGAATATAAATTGTAGTGGTAGGAATATAGATTGTAGTGGTAGGAATATAGATTGTAGTGGTAGGAATATAGATTGTAGTGGTAGGAATATAGATTGTAGTGGTAGGAGTCTACTCCAGGGTCTGACTGGGGAAGTACCACACCTTTGCCAGTTATTCAGTCGCCAAGCCGTAGTGTGCAAACATTACTGTGTTCCGGTTTGTTTACCAGATAAATTACTGGGTATGAAGAGATTTAACATCTAATATCTCAGGGCGATGAGAGCAGTGCAGTGCGGCGCAGGATTGTGTTCGCAAGTTCACAATACTGCTACTACTGCTACTACTGTTAGTGGCAGGCGTGACACTTACGACCAGGCGATCGTCTTGCTCGTCTCGACAATAGAAAGTATTAAAAAAAACGCAAATAAACGCACTGCTATTAGATAGTATTTTAATGACTGACATTTATCTTATTAAATTAAACACATTCATTCACCATTTTTCTTAGAGGAGTAAACTCTTTCCATTTACTATCATTACCATTTGGAAAAAGTATTAAATCTAAAAATTTCTGGGTACATTTTTCGTCGAAATATTTTTTACTAATTTAACAATGCCTTATAACAAAGTGCTCGTGGTGCCTTGATTTTAGATTTGAATGATTACTCTCGAGGGAGGAAAGATGATTTATACGACGCTAAGTAGATTTTTAGGTTGCTAGTATTAAAAAGACAGGTTTCGTTAAGGTTAAGATAGGGGAGGCCATCGTCCAACAGTGGACGTCTTCTGGCTGATGATGATCCCAATTTTCTTCACGTTCCACAGAGATCTTAATGATTGTTAATTTCCAGTGTGTATCGATATGGTGCGTGCTGCGGCTATACCACCTGCTGCGAGCCGGGGTGACGTGGAAGGGCGCCGCCGCCATCGAGCTGTGACTACTGCCTGCGGGGGCGGGGACAGGTGCGGGGGTGCAGCCAGGCGCGCCCCGCCCGCCCTGCGAGTCCACGCTGCTGCTCGGAAACGCGGAGAGCGATACCGACGCCAGCCTCCATGAGCTCTGATCTCACTTCGTGGACTCTAAAGTTTGTGTTCGTTCTGCCATATTGGCTTGGCATACAGCGTGTTTCATACAGCAATACTCGAGATTGTGGATGCCATATCAATTGGAACAGCAGTTTACTAAATTCGAGAAATATGTATTCTCCAATGACAATGCTAATTTTGTATTATGTTTTATCGTATTTAGCAAAATTGTGTTCTAAAACTTGTACACATTGATGGTTAGATCAACGCCCTATAACATTTCTGTAACCGCCTGAAACACCTTGTATACATACTGGTAATGCCATTATAATACAATGTGTAACACAAAGGTTCAACAATCAACAGCTGTTTTCCATACAAAAAGTTAATTGGACAAAATGTATGGAACAGCTGATATATTTTCGCGATTGTTGGCCCCATAGTAAAAGTAGTTCATAATACCTAATACCTTCAGTATTGTTGAACTTTTTTTTTACACTCTGTATAATAATTTTTTGGTGGCTTTTGTATGATTTTCGAAGACTTTTAAAAAAAAAATTACAGAATTATTTTTTGGTTAATTTCCTTGTTCAATGTGATTGTTTTTTGTTTATACTTTTTGCCATAAATAAACTATTGTCTATTGTCTATTAAAAGGTAATATCGGTCGGCTGAGCCCGCAAACTGAGTTGTCCTTTAAGGGGTTAAGTGGGAAACTGAACCTGAGGGCATTGTGGGCTGAGATGACCAATAAACAAACTTAAAGTAGTAAACTGAGCCCGTGGGCATTGTGGGCTGAGATGACCAATAAAAACATTAAAGTATTCAACTGAGTCCGTGGGCATTGTGGGCTGAGATGACCAATAAAAACCTTAAAGCAGTCAACTGAGCTTGTGGGCATTGTGGGCTGACATGGCCAATAAAAATCTTAAAGTTATTTACTGAGCCTGCGGGCTGAACAGACTGCGGGCTGAGTTGACCATAATGCACATCAAATCAACAAGTATTCATTTGTCGAGAATACAAAAGTAACTAAGGCTTCAAGTGACAATATGAAACTGTATTTATAACTGTATTGTTAGCAAATTAAAACCACAAACGCTTTTAATGTTGTGAAAAACTTTTCCCTTTTACTCTCCCGAAGACTTTGTAAGCCGGCGACGTTCCGGCCAAACCTAGTTAATATTAAAAGCATTTTACTAAAAAGCCGCAAAAACATAACACCAAAAAGAAACACAAAAGGCAAAACAATTGTAAACTTTCCCTTACATTGTATTTCAAAGCATATTTCAGAGTTTGAAGAGTGTAACCGAATAGACTTTTTCATGTTCGATTTAAAGCCTGTTAAAACGTGTTTGTACATATTATATATAAAATAAATTTTAAGTAGAAAGGCTTCGTTTCGCTTGTAAATAATGGAAAAATGAATTGAGCTTCTGTGTTTAACCTTTTGGGTGCTATTTGGTTTTTTTATATTTGCTATGCCGTGTACTTACAGAATGTAACTCAAATAGCCCTCGATTCATAAAATAGCTCTTATTGTATAGTAGAGTAAAATAAAATAAATATTAGATACGGTCGTGTTCAAAAATGTTCAGTGAAAAATGAAAATACCTTTTCTTCCTCCGGAAAATGTACAAAAGAGTCGTAAATAAATAATATCAAACAGCTTCATAGTAAGTCTACGTTTTCGTAAATGAACGCGACTGTACACTTCTGATGTCCATAAAATATTAAGACATGTTATAAAATTGTAAAATACAATAAAGAAAGTGATTTAAATCTATGTTATTAAACTTAATTATAATAAAATATGAATGTTAAATACTCAAGCTGTCTTTTCTCGTGCAAAATCCCCATCCTTAGTTAAATAGATAGATATTGTGGTCAATTCTGAAGGTTTAAGTTGACAGAACTAAACAAATGTGGTCGATTCTGACGGGTTTAGTTGACAGTTCTAAACTAATTAAAATATTGCTGTCACTTTTTTACTAGGCATGTTAGCTAAGGACAGCAATAAATAAATAAATAAAAAATAAATATTGGGCAATATTTTAGTTAGTTTAGTTCTGTCAACTTAAACCTTCAGAATTGACCACATTATATTGATTGATAGATAGATAGATAGATAAAGTCTTTATTGTAACCTCACACCAAAAGAAATGATAACAGTCATGAAGATCATAACAACACAAAAATGAACTTAGAACTAGTGTAACAATTGGCGGCCTTATCGCTAAGTAGTGGTAGTTTTAAGTTTCGAACATTATTAGATGTCATTTTCAAAAGTGGTAATTTTAAGAAGTGGTATTTTCTAGAAGTGGCCATTTTAAGAAGTGGTATTTTCTAGAAGTGGTATTTTCTAAAACTTTTTAAGAAGTGGTATTTTTTGGAAGTGGTCATTTTTATTTGTGGTCCTAACCGCTGAAACTATGTATACAGTAGAGATATTCATCTTTGCATTAAAATGAAAATAATATGATACACTTACTCGTAAAGTAACAACCAAGTAACCGCACAAAGCGCTTATAGTTCATCGAAGTTTACAATAAAGTAACTTAACCAGACGAAACAGAGTTCATCCATTATTTGTTCACATTTCAATGACTTGGAATAAATAAAATTTGCATTGAAAACAAAATTGTATTCAGAGTACATGGTTGAATTATCACTCAGAATCACAATAATAATGTTTTAGGTTCGTTAGGTAAGAGTTGGATAGGTTAATAAGGTCCATCGTTAAATAACTAGACTAGTATTCTGTGAAATTTTGATGTTGTTATTTTATTTGACGTTACGTGACTCTTCTATTCATTTAATCTAACCTTGGACGAAATAGTAGGTATAATAGATTATTTATTATGAGCATAAAGTTACAGTAGATATACAGGGGGACTGGTAGAACACTTTCTATACTCTAGGATATCATTGAACTCACCATTTGATTATGAACAACTTTTACTACGGGGTCAACTACAAATCGCAGAAAAAAAAACAGCTGTTCTATACAAAAATTTACTTTTATCCCGGCAAAATGTAAAAAAACATCAGTTTTTTTCACGATTTCCGAGTTGGTCCCGGAGTACCAAGGTACCAAGTTTGGACATACTGGCCAATCGAAAATAAATAAGTATTAATATAATATTGGACGTGGGTATGTGCCCTTAAACTGCAACCAGATCTACCGGAGGACGGACAAGGCAGCTTCGCCCTTTTGGTTAACGGTGGTGAGCATTCTGCGATCCCCAAGCCGCCTGCCAAGCGTGGGGATTATGGCAACACCTCTCTATTGGGAGGCCTTCGTCCAGCAGTGGACGTTTTATGGCTGATGACGTGACGTGACGTAATGTTTAGATTATGTTCTGTAGACAAAAGAAAAACCTGCTACATATAATAGACTTCGACCCCAACAAAATGTAAAAAAACAGCACGATTTCAGAGTGTGTCCCAGAGTACCAAGGTACCAAGTTTGGACATACTGGTCACTCGAAAATAAATAAGTATATTTAGACTATGTTCTCTGGACAAAGCAAAACCCTGCTATAACTTCTGAGGAATGAAGGAAAGGAACGAGAAACATAGGTAACGACAAAAACTCTTGTGGTTCATAAACTTCTTGAACATTCTTAATTCATGAATCCGAACCTTAAAATGAGGCTTGCGTCGTAGGTATCAAATGTTTCAAAGGCACCGAAGTTTCACAGGTCACGATTTTTACTAATTTCTGCTACAAAAGGTGAAATAAATACTTAGCAATACGAGCTCTATTTTGCTGAAGGGTAAGTTGATTTTGCTGGTGAACTTAAGGGTGATATCTTAGCGGATATTTATTGGAGCGACAAAAGGAAACATCGTCGTGAGTAATGGTGCGCAGAGACGAAGGGACTCATTAGAGCCACTCGAAGTGAATCTTTCTATACGCCATCTGTTTTCATTGTTAGACAGTTTGCTTGTTACGGGACATCGTCCATTTTCCTTCTTTTTTTTCTTTGTTGTTGGCATCGCACTTTGTGCATTCTGCCTGTGTCAAGTTTATGAATTTTCAAGTTTAGTATCTTCAAATATGTCATGAAATCATAGCTAGTCACACGAAATTAGTCATAAAAATTAGTCCAAGTCATGCGTTAGTGAAGTAGTTGCGATTTTACTGAGCTTTTACGGAGTTTTGAAAACAACGCCATAAGACACGTTTCACGTTATATCACTTGCCCACACTCGTGCATGTAATTCAACACTCAATGAATAAAACACCTAAATTTTTATTCATTAATTCGCGGCGAAAAAACACAAGGTTAAGAAAATAATAGAATGCAGCCACGTTTTTTTCGTGTTCCGCCAAAACTCATTTTTCACCTTAGTGACAGCGAATGAGGTTCCACAGGCAAAGGTACAATGGTACAATTTTTACTTGTAATAATCAACAGCATTATAAAATTATTCTTATCTTGTAGGATAGGATAGGAGTATTAAGAACTACTTAGTATGGCTAGCGGCACGTATCTTTAGCGCTGAGCGAGGGGTACCTCTCTTTCAAAGCTTTTCACAGATGGCGCTATCGGCGGTCCGGATGTGGCATAATCAAGTTTTCTTGTTAATCATTGCTTACCTATATCTATTTGCTCATGATGAGTGAGGGATAACGATAATCAAGTCCAAGGAAAAATATTGGGTACTGTGCCATGTTTTTAGAATCTTTGCAGCTGTTGAAAGCCTAAAAATAGATTTGTAGGTTAGATATTTGTTTATATTTTATGTTGGACAGAGCTTTAATTAGCAAGGCAAAAGATTGCTGTACGAACTAGTATATTATGCAGATTCTACCTGGCAATCCGAGTCTAATAAGAGTCATCATCAGCCCGGAGACGTTCACTACTGACCGAAGGCCGCCTTCCGCCCTTAGACCGCCACACTGTACGACCATACCTGCCATTTGCATCCACCGGTTCCCCGTGACTTTCACAATGTTGTCGGTCCACCTAGTAGTGGCCTACCTACATTGCGTCATCTGTTACGTGGTCGCCTCTCTAGAACCATTCTTCCCCATCGGTTATTAGTTCTTCGAGCGATGTGGCCTACCCATTGCCACTTCAACTTGCAGACCCTGAGAGCTGTATCGGTGACTTTGGTTCTTTGGTTCCGATAAAGTAATTGCCTTGAAATAAATAAGGTCATAATTTTATCTCATTACGTCTATAGTATGCACTATTGGAATTTGGTATTCTACAAGTAGCTAAGTACGTCGTTTTTATGTTTTTCTGTAATGTACTATTATACTATTATTATAACTTGGAGTAGCATGCCGTTAGAACTAAAATACCGCTAACTTAGGTACTAGTAAAACGTTCTTGGTGAATTGAAATAGAATAAACATAACATGGATTATCATTCAGGTAACAAGTCAATAATTTCATGTAAAAAGTCAATCATTTTATGTAAGAAGTCAATCATTTTATGTAACAAGTCAATCATTTCATGTAACAAGTCAATCATTTCATGTAACAAGTCAATCATTTCATGTAACAAGTCAAAGAACGCGTAAGTACTGCTATAGTATGTTACATAGTATTTTAAATAGCATTATAGAAATTTTGCACTAGCGTAGCATGCTAAAAAGCTACGTCATTATTATGTAGCAATGTCTACGACGTAGCGGGCTACGTAAGGTCTAACCAATGCGCCTATGGAATGAGCTTCGCATGGAATCTAGCAAATTCGGCAAGCGCCGTCGAAACCAGTCTTTAAACGAGTTGTGCGTGAACATTATTTAAAATCAGCTCTAGTTTTGTAACCATTTGATCACTCGTATTTATTTATTTATTGCATAAATATTTGTTTTTCATAATATATATTGTATATATTATTGGTTTATTTTATTATCTAATTAATTATTTGTATTTAATTTTATTTATTGGTAATTTAAACTTATATAGATATTTTTAGTTATTAATTAATTGAAATATAATTACTGTATTTGCTCTTAACTATAATTTATTTTGTGCGCCTACATCCCCAACTCTTTAACCGCGGGGATGACTGGTAAAAAATGCTTTAGCATTAAGTCCTCATTTTGTACATTAATGTATTTCTGTATGAAATAAAGAATTAAATAACCCACTACGACAACAAGAAGTCTACAAAATGTAGTAGAAATAAGGTTTACTGGGTACTAGTCTTAATATTAATGTCGTAACTCTGTACTTCTCAGAAAAATCTAGAAGATTAGTAATAAGCGTAACTTATATTAAAATCCTTGAAAGAAATCCCTTCGTCGGCCCAGTTTGGCGTTATCCTGAAAGATTGAAAAAGTATTACGAAAAGGGTAGCAAATATTAAAATGTCCCCTAAATAATAACTTCGCCTAGGTAAAGGTCGATCTACATCAATCTTAAGTTACAATAGGTTTTGTTTGGGAGCATCTGCCAGTCATTTCAGCTTTACATTACTCAGGTTATAAGGCGAGTTTTTGTGAGGCGCGTAAAGTATTGATTTAGAATGATTTTTGTGCTTGTAATCATTGAAGGTGCTTACGACGTTTTGTGATGAGGCCTACCGTTTTTATGCTCACTAGTTGGCGACACTGGCGAGTAAGGTAGTATAGCTGATTATCGCCGTTATTAAAAATACGTATGTAAATAGTAAACACACAGGGACCAGGGACATATCACATACTAATCTCTGAATTAGCTGTTCTTTCAGCCCGCTTAATTTTAAACTTCTTTTTCTTAGCTCCGTTCTTGATTCACTGATATTCATTGACCCTAACCTTGAGTATTGCAAAATATTAATAATTAAGCCCGTGATAAAGACTCGTTGTAAAATATTTCTATTAAACCTGCACAAAAGGCGGCAAATTACATTATGAGATTTCGGAGGTCGGGGACCTCACTCTAAAGTAGCGCCTCTAACGGCGACCTTTCGTTCAGCAGTGGACATCTGATGATGACTTTATCGGAAAACGGAATCAAGCTTTGTAAGGTTTCGTTACGTGGGGTCAAAAAATAGGGAATATGCATGTGTTTTTTTTTATCCACTCATAAAAACGCTGACTAGCAACAAAATTAATCATCGAAAGTAAAATTTTAATATGTGCACAAATAACGAAGTTATAAACATTTTAGCAATTTTAGTTTCATGTTAGACAGGGTTTATGACGTCAAAGTTCACGATTCCAAACAAATTCTATACTATGCTCGTGATTTGCTAGAAAGAGACAGATGACTCCCTCCCAAATATTTTGAACGCTTATATTTCAGAACTTTACCAGCCGATTTAAATTATTTTTTCGACTTAGCATCAGATTCAGTTCCCTATTGCAGATTCTCTAAATATGGACTCCTGCCGTTCTCAAAAAAGTTTCACACATACTTTTTCGATTTATGTTTTCGCAGAGTATAACGATACAGCTTAAGTAAAAAATACAAACCAGTTACTTATGAAAAAGGTTTTCACAAAGATTATTAAAAGGAACTTATTTACATTACTTGCGTAGCGAGCGCCATTAAATTTTGTCTTGCACGAATGAGTTTCAAAGTACCTACCTATTACATTTCGTTCATTATTACCATTGTTCATGGTAAAATGCTTACAAATTTTAGTCGCGGAAGAATTTCATAAAATACCTACTCAATTTGCTCAAAATGCTCAACCAGTTGCAAGAGACGAGGATTTCATAGTAATAAAATCAAGTAATTAAACTTTCACCAGACTAAATACATGCAATGGTCTATGTAAATAGACGTAAATTGCAAACATAAACTAAATGTTGAATGATTATAGTTTATGAGCTGTCGTTGTTTAAGAATTCGATACTTAGGTACATACTCGTATTAGTAATCTTTAATATATAATATAATTATTATATTGTATATTAATTAATCGGCTAGGGAGCGGTCGTGAGCATATTGTATACAAGATAACAAACAACTTTTGTTCTACTACTTTTGAAATTTCACGAGAAAAATAACTGCTGTTCCATACAAAATGTTCATGGATCTTTGATAAAGTGTATGGAACAGCTGATTTTTACTCATGAAATTTCAAAAGTCGTAGAACAATTGTTATCTTGTATACAACATGCTAATGACCGCTCCCTAGGCGATTATATAGCACCGTGTATAAAACAAAGTTGGGTTGGTTACACAATTTGTAACGTAATTATTGTGTGGAAATGGACCGATATTTATGATCTTTCAATTGTTGAATTTGTTTCCGCCTCGAATAGCAGAATAACTAACTATTCAAACATCGGAAAAACTAACCACAGTTTTTTATGCGGTACTTTCGCCGGGCCAGTTAGTTATGTAATAATGAATATAGCCCACTACAATCTAAATAATATAAATAAAAATTTACTTTTTTTTCTTCTTGCCTCCTAGGAGGAGTATGGCGTCGCACTTTGTGCATTTGCCAGTGTCAATCTATCTATCTATCTTTGGTTATGGCCTCTGCGGTATGGCCGCAATTTCGCCAATGTCGCGTGTGTAGCTGAGAAGACAAACGCTAATAGGATTGGAAGTATCTATAAATAAATTACATTTTTGATGATTTCAATTTCAACTACCTGGATGACAGCGACATTGATTAATTCCAGTATTTTTTTTAAAAGACCATACTACTGAACCGGTTTCGAAAAAAGAAATGGGACCACTTCAGAAGGTCCTGGGTATGTCCTTAAACTGCAACCAGCGCCAGACCCACCGGAGGACGGGCAGCAGCGTCCTCTTGGTTAACGTTGGTGAGCATTCTGCGATCTCCAAGCCGCCTGCCAAGCGTGGAGAATATGGCAACACCCCTCTGTTGGGAGACCTTTGTCCACCAGTGGATGTATTATGGCTAGCGACGACTTCAGAAGTATTGCCTATGAAAAAAAAGCCAATTAATAATTGGCGGAGTAATCGCATAACATACATACAAAAAAACAAACATACATACAGTCGAATTGAGAACCTCCTTTCTTGAAGACGGTTGAAAACGGTTTATTCTGGACCTTCTAGGTCTCTTAGTGCTCAATCTTCAACTGCAACGTCATATTTCATCAAGCAAGTTGGCTGTCAAACGTAGACCTATTACAGTACTACACAGTATGTTTTTAGTAGTAGGTACTATATTTCTATCGAACATTTGTTTTTTTATTGCGATTTGAGGGATAGCCCAACAGAAAAAGTTGATTGATGACTGATTGATGAAAGTTGGTTGTTTTGAATGATGAGAACAATGACTTTCTTTATGCTCAGTGATACCGTTTCACGTAACCCTGATTTAAAAGTACAATACTGATACATATTGATAGTGATTTTATTAGTAATTTCTGTCTAAGGGGAGGCCTTAGACAGAACAGACTACTAGCCCTACTCTTAGGTAGAACGGCTGTCAAAACAATGTTGTAAAGCAATTGTATGGAAAACTGCTGTCGCCAGTTTCACACTTATTTGTATAGAAACTACGACGAAAAAATGCCAATCATTGGTCGCGCATTTGAAGTCGTCGTCAGCCATAAAACGTCCACTGCTGGACGAAGGCCTCCCAATAGAGGGGTGTTGCCATAATCCCCACGCTTGGTAGGCGGCTTGGGGATCGCAGAATGCTCGTCCAGAGGACGCTGCTGCCCGTCCTCTGGTGGGTCTGGTTGCAGTTTAAGGGCATACCCAGGTCCCAAGGAAACCCACCATGGTTTAATGTCCTTGTTCGAAATATAGTGAAATTGTATATTGTATTATTTTTAGGTTCTGTCAATGCCATTAGAGATGAAATGCTTAAAGGCTCGGGCCTTTTTTTAGTTTTTTTGGCTGCCTTATAAATCGGTAGATAGTAACTCTAGTAACTCAGCCTTGGGAGCTGTGGGTGCGGGTGGCTGTGGGTTTGATTCGATTCCCGACTAGGACAACATAAATTTATGTGATTAAATAAAAATAAAAAAAAAATATTATTAATTAAATTTAATAATTTGGTTTTAATTAAATTGCTTATAATAACACTATCTGTTATCTAGTTTAAATAGTACAATCTTTTTGTTTGTTTCATATTGAGCTAGTTTAATATAGATAGATCAGTATCAAAAAATGTCTATCAACAAATCGATAGAAATTATAGTCGGAGTATCCGATTTAATTAAACGTGAGTATTCCCGTATAAATATAACAAAATGTGTCAAAACCACGTCAGTTTTCTTAATAATTTTATTTTTCTATTTTTTTTACTACAGATATTATAAAATAAATGTATCTAGCTCTTAGTCTATACCTTTCGTGACTCCGTAACACGAGAGGCTACAATTAACAGCGGGCTTTCAAGACGCTGTTGGAATTAATTCATTAATTTATAGAGTTTTCCTTCCTTTTGTATGTAATTACTGCAATACTTTACATTTTAACATTATAATCATTATACAAGGTTATGCTGAGCGGTAGTACCTGCTAAACTGAAAGGAGGTGACTCATCATCATGTTTTTTTTTACTCTCAGGCCAAAACTGAAATTGCAAAAAAGAACAACTGTTACCATTTCGTTGAAGATGAATTAAGTATATATTTTTTTATTAATAAATATTGGCGGACATTTCTCACAGCGCCATGTAACCCCAAACTAAGCAAAGCTTATACGATGGAAAACCAGATAGCTGATTGGATACTTATGTTATTATATACTATATTTTTTGTTATTCTACATATTACACCCAGGCACAGAACAAATATCTATATTCGTCATATAAATGTTTGCCCTGGGTGGGGATCGAACCCACGCCCTACATCTCTGAAGGCAGAGATGCTACCAACTGAGCTATAAATACAGAATAAATAATAGCTATAAGGCAGTCAATTTTATAGTAATAACTGAAATATTTAAGACCTGTTTTTTATTTGTTGTTAAGCGTGTGTAATAAATAAATAAAATAAATTTTAGTTTTGCGTAACCTTTTGTACTATGGATAGGTACTACTATAAAAACGAGATAGCTAATAAAATACATGTAATATATTTTTAATACATATACGTATATAGTCACCGCGTTACCAACTGAGTAGAGCGGCCATAAATCATGGCCGCACGACCCACAAGTGCACTCAAGACCCACAAGTGCGACCACAAGCAAGACCCACACGTGCAAGCGAGATAAACATAGTGAATGGTTTATGGCCGCACGACTCAGTTGGTAACGCGGTGACTATAGTACGTACTTAATTACATACACAAAAAATGTTTGTACACACATAATACATAAATACATAATTACATAAATCGTTCGTCCGTCACATAAATGTTTGTCCTGGGTGGGAATCGAACCCGAACCTGTAATCTCTGAAGGCAGAGAAATTACCAATTGAGCTATAAATTAGTTTACATACCTAGTTACGTTAAACATAATGGTTCCATAGGCAAAAAAACGCAAATGGCGGCAGCGGCGGCGGTCCCGATGTGGTAAAATCAAGTTTTCTTGTTAATCGTTGCTATCTATCTGCTCTTGATGAGGGCGTTGTCGATAATCTAGGCCAAGAAAGTATACTGGTAGTTACTGTGTCCCTGTCCCTGGGTACTGGGTACTGAAACCCCATTAACAGTACCAATTAAAAATATTTTGACTTTGCCAGACTTAAGTCTCTCACATCTTTAATTATACCGAAACGAGTTAAAATACTTACATCTTACTAATATTTAACATTTATTTAAATGTTTAATTACGAAGAAAATTATAAGTACTATGATGGATGAATATTAAGTTAAAATGCTAAGTGAAAGCTTTCAAGACTAATTGAAAAACACAAAGAAGTCCTTACAGTATAGAGTTCAACTGTCAAGTTCGTTTAGGTATATACCAACGCATCAAAATGCAGACAAATAAAATGTATCATCACTTGATACTTTTGCTCTGTAATAATATTTCTTATAAAACAATTTAATAACTAATTTACTCAACCCTGAGCCAATGTCCTTGAGGATTCGGGTGGAGCTAGTTACTTCTCGCCGCGCCTCACCGTGCCTCCCGCGCCAAAAGATTGCAACGTGCGGCCCAGGCCGCCCGCGCTGACCATATCTCGCGCGCGTGCCGCTCACGTCGGTGACACAGAGTAGAAAAACGACAGAGTAGAATATAGCAATCTTATTTTGTATGTTATACCGATGGTAAAATGTGTGTTTGCAGTGTACTACTAAGTCAGGCGGATAACTATTACCTATTTATATTTCTTTTACTTCATTTAATTATTTTTGACATCACAGCAAAACTATAAAATTTAATATTGTATAACTTTATCATTTATCGGATATTCATAATTGTAACATTGAACATTATGGGATCACCTCGAGAGTAATATAATTATATCCTTTCGAATACAAAAACTAATTTTCTAAACGGAGAAATCGGTGGACCAAATTGTTGCCACAAAATAAACATGAAGGTAAAATCATCATCAATATCATCATCAGCCCGGAGATGTCGACTACTAAATGAAGGATAAATAATTAGGAAAAAACACTACTAGACCAATGGCGGTCTAGTCTAGAGAAAAATAATACAAATGATCGAACCTATCTCTTTATATTCAGCATTTGGCGGAAGGTCCACTTGGACAAAATTTATCTAGTCACACTTACTTAGGCAAGTAAAGGCGGGAACAAAAGCCTGTTTAGGACATTTTTTAATCTTAATTGGTGGTTGGGTCTAAAAATGTATAGCTTAATGGTTAAGAAAAAAAAACACACAAAAAATATTTTTTTCCGTAGGGCAATGTGACCAGATAAATTACTGGGTATGAAGAGATTTAACATCTAATATCTCAGGGTGACGAGCGTAGTGCAGTGCGGCGCATGATTGTGTTCGCAAGTTCACAATTCTGGCACTGCTACTGTTAGTGGCAGGGTAGAAAACGTCAACTAAGAACGGATTTTGCGACAGGGCTGAATTATGGGTTTGAAACGGGGGACGAAACTTTCTATGGAAAAGTCTTTGTTTTTGAAGTTACAGTGATGGAAATTGAATATTGGGTCGTCGTCGTCAGCCATAAAATGTCCACTGCTGGACGAAGGCCTCCCTCTTAATAGAGGGGTGTTGCCATAATCCCCACGCATGGCAGGCGGATTGTGGATCGCAGAATGGTCACCACTGTTAACTAAGAGGACGCTGCTGCCCGTCCTCCAGTGGGTCTGGTTGCAGTTTAAGGACATACCCTGGTCCATAGAAAGTTGGGTAGTTTATTAAAAATAAAATAGGTTTTTTAAATATATTTTAACAGGGATGATTTAAGCGGGTTTAACAGGAGGATAAAACTTTATAAAGTTCAAAACAATTGAAACTCGAAATGGAGAGCTTATAATATATCCCGGAATAACATATAGGCAATTTTTTTATTATCACCTTCGCCGTTTTTCGTCATCACGCGAGTGGAACCGCAGGGCACAGCTGATATTACATACATATGGGTCGAACTAATAACCTCCTTTTTTTGAAGTCAGTTAAAAACGGGTATTTACCCCCGTCCGGCGGATCAGCTAGTATTATAATACCGTATAATATAGTAATACAGGTTCTCAGTTTGAACACCGTTATCCTTCTAGAATATCATTGTCCTCATCGTTATGAACAACTTTTACTATGGGGCCAAACCTGAAATCACGAAAAAAAAATAGCTGTTCCATAAATTTTGTCCAAGATCGATGAACCTTTTTGTATGGAGCAGCTGTTTTTATTTCGAGATTTCAGGTTTGGCCCCATAGTAAAAGTTGTTCATAATGATGAGTAAATAGATATTCTAGAAGGATGACGGTGTTCAAACTAACATCCTGTATTACTAAAAATGTGTTCAAATGAAATATACACCTGGGTATGTCCTAAAAAGGTATGGGCTGTGCATCCAGCCTCACCGGAGGACGGCCAGCAGCGTCCTCTTGGTTAACGGTGGTGAACATTCTGCGTTCCCCAAGTGGCCTGCCAAGGTTAAGGATAATGGCAACCCCCGCCTTCGTCCAGCAGCGGACGTCTTTTGGCTGCTGATGTGTTCTACTATTCTAGGGACGGTAATTAAGCTCTTCTCAGCAGCTTAAGACCTAACCTCTAATTCAGTGAATAGATACCATTTAGTAAAGAGCTATGTCTATTTGTCGTATAATTCTGGCGTTGCCTTGAGAAGTGTCGAGAATGGCTCACTTCGGCCTGTTTATTTAGGCTCACCCGTCTGTAATCAAATCTTGCCACATTGCTCCCACGGCATTTCTGGAAGTACCTATACAATGTGTTACAAAAAGGTTAGTATAGAAGGTAGTAGGTAGGTATAGTGTAGGTTAGTGTAGTAGGTATAGTTTACCTATATTACATTTTATATCTACGAAGTGAAACCAAATACGTAACATAGCATGATCAAACTGAATACTGGTACCTGAAGGCTGTTTCACACAGCAGTTAATTTACTTTATCTAGTTGGTATGTTGTGTATGGTAGTCCATACATGAGAACAACCAGTCATTGGAAGGACGTATACCTACAAACAAATAATCGTCAAGATAAAAACAAAAATAAAATATTACACAAATAAACAAGCAAAAATTTTTGCAAATTCTCTATTAATGATCCTATAGACCTACCTCCAAAAGTATCTATAGGGTTGTCTTTATTAACCTCAGTGACATAAATCCTGGTTTCGTCCCTGAGACAGATAAAATACTAAACTAAAATTCATAATATTATTTTATATTATGCCTAGGTCAAATCTAATCTTCTATAGATACCGGGTGTTTGGTGTAGGGTTAGACAAACCGAATGGGTGTGTTCGTTGACCCATGTAGAAAATACAAGTTGGCCAAAAAAAACCAGACGTGAATCCATACTCTAGACCAAACATCCTGTATATATATATTTATAAATATAGATAATAAAAAAAAACAATCGCTAAATATGTTGTTGCTAAGCGCAAAACTCGAGAACGGTTGGAGCAATTTAGCAAATATTTTTTTAAGTATTCCTTGAAGTTCGAGGAAGGTTGTTATGAAGAGAAACATCGGAAATATTTACGGAGATAAAAGTCGGTTAGCCCATGCAAAGCCGTCAGGGTTCAGCTATTACAAAATAGAAGTAAAGGCATGTGATATTTTGGTCTAGTTCATACTAGCCGTGTGTCGTTCTTGAATGAATCCTTCAATTGAAGTACTTCAGCTGTGTTCGTCCATCATTCACTACTTCAGATAAAATGTAGCTACTTCTTAGTTCAGCTGTCTAGTTCACTCGACGTCGCGAAGTCGCGAACGATGAGACACGAACGAGCCCAGTGAGGAAGGATACATAATGCTATCACGCTCTGTTTTAGGCACTGAAGTAATTGTCTATTTCACTCAATCTTTGGCTCGTTGCGTTCGGTCCTCTGGTTACCTATTACGATAGTTCGAGAACGATTTTAGGAGTCCTCTAACTTTTATCGTACACTGCTTGTTATACAAAATAGCTAATATTGAACTAGGAAGGAAAAGGGCAATGTACAATTTACAAACACGTTTGTACGAGCTTGGATATAAAATGAAGCAATCATAGTAAGCGACCTGTTTTCGTTCGTAAACGTATCTTCTTAGTAGTTAGGTATCGAATGGCGAAATCATTTCAAATGAGCAACTGGACTAGTGAACTAGATGAGTGAAGTACTTCTTTTAATGAAAAGCTACGTTATGTATCTTTTCATTTTAGTGACACATTCTGCGCAAGCCTAGTTCATACAAGATATGGGAAATTTTACCACTAGGCCACCTGCGTGCGGAAAATTTCGTAAGCCTTTAGTTACTTAGTACCTACCTATAATATCGGATGTTATCACTAAGTAGCTTCATGTTTAAATAAGGCCAAATGTAATAACCACGGAAACTAACAAACATAGCTGGTAGCTAGCAAAGTTACACCGTCTTCTAGCGCTTAAATTTGTCACTCCCTTAAGAGCGTATCTCTCCTAAGTTGCAACTATGTTCGACCAAGTTGCAGCTCTGAATACTACATTAAAACTAAGTTTTAGTGGCCATCTGCAGGATCCGACTTCTATGTAACTTTATGATTTATGGCCTTAAGTTTTATGCTAAATGGCTATCAGCGCTCTGTCAAGGAACCGTTGACCTCATTTCCGATGGGATAAATTACTTTTCTTTGGAACTTTAAGCTTTCATGCGGCATGAATACTTTGACACTAGGGCTGGTGTTTCCATCCAAAAAAAAGAATTGTGAACTTTAGAACAAAATCCTGCGCCGCACAGCACTGCGCTCGTCACCTTTGTGATATTAGATTTCACATCTTTTAATGCCCAGTAAGTAAGTTCATATAGGCTGAGTGGCCAGCCCTAGTGTCAGAGTTAATGTGCCGCCCGAAGATCTCTGACATGGCAGACGGTTGGACAACCGGGACCAACAATTTAACGTGTCATCCGACCCACGGTAGCGCTCAGAAATAAATGCCACTCACGGTCACCCATCCGAAGACTGACCGGACCGTCCGTTGCTTAACATCGGTGACTGTTTAGAATCACCTAGACAAGCTACGCCACGAGCGCTACTGTGCCCAGTAATGTCTCTGGTACCATTGCCCTTTAAACCGAAACTAAGTAATACTTACACACTACTGCTTGGCGTTTGAATAACTGGCAAAGGTATTGTACTTCCCCAGGCGGACACTACAAAAATCATTTTCATCACCAACAGCCGGGAGACTTCCACTGCTGGACGAACGCCTCCCCCTTAATAGGGACGTGTTGCCATAGGGTAAACCCCGGATAGTTGCCACACTTTTTGAAATCACTTTATATCTCTCAGTACAAAAAGCAAAATGTTTTACTTGTAATAATGGCAGGTACTTTGTTTCATAAATACCATTTTAAGAAAAGTATAAAACAATATGTATGTTTGATATTTCCAGAGTATTAGCGATTTTAGCGGACCTCTACATTTTCTGGCATCTATCCCATATAGAGGATAATTGATTAATCCATATAAATTACGTTTGGGATAGATGCCCCACCGTGAAACAAGACATCTATCCCGCAAAAACGTTAATCGCACTTTGTTTTCCAATACATTGGCACCGAGAAATGCGGCACGGTCACCTTAGTTATAGTAGAATCTCTCGATAGATAAATAAAATAGCATGCGATTCATCCGGGATACCAGAGTAATTACAATCGGGGCAAATATACCCATGGGGCAACTATCCTGGTTTTACCCTAACCCCTACGTTTGGCAGGCTGCTTGGGGATCGATAAATCATTTTAAAAACAAAGAAAGGGGCAACATCATTTTAGATTCCATAGTAAAACGTTGCTACAGGCTTGGTTTGACTCAAGCATTACATCTAAGCAACTAGCATCAGCTCTAGTTCCGGCCCCAGGGCATACCCTTTCTGGGGTGCCAGGGCAAGTCTGGCCCCACTCCCGGCGACGGCCAACCCGAGGTTCGTAACGGCTGAGGTGCCCATTGCGCCATTTGCGCTTGCCTAAAGTCCGGTGACGCTGTGGAGGCCATCTGAAAAAAAAAAAACAGCTCTAGTTCTCGTAGCACTAGCTTAAATGATTTAATTTCTGTACCTTTTATGCGTTTGTTGCCCGTGGTACTACCAGTCTTACTACCAGTATTACTACGGGTAAAAAAATACCCCATAGTACTACCAAGCGATCCAGTACTGGTAGTTTGAGACTTTGTCCCTTTGACACCTGTACCTTTGACACCTGTCACTTTGACACTTGACACTTTGACTTTTGCTATAACACTGGTGTGAAGGCTCAGAATAAAGGTGGGGTAACCCCGAACATTTTTAATAATAAATTTATGGGGTACCACGGGCAATAAACACTTTTATGTCTATGTTTGTAACCTATGCAAAATTTAGGTATTTCTTTCGGAAAATCGTACCTAAATAACAGCAAAAAGTAATAGCCGCCCAAATAACCCATGTCAAAACGTATGTAAAGTAACTAGTTAATTTGTAGATAACAGAAGCATCCACCGCCAAGCAGTAGTGTGCAAGCATGAATGTGTTTCGGCTTAAAGGGTAATGTTACCAGAGAAATTACGTGGCATGATGACATTTGACATCTTATATCTCAAGGTGACGAGCGCAGTGCAGGCGCAGGATTTTGTTCGCAAGTTCACAATTCTGACAATACTACTGTTATGGGCAGACGCAAGGAGGTTGGAAGATCCGCTTACACGTAGAGTTTAGTTTTTCATTGCGCAGACGTGACACTTACCAACAGGCTAATGTCTAGCTCATCTTGTCCATAAATACAAAAACTATATGAAATTGAAAGACGAAATAATATAAAAATGTTATAAATAGCCCACAGCAGTAACATAAAACCAAACCTTAAAAGCGTAATTAAGCTCGAATATTATCTGACTTAAGGCTTAAGTCAGATAATATTCGAGGAATTTGTCAAGGAAAAAGGTTTGAATACAAATGGTCTTTAATAAAGCAGCAATATTAATGGCCACTTCAATTAGAAAAAGGTAGGCGAGAGAGCAAGAAGGCGTGATGTGAAAATAAAATGACAAATTTTTGTAAAATTATTTGAAAGTACTTTTTTAATTGATTCGGCAATGGTTCGATGCTCAAGATATTTTAATGATCTCAATATTTGATAAAATAGTAAAATCACGTAAAATCATAAAGTATCATAATACCTAGTATAGTATTATAATTAATTTTGATAATACTAAACTATATACAACATAATTAAAACAAAAAGTTTCAACAATACTGAAGGGTATGTATGTACTCATCATTATGAACAACTTTTATTATGCGGCCAAACATGAAATCGCGAAAAAAAAACAGCTGTTCCATACGAAAAGTTCATTGACCTTGGGCAAAATGTATGGAACAGCTGATTTTTTTTCGCGGTTTCAAGGTTGGCCATATAATAAAAGT
This sequence comes from Erannis defoliaria, assembly GCA_905404285.2. Classification (NCBI taxonomy): domain Eukaryota; kingdom Metazoa; phylum Arthropoda; class Insecta; order Lepidoptera; family Geometridae; genus Erannis; species Erannis defoliaria. The sequence goes on from FR990072.1 coordinate 13,418,398, forward strand.
TGTTCATAATGATAAGTACATACATACCCGTCGGTGTTGTTGAACCTTTTTGTTACACATTGTATAGTAGTACGAGTAGTACAACATACGTTTTTTTTAATAGTTGACAGATTAGGTTCTTGACATCACACTTTCGTCGATCGTAAGCAGTTTTGTTGGTACTTATAATTTGACCGAAATGAAGCAAAGGTCTCTGATTATAAGGGTACAAGTCAGCGTTTGTATATATATAGTTTTTCGACGATAACTTGCGAACCGTTGATCCGATCTTTATGAAACTTTGTAATAAAATCTTCATTATCATCATCATCAGCTTGGAGACGTCCACTACTGAACGTCTTAGACCGCCACACTGTACGACAACCTGCCATTTGCATTCACCGGTTGCCCGCGACTTTCACAATGTCGTCTCGTCGGTCCATCTAGTGGGAGGCCTGCCTACGCTGCGTCTTCCGGTATGTGGTCGCTACTCAAGATTCTTTCTGCCCCATCGGTTATCATAGTTACCAGTTCTTCGAGCGATGTGGCCTGCCCAGTGGCCATTGCCACTTCAACTTGCAAACCCTGCGAGCTATGTCGGTGACTTTGGTTCTTTGGCGAATATCTTCGTTCCGGATTTTATCGCGCATAGTACCTCCGAGCACAGCTCTCTCCAATACTTTCCATTGCCCGTTGCACGCAACGACTCAGTCACGACTGAGTTACTCCAAAAGGCCAGCAGATAAAGACTATGTTTCGTTTGTAACAAAGTAGTTCGGCAAATACAATTAGAAATATAGTTGGAATATGGGGAAAATTAGACAAGGGGCTTCGGAGAAATGGCGGTCGCGAAGTCTCATTTCGGTGCGAACTACTAGTAAAATACAAGCCTATGCCCGCTTATATTTTCGTCAGATTCGCTTCTGTTCTTTAAGTACTTAACAATTATTAGGTACATTATGGTATGTAGAAAAAAACTGTAATTCGGCGTCGAATAGTGGATTTGCGAGGAGCCAAAGTGCCGATCGGCTTGGGGCCTGTATCAGCGTAAATCACGGGTAAGCCTTCAAAGACCCTGCACTTGGCTGTTTGTAGCCATTACTTACCTGGAATCTGATAATAGATTAGCTAACAGTATCTCAATTTTGTTTCAGTGAACATAATAGGCATGTGCTATACCCGGTGCTGTGTCCGGGGCAGCCCCAACAGCTACTTGCAACTATTTGCGTGGAGGATGGACTATGATTGTCCTGATGCAGCACTGTACCAAAGTCCATACCGAGCATGGCGGTTATAAACCACAATAGAGGTTAAGATAATAGTAGATTATGCACTTAGGGAATAAAGCAATGTCTTACGTCGCGGGTGGCATATTGAACCCTGAGCGTAACGAGGGAGTCTAGAGTTATATAGTCCTGAGTGAAGCGAAGGGTCAAGCTGCCCGACAAAGACAGGCTTTATTCCAGAGGACCATACTCTACTTTTCACACCTTCTGCGAGACAATAAAAAGCCAAGGCTCCATTAATTAAAATTCACTGAAAATCACAGGCCAAACACCGTCTTTTGTTTCACATTCTTTGTAAATGCACCTTTTTTTTTGAGTTTTGCTTATGGTGGCCACTGGCCAGTTAGATTTTCGAACAAACCTCTTTACAATGCCATATGGGCATTTTTTTTACTTAGAGTTTTTTTCCTTGTATTTGGCTTCGCACGTTGTGTATTCTGCCAGTGTCAAGTTTATGAATTTTCAAGTTTTTTTAAATTAAAATGAAGTCATATATGTCATGAAATCACAGTCAGTCACTCGAAATTAGTCATAGTCGAGTCCAAGTCATGCCCTATTAAAGTTGTGGCTACTTTACTATGAGCTTCTACGGAGTTTTGAAAACAACACGAAAATACATGTTTCACCACATTATATCACTTGCCCACACTCGTGCATGTAATTCAACACTCAATTAATAAAACACCACCATTTTTAATCATTAACTCGCGAAAAAACACAAATTGTAGAAAATAATAGAATGCAACAACATGATTTTTCCGCGTCCCCGCCAAAAACTCTTACTTAGAGTTTTCCACGAGTTTCCACACGAATTTGACGTTCGAAATTCAAATCATTTTATTTCTTAGGGAGTTTCATACAACTTTATGTCCCTTAAGAGATAACGCTTTACTTTACGTTGAGGTTGTATGATATGTAATTGGACATTGTCAAGCAGGTGATGTGAAAATATTATTAGGTATTATTTGACATTATTATTTTATTTATTTTTTATTATACAATATTTGTAATATTCTATTGACATAATTAATTTAATTATTTAGACATAATTTAATTTTAGTTGTCTCTCTATGTATGGACTTGTTCTGAAATAAATTGATTATTATTATACGAAAAATAAGCATAGTAAGATAACTTAATTGTATTATGTTATGCGTAAGCGTGGAAGTTATTTTTTTGTTAGGTACCTAGATAAATTTATATCACACCTGGACCTGGGTATGACCTAAATCCAGTCGGAGGACGGGCAGCAGCGTCCTCTCGACTTTGCGGTCGTGGGCATTCTGCGATCCCGAAACCCAAGCATGCGCCAAGCGTGGGGATTATGGCAACCTAGGGGAGGCCTTCGTCCTGCTGGACCTACTGGCTGTGGACGTCTACTGAATTAGTGATTTTGTTACTATGTTCGAGGTAATCTCAGGAACTTTTTGTAGGATTCTAATGCAGAGTCCGCCTGGGAATGTACCACACTTTTGCCAATGTGCAACCAGTACTGTGTTACAGTTTGAAGGGCAATATTACATAAATAAATTACAGGGTGTGAAGATATTTAACATCTAATATCTCAAGGTGACGAGCGCAGTGCAGTGCCGCGCAGGATGTTGTTCGCAAGTTCATAATTCTGGCACTGCTACTGTTATGAACAGGCGTGACACTTACCACCAGGTGTCATTCAACTCGAAAAATAAACGACTGATCCAGTTTACCTTGCATCAATAGGGAACTAGCTGCACTATCCCTGAGTGTTATATTTTATTGTGTTGGCTAATTATTATTTATAAGCCACTGCAACGGGCACGGCACTGAAATGGGCACCGTTCGGGAAATTTCGTAGGTAATATATTCTGTTCCGAAATCCCGCAGTGTCTGAAGACAAGGGTCTTCAACCAGTGTGGGTTGCCAGTGATGACATTTCATGGAACTGAAACGTGGTCTTTAACTGCTGGCTTTTTAGAGAAACTCGAAGTCACACAACGGGCAATGGAGAGAGCTATGCTTGGAGTTACTTTGGGCGATAAAATCCAGAACGAGGATATTCGCCAAAGAACCAAAGTCACCGACATAGCTCGCAGGGATTGCAAGCTGAAGTGGCAATGGGCAGGCTACATCGCTCGAAGAACTGACAACCGATGGGGGAAGAAAGGTTCTTGAGTGGCGACCGCGTACCGGAAGACGCAGCGTAGGCAGGCCTGGAACTAGGTGGACCGACGACATTGTAAAAGTTGCGGGCAGCCGGTGGATACAAACGGCAGGTTGTCGTACAGTGTGGCGTTCTAAGGGGGAGGCCTTCGTTCAGCAGTGAACGTCTCCGGGCTGATGATGATGATGACTGCAACGCATGTGGTAGGTAGGTTGATACAGATATTGAAAAACAAAGCTAGATTCGAGCGTAGTTTTCTCAAACACAAATCAACTGCTATCGTCTGAAGCTTCACCACTGCGTCGTCTTTCTCCACGTACCAATTTGACCGTGAAACCCGTTCGTCTACAATAGGCCCGCGACCGTTCCTTCGGACTGTAAATCTCATTGTTCACAGGCTGAATTAGAGGGACTCGGAGGGTCTCTCAGTTGAACGCCAGCTGGGTGTTTACGACCCTACCTGAGTATTGAGACTGTTATCCGATTTAGCTCTTCACACAGATTCTGAAATCTTATACAAAAAAATCTGTAAAAAGACCGGCTATTCTAGAGCATGCGACATTATTTTTGTCACTGTCGATACCAGATTGACAAGTACAATGCTATCACTGGTTTTGGAATATCGTCATCATCATCTTTCAAGGTAGTTCCAAATTAATGTAATTTTAATTAATATGATTATTTACCTACTTTTAAAATGTGTTCTATCATAACTTAATTTTTCCGGTGACTGCCCACAATGCAGTTTATTATTCCTATCATAATGATCATTTTTATCTATATCAGAACTATTTACACCTACTTATTTGCAATCTCTATTTATAATACAAATAATTTAATGTAATTTTATTTTTTTATTTGTATAATACATTGTATTTCTCCAGTTCTCTTGTAGAACTGGAGAACAGAACTACTGGTTCTCTTGTATCTTCCGTCCATTGTGCGTTCTTATAATGTACACTAACTTTATAGCTTAAAGAATTTTATTTTATCAACCATATTTTCTCTTCACACAAGAAATCTATAATCTTACCAAGTCCAATATTTATATTAGCATAGCAGCAAAATCTATTTCAAACCTTATTTTATAAAACCTTTTCTCTGAGATTTATTAGGACTGAAATTTTACACGCTATCTTCTAAGAGCCTAGATTTTATTAAGATTGCCTAAAGAGACGTTTATTCACCTTGCCCCTTCTCTCGTCTTGCTTAGCTTACGTCTTATTACCAATTTAACTTGTTGAGATTAAGTGAAAATTATTGTTTTTAACTTTTGGGTAGAAGTTAGATTTATTAGTGATCCAATTCACCTAATTGTCCCAAAGATGCTGTCATAATATTGCATAAACAGGGTGTTAATTTGATCGACGGACATTATTCTAGGATAGTACTCATCATTATGACAACTATTAGTATGAGGATCTCTTTTGAAATAGTGAAAAAAATATTTTTTTCCCAGCGTCACAGGTAGTCGAAATTGAAGTCGGTTGTTTTTTTTAAAGCGTATAATAATAATAATAATAAATAATAATAATTCTACGCAGGGGCGGCTTTGTGGCGAGCCGTCGGTGAGTGGCGACGCCGCGTATCCTGATTCCTTGGGGCTAAATGAGACCCCAGACCTCCGGCTTGCCTTAACTGGCTGTCCAGTGGTGGAAACCGCAAGAGCTAAGAACCTAAGCTCCAGGGTGGAAGTGTTAAAGGGCATAACGCCGCGAGTAGCGTTTAGTGAAAGCGCAGCACACCTCTCGACGCCCTAAGCCATCCACGTCAATGTTGCTCCTCTGGCACCAATATACGGTAGCCTTTATGGGGGGCCCATTTAGTGGATGACGAGTCATCACTTGCCTTAATATTTTGATGTAATGAGACAAAATAGGCAGGTGCCGTTTCTCATTCTATAGACCAGTCCAATGTTTCATAAAAATTCACCAAAATAGCCCGATATTTTTTTACAATTTTATACCTTAATGTTTAAAATAGTGTATCATATTCCATTCACACCCATGTAATAGTTTTATAATGTTATTTTCCTATTCAAAAGGGCCTCTTGGTGTTGGCTTCGGCTCCACCAATGCCTCTTAAAGGTCCGGGCTTAGACCCGAGTTTCAAATGCAATAAAATAATAATAATAAGAATAATAATTCTTAAGTACAAACGAGTTTATCGTTTCAATATCACTTTAGTATTGTAATGATCTACTAAAGTTCTATTATTATTAACGGGATATTTACCGTGATTGTGTTGTGAAATGAGCTCCCGATATTTCGGCGCAATTGCATGCACCATGTTCAGTAGGTTATGTATACAGCTCTATATAGCTCGAATAAAGCGAGTGGTGCATGCAACTGCGCCGAAATATCGGGAGCTCATTTCACAACATAATCACGGTAAATAATTCGTTAATAATAATATAACTTTAGTAAACAACCGTGATAGTTTAAAATAGTGTGATCTACTAAAGTTTAATAGTATTCTTAAACGTTCTAAAGTATTTTATAAAATCCGTGTTTATAACTATGTGTTGTTTGCCTGCCAAGAGTGGGGATTATGGCGACTTTCCCTATTAAGGGGGAGGCCTTCGTCCAGCAGTGGACTTCTACTGGCTGATGAGTGAGTATGAATGTGTTTTTTTTATTTGTTATTTTTTTTGTTGTTTGTTATAATGGAATTAAATTATATTTGAACTTTTTATTGCAGGAATAGCGGGTGAAACCGCGGGGCGTAGCGTTGTTTATACAGGGTTAGTTCTAATCGGTTTACATCCTTTTAAGGGCATATTCTACACATTAAATTAATTAATTCTGATATAAAAAATTTGATCTATCTAAAGTTAGAGAAACAAAGTTGAGTCGTTTTAAACTCAGATAAAACTTGAAATATCTTGCAGGGTTTAAGTAAAGTAACTTAGTTTGCCTAAGCGTCAAAGTTTAAGGACTAAGTAACTTTCTGGGAATTATTTATAACTTGACATGCTTACTTATGAATATTAGCTTTGGCATTAAACTTGCTACACGTAGGTACTTGTTGTTACTCATAAATACTCGTAATTAGGTAATGGATAATAATAAAATAGTAATTACCAACAAATTAATAATTTTGAATATTTATATGAAATGTTTCCACACTTTGGGTATTTCTATAATATGTTTTTTTATAGCTTAACAGTAAAAAAAATATGACATCTAGCAAAGCTAAAAAAAACAAAAATAACTGGGTTTCCATCCCAACTTCCAATTAACCAATTAAGCTAGAGAAATCTCTGCCTTACCCTTCGTAATTCTCAAACTGTTTAAGCTATCTAAAAAAAGCATTGGTGGCGCCATCTGTATTTTTTTTTGTTATTTATGTGCTTAGTTGGCAAAGCAGTTGGCAAGGAAACCCAGAGATTGCTCGTATGTAGGTTCAAGTCCTGTCAGAGGTCATAATTTTTCTTACTGTTTAAACTTTAGAAGAAGAAAAAAATACAAATAGAACAGAATAATTTACATATAGAACATAGTTTTTTTTATACCTACATAATACAATACATACAGACTGATTCAATACTCAATACTCAATATTTTATTGCAAACATTATGTAACTTATATAATACATGCAGATCTTATTTAGCACAATTTATGGACGTAACAACATAATGGGGGTATAGCAATATTGTGCGGAGCGGCTCATTCTATTCCGTTGTTAATACATTTATCTGTAAAGAATTCTTCTAATGTATAGTAACATTTCTTGACTAGTATTTCTTTAAGCACTTTTACAAATTTAGAACAAACAAACAAACAACAAACTTTTGTCGGCTGTGAAGTGCGCTGCAAGCGAGACTGCGATTGTACGCACACCGCACGCCTAATGTTTGCTACTGCGCAGCGTCTCGCGCCTAAGTTCACAGCCGCCACTAAGTTTGAATCAGCCTATACTAACAGTGACCGCGTATTCTCACTTCCTAGCCAGGGTTCGAGTAATGTAGCGGCCACACCAACGTTCTTCAGGTTCTTGAGGTTCAGATAACTTTTATTTGTAGTGGTAGGACTCTACTGCAGAGTCCGCCTGGGGAAGTACTACACCTTTGCCAGTTATTCAACCGCCAAGCAGTAGTGTGCAAGCATTACTGTGTTCCGTTTTGAAGGGAAATTACTGGGTATGAAGAGATTTAACATCTAATATCTCAGGGTGACGAGCGCAGTGCAGTGCGGCGCAGGATTGTGTTCGTAAGTACACAATTCTGGCACTACTACTGTTAGTGGCAGGCGTGACGCTTACCATCAGGTGACTGGCTTGCTCGTCTCGTCACGTGAATGTAAAAAAAAAAGATCATTGGTCATTTTGTGACATGACACTACTACGTATTTTTTTTAAAATTACAACTGCATAATGTTTTGTCTTCAAGCCGCCTGCCTAGCGTGGGGAATATGGCAACCCCTCCCTATTAAGGGGGAGGCCTTCGTCCAGCAGTGGACGTCTTCAGGCTGACGAGAAGAGAAGAATGTTTTGTTTGTTCTCTAAAAGGGCGCTTCATCATCATTGACAGCCATAAGACGTCCACTACTGGACGAAGGCCTCCCCCTTAATAGGGAGGGGTTGCCATAATCCCCACGCTTGGCAGGCGGCTTGGGGATCGCAGAGTGTTACCACCGTTAACCAAGAGTACGCTGCTGCCCGTCCTCCGATGGTGCTGGATGCAGTTTTAGGACATACCTAGGTCAAGGGCGTTTGGTAACAGTGAAAGGCCTTAATTGGATGGATGAAAGAATATTGAAGGTTGTCCACCAGAAACCCACAGTGAAAAACCTAACGTGACTATCTATTTGCCTAAGTTTAAAAAGAAGGCAGACAGGTGACTAATGGATAGACAGACAGCTTACGCTAAGTAATAGAGTCCAGCCACAGATCATATACTCGTAGTCTGTTGATATGGCTCGTGAACATAATTTCTCCTACAAACACGGCTCACCGTTGCGGGCGGAGGGCGAGGTAACGCTCTATGCTTGCGATTGGCCAATCACTGGAACGACGCAATCTAATTTGTGAAATACAATGAGATTTTGACGTACTTGCAGTAGCTAGCAGTGGTTTTTAAACTACTAATTTTCGTTTGTAGTCGGACGTGCAGTCAACAGAATTTATATAGTCTTTGAGTCCAGCTAACACACCCTACGCTTTCATGTTTTCATTAAACACGAAATGTTTATGTCATCTCTTAATCACACGATGGTCATCCTAATGTAAGTAGTTCTAATTATTCCCTAGTTACAACACAGAGCGAGAGCACAAGCCACTTGAATTATATTCTGCCTTCAAATAAACTAATGGCAAACGATTTACCTCGTCATAATGTAAATGGCTGCGGGCCAGTACCGCAACTGATTCAACAAATTAAGAACAGTATCTGAACTCGGCACGGTTTTCAATCCACAGATATTTGAAGGAAAATTGTGGACAGCTTCCTATTTGAGCGATACTACCACATCTATGTATCTATTTATATATATAAAAGGCTCTGTCCTGACTAATTGACTGACTGAAAAATTGCTCGAGATGATTTAAGTGGTGAATTTTGGGAGCGGGCCGAATTTCTTCCGTAAGTGGACGAAGTCGCGGGCGACCTCTAGTGCCTAATAATTGTGAGCCCTTTAAAAAACGTCGCCTAAAGTCCAATGACGTTAGTTAGTATTGCTCACTTCATTTTTGCATGGTGCAGAATTTAAGTGAACAATTGTAGTATTTAAAGTAAGGTCCTTAAATGAAATATTCTTTCTTTCAAAGTTAAAATGGAACGTTTGCGACATCTGTCTGATTGTGCAGTAAAATGAAAGAAAGGTAGGCGGAAAATATAGTAAACCTGTTTTTTGAAAACAGTCGTATGAAACTCTTGTGCTTTGTTAGTCATTACGCTCTCGGCTTCTTTATCACGCTCGCCTGCGGCTCGCACGCAATATAACGCCTCTAGTGTAATGACCAACATAGCACACTTGTATCATAATGTACTATTGTGCATAAAGAGAACTGTCGTGTCCAAAAAGTGAACTAACGTTATGTTTTTGTAAAGCACCTCTATTTCTTTCTTCTGAATGTATTATACCAACACTGCTTTGTTAGTTTTGCTACTCATCATACTAATGAGAACAGCAGCACCCTCTAATCCCACGGCAGTTTTTTTGTGTGCAAAGTATAGATAACAATAATATTATTGTTATTTTAAAAAACTCTTGTTGAAAAAGCTTTAAGAGAATGCGAAATCTTTTGTGATGCGTGAATGTGAGAAGCTAAGTAACTGTTTGTATTGTATACTGTTCGTATAATACAATATTTCTTGACGAGAAAATGTGGATGAAAACGGACGAAGATTTGAATAGATAAATATGATGTTGTACGAATAGGATTTTATTCCAATGGTCTGTTGCTGAATGTTTTATCGCTTATTAAAGTAGAAAACTATTCAACTGTATCTTTATTACAGCATAAACTTATTAAAATGACAACAGCAACAGTATTGCTGTGTGTAATTTCTAGATTATAGGTACAAGTTTATGCAGAGTTAATCATTTATTATAGGTATATGTACATATGTGTACAAAACTTAAAATAAATATTTAAACTACATAAGTAAAAACTACTTGTTTACAATAATATATATATATAAATATATAAAATTATTCATTATTTTGTATTTCTATCATCACCTTCACAATCGCAAGTCGAGCCTGGACCTGATCAACACAGTATGCAGATAATATAGCTGTTTTTTTTAAATTATTCAATCTAGTTACTATAGTCACCAACTGAGTCGTGCGGCCATAAATTATGGCCGCACAACCCACAAGTGCGGCCACAAGCAAGACCCACAATTGCGAGCGAGATAGACATAGTGAATGATTTATGGCCGCACGACTCAGTTGGTAACGCGGTGACTATAGACGAGCAAGACGTTCGCCTGGTATCTAAGCGTCACGCCTGCCACTAACAGTGTAGCAGTGCCAGAATTGTGAACTTGCAAACACAATCCTGCGCCACACTGCACTGCGCTCGTCACCTTGAGATATTAGATGTTAAATCTCTTCATACCCAGTAATTTCTTTGGTAATATTGTGGAACACAGTAATGCTTGCACACTACTGCTTGGCGGTAGAATAACTGACAAAGGTGTGGTACTTCCCCAGGCGGACTCTGCAGTAGAGTGTAGGACTCTACTGCAGAGTCCAACAACGGCAAACGTAAAAGCAAAAGTAATTTTGACTGAAAAGGTTGGTCAAAAGTAGTTTTGGCTGTAAATCATTGGCTAATAGTGCATTTGACGACAAATTTGCGGTTATATTCTTGGATGGTAACTGTCAACCTAACGAACCTACCGAGTTCTATGTACTTAGTAGTCGGGCTTGAAATAGTGTACCTACTAGGAAAGTAATTTTTACTGTTATTTCAGTCAAAAGTACATTTGACTGATTTTGCTAGTTAAAAGTATTTTTGACTAGTTAATAGTTTTCACTGCAACATTTATTTATAAACAAATAAAAAATATTTATCCAAATTTAACATTTAGCTAATTGCAAGAAGTGCCGGAACAAAAAACAGAAACAGTTTTTTGGAGTAAATACTGGTAAAAGACTAAAGCTTTTGTAATCCAAGTTTTACGTTACGCAAACCGGTAGGTACTGCCATTAAAAAGAAAAATATAGCTATCCCTTAACAAAAGGCTTCAATAGCACTCGCAATCCTATCTTTCTTCCATTCAATACTCGACAAGCTATTATTATGGAGATTTTTCAACCTAGTTTCAGGATTTTTCCAGTAATGATATCGAACACAAGACATGAGAGAATGCATTGCCTTTGTTAAGGAATAACGAGGTTTAAATAAGTAGGTACTTACTTGAAAAACACGCTATCTGGCGCATAGGGCAGCTGCGGGTAACGCTGAGATAGCAATATGTTTGCTAAAATAAAACGCTAAAGTAGTGTTCGATGCAGAATTATCTGTACACGGTTCACACTACACTACTCTACTTGATTAGTTTGAAAGGCGCGTTAGTTTTTATTTTTATGTGTTCGTGTTTTGCGAGTATGTAAGTTGTTGTTTCGTATAAAATTATAAGTGCGTAGTTTAACAACGTTGACAAAACAGTTTAATGGCAGATTAAACTAGCGCTGGAGGCAGCCCATTATTACTTGTAAATTGAGGGTAATAAAGTTCATTTTCAGCCGTTACGGTAACATAAGAGGCTATTTGTCTCAAGTACACTTATTTTCACTAACAAACCACATGAGTGAGAGCATTGTTATCATAATTGACTACTTAATGTGTGTACAGACTAAGTAATTTTGCTCTTGTCACCTGACACTGTGATGTTTAGTGATATTTTGGTAAGTATACAATAAAATTGTCTCGAACTTTACTGGTGAACATTTAGATAACATTTAAAGCCATATAGTGTGCCTCATAACTTATCCGCAAAGTTGTTGCAGGAACTTGGAACAGAAAGCAAACATATTTTTTTCACAAGTTACAATAAGTGTCCTTACCAGTCCTTAATTTTTTATAATAAATTAAAATACAATGTGTAGCAAAAAGGTTTAACAATACTGAAGGGTGTGTATGTACCCATCATTATAAACAACTTTTTGTAAGGAATCGCGAAAAAACAACTGTTCCATGCAAAAAGTTCATAGAACTTGGACAAAATGTACGGAACAGCAAATTTTTTATGTATACAAGTTTTTATCCGCGATTTCACGTTTAGCCGCACAGTAAAAGTTGTTCATAATGATGAGTAAGTACATACATACTCTTCAATATTACCACACTTTTCTGTTACACGTTGTATATACGGGATTACTCACGGCTACTAAAATAAAGAAGACCGGAAGACGCAGCGTAGGCGCGGCCTCCCACTAGGTGGACCGACGACATTGTAAAAGTCGCGGGCAACCGGTGGATGCAAATGGCAGGTTGTCGTACAGTGTGGCGGTCTAAGGGAGAGGCCTTTGTTCAGCAGTGGACGTCTCCGGGCTGATGATGATGATGTTTAAAATAAAAAAAGTGTGTAAACACAACAAAAAAAAACAAATAAAAACAAAACTTTTGACAATTAAAACTTTTTCGTATTTACAATGATTTTAATCTAAACTAGCAGATAGAGTTGTACTATCATAGTATTTAACAGAAATAGACAACAATGTTACCCTTTATTCCCCAAGGAAATCCGTTTTAACGTTGCCCACTCACCGCTCTCCCTAATCACTGTTTACCTACACACGCGTGGATAAGCGTGGGCTTTTGAGTAAGTGCTTCCTAGAAGACATTTTAAGTACAATAAGATCTAGTTTGTACTCTCGTATCAAACAGATACCCTCGTAACTTGCAGATGTACCTACTGCCTACATACACGACGTGTAATGTTTGCCCCATAGTAAACTATTAAATGAAGGCTTTTGTTCTGTCATCAGTGGAAATTTGACAAACCTACAAGTAAATCCTACTATCCTTCTAGTATAATATTCTTATGCGAATGTTTGTCGGTGTGTATACAGGGTTAGTTCTAATCAGTTAACCTCCTTTTAAGGGCATATCCTGTACTTCAAAACAAATAACTTGTAATATGGAGCCAAAACTAAAACCGCGAAAAAAAAACAGCTGTTCCATACAAAAAGTTCATCGACCTTGGGCAAAATGTATGGAACAGCTTTTTTTGCGAGTGCAATGTTTGCCCCATAGTAAAAGTTGTTTGTTTTGATGTACAGAATAGAAGGATGCTAACTGATTAGAACTAACTAACTGTTTTATGCAATCTTTGGAAAGGGAGAAAGAAAGAGAAATGAGCGCGCAAATTTTTTCATGTCGACCTTTAGCTGCAGGATTGTGATGAATAAACTACTGAACTCAGTTATTTAAAGTTTAGATGGACTAAACTATGCCGCTTGATACATTATTTTAGAGTGTTGTCCTTATGTTATTTATTTACGTCCAAAGTGGCGTTAAAAATGAGCTAAAATACAAGATGTTTTTTGGCTCATAACTTTCATGTTTATTCACTTTTTACTTTCTTATCAACTTACAATCCTAGATAATGAAGAGACAAATCGATAAAATACTTAGTCTTGGACCTACAACATTACATAGTGGAGCAATATTACTTCCCCGTTTCTATGGAGAAGTGACCAGCTTGTTTACTCTTAAACATAACACGGATGCGCAACTTGCTACGTGCTTCTTCGATAATAGAACTCCACCACAGAATAAATAATAGTTGACTTCACGTTCCGTCTACGAAAATCTGCAGTTTCAAATCCAAATTTGGTCGCAAAAATCTCCCATAAAAGAGAAAAGTTAGTTATAAATATATTCGTTAACCCATTTTAACACTCTCAATTCCGGGAAACGGTCCGGTAAACTTCCCAATCTTCTCCCAATCCCTCGTTTGATGTTCAACCAATAAAACTCGGGAGAAAAGAGTTCTGACAACTTAAATGACTTGTTTCTTTTATAAGGAATGAATAACTTTATGGAAATTACTCCATCCTGTTTATTCGTTGGGGTTATTGTTTTATTAATTGAAACAGTTTTGGAGAGTTGTTGGAGAACTTTGCTATTAAAATAGGTCCTTAGAGGATTATTGTATAATTACCTAATTGTTTTCTAATGTTATTTATTTATATTATTGTTTTCCAAAGTTATTTACAATAAAAAAGTGTATGTATGTATGTTGGCATGTTTTTGTAATGTGTTTTTTTGTTTGTATATTTTTTCGACGATAACTTGCGAACCATTAAACCGATCTTTATAAAATTTTGTAAGCAAGTAGTTCGTGCAAATACAATTATCAAGTTCGAATATGAGCCAAATTGGTCAAAGGTTTGAAGGATGTGGGGGTCGCGATGTCTCAATTCGCTGTGAGCTACTAGTTACCATCAGTTTAAATTAGCCGAAGAAACCTAGTTGGATATCGTGAGTTTGGGTTCAAATCGGTAGATTAACTTTTTGTTTGGAACAGCTGATTTTTTTTTCGCGAGTTCAATGTTGGCCCAATAGTAAAATTTGTTTGTTTTAATGTACAGAATATGCCCTTAAAAGGATGCTAACTGATTAGAACTAACCCTGTATAGTAAGATTAGTGTGAAGTGTAACTGTAATGAGATGTATATTGAATAATTTGTTCAGCGATTTACACGTTATTTAAAGCTAGTCTCAGTCTATTATAGTCACTAGTCTATTAGTCGGTGCATTGGCCGTGAAGCTGACCACCTACCGTCCGCTCTAACACACCACTAGCTAACCATCTATTTAGCACTGCAAACTGCATCCTACTCCCTGCTGATAAGGCATATATCCTATTAGAACATGTTATGCACGGCTGCAGGAATTCAAAGGTCTCAAGTCTGGCGGAAAATTGCTCATAGCTCGGTTATTATAGGCGTAGTTCGATATTGTCTAACGATGGGTTTAATGTTTGTTTGATGGCTCTCATGTGGGATATCTTTTATGGTGTGATGTGATAACAGGAAAGTACAGAAACTTTTACGGAAATTACAGAAATGTTTACTGAAAGTACAGAAACGTTTACAGAAATTAAACAAACGTTTACTGATATTATAAAAACGTTTATTGAAAGTACAGAAACGTTTCCTGAAAGTACAGAAACGTTTCCTGAAAGTACAGAAACGTTTATTGAAAGTACAGAAACGTTTACTGAAAGTACAGAAACGTTTACTGAAAGTACAGAAACGTTTACTGAAATTACATAAAACGTTTCGCACGCTTTGTATAAATTGTATTCTAAAGTTGTTGTATTGTTATTTTAAGGAAGAAAGGGGATCATCACGTAGCGCTGTGTTTTGCTTTTGATATTAATTTAATTGTTGTTTTGTTAATATAGCTATGACTGTGTACTGAGCAACATGGTACGTGCATTATGCATGCTTAGTATAGTCAGACTTTTTCCAGCAAAGGTCAGCAAAAAAAAACATAATATTTATTATTATATATAATTGCCACTGCTGTGGTACTTCCCCAGGCGTACTCTACAATAGAGTCCTACCACTACACACCAAACTCATGGAGTGTTGCAAAGGAAACTTTTAAACTCAGACAATTTGATTAAAATAATTTGTATTACTAATGAATTATTTCATAATTTAATTTTAATTAAAATATACGGTTATAAAAGGTGAATTAATTACAGAGATGCTCATATTCTACACATACCTACTTACTTACTTTAAAACGTACGTGTCATTCTAGATTTATAGCTCAATTTATAATAACCATGCAGGTGACGGTATGGCGAGTAATATAAAAGCGCAATTTATCATATCCGTAATATCTCTCGGCCTAACTGCGGCCAATTTTAAAAACTCCCAAATGTATTTTTGAATTTCCCCTCGGGAGTTACGAGGGACTCTGGTTGATGCGAATAGGAATGTCACAAAAACTGTAACATCGGTTCAGTTTAAGAGCTGTTTGGTGTAATAACATAAAACGGACTTAGTTCAGACGGCTCTGTTGCAGAATGCCCCTTTCCTAAAATGTCTACTGAACGCAAAACGTCCCTTTTGCACAATGTCCATTTCGCAAAATGCCTCTTTTGCACAATGTCCCTTTAGCACAATGTCTCTTTCTCAAAGTGCCCCCTTTGTTTTTCTTTTTCTGTTTCTTTCTTTTTTCTTCTTTATTATTGGCGACGCACTTTGTTCATTCTGCCAGTGTCAAGTATAATATTATGAATTTTCAAGTCTATTATGTATCAAGACAAATGTGTCATGATATCACAGTTAGTCACACGAAATTAGTTGAGTCCAAGTCATGCCCTAGTAAAGATTAGATATGGCGACTTTATAAGCTTTTATGGATTTCAGCAAACAACACGAAAATACATGTTCTATCACTTGCCCACACTCGTGCATGTAATTCAACACTCAATGAATAAAACACCACCATTTTAAATCATTGATTCGCGAAAAAGCACAAGGCAAAGAAAATAATAGAAAGGAGCGACATGATTTTTTCATGTTCCCGCCAAAACTCCCTAATGCGCCCGGTGCGAATTACCCCTAAAAAGGTGATGGTTACTGTTTGGTGGTCTAGTGCGGGTGTGATTCACCACAGCTTTTGACAAATGGCATGAGCATTACTGCAGATGTGTACTGTGAAGAACTGGAGACAATGATGGAGAAGCTTGCACATCGGCAACCAGCTTTGGTCAATCGGTCGTCCCGACTGCTCCTTCACGACAACGCGCGACCCCATACTGCACAACAGATAGTCTCCAAGCTGCAAGAGCTGGGTTTGGAAGCTCTCCCTCATCCGCCATACTCACCAGACCTTGCAACTACCGAATATTACTTTTTCCAAAATTTAGACAACTTTTTAGTGAGTAAAAAATTAAATTCCCGAGAGGCAGTACAAAATGCATTTGAAGAGTTTGTTGCCTCCCGTCCAGCTGATTTTTACAAGAAGGGCATCAATAAACTGCCAATTCGTTGGCAAAGATGCGTCGATTGCATGGGTGATTACATTGAATAACAGAAATAAAAAAATAAGTACTTTCACTGATTCCATACAAATGGGCAATTTCATAGGTAAAGACCTATATCTCATTGGTACGCGCACTAAGGGCCCAGCCTTGAACCCACAATCTCACGATTTCAAGTCTAGCACTAAGGCAAAGAGTATTTTATTATCTGTTCTATGGCATAGGCATGAATATGTATAGCCAATAACAGCAGGGCTAGTTGTGAAGTAGCAAGCAACATTAATTTTGTAATAAGTTTTTGAAACTACCTCAAAAACGATAATAATTATAAATCTAATTTATCTAGATACTGTACAAACTTTACTTAGCCTAGAATAAACGTGGTTAGACTTTCTCACGACTAATATCAATAAGGTTCCTTACCTGAATTCCAAGCATTTCGTTGTTATTCTAAAGGACCTAACCGATTTAAACACGCCGGATATTGGATCTCGCTGTGATGCTGTTCTCTAGAATACGTTCACAAAGCCATTATAAGGTTGTTCTGTACACCGGTGCTGGTATATTTATGTACTTTTACCGGTTAGCTACTCCAGAGCTGAGCCAGCTTTTGAAAACATAGAATACTTACAAAGTTTTAAAATTTCATTAAAATCGTTATATCCGCATCAATCAAGATTTTGAAAACAAAATACTAACGTAAGCTAACTTTTTTCCCTACCTAACTTAACTTTTTTTTTTTTAGTTGATTATGCAAATAATTCATTGGATGCAAGCATTTCACCATGAAAACCAATCCTGCATCGCTCGATATAGTTGTTGTCATCAATCGACCTTTTGAAAAAAAAAAAAAAACATTACAGATGGCGCCACCATTGCTTTAGTTGGTAGCTTATAACAGGTTGAGAAATTTGGCATCTAAGACAGAGACTTCTGTAGCTTAATTGGCAAAGCAGTTGGGTCGGAAACCCATAGAGACTGCTCGTATGCAGGTTCGAGTCCTGCCGGAATCATAATATTTTTCTTCCCGTTTAAGCTTTAAAAACATAGAAATACTAACCTAACCTAACTTTTTTTTGTAAATTAAAAGATGGATTCCACCGATATAATTCATTAGACGCAAATAATGCTTTGGAGTTTTGGCGGGAACACGGAAAAATCATGTACTTCTATATCTAGCTGAATTCTATTATGTTCTTAAAGTAGTTTTTTTTTCGCGAATTAATAAAATGGTGGTGCTTTATTCATCGAGTTAGGGGAAGGGGGGGCATGATGGGGTATCTAAGGAAAATACCAAAAATACATTATAATCATTACGTTTATTATTCTTATTTATTTATGGCACAATGTCTTATTAATCTAACTACAATTTGGCATAGTCTTTGGGAGATGAACTTATCGCATTATTTTTAATAAATGTTTTAATAGGAACTTTCGAAAAACCATCTTGCCCCGTACCATGGGGTAAGATGGGGTAATGAAAATGGGGCAAGATGGGGTAAGCTAATTATTATCACAATAAATACAAATGTGAATTTCTTCGATGTTTTCATCATCCACACCAGCACAAGCATTGTGAGCCCAACGTCCACAAAGCTGGCATCCTACCCAACCTTCGGATGATTTCCGAAAAGTATTATTTTCGTCATTACAATAGAGACAAATTGTATCTTCTTCATCGTTATTTTTGGTTTTGGCTGCAACTGTAGTCTTTTGTTTCTTCTTAGCATTTTTTTTGAGGCGAGGATCATTAGGATTGGATACTTTCCTCAGTTTTTTCAAATTCTCTAGCTCATTTTTATAAGGAGTTGATGTAATGACGGCTGTTTTTCCTCTCCGGTATTGCTTCCTCTTTTCAGTTCGTTGGACTGAAGGGATTGGCAAAATATCACCAGGGGATGCATTTTCAAAGCTAGATGTAAGATCGCGGCACACTGCACGGATGGGAGATTTAGAAGCAATAGAACATCCAGGTTCAGGTTCGTGAGCAGGTGTTTTACTCACAGCAGGTGTGACTTGCTCGTTACATTCGGTGATAAAGTCTATTCTAACTGGAGTGCATGATTCTGTTGTAATTTCAGGTCTTGTTGTAACAGCTCCAGGATGGAATGTTGTGGCCGTTGAAGATATAGTCGTGACTACTGTGGTTGAAGGCACAGATGGAACTACCTCAGACTGAGGCCCTTCGGCTTCTGTAACTCTCTGTTGTTCTACACTCGACGAGTTTTCAATATTTTGTATATCAGTAGTTGCAGCAGATATGAAATCGGCATCCGTGAAATTATTTTGATTATACGGCCATATGCCACACTTTCTGAATGCGTTGATTGCTGTCGACATTGTAGCTGCCTGAACGTATGCATTTCCAAATATTTCACTTATCTGAAATACAGTTACCACACGCCCTGGGTGTGATCTCAACCAGGCCGAAACAGCGTGGTCATAATATGTACTGAGTGGCCTCATAAATGCAACATCTGCTGGCTGCATTTTATGTGTGCAGTGAGGAGGAAAGCAAAGTATAATAACTCCATTATTACGTGCCAGATCAATTACTTCCAAATTTTGAGTGTGACTTACATGACCATCAAGAAGGAGTAACACATGATTAGTAGGAGTAGCTCCGGAAAATCTGATGAACTTTTTGAACCAAGTCAAAAATAGTTCAGTAGTTATCCAGCCTCGAGCATTGCAAACACCTTCAGTACCTGGTGGTGCGCGATCTAACAATTCTGGTTTCATTCGTTGTCTCGGAAAAATCATCAGTGGAGGCATGTAGGTTCCAGCAGCGTTAAAACATATTTCTACTGTAATAGTCTGGCCTCTTTCTGCAGATGATAACGAGCCTACTTGTTTTCGTCCTTTCATGGCCAATATTTTGCTCTTGGTTTTAGATACAACAGAGATACCAGTTTCGTCACAATTATATATTTTGTCAGGAGTTAATTTATACTTGTCATAAATCTCTCCAAGCAACTGGTAGAATTTACTAACGGCTACTTTATTAAATCCCATTGCTCTAGCTGCTGATGTGGCTTCAGGCTTACGAATGGATAAATCTGAATGACGCCTTAAAAAACCTTTGAGCCAATCAACCCCTGCCATCTGCTTGTCAGCATTAAAATTGTGCGTCTTACCATTTTTCACAGCTAGTTGATATGCTAGACGTCTCAGATCGAGAGTTGTCAGTCCAAAAAGACGTTCTTCCATATGTGTTAGATATGCCACCATTTCGTCTTCTTCTTTTGTCGTAAATATAGGTTGTTTAGGACCCAAAGGTACACCAATTGTAAATTCACCATCTTCTTTCATTTTCTTGACATATCGCTCCAAAGTAGTCTGAGGCACTCCGTATTCAGAAGCGGCTTTTCTGTAGCCCATTTCTTTACTTAATACTTTATCTATAGCTGTTTTCATAGACATTGTTGACCACTCTCCTCTTTTAGTTTTTTTCTTGTATGTGCGTACCATTGTTTTACCTGAAAAGTAAAACCATGTTAGGCACGTACCTATTTATAAACATCGATACTACCACTTCCCCATCTTGCCCCTATACCCCATCTTACCCCATACCCAATACCCCGTCTTGCCCCAAAGGCTGATATAGAGAAAAATAATTTCTCAAAAAAAAAAACATTAACTGAACTTTTGTCCAACTATACCACAACAAAGTAAACAACACTAGCAACCATATACGAGAAAAGACATAAATTGAGTAGTCATAATTACCTTATAGTCAGGACGTTTTTAACTGCGTAAAATTAGATCGACGAGACACTCAACGTGATTTTCGTTTGTAAACAAAAAACGCGTGCACTCCCACTCATTGTTTCTGTCGCACTGACGGTTGATCGAGTATGGCTTCCTATTGGCTTATTGCTTTCTATTCGCAAGCGTCTAGTTTCTTGTATGTGTGCGTGACCCCGTCTTACCTCGCGACCCCATCATGCCCCCCCTTCCCCTACGTGCATGAGTGTGGGCAAGTGATATAATGTGGTGAAACATGTCTTTATGGGTTGTTTTCAAAACTCCGTAAAAGCTCATAGTAAAGTCGCTACAACTTTACTAGGGCATGACTTGCAGCCTATGACTTGGCTTCGACGTTGCATTCTGCTAGTGTCAAGTTTATGAATTTTCAAGTTTTTATAGTAATCATCAAGTCAAATATGTCATGAAATCACAGTTAGTCACACGAAATTAGTCATAGTCGAGTCCAAGTCATGCCCTAGTAAAGTTGTGGCAACTTTACTACAAGCTTCTTCGGAGTTTTGAAAACAACACGAAAAGACGCTCACTAAATCACTTGCCCACACTCGTGCGCGTAAATCGGCACTTAATGAATAAAACGTCACCATTTTTATGCATTAACACTCGAAAAAACACAAGTTTTGGAAAATAATACAATGCAGCGACATGTTTTTTTTTGCGTTCAATGAATTATTTCTTCAAAATGAATATTAAAAAAAGTTAGGTTAGGTTAGTATTTTTTTTCCAAAATGTGGATTGATCCCAATTGGACTGTACCTATCGAGCCGTGCAGGATTGGTGCACTTGATGAACTTCTTGCGTCCAATTAATTATTTTAACGAACACCATATTTTGAAAAAAAAAAGGTTAAGGTAAAGGTTAGGTTAATATTTTTTTCCAAAATGAGGATTGATCCCAACTGGACTGTATCGAGTGGTTCAGGATTGGCGCTCTTTACTTGGTGAACTCCTTGCCTCTGAAGAATAATTACATAGGAATCTTTTTTTTTTAAATAGTTAGGTTAGGTGAAAAGAGTTATACTCGTTTTTTTTTTTTTCCTTCTTTCCCCAGTAGGGGATTTTGGCTCCGCGCGATAAACGCATTTGCCATTTTCAAGTAATTTTAGGTTTTGACGGTTTTGGAGTAAAGGTAGGGAAACTTTTTACGCGATAGCTAGGATAAAAATATTAGGAAGGATGGATCAAGAGAGTGGATTGTTTAGGTAAGTACTATAAGAAATTCGTAGGTACTTGAAGAATAAAACTTATCTACATATCTACAATATTTACAGTTTTATATTATTAGAGATGATAAAGTCTGACAGAGAAAGGTAGATAGAAGGGGTAGAAGGAGAGTCGGTAACAAGGAGAGATTTTATGTTTGTAGGTAATGGGACACGGAGGGAAACTAATTCATCATAAAAGGAGGCATGGTCATATAGAGGACAGGAGAAAAATATATGATCCAGGTCCCCGTAATCACCACAATATTCACATTGCGGACTATCTATAATGTTAAACCGAGCAAGGTGGGCGGGACAAGTTGTGTGTCCAAGGCGCATACGGATTAAAACTGTTGTCGGGAGCTTGCCGAGTCTCACAACAGAAAACCATGGCTTACTTCGGATCATTGGTTGTAAGCTAGCGTAGTAGTTCCCTTTTAACTTGCTGCTGTCCGCCCAGCAGGCACTCCAGGAATCCTGAAGGTACTTTCTGGGAAGGGCAGCCAAATCATGCGTATAATTTAGAAAGGGAAACACATCACCACATGACACTGCTTCATTGGCAAGTCTGTCTGCTTTTTCATTGCCCGTGATTCCGCAATGGCTAGGAGTCCAGACAAAATTAATAGTCAAATTTTGAAGATAACATAGGTGGAGTTTTTTTCTGGCTTCAATAATAAGAGGAATTGGCGTTTTTGATTTAAAAGGGAATTTCATGAGGGCTTGTAAGGCACTCATGGAATCACTTATTATAATGCTGTGTTTCAGTTTAAAAAGTAGAACATACTCGATAGCTTTAACGATACCAAGACATTCACCCGTAAATACTGACATTTCAGGTGGGCATTTTATCTTTTGTACGATGTTGTACTGAGCGTGGTAAAGACCCACACCTACAAAATCATGCGATAAATGTTTTGAGGCATCCGTGTAAATTTGATGCCAATTGGGCCATTTATCGGCAACACTGAATTTGAAATACGAATTAGCATTATTTTTATCAATATCTAAATTAAGGTAAATTATTGGAGATTGTAACAAAGCTTCATAGTCACAATTAAACAGACTGAGAGTGCTAGATCGATATGTTGGAGCATGTAATGTCTTATACCTAATGAAACTTTGAACCAAACAAGGTAGTGTTTTATGTCTCCAATAATTAGAAGACTCGGTAAGTTCAGTTAAAACTTGAAGTTTAGAAATCAAAGGACTGTTAGAAAACTGTAACACACGATAAAAAAGACGATCAGATAGGAATTGTCGTCTTAGGTGTAGAGGAGGGTCTCCGCATTCCACCTGTAGAGCATTTTTTGGGGTTGATTTCATAGCCCCGGCCACGATTTTTAATGATTTTGATTGTATGTCGTCCAATTTCTTAAGAGCAGCGACGCTACTAGGCCCTAATAAAAAGATTCCATACTCTAGAACACTTCGTATCAGAGCGTTGTAGAGAAGCTTCAAAGAAAAAGGATGTGCGGGGTGCACCAAACTCCTGATAGACATCTAAGTAAATTTAGAAGTTTTTCACACTTTGTGGCAATGTAATTACAATGTGGTAAGCCCGTAAGCTTAGAATCGAGATAGACACCCAAAAATTTAACTTCGGTGTTAGATGGAATCAAATTTTTATCATAGTGCACAAAAATATGTGGAGGGATCCGTTGACGTGTGAAAAGAACAGAAGAACTCTTAAGCGGAGAGACGCTTAGCCCATTTTTACATGCCCAATTTCTTAGATAATTTAATGAATGCGATATGTGACGGTGAATATCACCTGTCGATTGCCCAATGGAGTATAAAACAAGGTCATCGGCATATTGTAAAACATAAGCTGATCCACAAAGAGACGATTCCAAATCGTATGTATAAAAACTAAACAGAATAGGACTGACCACTGACCCCTGTGGAAGGCCATTCCATACGAGCCTGCTCTGGTTTCGTGCCTGATCTAATTTTATAATTCTTCCTGACAAAAGATTAATTATAAAGCATGATAGAATATCGGGAATGTGGAGTTTATTTAGTTTCGATTTTAAAACATCAAGAAGAACATTGTCATATGCAGATTCTAGATCTAAAAACACTGCAAGGACTGATTCATTCCGTGAAAATGCGATTCTTATATCTGTCACAAGAGTACCCACACGATCTAACGTACTTTTACCTTTACGGAAACCAAATTGTGTCTCAGGCAGAATACCTCGGCTTTCAATTATCCATTCAAGACGATTTTTTACCATGTTTTCTGCAACTTTAGATATAACTGAAGATAATGCAATTGGACGGTAAGACGATGCTTCTGATGGATCTTTTCCTGGTTTCAAAATGGGTACCACAATTTGAGATTTCCAAGAAGGAGGAATATTTCCTGTTACCATAGCAGTGTTAATTATGTCCAAATAATATGAAAGTGAAGATTGACTTAAGTTGGCGATAAACGAATATGGTATACCGTCTTCGCCAGGCGCAGAATCTTTTACAGCAGATAATGCACCTTGTAATTCGTCCATGGAAAACAGATGATTTAGAATGTTCTCATCAGATATGGTAGGAACTAAATTGAGAACAATTTCTTTATTTGGTACGAAAGACGGAGCTAGACGATTCAAAAATGTATCTGCCAAATTCGGGGGTAATGACGATGAAGGGGTCACACTTACACCTCTTCTGAACCTTCTAATATTACGCCATACAATAGAGGAGCTTACATTTGGAGAAATGGAAAGACAAAATTTTCTCCACCCTTGAATTTTTTTCTCTTTTAGTAATTTGCGAGTAGTGTCTAAAACATTAGATAAGATTTGGTAATTCTCATTGGTCATGTCTGTATTGTACCGGTTTTCAGCTTTTTTCCTTTTTTTAATCGCTTCAGTGCATTCCTTGTCCCACCAAGGTGGAGAAGGAATTATACCTGAAGCTGAATTTTTAAGGGGAAATATTTCATTAGCAGATTGTAGAAGAGCATTAGTAAAAGCAAATGTACAGTCAGTAGCGCCATGAGATATGTTAGGTAAATTTGTTATCTTTTCTTCAACTTTTGCCTTAAATTTGGACCACAATGTATTGTTATTAATATTATAGCGTAGACGCGGTTGTCGCGGAGACTTTCGGTGCCAAACGTTTAATAGAGTTATAAGAATAGGGAAGTGGTCACTAGCAAAAGTAGATGCCAGTGTCTCCCATGTCACAGAGGAAGCTAAACTCGGCGAACAAATGGAGAGGTCTACAGCACTCGTTATTTCGTGAGGGACTGTTCGGCGGGTTCTTGAACCTGTGTTTAAAACACATAAGTTGTGCGTATCGATTATTTCTAATAACTTTTCTCCATAGAAAGAAGAAATAGAAGATCCCCAAGAAATGTGGTGACAGTTAAAATCCCCTAAAATAAGAAAAGGTCTAGGTAGCAATGATAAAAGATTTTGAAAGACAATCAGACGAGGAGAGTGGATGTAAATTGAAACAACACAGATATTACCTACTTTTGCTGCCACTACAGAAAAATCATCATATGTAGGAAGAGATAGAGGAGAAAATGAGATGGTCTTTCTAATAAGCAAGGCGGCGCCGCCATGATTATCAGATCTGTCATCTCTTAAACACGAAAATCCGTTTATATTGAAAACGGAGCCCGGCTTTAGCCAGGTCTCTGAAAGTGCTACTAAACAAGTATCATACTTGTTTAATAGGTATATAATTTCGCTTTTTTTATGAACTGCACTCCTGCAGTTCCATTGTACGACTTTGTGAAAGACTGCCATTATTAAAGGTTTTAGAATTTTTTAACATATCAATTAAAGGAGCGACGATGGACGGTATTTTTATATTAGACTGGGTCAATGTATTGATTAAGATTGATAAGATATCAGAAGTTGTCATTTCTAAAATATTTTCTGATGTCTTGGTCAAGGCACAGCCATCTTGTGGAGTAGGGATGTTATATTCACTGTACATTTTTTGATGGGCTACTCGGTCATAACCAGTCCCTGGTTTGGGGACTGGACGACGGTTTGTAAAAACAGTTTTTCTATAGGAACTTTGAATTGGTCGTTGAGTAGCTGAAGTCTGAGAGAGTAAAGTCCGGAAATGAGAGGTACTTTTGAAAACTGGCTTAACTACATCAGCATATGATTTTGAAACAGGGGGTATTAATTTTGTCGCTTCACCATAGGAAATACTGTTTTCTGCCATTGACATTTTAATTTGTCTTTGCCGTGTAAACTCGGGGCATGATTTATTAATAGCAAAATGCGATCCAGAGCACAGACAACATGACATATTTTCTTCTTCCGTATCACAATTATCAGCATTGTGATCGCGACCACATTTAAAACATCTAGGTTTGGACCTACATTGAAGCTTTGTGTGTCCATAGCGGCAACAATTGTAGCACTGGATTGTGGGGTATGTATAAAGTTCAACTGGCAGAGAGTTGTAGCACATGAAAATTCTATTAGGTAAAGCTTGTCCGTCAAAAGTGACCACAACACTCTGAGTTGGTTTCCAAACAGGAGAACCTTCTACCATTGTCTTGAAATTAAGTCTCCTAACTTTTAAAATCTTCCCACAACCATCCGGAACAGATATGTTATCTACAACCTCTTCTGGCGTCCATTCTGATGGTACACCACGGATTAAACCCATTCGTGTAACATTAAATGTTGGAATAAAAGCTTTCATATTGCCGTGTGCTAAAATGCTGCTACTGATGAATATGTTGGCATCATTAAAATTCGAGAATGCTAGAGTAATTCTGTTTCTGCCGATTTTTTTTACAGAGCCATTAATGATGTTACGGACATTATTTTTTTTCAGAAACTTACCAAATGAAACCGGGTGTAGGATAGTTCCGTCATCTGGAGTTTTAGTCTCTCGCTGCACATGTACAGTGAATGGAGCAGTGTCACTTGGATGATATATATTTCTCGCTATAGGGGATACCTGAGGACCTGGACCTTCAGTATTAATCACTGCAGGAGGACCTACTGGATTTTCAATGTGAATATTAGCTGCAACCTTCTTGACAGAGTTGTCACTGTTGCCCTCGCTATCAGCACAGTCACAACCCGTCTTACCGTCTATAGCTTGTGAATGTTTCCTTATTTTTTTATTACAACTTTTGCATATTTTATTTAGTCTGCTTCTTTTGCGACCAGTACGCTGGTTAATTGACCCATCCGTGTCCATACCAGACTCATTAGAAATTATGTTATGTGTTGTAACAGTCACATAATTATTTTCCGGAGGGACCATGTCCCTCGGGCCGCCGCCGCCGCCGCCAGGGTCGGGCGGCTCGCCCATAACGAAAAAGGCAAAATACTTACCGAACCAAAGAAACTATACACTTACACTAAAATATATACAATAACTACTATTTTCATATACACTAAAATACTCTACTGGTCCTTTCTATAAGAAATTTTAATTATTGAAAAATACGTGGAAAAAATACACCCGCCTAATTCGATGTTTCCCGCGCTTTTTCTCTTATACTCGTATTCATAATCAAATGGACTAAACTGACAGATTGAAATGTCACTTTTCAAAATAATGCTGCCAGCTAAAGAACCTTAGTGATGGATATAGTTCAATTTATATCGTTCAAAAGATCGGAACTGTAAATGATGAGAAATAATAGAACTAAATTGTCGACAAACATGTTAGAAAATGTATTATGTGATGATAATTCACTACCTTTAATATTATCTAAAATCTGCATGTGCCACCAGCTATTTATAAGTAAAATAGATAAAATGAATCGTGTTAAAATTTATTCTGTAAAATGCTACCGGTAATTAGTACTTCCATGATTTTTGTGCATTTACACGCTTTTTTGACAAAAATACCTTTTGATTCGTTGATTACTTTCGAACCGTAATAAAAATTCACAAATGCATATTTGTATCTCAATTCAAATCAAATTATTTTTTTCCATATTGGGACCAACTAGAGATCTTCTCACTGTATACGATTGGAAAGTAATAAGAATTATATCAGTACAAAACTATCTAAAAGACTTATGCTCTTTTTTTCGATAAATAACACTCACAACACAACACATAACACTCGCTGAGGAATTTTGGCGGGAACACGGAAAAATCAAGACGTTGCATTCTATTATTTTCTTAAGCTGGTGTTTTTTCGCGAATTAATGATTAAAAATGGTGGTGTTTTATTCACTGAGTGTTGAATTACATGCACAAGTGTGGGCAAGTGATATAACGTGGTGAAACATGTCTTTTCATAAAAAAAAATTTAAACTCCGTAGTATCTCATAGTAAAGTCGCCATAACTTTACTAGGGCATGACTTGGACTCGTTCAGGAGTGGCTACAAAACAAAGACATTAGCTTTAATCCAAATATGATAAAGGCCTCCCTGATCGCGTTGGCACAAAAACATAAAAACCATTACCAAGAAAAATAAACTGTGGATGAAATGGCTGCGTCTCATGGTGTTACCGTACTTCGCTTGTCCCCTTACCATTGCGAACTCAATTCCATTGAGTTGGTTTGGGGGCAAGTGAAAGGTTACGTAGCCACCAACAATAAAACATTCAAAATGAAAGACGTAAAACAACTAAGTATTTGAACACGGCTTACAAAAAGTAACTGCGGAAAAATGGAAAAACTGCATCGCGCATGCCATCAAAGAAGAAGATAAAATCTGCCATCTCGATCTTTTGATAGATATAATTACAGACAGATTCGTTATAAATGTTAATGAAAGTGAATATGATTCAGATACTGAGTAAATCTATAGATACAACTATAGATACTTGTTTGATTTTGATTTATTATATGGCTGTTACAGTTTTGATTCGAGTATCGAAATCGCATATTAGGCAGGAACTACGACTGTTACAAAGATTTTTGTATGGAAATAAAAAAATAGTTCACTGAACTGAAATGAGTGAGTTCAATAAATCTTTTTATCCCAGCACTATTAAAATTTTGCCTAAAAGTAACAACACTCGAGGGAGTTTTAGCGGGAACACGGAAAAATCATGTCGTTGCATTCTATTATTTTCTTAAACTTGTGTATTTTCGCGAATTAATGATTTAAAATGGTGGTGTTTTATTCATTGAGTGTTGAATTACATGCACGAGTGAGGGCAAGTGATATAATGTGGTGAAACATGTCTTTTTGTGTTGTTTTCAAAACTCCGTAGAAGCTCATAGTAAAGTCGCCACAACTTTACTAGGGCATGACTTGGACTCGACTATGACTAATTTCGTGTAACTGACTGTGATATCATGACATATTTGACTTGCTTTTCATATAAATACTTGAAAAAAACATAAACTTGACACTGGCAGAATGCACAACGTGCGATGCCAAGAACTAAGAAAAAAAAAAAAAATAACAACACTCGAAATGTCAGTTTAGTCCATTTAATTAAGAACTATGATTAAGAATTTGAGTATAGGCAGAGTATAGGTTAGGTTTTTTTTTCAAAATGTGGATTGATGTCAACTGAAGTGTACGATTGGTGTTATTGGTGAAATCCTTGTTTCCATGGGAAAATTTCATTTAAATAAAAAAAGGTACGTTAGGTTAGACATTTATAAGATTATCTATATTAAAACAATTTGAAAGTTTAGTGGACGAAAACCAATAACAAAAAAAATAAAACATATTAACTTACACAACTTACTAAACATACATATATAATTAATGGGTTTGGGGGGGACTAGAATGAGAAATAAACTACAAGGATCGTCTACAGCTTGAAAGTAAGTACTAGATTATTTAGCTAGGTGATAATTGTAAGCAGAGATTCAGTTTTATCGAAATCAGATGAGCTATTAAAACTGGTGCATCGCTGGAATATAGACAACTGGAATATAGACAAGACTTTCTATATTCCAGCGATGCACCAGTTTTAATAGCTGCCATTTAGCCTCAAAGCACGCGAAGCACTGTTTCATTGCAGTCGACTCCCGCCTGGAGCACAGATACGAGCACATTCGGAATAGATGGTCGAGTTTATTCTCCGTCGCTCAATACTCGATATTGGTTTTGCGGGATCGAAGTTAAATCAACGGGAGATTTGTAGAGAGAAATTAGATGGTCGATGCTGTAAAAAAAGGGACAAGGGATACTGTGCCTACAGTTCCGATCACATCCGGTGACCTTTCTCAAGGAATAAAAATAGCACGGGTCTGGGCCGCTGCCTTGTGTGATGCCATAAACAAACATACCAGAATAAATAAGAGCTTATAGAATAATATATAGTGTAGTGTGCTTTGTGGAGGTAGCTAGTTACCTTTGCTAGTTATTCAATCGCCAAGCAGTCGTATGCAAGCATTGCTGTGTTTTGGTTTGAAGGGCAATGTAACCAGAGATATTACTGGGTATGACGAGAATTGACATCTAACACCAGTCTCAGGGTGACATGTGCAGTAGTGCAGTGCGGGGCATCTGTTTCCCAGTTCACAATTCTGGCACTTTTACCGTTATGGGTGGGCATGACGCTTATCACCAGGTGAAGTTCCCGCTCGTCTCGTCACCCGACTGTATAAAATATATATATATACACGAGTTTGTTTGGACTCTGGATCGTACTGGCTGATCCACGTTTCATCTACAGTCACGATCCGATTACAAATTTCGTCAAAATTATCCTTGGCTAGTTCGATGAACTCCTTACGATTCTCGAGACGGCGCTGCTTATCGAACGGTGTGAGCATTCGCGCTACCCAACGCGCGCAATTTTTTTAATATGCTAATGTGCATGCAATACTTTCCTTATTATTTCCTTGCTAATCTTCATTTCTTCGGCTATTTGCCACATTTTTATTCTTCTTTCAGCCAATACTAATTTCTCAAATTTTTGGACATTTTTATTGGTGACGATTGATACCGGTCGTCCTGGGTCGTCTTCACAGGTCTCTCGTCCTTGTTGAAATAAGCGAGCCCATTTTTTGACTATAGAATTAGAAGGCCCAGAATCCTGGAGAACCGATGACATATTTTATTTATTTTATTTTACATTTTTAGGAAAACTAACAGCCTAAATAAATGAATGTTAACACTTGGTTCTATGACTGGGCTAATTATAAGTTTCCGCCAATAGAATAGAATATGGTTAAATATATATTTTGGCGATTTTTATCACATCGTGGTACTCCAAATTACAAGAATTTTCAGTTTCGGTAGACATGTCGATGTTACTTGTTCGACAGATTAATTGTTTTTGGGTAAAAAAAAAGTATGATATTTATACTACCACTGAGTCTTTCAATACCTATCTTTTAATACTGAGGACCTGGGTATGTCATAACACTGCATCTAGAACCACCGGAGGACGGGCAGCAGCGTCCTCTCAGTTAACGGTGGTAACCATTCTGCGATCCCCAATCCGCCTGCCAAGTGGGGGGATTATGGCAACACCTCCTTTTAAGGGAGAGGCCTTCGTCCAGCAGTGGACGTCTTCCGGCTGTTGATGTGATGTGAGTCTTTCAATTAGTGTTATAAATAACGAGGTGATTAGTCATCGCTAAGTACCTTAGGCCACGGACTTATCAGCCGCCTCTCGTATTTTATGCAGTCGGATGACTGCATAAAAAATATTTTTTTATCGAAAAGCTTAACAATATGAAACTTTTTGTAGTACTTATCTATATAAGCTTTTTGATAAAAAAATAAGCCTTGTTAGTAAATTCATTCTAATTTTATTGCAAATTAGGCCGAGAACGAAGACATTCGAAAACAAAGTTCCACTCGACCGGAATAAGCTACTAGTGCCTAGGCGGCGGCATGGCGCTTCAGGACTCGAAAATTGTTCCCAATTATCTTGTTGGTGGAAACAGTTTCAGCCTTAACACTTCGGTGACTTTTTGTTGGTCGTTTATTTTGAAAAGGCCGAGATGAATAATAATGTTGTTTATGGGCGAGGAGATGGGGTTTTCAACTTTAGTAGGAAATTAATTTGGAACGACTGGGAATTTACATTTTTTTTGGAATTTACAGGGCTTTTGGCACAATGTAAGACACAACTTGGTAACGGGCGGTATTCAGAAAGCCAAAAAAAAGGTTCACAAAAATCCGTTAGATGGCGTTGACGAGACGTGATTCTCAATAGTATCACTAACTAGTCTGTGGTTCTGAAGATTTTGAATGAATGGATAAAGGTAAAAAAAAAGCCTTATTTAATTTACATCAGGAAGAGTCCGGAATGCAGAAGACTAGGACGGATAATGAGGATCCGAACAGAAACATTTCCGATTGAGTTGTGAATATGCTCCCTGCTGTATTGTCATGTGTTTTTGTGGTTATTGTTTGTTTAACAAAGTACTTGCCCATGGTATTTCCTATGCTTTTGTTCTTCCACAACATAAATATGTACTTAACTAAATAGTAATTGTTTTGCTTTTTCATTACAAAAATGCGAAAAAAGAGAATCAAGGCCCGTCAGCGCCATCTATCCTTTGGCTATAAAACTGCATTTTGACAGCTGTCAGGAAACTTCCCATTGGCAAAATGAAAACTGTTATGACATTATGTATTTAAAAAAATTTGGAGTTGAATCGAGTTTGAATAAAGTTTTTGTACAACTTCTACTACCAAAAAAGTCTTAAAAATATCTACCTACGTAATGCAATCAGCTGAAATTGTTTTTCAAAATTTCCACTGCAAATAATAATTTTACTGAAGAAGTGTTACTAATGAAGCATCGCACTCAAGCTATTTTCAGGCAAATTAAATAGTATTTAAATACTACAGCTCCCAAGCTGTCACTTAATAATACAGTATATCAGAGCGTTGTTAATTTTAGTCTCGTGAGGAGTCCCACAACGACCGTTAATATTGCCTTATCAGACCACTGTGCACGGTTTGGTCTGTCACAGTTAATCGGAAGCTTGCAAAAATGGACGGCGGAAAAAGAAAGAGTTTTTGTACCTACCTAATAATAAATATGAGTTGGAGTTTTGGCGGGAACACGGAAAAATCATGTTATTATGCTAAGATATAACTGGCGAATGATCTCTTAAAGTCTTATCTTAATCTTTTTAGCTTAGTTTGGTTCAGCCCATTCTTAGTTAGATAGATATATAGATAAACTCTTTATATTGTACACACCAAGAATTGATTACAAGAATGTTTTTTTCTTTTTTGTTTAGTTAGGTAGTAAAATATTTTGTACTTACTTAAACATTTTGCTAAGGTCCATGATAAGATGTCAATAATGCCGTGGTTTTTACTACCTACTAATACGTAGAAAACAACAAAAATGTTGTTATGTTAGCCTGGCGGAGCACCACACCTTTCTCAGTTCTCGTTCATCCGCCAAACAGTACCCTAGTGTGCTAGCATTAAGTGCGTGTTTCGATTTGAAGGGCAATGTTACCAGAGAAATCACTGGGCATGAAGAGATTTGACATCTAATATCTCAGGGTGACGAGCGCAGTGCAGTGCGGCCCAGGATTATTTTCGTAAGTTCACAATGAGGGCTACCGTTTTTGGGTAATAGGGTAGATGACTGATGTTTATATCGTTGAAACCAATAGCTTTGATAAATAATTTAAGTAAATATAGTATGTTTATTGAAAAAATAATTTATTTCAGTTAATACGAGTAATGTTCTGATATATGAGCGTTTAAAGTTTGTGTAAGAGAACTCTGTCCCTTTCCCAAATAACAAAAAATTACGTCACGCCTTACTTGTCAGAATATAATTTAATGGCGTACAGAGAAGTGACGTCACGATTTGCTGTTTCGCCTCTCTGTCTAGCATGATATTAAAATGCTTATAAGTTGCTTATTTTTGATCAGATTTTTATTTTCTTTTCATTAACCAGCTATATTTATGGGCCACATTTTAATAGGACAATAAAAAAAACCAGTCATCTAGCCACGATTCTCATTGTCACCTTCGTGGCAAATTTTATTATTGACTTATTTGAACTATTTTTGTAATAAACTTATAGCGCTTTATAAGACGATTTAATTCATATGAAATTATTCAATTTCTGAGTCTCGTTTGGAATAATAATGGTTTTGAAGTTCTAGATGCCACGAAAGTGACGCGATGATGAAGAAAGTGATTCAGCTTAACTTTGCATCCATTAATTTCTCACAATTTACTACTGTTTATGAGACTAAATGGTCATAAACCTTATTTTCATAATTAAACAAGCAAATACATGATATCAAGACACATAATAATAATGAAACGCTATTTTTCAAATACAACCGACTTCTACTTCGAATACCTGGATGGCATCTTCATATTTTCTAGTAATTTTGATTTATAAACCTAACTACTGAACCGATTTTAATAAAAAACTATGGGACCACCTCTGAAGTATTCAAACAATTCCTACCAAACACAAAAATAATCATCAAAATCAGTCCATAATTGGCAGACTAATCGCGTAAAATACCCAAAAAAATACATAAAGTCGAATTGAGAACCTCCTTTTTTGAAGTCTGTTGAAAAGAGACAATGATCAGTTTGGTTCTAAGTTTGGTCATCCTACGAAATAGGTATAGGTATTGATGATACAGCACGTATTTACTGCAAAGTTTGTTTGCTCTTATTTTATATTTATTATCGCTTTAATTCTAACCATAGTAAAATACCATTGATACTTTGTTATAATTGTACTTTAATGCTTTCACTCGAATTGTACCGAACAGAAACAGCGATATCGTATGTATTTACTAATTATACGCGCTGCACTGAAAGCTCTTGCATTATTCATTAGTGTTGAACTGTTGAAATTATCTTCATTATAGAAGCTGCATTAAGGTATTGATTGGTACGACAATTCAAGTTTTCGGTATATATGAGATTAGCAAATTAAATACTAATCAAAAACGAATTAGAACTACGCCTAAACGTATCTATCGAAGTTTTAGATAAGTACGACATTGCTAAATAAAATTTAATCGATTTTTTTATTTCATTTCAACAGCCAGAACACGTCCACAATGTACGACAAGCTGCCATTTGCATCCATCGGTTGCCCGCGACTTTTACAATGTCGTCGGTCCACCTAGTGGGAGGCCTTCCTACGACGCGTCTTCCGGTTCGCGGTCGCCACTCAAGAACCTTTCTTCCCCATCGGCTATCAGTTCTTCGAGCGATGTGGCTTGGCCATTGCCACTTCAACTAACTTGCAAACCCTGCGAGCTACGTCGGTGACTTTCTTTGTTTTTTTTCAACCGACTTCAAAAAAGGAGGTTCTCAATTCGACTGTATGTTTCCTTTTTTTTGTATGTATGTTACGCGATTGCTCCGCCCATTATAAACTGATTTTGATGTTTTTTTTGGTATACTTCAGAGGTGGTACATATAAATTTTATCGAAATCATTTCAGTAGTTTGGTTTTTAAATTTAAATTATAAGGACATATGAAAATATCATCCAGTTATTCGAAGTTGAAGTCTGTTGTTTTTTTTAAAGCGTATTATTAATTACTTAAAACAATAACAGCTTATGTATAATATTCTGTTAAGTACATAGATATTTTATACTTTGGGTTGTAGAAGAAGAGATATTATGCGGTTAATCGAATCAGGCAACACTTCGGCTTCTTAGATGTTTCTGATTCTCCACATTTTTATCTCTTTGTGTTGTCTGGGGAGTGTTTTATCGTGAAGTGTGCAGGCCCTTAGTGGGAAATACAAAGCAGGCCATGAATTATTCAGAGAACGGGGGCTCGTCCGGTTTGTGGCACCTAATTTACTTAGTATATACGTACGAATACGTATGTTGTGTGCCTAATGTATTTGGATTGTCATTTTGTGTGTTACGTTGATGTGTACAAACTTCTATAAGTAGTAGTTGCATGTGTTACAGTAGGGTTTTATTATTATATTTTAGAGCCCTAAATAACTATGAATACACATAATATGTGTTAAATTGTTGTAATAATTATATGAGCGTCGACTTCTATACAGGGTTAGTTCTAATCAGTTAGCATCCTTTTAAGGGCATATTCTGTACATCAAAACAAACAACTTTTACTAAGGGGCTATCATTGAAATCCCAAAAAAAAATATACATTTTGCCCAAGGTCGATGTACTTTTTGTATGGAACAGCTGTTTTTTTTTCGTGTTTTCTATCTTGGCCCCGTAGTAAACGTTGTTTGTTTTGATGTACAGAATATGCCCTTAAAAAAACTGATTAGAGCTAACCCTGTATAGCTTCATTCGCGTTCTAGACAAAGAAAGAGATATAATACAATTAAGTAACACGGTCCTATTAGCTCCGAATCTAACACATGCTTTGAAGCCCGCAGGTATCTTAAAAAGCCGTGGTAGCCTAAAAGACGTGGTAGCCTAATGAGAAGGTCGCTAGACTCGAAATCGTATGGCCGTAGATTCAAATTCTTGGCCAGAACCAATGATCTCGTTCGAGATTGTGTAGGTACAGATTTTGTTGGCTTTTAGGTGAAGTAAAACACCATGTGAAAATCTTAGGATTGGGTTGAAACACTGAAGAGAGAAGTGAATAGAACGGAAATGTGACGGGCCATGCTAGCCGGCATTGTGTAAATGGACTCGATGACAATTCTACCCATATACCTACATGTTTTTAAACTGAGAATACTTAAAAGACAATTTAAATGGAAACCAAACCACATTGCATCGTAATTAGATCAATTTTAATCTGTTGCAAAATGGCATTTCGAGCGTTTTACTTCATATGATTGGCATTTTCAACTGACTTCAAAAAAGGAGGTTCTTAATTCGACTGTATGTTTCTTTTTTTGTATGTATGTTACGCAATTACTCCGCCAATTACGAACTGATTTTAATGATTCTTTTTTTGTTTGGTAGGTAATACTTCAGATGTGGTCCCATATAAATTTTATCGAAATCGGTTTAGTAGTTTGGTTTTTAAATCAATATTACTAGAAAATATGAAGATCTCATCCAGGTATTCGAAGTTGAAGTCGGTCGTATTTTTTTTAAAAGCGTATTATTTCGTCGTAGTTTCTAGAACAAATAAGTGTGAAACTGGCGACAGCGGTTTCCATACAATTGATTTACAACATTGTTTTGACAGCCGTTCTACCTAAGAAGTAGATCGGCTTTGCTTTCGCTTTTCTGTGGGTTGATAAGTTTGCCTTAGGAATCTTAGGATAATCTCTCTTCCAACTTTAGAATGGAATGGATTCGAAAAACAACTCTTATATATAGTTATGTACTTACTTTATACTAATAATAGTTAATTAACACCAGATACCAGTACGGTAACGTTATACCTAAAGAGCTACTTGTTACCTAGAATAGAACGATGTGTAAACACGGCCGCCCCCGAGTTTATTGAAACAGTCCAGTCTGGGCCACAGAACAACAAGAACGCAGTAAACATTCTAGTTTTATCCCTAAAAGTTTAAGAAATACAAATGCTAAAATACAAATAAATTTAAAATAAAAATTCCTGACTGCTAAATGTTAGATGTTACATCTAAAGATTTGCTGTAAAGATTAAATTTTGTTAAATGCAAGATTATTATAATTTTAACGCTCAGGTCTAAATAGTTGGTTTCTTACTAAACGGTCTTACTATGTTTGAACGTATGTTACTTTATCCTCAGCCAGACGACGTCCACTGCTGGCCTCCCCCTTAAAGGGGCAGTTGCCATAATACCCGCGCTTGGCAGGCGGCTTGGGGATCGCAGAATGCTCAACACCGTTAACTAAGAGGACGCTGCTGCTCGTTCTCCGATGGTTCTGGATTCAGTTTTAAGACTCACCCAGGTCCTCAAAGTTCGTTACTAAAACACGTAAAAATTGCTTAATAGGTTTGGATGAAACAGAGGAGTCGTATAGAGGTAGTTTTTAATATTGGAATAACATTACTACTACTACTTTTTGGCTACTTTTTGTCCTAGGAATTCCGGGTGAAACAGGGAACATTAATAAACCAGGGGTCAATCAGGGGCTAATTAGGGGTTAGTAATAGTAATGGCTATTAAGTAATTTTTGATTAGTATGCCTTTTCATTTCAGGCATAAGCAATTAAGCATAATATAGGTAATCAAAAATATTATAATCTCCAAATGCGTGCTTTTATTGCTATTTAGCTCGTCCTGTTAATTCTTCGTCCAGTATAATATAAATTACGTTAAAATTAGCAATTCCTTCGAAGTTACTCTACTAGTTCATGTATCTACTGTGACTGCGCCTTGCTCACGTCTCGTGGACGACAAATGGACGTCCATTCTTACAGTGGGCCCCGTTCGCTGCATATTTTACGACGGGTCAAGAGGCTTAAAGCACTTTCACGGTAGATAAAACACACCCAATGGCCTTAGGTAAAAACTATCAAAGGTGGAACAGAAAAGGGGTGTTAAACTTGAAAGGCTTTTTAATTGAATTCTAACAAATGAAGAGTCGTTCCTGAAAAGGTAGCCTTTTCAGCCACTTTATATTAAAACTTCAAAGCACGACACCGCACCCGATTTTCATTTGAAATTTCATTATGAGCTTCATTACGTAGGTGGTTCTATTGACTCGAATGAGAGAAATAATTGACATGAGCTAGAAAAGGTCGCATAATAATTAGATGTTTATAAAGTAGGTAAACTTAATCTAATTGAGCCAAATTGTAGATTTCAGACAATGGATTTTAATTGGTAGTTCCCTGGAGCGAGCTTTTCGCAAGCTACGGTAACTCGTGATCAAATTAAAATTACAAATAATAATTTATTACATGACTGCTCAAAAAAGGAATGTAATGTTTTCAGGATTCATATAAATATGTAAGTATGTATGTATCTTTGTATATTTGTGTCTCTTTTTTCCACCATAACTTCTAATGCCTGAGCAGATTAGGTTTTCTATGGGGTATCACTAGAATCCCTACATCAGCCCGACACTGGCTATTTTTTTTTTGGTAAAACCCGTTATTTAGCATGGACGTCGTGTTTTTTTTAAATTATAGCTTGTATTTTGTTACGAAAGAGAATTAGTGTTTAGTTTTAATTTGTCTGAATTGTTTTGATCAGTGGTAGCGAGTTTGTCTTATAAATAATACAGATACAGAAGTCACAGGAACGATTCCCAATCCAGTATTTTTTTATTGAAGAGTTTGAATTTATGCTCAGGACCGGGGTTACTGTGTTTGTTTGTATGTACCATGGTATTACTTAATGTGGAGCTAAAATTTATTCAGTAGCTTTTATTTATGATTAAATACTCTTAAACAAAGGCTGTTATGAATACATCAAGATTATCTTCATTTAGTATTATTTCATGTGTGAAGAGTATCTTCGTGTAGTATTATTTCATGTGTGAAGATTATCTTCGTGTAGTATTATTTCATGTGTGAAGATTATCTTCATGTAGTATTATTTCATGTGTGAAGATTATCTTCATGTAGTATTATTTCATGTGTGAAGATTATCTTCGTGTAGTATTATTTCATGTGTGAAGATTATCTTCATGTAGTATTATTTCATGTGTGAAGATTATCTTCGTGTAGTATTATTTCATGTGTGAAGATTATCTTCATGTAGTATTATTTCATGTGTGAAGATTATCTTCATGTAGTATTATTTCATGTGTGAAGATTATCTTCATGTAGTATTATTTCATGTGTGAAGATTATCTTCGTGTAGTATTATTTCATGTGTGAAGATTATCTTCGTGTAGTATTATTTCATGTGTGAAGATTATCTTCATGTAGTATTATTTCATGTGTGAAGAGTATCTTCATGTAGTATTATTTCATGTGTGAAGATTATCTTCGTGTAGTATTATTTCATGTGTGAAGATTATCTTCATGTAGTATTATTTCATGTGTGAAGATTATCTTCGTGTAGTATTATTTCATGTGTGAAGATTATCTTCGTGTAGTATTATTTCATGTGTGAAGATTATCTTCATGTAGTATTATTTCATGTGTGAAGAGTATCTTCATGTAGTATTATTTCATGTGTGAAGATTATCTTCGTGTAGTATTATTTCATGTGTGAAGATTATCTTCATGTAGTATTATTTCATGTGTGAAGATTATCTTCGTGTAGTATTATTTCATGTGTGAAGATTATCTTCGTGTAGTATTATTTCATGTGTGAAGATTATCTTCGTGTAGTATTATTTCATGTGTGAAGAGTATCTTCATGTAGTATTATTTCATGTGTGAAGATTATCTTCGTGTAGTATTATTTCATGTGTGAAGATTATCTTCATGTATTATTATTTCATGTGTGAAGATTATCTTCATGTAGTCTCAATACTCTTAAACAAGTATGATAACCATTTTCAAAATACTCCAGGTTTTCAGAATTAAAATCTATTTTCCGTCTATTTAGTCTTGTATTCTTTCTAATAGCTTCATACATTTTCAGCTCCCAGTATTTTTTTTAAAGTAAAGCAAAATCGGTCGTTTGGATCACGACGGCGACATTAACAAACTAAGCTATTTTCTTAGTGGTACAAGTTTCACGATTGGAAGTAATGCCAGGAAAGACAAAGAGGTTTCGCAAGGAAGGATTGTCTTGGCCTTTAGGATTACTAATGTAATGTTTGTTTACACTTCTCTACCTGATGTTCGAGTAATTCTACGTCTGAACCTAGGATAAATTACATATAGACTTATATATACTTACCTATCTACACTATTGTAGATTAGATATACATATACCAAATTTTTTTGGAATTCTAGAACAGCTTGCTACTCTAATATTGCAAATATCGAAAACATTGATTACACCAATACT
This sequence comes from Erannis defoliaria, assembly GCA_905404285.2. Classification (NCBI taxonomy): domain Eukaryota; kingdom Metazoa; phylum Arthropoda; class Insecta; order Lepidoptera; family Geometridae; genus Erannis; species Erannis defoliaria. The sequence continues at coordinate 13,458,921 of FR990072.1, forward strand.
TAATTGCAATGTAAAAGTAATCAGTTATATATATTTGTTTATAATTCCTATGATAATAAAGTAGTTTATATGCTAAAAATAAAGTAATTTCTGTGCTAAAGCCTCTTTTTATGTAACCTTAACTTACTTAACATACGTAGCTACGCTATGTTGTGTGATCCGGTCAAGTACTAGGATAACAGCTGCTAGCGTTGTCAGCGCTGTCGGTGCCGACACCACAAGCAGTTGCACATCCAGGTACTCTACTCAGGACATGTTGGCAGCGGATGTGCTGCGACCTTGTGACGTAACAACACGCGATTGGTGCGATTGGTGCGAAGCAGGACGCGACCGCACGCACGTCGTACCCTGTTTTCACTCTTTGAAAAAGGTCACAGAGTGTGATTGAAACTATAGTCGGAGTATCCGATTGAATTAAACGTGTATATTCAATACAATACAATACAATAACACTTTATTGACACCATAAAAAGGACATGAGATGAATGAATACTTAAAATAACAAGATTTATAAATATACTACATACGAATAGTATACAAAAATAGATATACAGGGTTAGTTCTAATCAGTTAGCATCCTTTTAAGGTCATATTCTGTACATCAAAACAAACAACTTTTACTATGGGGCCAACATTGAAATAAAATGTACTGTTCCATATAAAACTTTAACTTAGTTTAAAGCTCTTTAATTTCGCTAACCTTAAACTTAATAAGCTAAATACGGTTTTTGTTGTGTACACATAATAGGCATGATGACTACAATTTTTTTATTAGCTCATAAAAAAGTTGATCATCAATAGAGCCTATCAACGAAAACAAAATTTAAAATAATTCAAAAATAAATAAGTTTTAAGTAATTTAATTTCAAGCTAGACAGAGAGCGCGCTATACTGAGCTATGACGTCAAGCCTCAGGCGCGGCATACAAATGCTATACTAACACGTGCTTTGCGAGAAAGGGATAGAGCATCCCCTCTCTATCCCCACCTAAAACTTTAAAAGCTCATATCTCAGAGATTTATCAGCCAATACAATTTATTTTTTCAGTATGTGTAATGTATTTAGTTATATTCATCACTAAGCCTATTATTTGTCATATATTAAACCTTAGGCCACACGCCTAATAACTCTTAATGCTGTTAAATAAATAATAATAAAAAAACAATATAATTGGGAACCTCCTTGTTGAAGTCGGTTGAAAAGGCTGATAAGGCTGATATTATTGTAACATGATACATATACATGGCATTATTTATATACGGTGTTACCCTCATCCATGTCAACCCATTTTTAAGGTAAAATAATACACATAAGTACAGCTCCAGGGTCGGTCCTAAAAATAAATTAAACATTTGAATATGAAGGTTATAGAATCGAGATTAGAAACCTATTAGAAATTGTAGAAAACACTACAATACAATAACCATTTATCAAAATTAATACAATGGGCGTCATTATCGCTGAAAACGATCTTATACCTTTGAACTATTGGAAATGTGTTTATAATTTTGTGGTGACCTTAGAAGACCCAAAAGGAATTCAAACTTGGTCTGTTTTCTTATAATGAGGTTCCGCAGGCAAAACTTTTCGCAGATGGCGCCAGCGGCGGTCCGACGCTGGCGTGACATCAGGTCGGTGCTTATTATAGTATCTATCTGCTCTTGATGAGAGCGTTGTCGATAATCTAGTCCAAGGAAAAATATTGGGTACTGTGCCTTGTTTTAAGAATCTTTGCAGCTGTTGACGGCCTGAAAATAGATTTGTAGATTATATAAACGTTTACATTTTATGTTGTACAAAGCTTTAGCAAGGCAAAGGTTGCCGTATAAACCAGGCCCCCTAGCACGCGCCGGAGACTAAAATTGGTCTTTCCCCGCGCGAGAACTTGATAAAGCTAGAATATGGTTACGTCTGTCTCGTTTTCTCGGGGAAAAAAGAGTGGATAGACGTTTATCACAGCTCGCGTGCTAGGCGGGCTGTATATGCAGATTCTCCTCGGTAATCAGAGTTTCTAAAATGCTCTCTGCAAAAACAAAACAAAATACAACAAAATGTATGAGATTGACAGTTGACTATGACTACATCGACGATGCTCCACCTAGCGGAAAAAAATCGCAGTGTGGTGTGGATCCCCATTTATGTAAATCAGCTCGCCAAGAGTCATCTTGGCAACAATTTTGAAGTAAAAAGACTTTCTGTGACGTCAGTATCATTCCCATGAGTGGGGTGTATTGTCCGTAATCAGTAGCGTGCAGTCGTGATACGACTCACGTGAAGGGCAAGGTTACTAATAATACTAATGGACCTTAACCCCTACTTCGGTTAGTTTATACTCTGTAAACTATGATACGAGAATGGTTTAGAGACAACATTCACAGACGAGTTTTGGCGGGAACATGAAAAATCATGTCGCTGCATCCTATTATTTTCTTAAACTAGTGTTTTTTCGCGAATTAATGATAAAAAATGGTGGTGTTTTATTCATTGAGTGTTGAATTACATGCACGAGTGTGGGCAAGTGGTATAATGTGGTGAAGCATGTATTTTTGTGTTGCTTTCAAAACTCCGTAAAAGCTCATAGTAAAGTCGCCACCACTTTACTAGGGCATGACTTGGACTCGACTGACTAATTTTGTATGACTGACTGTGATTTCATGACGTATTTGACTTGAAAATATTAAATAAACTTGAACATTCATAAAACTTGACTCTGGCAGAATGCTCAACGTGCGAAGCTAATAACAAAGAAAAAAAAACATTCACAGACATCTGACAGGATCAAGTAGAGAATAGAGCACCTTTTTCCTTTTTTTTTAGGGTTTTATTTAATTGTATTTTTTTTTTCATACATATAAAAAAAAACTGTCTGAAAGGTCCCGGGGAATGGATGGGCAAAAGCCTCCCTTCCCTCTTTCAAGACTACTTAGTACTTACCCGGTTTTTTCGGCTTTGGTGGTCCAGTATTTATTTATCGTGAGAGATCAAATTGTAACGCCACTTTCGTCTGGGTCGTTCCAAAAAACAACAACTTAGTGAAATTTACATTCTACGTTCATTGGTGTGCCTATGAAAATTACAATCATACCATATACGACGTGGTACTATTATGTTTTCACTCTTTTGTTGCGGCCTGCACACTGCACACTGCACACTGCACACAGTAGGAGCTCAAATGTAGGGGAGGTAGCTAATGTAAATTTTGTGCTTGTTAATGTATTTAATGCTTTGACATCATACAATTGAAAAATCATTAAAAAATATGTGTGTTATTTATTAATGTGACTGCTATAATATATTTTTTTATACAATCAAGTGACGAGACGAGCAAGACGTTCGCCTGGTGGTAAGCTTCACGCCTGCCACTAACAGTAGCAGTGCCAGAATTGCGAACTTGCGAACACAATCCTGCGCCGCACCGCACTGCGCTCGTCACCCTGAGATATTAGATGTTAAATCTCTTCTTACACAGTAATTTCTCTGGTACATTGCCCTTCAAACCGGAACATAGTAATGCTTGCACAATACTGCTTGGCGGTTGAATAACTGGCAAAGGTGTGGTACTTCCCCAGGCGGACTCTGCAATAGAGTCCTACCACTACAAAGTATAAAATGCTATAAAATGAATAATGTATATGAGTCTGTGATACTTGATGAATAAATGATGATTATAATTATTATTATTATAATAGTAGTGACTTTTCTTTGGTAGTTGTTGAGTAAACAAATCCAATGGTAAAGTCAGGGTTGCTCGGCTCGCGTGCGGCAGACAAGGTCGCGTCGTTATCGCGCTGCTACCCTCCAATCTAGTCTACTCCACTCGACGTAAATAACGTATGAACCATTATTGTCACGAACAATGGCCTGCATTGTTTAGACAGTTCGTATTTAAGGCCCTTTAATTGCTTTCAAAGTTGTCTCGCTTGTACGTTTTGTTTTTTACGAGATTACCCAAAAAATGGGGGACGATACTTTTAACTAGCATATTGCATTTTAATTTGTGATATCATATCACATGCACTTCTGTTAAAAGTACGAGCACATTATGCCGGAACGCAGCCGGGCGGGCGGGTCTCATCGTACTCGTGGTTTTCCGTCACGCAGTAATACGACCCACTGGCCCCGGCATACTTAGTGTGCGATGGTTCTAAGGTGCATGAAAGCTCCTCCTCCTTGCGTCGCATTCCTCATATCTGAGGGTCGTGACCACCACCTCCCATTAGTCTCTCTCTTATGATGTTTTGTCATCGTGTTCTATCCTCAGCGACAGTATTCTGTAGTGGTTGGACTCAACTGCAGACTTCTCCAGGCGGACTCTGCAGTGCAGAGTCCGCACGGGGAAGTACCACACCTTTGCTAGTTATTCAACCGCCAAGCAGTAGTGTGCAAGCATTACTGTGTTCCGGTTTGAAGGGCAATGTTACTAGATAAATTACTGGGTATGAAGAGATTTAACGTCTAAAATCTCAGGGTGACGAGCGCAGTGCAGTGCGGCGCAGATTTGTGTTCGCAAGTTCACAATTCTGGCACTGCTACTGCTAGTGGCAGGCGTGACGCTTACCATCAGGTGAAAGTCTTGGTCGTCCCGTCACTAGACTGTATAAAAAAAAAGACATGCAGCGCGTCATAGACTGAGGTGTCGAGAGCGGTACGAATCTGATCGGACCAACGGAAGACTGCGCCCTCGCGATCTTTTGCCGTCGACTTTCCCTGACACCATCAACTTCTCTAGGTTGCCTTCATGTTTCCTGACAATGTGGCTGAAATACTCAAGGGCCCGTTTGAGACAGATGGTAGAGAGTTTTATCGGGACCTTGAGCTGCTGTAGTATAGAGACGTTAGTCCGATGTGCTATGAAAGCTACCAACGTAGATTTTCGCGATGTGACCCGCCCCTCTGCGGCCCGGTATAATATCCTCGTATACCTTCAGATAACAATTTAAAGCGAATAAACGGCAGTCGTGACTACGTGTGTAACTATTAGAAACGAAGTTGGCAGACGTGAGCAAGCGAGTAATGAGCTTATTAAAAGTTCTAAGCTTCCTCCTCCTTCATAAAGTATGAATAGGTACCGTTAACCGCACTTTTATGAATATTTTGGAAACATTGGGTTTAGTTAGATAACTTATATTGCGAGTATAAGACTTTCGATGTTTACTTAGGAAATCTAAAGATTTTACTTGTTTTATTAAATAACTAGAGGTCGCCCGCAACATCGTCCGCGTACGGAATAAATTCGGCCCGCTCCCAAAATTCACCACTATAAAATCATCCTGAGCAAATTTTTTAGCAATATTTATTTAATATAATACCTCTGTATGCTTAGTTGCAAATAACAAATAAAAATAGAACACTTTTATTTCAATGTATGATGATGATGATGACAATAAAGTTGTCATATTAAGTACTTATTAAGTAATTTTAGTTGCGAAACACCCTTAATCTTCTATCTCATCTTACGTGATTTTAGTAATCCAAATATGGATAGTGCGAACAATATAAACGGCCTTACTATAAAACGCCGCTCAAACTTAGTCACTGGTTAAACTTCTCTGCCACTTCTCGCGCGTGACATTTCACGTCAGCGAGAAGTTGTCAGAGCATCTTAAACAGTGACTAAGGTTTGAGCGGCGTTTTATATTAAGGCCGAAAGTGTCAACGTTGATTTAGTTATTGTCTATTCACTAATTTAGGAACTTATTACACTACACTACTACATATTAAATTTTGCAGCTAATGTACAAAAATCACTGACCTCTATAATACTATCGACTTCATATAGTCGATAGCAAATTGAAACCATTTGATTTTCGCCATTTTGGCGCGGATAGCCAACGGATAGCAGTGTGAGCATCCATGGAAATTAAGATACGCCTGAGTTAAGAAATCGTAAGTATAATTTTTCTTTGACAAAAGGACAACGCCATCTCTCGGATTTCGTGGTCACTACATGCAGCGCCAGTATGGCGGTAGAAGAAGCGCAAACTGTACGAAACTAGAAACGACTTACCTATTACATAAAATTAAAAGTTTTTGTGTAAAAGCAAGTTTAGTTTAACTTTAAATGTTGACTTACTGGTCATAAGAAACGCCACCTTTTGTTTACTGCACTTTGAAATGTAATTCGTACAGCCTTTCACCATTTGTTTTCACCAGTTTGGCATTTTGCTCTCAAGTAATCACGTCGGACGTGTCTCGCAGACTGTGCCGGCATCGGTGTCAATGCGTTTTTTGACGCCGACGAATGGGCGACATTTCAAAATGGCGTCCAACCGGCCCCTACTATGTATGTCTATGCAATAATATTAATCCAGCGTACGTGTATTTAGAGGTCAGTGACAAAAATTAAGTAAGCAGTGACCATTGCAGTAGATATCATTAATTAGCTACGGAGCCACAATGTATCATGCAGTCGCGCGCATGCAGTGTGGGTGCTTCAGTTAAGCTTAAGTATTTATCAGATTAAAGGAGCTTGACCCACATCCACGGCTTACGGATAGATAAGCTTTCTGCTGACGTTAAAAAAATCTTGGCAACAATTACTATTGGGACGTTTTATCTGATTATGAAAGTTTAGAAGAACGCCTAACACCTTTTGCTTTTGACATGTGGCATTCGCATATTATTTTCTTTTTTCCTCTTAATATAGGGGATATGGCGTGGCACATTGTGCATTTGCCAGTGTCAAGTATTTTTAGATAGATCAAGTTTTTGATTAATTTCGAGTCAAGAAGTTAGTCACAGTCAAAGTCATACTTAGTAAGTCAAGTCCAGTTATGCCCTAAACTCGTGGCAACTTTACTACAAGCTTCTTCGGAGTTTTGGAAACTACACGAAAAGACACGGTTCACCCTTGCAGATATCCCTTGCCCGCACTCTTGCGCCTAAATTAGCACTTAATAAATAAAACGCCTCCATTTTTATGCATTAACACTCGAAAAAACACATGTTATGGAAAATAATACAACGCAGCGACATGATTTTTTCGTGTTCCCGCCAAAACTCTCGTCTTTCGCATTATTACTTAATGCTATTAAAAAAATATTATTTAGGAGCAAGAAAATTTAAAAAAGAACTTCTGAATTTCTGCCATCTGCATGAGTGGAAGATGGGCTCATATAACTGAATAACTAAGTAGGTATATACTGAATCAAACTTAATGGCGGCTGTGAAGTGCGCTGCAAGCGAGAATGCGATTGTACGCACACCGCACGCCTAATTTTTGCTACTGCGCAGCGTCTCGCGCCTAAGTTCACAGCCACCACTAAGTTTAAATCAGTCTGTACTACAATAAATATTATAGTAAAACAAAAAAAAAGCGAAGAAGGAGAGAAGGGGTCTAAATAGAGATGAAGTAGATAGGTAGTTTTTTAACGCAAATAATTCTACAATTTTGACCTTCTACTCGCGTAATGGTAGATAAGCTACAATGCAAGATGATGATTTTGCAAACTATACATTTTTGCTACTGTCTACTACATTTTTTTTAATACATTATAGGCTTGCGTTTGACTGCCATCTCGTCTGATGTCAAACATTTAATAAATTTTACATATAAATTGAATTAATAAGTAAAATTAATTAATTAATTAAATTAATTTATTTTAGTTCTTTATTATTTATATTACTACGTATATAGGTCTATGGTCGATCCCCAAGCCGCCTGCCAAGCGTGGGGATTATGACAACACCTATTAAGCGGGAGGCCTTCGTCCAGCAGTGGACGTTTTCTGGCTGATGAGTGAGTGAGTGAAGTCTATGGTCTACTAGGGTTTACTTCTCACCTGAAAAGCTGGTCTGCTTGTACAAAGCTCAAGTAAGGTCTTGTATGGAGTATTGTTCTCACCTATGGGATGGTTCTGCCAAGTACCAACTTGAGGCATTGGAGTCGATTGAGAGGCGAGCGAAGAGGCTGATAGGCAACGACACTCTGGTCAAGTCTCGGCTGCAAAGCCTAAAGCATCGACGTAGGGTTGCTTGCTTGTCGGTTTTCTACCAGATACATTTCGGAGAGTGTGCCCTGGAGTTGCATAACTTGATTCCACCTGACCCTTTTTATTCCCGGACGGCCAGACGCCATCCGTTCAAGGTGGATATTCCCCACGTTCGCACTAAGCGCTTCAATTCCACATTTTTTATTTGCACAGCGAGGTTGTGGAATACTCTGCCAGAGTCTGTGATTCCCTTAAAGTACAATAGGGGTGTCTTCAAATCCAGAGTAAACAGGTTCCTTCTAGGTAAGCGTGCTCCACCTTAGACTGCATCATTGCTTAACATCACGCAGGATGTGGTCAAACGCAAGCCTATCTCGAGAAAAAATAATTAAAAAAGTACTATGACTTAAATAAATAGGTAGTATTTTGGCTAGACCAAGCTTTCGATCTTGCTATCTCCATTTACAATTCGGCCGCCTTCAACAAGCTCGCGGCTGCGCCATTCGGAGAAACTTAATTAAAAGTTCGCCCATTTTTTACTCTAATCGCTACACGATCGAAGTAAACATTAGCCTCGAAAGCCTCCATAAGTATGCAAATCTAATTTAGCTTACCTTTTCTCTGGCGTCTAACTTTAAATGAATATGAGCTCTAAAGCTGAGGAGCTGCAGAATGCTTACCGCCGTTAAGGCCAGGTTGTAGTGAGATACGTCCAGGCGAGTAAATAGGCACTAAAAAGTAGGCGCGAGCGAGAGAGAGGAGAAGGCGCGAGCGCTTGAATTGCTAAATTTTGTATGTTATTCATTGTTTTGAAAAATACAGTAATCTTAAAAATAAAAAAATAAAAATACTACGAAATAACGAAATAAATAATAAAAAACCAGTATTAGTATTATTTAGTTTTTTTCCGGAATAGTAGAATCGCAATTTACTAAGATATCGATAGATTAAAATATGGATCGATAGAATATTAGAATAATTTAATCGATAGAATACTTGTAGAATTAGACACTGAAAATTAGATTTTCGTCGCCTAAGAGATCCCATAGTAAAAAAATGCCAGTATTTTTTCGTAGCTAGTTATGAAATTTTGGTTACGAATGTGGATGAAGGGATCTTAGCAAATTAGCTTTAGCTTTTTTTTTTTATTAGCTTATTCATTGCAAATTTATAATATGAGTCTATGATACTTGATAAATAAATGATTATTATTATTATTATTTAGCAACAATAAAAAATTTGGGAGTATTTTTATTTTTAGGAATATGGAGAATATGGATATTTACACGCACGAATTTGGGTAACCGCAAAAAAATTGCCGCTAAATGTGACTCTATCTGCCATATAGCTCGGCGGTAGTGTGTCTGCCTTCAGAGCTGTAGGTCGTAGGTTCGATCCCCACCAAGGGCAATCATTTATGTGACGAACATAAATGTTTGTTCTGTGTCTGGGTGTAGTATGTATTTACAATAAAATAATATTATATAAGTATTCTATCAGCTATCTAGTTTCCATATTACAAACTTTACTTAGTTCTGGGCTAGATGGCGCTGTGTGAAAAAATCTCCTCCGATATTTTTTTTTGTATCTACTATGTAACATTATAAGACCGATAATCGGTTACAGTAACAAAGGTTCTTGAAACGTGGAGGTTCTCTAATAGACGGCATGATGTAACAGCTAGTCAGATATTATGCAACAAGGATGGCGGGAATTTTATTGGAGTAAAATAATACTATATACCTGAACCTGAATACCTAGAATACCTGGTTAAGACTGGCACAGGGCTGGAATGTGTGGCGTACGAAAAGAGGAATAAAATATGCATTTTATAAGTCAAAATAAATAATTTTGCATAGCACTGGGCGATTACAGACTGAAAAATGTGATGACGAAGAAAATAACACTAATTGTATTGTATGTTGGTTCATAGTTTACGAAATCTACCTTTATCGTTTCTTTTGCATGAGATCACCTGGGTATCAGGGCTGTTTTAGTTATCAAAATCATAATGTGTCGCGTACGACTGATTACTTTTCGAAGATTCTCGTGGGTTTTTTTTCAACCTATCATGTCCTCGGTTTAGCCTCTTTTCCCGCGCAATGAATTAACAAATATATTTTTGTCGATTTCTATTGAAATATAACAGTAAGTACATTCTTCGTAGTAGTTGTTGGTCTTACACTCGAGGCGGTATTACGAGGGCTGCACTAAAAGTATCGGGAATGGAATATTTCCACTGTTTCTGTTATATTAAAATCTTTTTAATTGAAAAGTCCTTGGTTTTAAAAATCGAATACCATTTATTTATATAAAAAAAGATTCTCGGTCTTGTCACAAGGTTTTGTCAAACTTGTTTAGTCGTTGAGAAAATGGAATTGACTCGAGAAATTTCAAGAGCGATGATTTATTATGACTTTCGAAGTGGTTTAACACAAAAACAGTGTGTTGACCGGATGATTTCTGCATTTGGTGATGAAACCCCATCCAAAACCACAATTTATCGCTGGTTTGCTGAATTTCAACGTGGACGTGTCAAGCTCAGTGATGATCCCCGTCAAGGTCGTCCAAAAACTGCAGTCACCCAAGAAAACGTTGATGCTGTGCGTAAGCTGATTGAGGAAGATCGACATGTGACATACCGCGAAATTCAGGCAACTTTAGACATTGGCATGAGTCAAATACAAATAATCTTGCATGAACAATTAGGTGTAAAAAAGTTGTTTTCCCGATGGATACCGCATTCGCTCTGTGAAGAGCAAAAAGCGGCTCGCGTTACTTGGTGCGTCAGAACTCTCGAAAGATTCCACGCAGGATCTTCAAATGCTGTATACAACATCGTATCAGGTGACGAATCCTGGATATACGCGTACGAACCCGAAACAAAAAACCAGTCACGAGTTTGGGTGTTCGAAAATTAGTTAAAGCCAACAAAAATTGTTCGTTCACGGAGTGTTGCAAAAAAAATGGTGGCCACGTTTGTCTCCAAAACCGGCCATGTTACGACTATTCCTCTTGAGGGACAAAGAACGGTTAATGCAGAATGGTATGCTAGCATTTGTTTGCCACAGGTCGTTTCTGAACTCCGTAAAGAGAACTGCAACCGCCGCATCATCCTCCATCACGATAATGCGAGTTCTCACACCGCGCACAGAACAAAAGAGTTTTTAGAGCAAGAAAACATAGAATTATTAGACCATCCGCCGTACAGCCCCGACCTAAGCCCTAATGATTTCTATACTTTCCCTAAAATAAAGAATAAATTGCTTGGACAGAGATTTTCATCACTTGAAGAAGCTGTGGACGCCTACAAAACGGCCATTTTGGAGACCCCAACTTCCGAATGGAATGGTTGCTTCAATGATTGGTTCCATCGTATGGCAAAATGTGTCAAATTTCGCGGAGAATACTTCGAAAAGCAATAAATATATTTTTAAATAGTAATGTTGTGTCACTTCCTTGATTCCCGAAATTTTCAGTGCCGCCCTCGTACACTTACGATAACAGATTCGAGGGTGTTATGATTATACAACGTTTTTCATCACACTTGCAAGGAAGAAAACAGATTTGTATTTTTACTAACTTTTTGATAATAATCAACCCAGCGAAAACAAAGATTAACAACATATTTACGAAAAAGGACGCGCATAAAAAACTCTTTGTTGATATTACTAAAAAAAGTTGTATTACCCGTTTAAATTAAGAATGCTTCGTATACATATAACGATCTATTGCCTTCTAATACCAAAAACGAATACCACGTGGTATTAGTTTATTATCGTAATTCATTTCTATGCCCAACTAATACCACATTTAAAATATTTAATTGAAGTACAAAATCTTATTCTCAACGAATACCTACCAAAACATAGCTTTTGGTACAGTCACAGACACAATTTACTTACTTTGCTTTGAAATAATTTAATAATATGATCACAATCCTAACTTACAGTGAGTTACAAACTTTACTTAACCGGGTTAAGAAGAATAAAACAGTGCTATAATATAAAATAAAAAGCATATCATCAGCCGAAAACGAAGGCCTCCCGAATAGGGAGGGGTTGCGTAAAAAGCACGTGTGCTATCTTAGATTATTAGCCTAAAACTGATGTTATTAGATCCACGTTACGAGCATATGTGATGAAAATCTTATTATACTCTAAGTGTATTTATTGGAACATTGTACACATTAAGTCCGCGTACCCATAAAAGTCAAAGGATGTGTACGGTCTATCAATGGAATTAATAAAAATGGCGATAGTGCCCCTTGCCCCGGTGCTTTCGTTGTTGTTTAATAAATGTCTGAAGGAAGGATCGTACCCAGCGCCACTGAAAATATCTAGAGTGTCCCCGATATTCAAAGGTAAGGGAAAACGGGAAGATATAGACGGGTACAGACCAGTATCGATAATACCGGCAATAGCCAAAGTGTTCGAGAACGGCTTAAGTTCGAGGATAGTGGCCTACTTAACGGAAACCAATGCACTATCAGATCGACAATATGCGTACCGTGAAGGGCGTTCTACGACCTCCTTAACTCGTGACGTGATCCGCCGCGTGTTGGCCGCTCGCGAGTGCAAGCAGCAAGTGGCTGTCCTGTGCTGCGATTTATCAAAGGCCTTCGATGTTGCAGACCATCAAACACTTGCTCTAAAACTGGAACACTATGGCATTGCCGGTAAGTCATACGCAGTACTGACGGACATGATGCGGGGCCGCTCCCAGGTAGTTGATGCCGGAGATGGCTGTAACAAGTCAGATCCGCTGTCGGCAACCATGGGTGTAGCGAGGGTTCGTCGGTCTCGAACATATTGTTCTCTATCCTGCTGAACGATCTTCCTGATGCAGTGTCGGGCGCAGACATCTTCATGTACGCCGACGACGTAGCAGCCATCGTTACCGCTTCCACGATAAACCAGTTAGAGAAGAAGCTAAATATTATTGTGTCCGATCTCAACAGGTGGTTTCGTGCGAATGGCTTGATATTAAACTCTAAAAAGACCCATTTTATTCATTTTTGTCTCTCAGGTCATTCCACGAAGCCACTAAAAGTACTATTAGACGGCGTCATGGTCGAACAAGTCCAGAGTACCACCTTCCTAGGGTTCGAGATCGACCGCAGCATGACGTGGGAGCGACATATCGACAAGCTGTGCGGCAAAGTGAGTAATGCGTGCTTTGCGCTCAAGCGAGTGTCCCGTGTGGTGTCGGCGGATGTGTCTCGCGCTTGCTACTTCGCCACGGTGCACTCCAGGCTGCAGTACGGAGCAGAGCTGTACGCTCGCGCTGCAGACTGGGAGCGCGCGTTCCGAGCGCAAAAGCGTGCTGTTCGTGCAATCGTGGGCATATCGCGATGCACATCCGTCAGACCACATTTTAGGGAGCTCGGGATACTCAGTTTGCCGTCCATCCTGATTTTTCAGGTGGCGGTGTATGTGAGGAATAACCTCGACACATATAAGAAACGCGGAGAAAGGCACACTTGCGGCATCCGTAACGCTGACAAGTTGGTCAGTATCTCGCGCTCCCTCGCGAGGTCGGGCAAGCTGACACACGTTATGGGGCCGGAGGTATATAACATGCTACCTGATACGGTCACAATCGCTCCGAGCTTAAGTTGCTTCAAAAGCAGACTGAAACGCTGGCTTATCGAGCAAACGTTTTATAACTTCGATGAGTTTACTAGTTCTATTCGCAAGCGGAGAATAAATAATTAGTTTTTTGTTAATTATTTTTTTGTCTGGTTGACATTAATTTAATATATAATATGACATTCATTTTAATTTTAATTGTATACTATTGTATATACCATGGTTTTGTTTTTGACGTGTAAATAATGTATTTATCAATAAATAACTTTGACTTTGACTTTGACTCTAAGTACAACCAGTGTGTTTTATATTCATACGTGAATATCACGTACGTTATATGTATCACGTAGCCAGGCTATAGTGTCTGCAGGGCTTGCATTATTGAAGCTGGCTCTAATCCACAAAGAAAAAACTTCAAAATAGTCGCTATAAAAAGAAATAGCTCTCATTTATTCCAAGAATCTATTAAGGGTCTGTTCTGGAACGTGAACTTTTTTCATTAAACACCACGGAACGTTTTTGCGTTTTTGTAAACAACTTTGGCTACTTTCGAACGCCGCCGTTTGCGAAAAATAGAGCCATCAAACTGGACATTCCTTTGGAAACAGCTGATAATGAGTTGGTGAAAACATTTAAACTCACTTCGCTGGCACGACGGCCTAATGAGTCTTGTGCCCTCCAAAATAATAAAACGCTACCGTCCGGGGATGACATTAAAAAAATATGATATACAGGGTTAGTTCTAATCAGTTAGCATCCTCTTGAGGGCATATTATGTACATCAAAACAAACAACTTTTACTATGGGGCCAACATTGAAATCAGGAAAAAATAATCAGCTGCTCATTTTGGCCAAGGTCGATGAACTTTTTGTATGGAACAGGTGTTTTTTTTTGCGATTTCAATGTTGGCCTCATAGTAACAGTTGTTTGGTTTGATGTACAGAATATGCCCTTAAAATGATGCTAACTGATTAGAACTAACCCTATATAGACGGATAGAAATTCTTTATTGTGAAACAATAACCTTATGAACTAGTGCCACAAGAGGCTGCCTTATCTCTAACAGCGATCTCTTCCAGAGAAAAAGATGTGATTAATATTTTACTTAGGAAGTATAACTCGTACCTGGTATGTCCTAAAACTGCTTCCAAAATCACCGGAGGACGGGCAGCAGTGGCCTCTCAGTGGAGAACATTCAGTGATCCACGAGCCGCCTGCCAAGCGTAGGGATTATGGCAACCCCTTCGTTTTAAGGGGGAGGCTTTCAACCAGCAGTAGACATCTTCTGCCTGATGATTAATCTCGACAAAATGTATGGAACAGCTGAACTTTTCCTCAATTTCAAAGATAATCCCATTAAAAGTTGTTCATAATGATGAGTACTTATATAATTAATATGTCCGTCGTTCAAATGAATACCTTTATTATTTATTTATTATCATCATCAAGAAGTCGTCCACTGCTGGACGAAGACCTCCCACCATAATAAGCTAAGCTTGGCAGGCGGCTTGGGGGGATGAATGCTCACCACCGTCACCACTCAGGTCCATATGGGTCCATAGAAGGGTTGTCATTATTTTTTACGCATGTTATCTTTTCTTTGTTTTCAACCGACTTTAAAAAAAGGAGGTTCTCAATGTGACTGTTTTTTTTGTGTATGTTACGCGATTACTCCGGCAATTATGAATGATGTTTTTTGTTTGTTTGGTATGTCATACTTCAGAGGTGGTCCCATATACATTTTATCAAAATCGGTTCAGTAGTTTTAAATCAAAATTACTGGAATAAATCAAAATAACTGGAAAATATGAAGATGTCATCCAGGTAGTCGAATTGAAGTCGGTTGTTTTTTTTAAAGCGTATTATTATCAATGTGCGTTTTCACACTGACCAGAAACGATATCGTCACGATTTCGTCGGAGTGCTAGTTTCATACAGTGTCAGTGTGAAAGCGTGTAGTACTAATTGTATGAAACTAGCACTCCGACGATATCGTGACGATATCGTTTCTGGTCAGTGTGAAAACGCCTATCAAGTAGGTACTCTACCTACGTTCATGTTACGTTCGCGCGTACGCTTCGTTCTTTTTTTTCTACTCTAGTAACAAGCATGTAGTTTAAACAATAAACATACTGCTTAGTACTTATATAAACCATCACCATTAAGGTAAAACCTTCACACTTAAATGTCTTATCTAGAGCGCTTTAAACTTAACTGTTACGATTTCATATTGTCATAAATGGAGGCTGAAATAGCCTTTCAAAGAGATTCTCATGAACGATAAAGGTTTAAGGAGTGAGTATTATGGGGTTATAAATCGTACAAAATCAGTGAGGGCATAAAAACATGTTTTTTAGGCGCTCAGCGCTTCAAAAGAAGTCATAAAATTATTTGTACAGTAAAAACATACGGATTTGTTAGAACCAGTCCAAATAATATAAAAGGCATGAGTCGATTAAATGTAAGTATCGCTTAACTGTAGGTGCAGATTATCTTGCTATTTTAAATTCCTGCAATTTTACAAACATAACATAATATATAGAAAGTCAAGTGAAGAAACTTGTCGCTTCAACTGTACTGAAATATTCTTGAATTACCTATAGAAATAAAACTTGGACCAAATGAGAAGTGAAAAGAAAGTAGGACGATATAAATATATAAAGAAATAAATATTGGGGGACATTTTACACACAACGCCATCTAGTCCCATACAAAGCTTGTATTATGGAAACCAGATAGCTGATAGAATACCTATATAAGTATATATTATTTTTTTATTTTTTTAATAAATAGGTACTTATAGTAGGTTCATACTACACCCAGATACATAACAAACATCTATGTACGTCACAAACATTTTTGTCCTGGGTGGGGATCGACCCCACGCCCTACAGCTCTGAAGGCAGACATGCTACCAACTGTGCTATAAGACAGTCTATATGAGTTTTTTTTAAATAAAATATATTTTAAGCCTATGCAAAAAAATAATAATAACAAACAAAATACAAAATGTATAATAATACAAAATGTTGATTTATTTAAGGTTTTTAGTTTTAGGTAGTATTTGAGCTAGTTAGTAAGTAAATAATTGTAATTTTATAATTTTGTAATGGATTTTGTTGTCCGAAATAACAACATTTTGATTTGATTTTGTTTTTTTTTATGCAGGACGAAAGCAGATTTTTTTATGTGGGACCTATCTCGCGATGAATATGGCTTAGATCTTTAAAATAACCACATCAAGCAATAAATCTTTACACGGGTGAGTGTACGAATTATATCCAAACATTTTCTATTTCTAACACTAACATAAACCTAATACCATTTTCGCCCCTCGTATAATGCGAATTCTCATAAATTCACACATATTGACAGAACCATGGCCCGTACATTGGATACCCTCGTATCTTTTGTTGAATGTTTCCCAAATATAACGAAAAATTCCTAAAATGTCTTGCCAACGTTCAATATATTGGGCAAAGGGTCACTGAGGATCGCATTGTATCCCACGAAGAAAAATTACCCATATTGATTCACATTCGTCTCGGGTTGGTATTATAAGAATAAGGTTCTTTGTACAATTATTATTGCTTTTTTGGTATTTTTTCATACGACATACCGCCACACGAAAATGTCGTAAAATGTATTCAATGGACAATTTTGGTAACATGTATCTGTCCTTCTATCTTTTGCATCACCATCAGCCCGGAGACGTCCACTGCTGAACGAAGGCCTCCCCCTTAGACCGCTACACTGTACGACGACCTGCCGTTTGCATCAATCGATTGCCCGTGACTTTCACAGCGTCCTCGTGGTTTTTATTTTCTTAGTTTTTGGCATCGCACGTTGTGTATTCTGCCAGTGTCAAGTTTATGAATTTTTTCATTTATTTGTTATCATCAAGTCATATAGGTCATGAAATCACAGTAAGTCACACGAAATTAGTCATAGTCGAGTCCAAGTCATACCCTAGTAAAGTTGTGGCGACTTTAGTATGAGCTACTACGGAGTTTTGAAAACAAACACGAAAAGACATGTTTCACCACATTATATCACTTGCCCACACTCGTGCATGTAATTCAACACTCAATGAATAAAACACCACCATTTTAAATCATTAATTCGCGGAAAAACACAAGTTTAAGAAAATAATAGAATGCAACGACATGATTTTTCCGTGTTCCCGCCAAAACTCCGTCCCAGTGGTTCGAGCGATGGTCACGTGGCTCCCGCCGGCTGCGCGCGCTCCTCAGTACTACAGTGTAATAAGGATACTATTCACCAGAAATAGGGTACAAATTAGCTTACACTGAATATGACAACTGATTTGTATCGTTGAGAAGTGAAATTCGTTGATTCGTTTCAGTTGATCAAAACGCAACAGATTTTGATATTCTTACCGAACCTACCAAATGCATCGTTGAGAAAGAAAATCAGTTGATCTGTTACAGTTGGCCAGAATGCCACAAATTTTGATATTCCTATCGAATCAACCAAACGTATCGTTGACGTTGAGAAAGAACATTAGTTGATCCGGTTTAGTTGGTCTGTTCAGTTGGTCGGTGTGGATTGACTGGCGTTTTCTTCTGGAGTGAATCTTCTGTAAGTACTACTATTGTTTGCTGTGGTCCTACGCCACGTTTAAGCTACGTCTTGCATTCCGCGGTTACTCCACGCTTATTAATAAAGGAATAGAGTTCAATCTACCTCTTTCCCCTCGTCTTGTTACACGCTAATCAGAATAACAAAAATAAAGTGGCGGCATTTATTTTCATTAACTTTTCTCCCTCTGAGGTCGCCGACGTTTTTCGGCCATTATCCGGGTCAGTTCACTCCAGCTTCGGATTAAACTTGTTTATTTGAGACTCCGCCAGATGCGGCGAAGTTTTTCTTTTGCCAGTAAGTTAGTTAAGTAGGTACTTCGAGCGTGGTTGAACGCTTTCCGCCATCTAAAATTTGTGAGCATGAAACAAATAATTAGTATAACATTTTAAATATTATTTATTGGATAATAGGCTTGCCTTTGACTGCTCTCTCGCCTCACACAAACACACATCGACCTCGCCGGCAAGGTCGAGGACTCTCCCCAGATCTGTTAGAAGATCGGTTAGATGCTCTCCAATTAGTCAATCAGACCAACCTACTAGGGCCCCAGGGGACACCCTTTCTGGGGTGCCAGGGCAAGTCTGACCCCACTCCCGGCAACGGCCAACCCGAGATCCGTACTGCCTGAGTGCCCATGAGCTAGTCGCCTAGAACCTAAACTAGGTCTAGCGCCATTTGCGCTTGCCTAACGTCCGGTGACGCTGTAGAGGCTGTCTGGCCGTCTGAGGCCAACAGCAAACTCTATTATTATTACTCTGAGAATAAAAGTCATAAAATAAAATAAATATAAAACAATCTTCTTCACTTCAACAGCTGGATGACGTCCTCTGCTCGACGAAGGCCTCTCCCTTAATAGGGAGGGGTTGCCATAATCTCCACGCTTGGCAGGCGCCTTGGGGATCGCAGAATGCTCACCCCCGTTAACTAAGAGGACGCTGCTGCCCGTCCTCCGGTGGTTCTAGCTGCAGTTTTAAGACATACCCAGGTCCAAAACAATCAATCTATTTAGGCAATATTATAGAAAAATTATGCAAGAAACAGTCTGCAGAGAACAATTCAAAGGAACGACATAAGTTCTCATTAGGGAAATGTCGCGTGGCATGACAAAGAACAGGCGCGCGCCACGCCAGCCGTGTTTATTGTAAAATACGAGACATTTGCATAAATTGCTTTTTACGACGCAAAATCTACATTAGAATACCTTTAATCCTCGCTAACAAAAAATAAGGTTATTTCAAACTTCTCCTGTCTCTTCTGTTTTCTCGAGTCGATTGTTTTGAGTGAAAATATTGCAAATGTTTTTAGTGTAACATGGAAAAGACTGTGACGATAATGGGAATTTTCTAAACATCAACAACTTAATAGATCGTGACAACTGAAACGGACCATAGGCAAGAAGCGGCGCTGACTATACTTGCTAAACAAAAACAGCAACAATTTTTTTTTTTTATATATTTCAAAAGAACCGACATGTCTGGTTAGCGCTATCTACAATGAGGATCTTTTAATTTATGGGCGCCGGAAAAAACCCATTAAAAAATAGGTTTGTATACAGGGTTAGCTCTAATTAGCTAGCACTCTTTTAAGTGCATATTCTGTACATCAAAACAAACAATTTTTACTATGGGGCTAACATAAAAACCGAAAAAAAAGCAGCTATTCCATACATTTTGTCAAAGATCGGAAATATAAGTATGAAAGAAGTATGTAGTAGTCTTAGATTAGACTTCGATTGTTTGATAAAAAAATATGACCATAATAGATACTACCGGCCTTACTTAAAAAAACTTTTCAACCGTTAGTCACTACTTAAGATGCTCTGCCATCTTCTCTCTGACGTGAAGTTGCACGTGCTAGAAAAGGACAGAGAAGTTTAAGCAGCGACTAAGAGAATTGAGATTATTTTAGGTAAGGCCGTACATGTGAAAGTAAAGCTCAAAGGTAACACTTGAAATTGCAAGCATAAATTCGCATGTGGACATAATGCTTGCGATTTCAATTATTAATCTATAATATTTCAGGCATAAGGTTGCATGTGACAATTACCGATTAATTATACAATTATTTTTATTCATCATTATTCTAAAGTTAGAGTGATCCTTGTTATTAAAAACGAAAGCCGCAATTGTTTACCAAATAAATAAATAAATTACTGATTTAAATACTTATAGTTTAATAACATAATTATGAAGAGAAATGTTTGTCAATATTATTTTCGTTCTCCTGATAATTTGGGGTTTGGTACATCCGACCTAATGCATCTGATGTCGAGATTATCTTAAGTTTCAGTTACCAAAAATTGATAACTTTTGAAAATAGGCTTGGATCCCAGAGACCGTGGTGCTTAGGAACAAAAAACCTATCTGAAAAGGCTAGATATGAAGATTCACCTGGACATTACAAAAGCTAGCAAGGTCCCTTTTCTACGCTGAAAAATGATACACGATTTCCTCTCCGCCGCACCGTAATACTTACCTGTATTATTTAATAACTTGATTTAGTATGGGCACGTCTGCGTATCGATATTTGCGGGAAGTAATATTTTATGCCTACTTTACATGCTTCTCGGATAGCATAGTAACTCGCAGATTTATTGCATCAGCGAGAATATCAAGAGAAATTAGGGCATAATGGGCTGCGATGAAATAGAGGGTAGATCCCCGATCGCCGTTCGAAAACGGCACCGTCATAACAAGGCACAAATAGCGTTATTACGCTATTTGTGCCTTGCTATGACAGAATAGGGCCTTCGCTTTTCTGTGCTTGTACTGTTCTCAGTCGCGTGTGACCGCGCCAATCGTGCTACGATGCCGAATGTTTTAAACGCTCGCAAAATGTTTTACAACGTATATAACGTTTATATTTTGTTAAAGTTTATTATTAATAATAATATAATATCCGCTTGTGGATTATTTTTATATTAGCTGGAGAGGTAAATATATCTGTATAAGTAAGCAAGCATTGGCACGGGGTCATTTTGAGGTTTGATTTTCATAGAGACTGATAGGTTAGGTTAGGTTAGGTTAGGTTAGTGACGGGGTCACTTTGATTTAAGTTCGTAAAGGCACAGAATAAATAATAGTTCTACGTACAGAAAGTTAACTCCGCAAAGGACTCATAAATATATAAAAAAATAATAAAAAATAAATAATATCATAAAAAAGGACTAATAAAGACTCTATCTACTAGGCAATAAAGTAGCAATTCAACTCGCACAGCGCTGGATACCGCTCGTTATATTCACCTAGATATACCGCTCTCTCTCTACTATCGGAGCGCCGCGCCGGCCGAACATACCTAAACTGCGGAGTGACACCACCCTGTTAAAGATCATGCTTCAGAGGTGGTCCATATATATTTCATAAATCGGTTCAGTAGTTTGGTTTTTAATTCAAAATAGCTGGAAAAAAGATATCATCCAGGTAATCGAAATTAAAGTAGGTTTAAAAAAAAGTAATTATTATACAACAAGAAATCATAATCGACGTGATCACCTTAACTGTCATTATTTTGCCTCGATATCACTAAGACGAAGATCATTTTATTGTATTACACTTGAAGTTATGACAGCTTACGGAACCAGCTGCAGCTCGGTAGAGTACTTCTTAAATGTGTTTGACCATCCAATCCCCTGATAGAATAGCAAACATTTGTAGCGGGAAAAGCATCGAGAGACGGTAGTCTGCAGACCTCTTCCGACTCTAGAGTACTATTGTTCAAGTTAATGGCTTTTCTCGGTCAGAGTTGAGTTGAGAAACTTATCTATCTACTATTCCATTAGTTAGTAAATATAAAATGGAAAATCAGCGGCGATTCATGGGTCCCGTATGGTTAAAATTCTTACGTATTTTATAATACCGAGTGACACAGGCTATAATTTTTTGCATGGCAGTCGTGTTTTTTATTAGATGCCTTGTCTTTATGAGCGAACTATTTATAATCAAGTTAAACTTACTTAGGAACTACTACATACTTTATACTTAGTCTTATACTTAGCCCTATACAAGAGCCTACACACATCCGTGATAAAAAGAATATAGCTAAAGTCGATAGTAATGATAATTAAACGTATTTCCTTTTTTTCATCTTAGCCCATTGATTTTTGTTTTTTGTGATCTTAAATTTTGGTGAAATATTATATTTCAAAAGAAAACGAGACAAGGTAAAAGCTGTTAAAGCTACTCCAATAATAAAATGAAATTATATTATAGAGATAATCGACCTTTCACGTCACGTCCGGTAAAATTCTCAGTAGGAAACCATTTCGCTCTTGTAGACACGTGACAGCACCGAGGATAAAACATTTTATATTATTTTCCTTGTCTGTGGTCATTTAATAAGACGCCTGTGTAAATTCAATAAAGAACTAAATAACCAAAAAAAAAAAAAAAAACTCTATAAAATATTAGGTCTTTACCTATGAAATTGCCGTTTTGTATGGAATAAGTAAAAGTACTTATTTTTATAAACTTTTTTTATTTCTGTTATTCAAAGTAATCACCCATGCAATCGACGCATCTCTGCCAACGAATTGGCAGTTTCTTGATGCCCTTCTTGTAAAAATCAGCTGGACGGGAGGCAACAAGCTCTTCAAAGGCATTTTGTACTGCCTCTCGGGAATTGAATTTTTTACCCACTAATAAGTTGTCTAAATATTGTAAAAAGTAATAGTCGGTTGGTGCAAGGTCTGGTGAGTATGGCGGATGAGGGAGAGCTTCCAACCCCAGCTCTTGCAGCTTGGAGACTGTCTGTTGTGCAGTATGGGGTCGCACGTTGTCTGAAGGAGCAGTGGGGACGACCGATTGACCAAAGCTGGTTGCCGATGTGCAAGCTTCTCCATCATTGTCTCCAGTTCTTCACGGTACACATCTGCAGTAATGCTCATGCCGTTTTGTAAAAAGCTGTGATGAATCACACCCGCACTAGACCACCAAACAGTGACTATCACCTTTTTAGGGGTCATTTTTGGTTTAGGGCATTGCTTTGGTGCTGAACCAGGATCTAACCAACTTGCTGAGCGCTTTCGATTGTCGAACAGAATCTATTTTTCATCGCACGTAACAATTCGGTTCAAAATTCCTTCATTTCTTTGCCTATTGAGCAGCGCGAAGCAGGTCTCGACGCGTACGTTGCGCTGGCGATCGTTAAGTTCGTGGGGCACCCATCTATCAAGTTTTTTTACCTTGCCTATTTGTCGCAAATGGATCAAAATTGTTTTGATGCTAACATCAAAAGCTGCTGCTAGCTCAGCTGTAGATTGAGTTTCGTCAGCTTCCACAATCGCCTTTAATTCATCATTGTTGACCAAATTCACCGGACGACCCCGAGCTTCATTTTTCAAGTCAAAATTTCCAGAACGGAACCGGGAAAACCAATAACGGGTTGTGCGTTCGTTTGTACAGTTCTCTCCGTAAACGTTTTTGATGTTACGTGCCGTTTGTGTCGCGTTGGTGCCACGACGGAACTCATATTCCATAATTACACGAATTTTTAAAGTATCCATTATGACGAAAAATGTTCAAATGTAATGAAAATACAACGCTAATCAATAAACAAAATACTGAGTTTGTAAAAAGAATGTCATGTTTTTAAGACAACATTAATTTAAATTCAGAATACAAAGCCATTCCTAACTTTTTTTCTATTTGAAATGACCAGTACTGAAGAACGGAAATTTCATAGGTAAAGACCTATTATAATATATACAGGTTGTTCATTTGAATGACGGGCATATTCTAGGATATAATTAGTTCTCATCATTATGATAAACATTTACTGAGGGACCGCTTCTGAAATCGCGAAAGATTCAGCTGTTACATACATTTCTTCGAAAGTGACTTTCGCTATGGAAAAGCAAATATTTTTCACGACTTCTGGGATTATCTACGAGTACAATTATATCCTAGAATATATCCATCGTCCAAATGAACATCCTGTATTATAAATAATAATACAGGATTAGGCAGCGACAGTGATAATGGAAAATGAAAATGGATTATCACTGTACTACATATTACTAGTTGTTCACAATAATAACGAGTACAGTTACCTCCTTTCGGCTCAGTTATACCGTTCCATTCGTATTACAGTTTTTTTTCGAGACAATTTTTATGTTGGTTTTATATTTACGAGACGAACGAGACGGTCACCTGGTGGTAAGCTTCACGCCTGCCCATAACAGTAGCAGTGCTAGAACTGTGAACTTGTGTATACAATCTTGAACCCACTGCACTGCGCTCGTCACCCTGAGACGTGAAATCTCTTTATGCCCAGTAATTCTCGGATAACATTCAAAACGGAATACAACAGGGCTTGCACACTACTGCTTCGTCGTCAGCCATAAAACGTGGACGCTGGACGAAGGCCTCCCCCTTTATGGAGGGGTGTTGCCGTAATCCCCACGCTTGGCAGGCGGCTTGGGGATCGCAGAATGGTCACCACCGTTAACCGAGAGGACGCTGCTGCCCGTCCTTCGGTGGTACTGGATGCAGTTTAAGGACATACCCAGGTCAACAATACCAAGGCACACTACTGCTTGGCGGTTGATTATCTGGTAAAACTGTGTTATACTTCCTCGGGCGGATTCTGCAATAGAGTCGTACCATTACAAAAATTAAGAAGTCAAAATATTATCTAAATTTTATATCAACTAATTTACTTTAGATATCAATAGGTATAAATTATAAAGCAATATACATTTTCAACTCAATTTAATTTATTACCAAAACCATAGATTAAGAATAAATATACTTAATCTATGCCAAAACGTAAGTATTGTCTGTACTTTATACAGGGATACTTATTGGTAATAACCTGCGCATAACCTCATAAAGACATTTGGGTACATCAAGGCTTGTTATACGAATTTTGCTATAACAATATTTTTTTTCAAATTCAGCCTGTAATTAACAAAAGTAGGTAATAAAAATACTGGCTAATTACAATTTGCCATTAACTCGACGTTTAGGCATACATTTGTAATGTTAATAGTTCATTGAACAGAGATAAGAGCTTAGTTTCTATATGTCAGACGACCAGTGATCACTTAACGATGATATTAAAATTGATAATATGTTTAGTAATTTATATATTCAGTGAGGTTAATTCAAGTGTTATTATAAAAAAAAATGATGAAAACGAGTGTAATTTAGATTCAGAATTGATAAAAGAAATAGCTTCGTACAAAAATGACATAAGAATTATGCACGAAATTATTGAAAATGGACATGGTCGAGACATGTATCATGAGTAAGTTTCACATGAATAAATCATTTTCAGCAAAATAATCTTACCTACAAGATTATTGGACATACTCTTCTTAATAAATGAATCGGTAAGAGTGTAAGTTTTAAGCTTAAATAATGTATACATACACGAACATAACAGGTTTGTACTCCAATCTCGTGTAATTTGGATTGGGGTTTAAATCACTGAAGAGAGAAGTGAATAGAACGGAAATGTGACGGGCCGTGCTAGCCGGCATTAAGTGCAAATGCGCTTAATGACAATTCTACCAATATACATGTTTTTACACTAAGAATACTTTAAAAGACAATTGAAATAGACGCGTAGGAAACCAAACCAGATTGCATCGTAATTAGATCAATTTTAATCTGTTGCAAAATGGCATTCCGTGTGTTTTACTTCAAATGCGCGACCAAAGATTGGCATTTTTTTCGTCGTAGTTTCTATACAAATAAGTGTGAAACTGGCGACAGCGGTTTCCCATACAGTTGCTTTACAACATTGTTTTGACAGCCGTTCTACCTAAGTAGGGCTTTTGCTTTTCTGTGGTTTAAATTAATGCATTTATTATTGTTTTTAATCGTTTTTATTTGATTTGAAAAGCCGTGGTAGCCTACAAAGCCGTGATAACCTAATTGGAAGACCGCTCGACTTGAAAGCGTGAGGTCGCGGGTTCAAATCCCGGGGCCGTAGTAACGAGCTATGTGGAGTTTAAGTGCGAATTTTCATATCACTGGCTTTTTGGTGAAGGAAAACATCGTAACAAAACTGGCACACGCCCTTAGAATAAATATAATGGCGTATGTGAATCCACCAACCCGCAACGCAGTTAGAGTGGTACATATGGTGTCCTATGTTTAGTGGAAAATTAACAGGCTGATTATGCTTATTTGATTCTATATTACCTATTGGAGGTTATTATTTTATGTAAATATAATTATTTACAGGTACACAGATTTCATAGATCAATTTGGAGCGCGCCCTTCTGGGACAGTAAATTTAGAAAATGCTATAGATCACATGATAAATCTTACATATTCTTATGGATTAAATGATGTCACTACCGAAGAAGTGGATGTAAGTACTTATTGCCAATTTCAAATAAAGGTAAAGAAGTAAATTTAGCTTTTAAAGTGAATTAATATTTTAGGTACCACATTGGATTCGAGGACCTGAGTCTGCCAAAATGATAGAGCCCTATGAAAGAAATTTAAAAATTCTCGGTTTTGGATCAAGCGTCAGTACTCCACTATCCGGTATTTCAGCTGAAGCTATAGTTATCAGAAGTTTCGAAGAACTGGAAAAAACGGACGAAGAAAAAGTAAAAGGAAAAATAGTAGTTTTTGATGCACATTACGTAAGTTATGGAGAAACAGTTATGTATAGAACTCAAGGAGCCTCAAAAGCTGCAAAAAAAGGAGCAGTAGCTACCTTGGTAAGAAGTATTACACCATTTTCAATATACTCTACTCATACTGGAGCTCAATTTTACGAAAATAACGTTACACAGATACCTACAGCAGCTATAACATTAGAAGATGCTGATATGTTGCGTAGAATTCAAGACAGGAAAGTAAAAGATCAACGATTATGGTTGCACATAACAATGATCAATAGTTTCGGTATGAAAAAATCAAGAAACACGATTATCGATCTTACGGGAAAACTGTACCCTGAGAAACAAGTAATTGTATCTGGGCACATTGATAGTTGGGATGTTGGGACTGGTGCGATGGACGACGGAGGCGGTATGATGATAAGCTGGTTCGTCCCAGTGATTCTCAGAAAACTACATTTAAGACCAAAAAGAACAGTTCGAGGGATATTATGGACAGCCGAAGAACCAGGTTTGATTGGCGCTCAAGCATATCTCAAGAAGCACATAAATGAACTTGATAATATCAATTTTATAATGGAATCAGATGAAGGAACATTCAAGCCTTTAGGTTTGGATGTGGCTGGAACAAATAAGACTCGCTGCATAATAGCAGAAGTTCTAAAACTTTTCACACCCATTGATAAAATGACGAACAGTGGAAGCCCGGGTTCGGATATAACTATGTTTATATCAAAAGGAGTGCCAGGCGCGTCTTTATTGAATCAAAATGAACGCTATTTCTGGTATCACCACAGTGAAGGAGACACATTAAATGTTCAAAGTATGCCCGATGTAATCGAATGTGCTGCTTTTTGGGCAGCAGTTTCCTACGTCATCGCTGATATATCTGTCGACCTTCCTCGCAATTAAATGTTGTAATTATGACATTTTATCATACCCTGGTGGTCAAATATTAAAAAAACAATGAGTTTTAGCGAAAAGGATCATATTTATTTCCCTGTAACCTTAAGTTCTAAGAATAAACTCACTTACCTTGAAATATTTTTGAATTCCTGAAAGGGCCAAAATTTCTAAGCAAACCTTTTCTCGAGGTATCTTAATACAACCCTAACGAACCCAGTTGCTTTTTTCATTTAATAAGCGCCCTATTGTGCGGCAGAAGAGCAACATCATCCGGCTTCGGTAATTCTTTGAAAATCTTTTTGGGTGTTGCCACATCGCTTTTATTAAGCCTTTTATTCTCGGTAGAGTAATATAATTAATCTAAGACTGCTGCGTTCTTGTGATGCGGATTATTTAGGGTACATGAATCGTTGAGACCTTAAGTTTCTTTAAATAATATTTGATACCTTTACTGTTGGAATTGATTCGAATATTTTTAAAGGAGGAAATAATGAATCTGTACCTAGCCCTAACACAATAACAATCGAGAAATTATAATTATCGAAAAATTTAAATATAGAAAAAAATAATTGTAAAAAAGTAATTTTGATTTACGCCGTAGGGCACTTTCCATAGTGGACCTGGGTATGTCCTAAAACTGCCTCCAGAACTACCGGAGGACGGGCAGCAGCGTCCTCTCAGTTAACAGTGGTAACCATTCTGTGATCCCCAAGCCGCCTGCCAAGCGTGGGGATTATGGCAACACCTCCCTTAAAGGGAGAGGCCTACGTCCAGCAGTGGACGTCTTCCGACTGTTGATGTATGTGTGACTTTCCATAGTTTTCATAATTTTTTATGTATGTAGGTAGTTTATACTTACTACGTATTTTTGATAGTTTATGTTCTACTGAAGGAATAACAATTACATAACTAATGAAAAAATAACAATTACATAACTAATGAAAAATGTGGTAATATTGCATCGAAATGCACATTAGAATCCAACGTTTACCGCCATTGCCCGGACCGAACTGGTGTGTAGTGATTGATTGCTGTAATCAATCCACAGCTTATGGTCAGTTAATCATGAACCAGATATACCATTACCTATCTAGACATGTGCGTAATTGTTCACACAAATGTTGGACGTAAATCACTGATGCGACGTATGACTCGCTTTTATTTCATGACAACTAGATAGCGATTTAAACACCTATTTCGTCTTACTTTTCAACAGACTTCAAAAAAGGAGGTTCTTAATTTGACTGTATATTTTTTTTTTGGTATTTTACGCGATTGCTCCGTTTTGTGAATAGATTTTGATATATTTTTTGTTTGGTAGGTGATACTTGAGAGGTGGTCCTATACGTTTTATCGAAATCGTGTCAATAGTTTAGTAAATCAAAATAACTGGAAAATATGAAGACGCCATCCGCAAGTAGTCGAAATTGAATTCGGTTATCTTTTTTTTTAAAAGCGTACCTATTATTATTTAATTGATTGTGTAATCATAGCTTTCTCTTTATACTGTTAGGTATAGACCTACTTATCTCTAACTACGCCATCTGCCTCAGTCCTGTGCTTGTCTGTTTCTGGTTCTAGGATCGACCCGCGTTAGAAACGTTAAAACGTTTTATATTAGGATGATTCATTAGGACGCGCCTCGGAATAGAACGTGAGAGTTCGATTCCGGGCCCGGACCAATGAATTCTTTAAAATTTACGTAGGTACTAACAGGTTTAAAAAAATCATACCATATGTATAACTATATCCGGAGAAGAAATTAAAAGGCGTACGTATGTGGCGTACTGGGCCATCATGGTGGAGTATCGCCCAATAGCCTCAAAGGGCTTGAGATTGAGACTACCTGTAAGTTCATTAATAAAACTATAAAAAGTTAAAGAATTTTGTATTCATTGGCTTAATGTTATAATAAATTATAAAAATATATATCCTCAGAACTTTTTCCAATCCGATAACTGAAACTAGATAAAATATTGCTTTCGATATAGGAAAAGTTTGAACACATCTTGATTAAAGTACGTCCATCAATCAATATGGAAACTGCCAATAATTAATATCTTTAGAAGAAATTCCATTCAAGTTTTTCGTTATTTATGTCTACGAACGTAAAAGCGCCATCATCTCTAAAGTTTTTCTCTTAAGTTTGTTACTGTGATGTTATATTGGTAGGTAATTTATTAAAATATGATAATATTATGTAGCTTATGTAAAAAGACTGAACTCGTGAACGTAGAAAAGATATAAATACTTACTAGTAAAATCACAACACTCCTTGATACGCTATCAACAGCCAGAAGACGTCCTCGTTAACAGGGGGATAATATTTGTTATGTACGTAATTAGGTATAAGGCGAGAAATCTAGAAAATCGTGATCAACGTTTTACGAACCTAATTCGTACGACATATTTTTATAACTATACTAGAGGTCGTCCGCGACTTCGTCCGCGTACGGAAGAAATTCGGTCCGCTCCCAAAATTCACCACTTTAAATCATCCCGAGCAAGTTTTTTTCGCCCCAACTCTACCGACTCTACCAACTACCGGTGGTACTGGAGGCAGTTTTAGGACATACTCAGTTCCAAGTTATATATTAAAACCGCCTAACTAGCAATAAGAGCAAACAGCAAGGCTGGCGTTAATACTTACAGAAATTGCGGCGGCACGCGCCAAGCGAACAATATTGAACATGCCTCCGATGTGAGTCGACGGTGATGGAATATCAACAAGGCTTTATAATGGCTCATAAGTGCCTAAAAGCTACTCGAGAAATAATAGGAAAAGGTCTCCACTAGCTGGCATATCGATAAAAAAAAACTCGGTTGATTTTGAGCTTATTTGATGCATTTTAAATAGCATGAGAGACAGAGATGAGAATAGAACGGAAAAGTGATGCGTCGCGCTAGCCGGGAATACGAGCAAATGCCCGTATATGATATTTATTATTATATTTTTAGACTAAGGGATTTTTGGGAATACCCAAAAAGATAATTCAAATAGACGCTCGAAACCAAACCACATTGCATCGTAATTAGATCTATTTCAAAATGTTACAAAATGGCATTTCGAGCGTTTTACTTCAAATGCGTTTACTTTAAATAAACCAATGATTAGCATTATTACGTCTTCTATAGTAACAATACGAATATGTGTGAAATATTGACAGCTGTTCTAACCTAAGAAGTAGGGCTCTCGCTTTTCTGTAATAAATAGTGACTTATCAATTATTATTTATTAGGGGTGCGCGGCCCAAAGCGGGCAACGTGCCTAAAGCGGGCATCTTCCAAAAAAGTTGAATTTGATTTTATTGAAGATTCTATTGCGGCAAAGCTGCGCTTGAACAAGTCCCCCGCCATGAGCTTCCCGCGGCAATCACCCTGCAGGGCTAGCATGCGCACCGCGGGAAAATTTTGTCTCGTCTTTATGTCGTGCGAAAACGAGACAAACTTATACAAATAGCCTTGTCCTGTTTTTAAGAAACGAGAAAATTTTCTCGCGGTGCGCATGCTAGCTCTGCTGGTCCCCCTGAGACGAAACGCTCGCGTTATACGTGACCTAACATTTTTTCGGTGCTTTTTGAAAAAAATATGTAAGGTATGTTGATTAAGTTTTCCATTTTGGGTGTCAGTCGTTTTTATTTCAAACTGCGCATGTTGTTTTGTATCTTTCTGGTGGTATTATGATTGTATTTGATTGACTATAATACAATACTGAAAGGGTATAATTTGGATATTAAAAATAACCGTCCCAAAGGGCAAAGTGGGCTGGGCATAGCGGGCATGCCCACTTTGCCCGTGTTTGAATTGTGAATTATCCGCTCAAGCGCCGTGCCACGGTATCAAATTTCAAATAAGTATCCCGTCCCGCGCCGCCGACACCAGGTATTTCTCGCGCATTCTAAGTGACCGTCTCGAAAGCGCCTCTTATGACGTTGAGTGACAAAATTTATGACAAGACTCATTGAAGAACCAAGGAATACGTTACGTATATAATTTTGGATAGTGTAGTAATAAAACATTAGGCAAAGTTAGGCAAACTTGTCCTAACTAAAAAAAATATGTTGTTTTTTAAAACATTATTAATTTGAAAATGAAAATGATAACATACTGTTTATTATTTTTATTTCAAATGTACATGAACATAGCATTACAATAAGGTAAAAATATCGATATATATATATATGGTAAAAAAAAAAGCTAAAAAAATAAGATTAAAAACTTACAGAAAAAAATTACGACTATCATTTTTATTTAACTTCGGGCATGGATTAAAATACCCACAGAGAGTGTGGCAAAGACTCGCAACTTCAAGCAAATATATCAAAGATCCGTATTAGACTCACTAACGGCATCTGTTGAGCGCCCCATTCAAATTATGAGGTAAATCATATGGCGCCAATTTCGTGCAACTGGAGTTGCAGGAAGTATAATTGCTCAGGGGAACGTGCAACCACAGTTGCACGGGCGCTCTAGCGGGTATGGGATATTCTAAGGTCTACCGTCCAAAGACATATTCTATCAGGATCGGTTAAAAAGAAGATAGAACGATCTACTCCAGTTTTTGACTTCTGAGTAAGAAGAAGAGTTATTAGAATATGCCTTCAACATGGACGTTTTTTTTGGACTGGCTCCTAGTTATTGTTAAATGAGTATAGAATTAAGACAATTTATTGTGATTTAGGTACGTTTATTAATGAACAATAATAACTCTTACTGAAAAACTATAATAATATTTTACACGTTTTTCATACAGTTTAAGATTTGATTTTAAGTATATAAGTATATCTTAAGGTGCCCGCTTTGGACCCCCTCCCCTATCTGTCTGCATAGAGATGTCTAAATAGCGTAACTGATTGATTGAGATGGTATATATATATGGTATGGATATGGTATATACGGACATATTGCGTGGAAAAGAATACATTGTGGATTTTATAGGCTAGCCATGTCAGGTCTTTATATTTTCAGGTAAATAATACAAGGACCTGACATAAAATTATGTTTTGAAACCGCAAATGCAAGGACCTGACATCAAATTATGGTTTGAACCCACAAATGCAAGGACCTGACATCAAATTATGGTTCCAAACCACAAATGCAAGGACCTGAGATCAAATTATGCTTAGAAACCACAATGTTTCTATAGTTTTTGTTGTAAGAAAGAAATAAAGCTAAGATCAGCTGAATGAATCGGTTTGTGGCTATTTTATATTTAGGTAGCGCTAGTTGTCAAACCTCAAGCTCAAGTGTCTAACTGTCGCCATAAAATTGTTATTTTTTACCATAGAAATAAATGAAATCATTTTAAAGTACTGTGTGCATTTATAACAGAAAAAAAACATAGTATTTCTCGGGCACGAACATAATAATATACGGAAGTTCAGTAATCACCTTAATTAATTAGAGAGGATCCGCTGAACATTGATTTTACTTCCAAACTTTAAAGTACCTACCGCGATTGTTTGTTACTCTATTAGGGCAGATTAATATCAAGTTACTAGGTAAAAGTAATTTGGATTTGTTAACTATGTATAGTTAACACAAGTTGCTACTTGTCCTTGAGTATGCCCTCAATGAGGGCTACCGTTTTTTGCTCACCAGCTGGCGAGTAAGGTAATGTAGCTGAATAAAGCTGTTATCGACGTTTAAAAACAAGTTTGTAAATAGTAAGCACACAGAGACCAGAGTCATATCACATACTA
This sequence comes from Erannis defoliaria, assembly GCA_905404285.2. Lineage (NCBI taxonomy): Eukaryota > Metazoa > Arthropoda > Insecta > Lepidoptera > Geometridae > Erannis > Erannis defoliaria. Next base: position 13,492,238 of record FR990072.1, read on the forward strand.
ACCTCTGTATTAGCTGTTATTTCAGCCCGCTTAATGTTGCACCTCTTTACCTTAGCTCCGTTTTTTAAATCACTGATTTTCATTGACCCGAACCTCGAGTATTGCAAAATATTCATAATTAAGCCCGTGATAAAGACTGTATTCCTATTAAACCTACACAAAAGCCGGCAAGTAAACAGTGACAGTATTAGATTTCGGAGGTCAAGGACCTCACTTTACACTAGCGTCTCTAGCGGTGACTTTAAACGCGATAGCCCTCAATAAAGTTTTCAACTAAATTGGGCTTGATTATACAGGGTTGTTTGTCTCGGTATTAATAAGCCGAAAGGCAGTCATTGTAATAATCATAGTGAACAGTTTTTACTATCGAGTCAACCCTGAATTATTAGCAAAAAAAAACAGTTGTTCCTTACATTTGATCGAGGGTGAACGAATTTTTTTCTATGGAACAACAGATTTTTTCTCGTGATTTCAAGCTTGAAAATGTAAATTTACTAGCGTACTCAACAGTAGATGGTTCTAGGCCGACGTCAACAAAAATAAAAAAATCGGACCGAAATAATTTTGGGTTCAAATATTCTATGACGTATTTTAGTGACTTGTGAACGAGAAACTTTGAACCACGCGATTTAGTTTCAAACTCTCTTCCAAGAAACACACTCCTGGGGGATTAGACCGGGACAACGGTACCGACCAGCTGTGGGTTTGAATATTTTCTAGATTTTCGATGATGTATTGACATTGAATATAGAGTTATGGTAAGATTTCTAAGCTTTTATAGGGGATTTAGCCCCAAAGATAAACTTGATACAAATTTGAAAAAATATGAGATTTTTAGAGCTGTGCCGCAATAGCTTTTGCAATTTTAACTTATTTAGGGGGTGCTCACTTTAGGCACGGTGCCCGCTTTAGGCACGGTGCCCACTTTGGGCCCCGCTCCCCTAAGTATTATTTTTTTGGGGGTTGGGGGGTTTGGGTTGGGGTTGGGGGAGCTCATTTCAGAGCTTTAGCCGACGCGCCCTTTATTACAACACACGGAATGAATTGTGCGAATTTCAGCTAATTGCTTCAAAAATTCCAGTACCAATTTTTTCAAACCCCTGAGTTTTCTGCTCCGCTTACGTTCGCTTTGACGCATATTTCACGCAAGCGAAACCGCGAAAATAAGCCCATTTATTCTATGTGGGTAATATTCTAGTTACAACAGGCAGTTGAAAAGAGGTCCCTTTAGAAAATACGGGATTGGCGAACCGGTTCGTTGAACACACACGTGACTGTTTTGCTGAGTCGACTGTAGCTCGATTTGAAACGGCTGATCCCAATCAAATACTCCCTTTGGTCTTTGAAGGTATTAATAAATCAGGATATCCTAAATACATACAGGCGTAGGTTTTGATAGAGGTTTGGGCTTAGTTTCGCGTAATTAGAAGGACGATTCTAAGATCAAATTTACGCTATAGGCAAAAATATCAAGACTTAACGACCCATAGAAGTTCACATTTTTGTAGTGGTACTCTACTTGTAATGGTAGGACTCTACGGCAGAGTCCGCCTGGGGAACTACCACACCTTTGCCAGTTATTCAACTGCCAAGCAGTAGTGTGTAAGGTACAAGCATTACTATGTTCCGGTTTAAATGCGAAGGCTACCAGAGTAATTAAACACTGAGTTTAACATCTAATATCTCAGAGTGACGAGCGCAGTGCAGTGCGGATTGTGTTCGCAAGTTCACAATTCTAGCGCTGCTATTGTTGTGGGCAGGCGTGACGCTTAACATCAGGCGAGCGTCTCGCAACTTGTCTCGCACTAGTCACTTGATTGTATTAAAAAAAAATTACATCTGATTCTGTCCGACCGACAACACTGATACATTCAATATCCTATAAATACATGACAAATTTAAGAATAATTGCTAAGACTTATCGTTGTGGAAACACGATTGGTAAAGAAACCCCTACTTATAGAAAAAAACAAAAGAAATTACCTCTACGTCGCAAATTTAATACAAAATACTCTCAATGAGATTTTGAAACTTTGCATTACTTATTAAACTGATTCAAGGAAGGGATTGAACGTGTTATTGTAAAAATAATTATAAAATTGCCTGTATCGAAGGTTGTCACCAGTTTAATTGAGACTTTTCCTGACGCAAGGCCCAGGCAAAGGAGGAGTTATTTGAGCTGAGGTATGGTACACTCTGAGGAGTCTGCTGTTGATTAGTCCTTCATAAATGAATCACAATAATCATAATAATGTCAGATATCAGCTACATATTATCTCCTCGTAGATGTTGCATTGCCTACTTCTGTTTCTGCAGTACCAACAAAAATCACGTCAGCGGTGCCTAACAAGTAACTTAAAAAAAAAACAGCCAACTACAAATTAATATGGGACCACCTTGGGAGTATACACTATCAAATTATTATTTTTTACAAAATCGGTCCACAATTGACAGAGAATCGGTGAAAATACATTTAAAAAAACATACATACCGTCAAACATAGAACCTCCTCCCTTTTCGAAAAAAAAAACACATATCGTCGAAAGTAGAACCTCTTCCTTTTTCGAAGTCGTTTAATAAAAATAACAGATCACATACCTATTCTAACCTTGAGACAGAAAACACTTTTTTCCTTCTTTTCTTTATTTCCAACTGCTTCCAAATTTTTTATCGACAAGTATTTATTTACGTAAGTCGGTATACATAATCAACCGACTTCAAAAAAGGAAGTTCTCAATTCGACTGTATGTTTTTTTTTTGTTTGTTTGTTACACGATTACTCCACCAATTATGAACTGATTTTGATGATTCTTTTTTGTTTGGTAGGTTAATACTTCAGAGGTGGTCCCATATAAATTTTATAGAAATCGGTTCAGTAGTTTGGTTTATAAATCAAAATTACTAGAAAATATAAAAATTTCATCCAGGTATTCGAAGTTGAAGTCGGTTGTATATGTTTTTTAAAGTGCACAATTCGTTAAGATTACAATTTCGCATCAACAATTCTTTTTTCCTGGTAATTCAATCTAATGGAACATTGTACTTACTTATCTTACTTCCTTACCCCTTCCGAAGTCCCTTTATTACTTAATTCCCAAGAGAATTCCAAAGCTGATTTCTAAAGAAATTTGATCTAGAGCCCTGAATTATCAGATAACCTGACGAAAGTCGACTGGAGGAGCCAGTATCGTTTTTTTCAAAGGGATACTCATAACCATACGGTGAATATTTATAGTTTCTTTAATTAGCCAACTGCTGAGATAAAGTGGTGGCGAGGTATCGCTAATTCTGGAAAGCCTTAATTGCAAGCTTCTTACTACGGGGTTTATTAGTTCTGTGAAATCCAAGTTTTCGCAATCTATGAAAATTACAAAACTTTTAAATTTACGGGTTGTGAAGTATTTCGTTGTTAATTTTATTTCTCTTAAGCAATATCATTAATTATATCAAGATACAAGTTACCAGTTATCATTACTAGCCCCAATATTATTCATAGCTATTTGTTTAAATAAAACATACACTGATAAGTAATCATAGCCTATTGGTACGGACCCGGGATATGAACCTGCTACTTCACGCTTTCAAGTCAAACGGTCTTTCAACTAGGCTACCATGCTCTAAGCTATTTGCTTATGCAGGGTGTTAGTTTGAACACGGTTATCTTTCTAGGATATCATTGTACTCATCATTATGAACAACTTTTACTATAGGGCCAACCCTGAAATCACGAAAAAAAAACAGCTGTTCCATACATTTTGTCCAAGATCGATGAACCTTTTTGTATGGAACAGCTGTTTTTTTTTGTGATTTCAGGGTTGGCCCCATAGTAAAAGTTGTTCATAATGATGAGTACAATGATATCCTAGAAGGATAACGGTGTTTAAACTAACACCCGGTATACTGCTTATCTTATTATTTTAGAATAGGAACTAGTATTAATCATGGAATACTTAGTTGCCTTAGTACTAGTTTAGTAGTACGTAGTTACTAAGTGATGCTTACCACCAGGTGAACGTATTGCTCGTCTCGTCACTTAAATATTAAAAAAAGAGATAATTATCCAGTTGAAACCGAAGGGCACAGCTAGTTCCTCTCCTAAGTCGCAATTCCCAATAGCCCATCTCCAAACACTTCGTCTACCTGCATTCGGGAGATAAGACCCTCCTAACGACTTGGCAGGTCAGCAGAAATGCCATCCAAAATTATTATCTTTATAAAGTCTAGCTTACTATTAGCTTAGCTTTTATAGCGCAAAGATAAACATTCTAGTATATAGGTACATACTTTTAATTTTGGGCCTAGACCAAGGTAAAACTTTAGTCTACACAAAATTTATGAAAACGATAAAGACTATAAAAAAATTCAGATTAATCCATAATATTTTACGATACATTGTCGTCGTAAAATTTTCTAAAGCAAAAATGCTCCTTTAAAAACAATGTAAACTTTTTTTTAAGTAGATAGATACACGTGGATCTTTAAAAAATTACATAACAAACATAATCCAGAACAAATAAAATCCCAATTCCGAATGGACAAGGAAGGAATCTTGACATTTTATAATTATTTTTTAACTAAGATTTCTTCGTACTTTCAACTCATTCTAAACCCTTTATACATAGTGAGAATTGACGTGTCAACCAAACATGTATATTTTGTTATTCAACCCGGAATGTGAATCCCATAGGGTTAAGACGAAAGTAATGGGGTACCTATCAAGTAATCCTCTTGCATCATTTATGTAGGGGGCTACTAACAACACTGAAGAGAGAAGTAAAGTAGGGCTTTCGCTTTTCAGTGACTAACAATCTCATAAATAAATTTAGGGATCGCGATTGGAAATGTCAGGGCGGGTTATCCTTCGAGAGTTTTCTGTCCTAAGAAATAGTTCATGATTCATGAAATATGGAACGGTAGTAGGTATAATATTAAATGTATGTCAACAGCCATAAGACGTCCACTACTGGACGAAGGCCTCCCTTTAATAGCGAGGTATTGCCATAATCCCCACGCTTGGCAGGCGGCTTTGGGATTGCAGAACGCTCACCACCGTTAACAGAGAGGATACTGCTGTCCGTCCTCACATCAATGATATCAATCTCACAGCTGAAACTACTTACCTACTTCATTTTTATGGACAAGAACTTGTCGGGTACAACTTGTTACGGCTCCGGTTGTTAAAAGTTTCTTCAGAAACTTGTCAGTTATGCTTCGTTCAATTTTTCTGTGTATATTTTTGTTTAGTTATGGTATAGAGTAAGAACAATTTAAGATCGATATAATACGCATTAAAAAATTAACATCCGACTTCAATTTCTACTACCTACCTGAAAGACATCTTCATATTATCCAGTTATTTTGATTTGTTCCAGTAATTTTTATTTTAAAACCAAACTACTTAACCTATTTAAAAAAAAAATGGGACAACCTCTAAAGTATCACCTACCAAACAAAAAAGAACCATCAAAATCAATTCATGATATAGCATTAAAAAACTTTCATTCGAATTGAGAAGCTCCTATTTTGGAGTCAGTTGAGCATTGGAGCTAGAGTTAAAAAAAACTTGTGTACCAATTATAAAGAAAAAATATTATAGGCCTTTTTAGAAGCTTATCTATTTGTCTAACAAATTTTGTATAGATTTTGCATAAAACTACACGTTACACCCACAGATATAAAAAGTACACCCAGAAAAAGTTGGTGAAGCCTCCCATAGAGTAAGTAAATACTACGTAATAAAGCCTCCTAATTGTCACAATTTTAACTTGTCATACGCGAACGACATGCGCACTGTACACAATATGTCGAATGGAGTTTTGGCGGGAACACGGAAAAATCATGTCGTTGCATTCTATTATTTTCTTAAACTTGTGTTTTTTCGCGAATTAATGATTTAAAATGGTGGTGTTTTATTCATTGAGTGTTGAATTACATGCACGAGTGTGGGCAAGTGATATAATGTGGTGAAACATGTCTTTTCGTGTTGTTTTCAAAACTCCGTAGAAGCTCATAGTAAAGTCACCACAACTTTACTGAGGTATGACTTGGACTCGACTAGGACTAATTTCATGTGACTTACTGTGATTTCATGACTTATATGACTTGATGATAACAAATAAATGTAAAAATTCATAAACTTGACACTGGCAGAATGCACAACGTGCGATGCCAAAAACTAAGGAAAAAAAAATATCTCGAATTATTATTGTGAGGTAAGGCTTTGAAGGAATAGTATTTGTGTGTGCACATGGCTAGCGAAATTTTGTCACCTAGGAGGTTTCACCCATTTTCTGCTTAATATTATTTTTGTGTACCTTATTAAGTACATAAATTGTAAACTTTTTGTTGTCGCGGTGTGGTCGCCATTTTGTTTTTAATAATAATAAAAATAATTCTAGACTTATTGTGAAACATTGCTTTGTTAGGTACCCCGATCCTGCTGATCTATGTATAGTCTTTAAAATAAAAGTCACCCGTTATCATGTCCCCCCTTGAATCAAAGTAGTAGAAACTTAATCTTTTTATCCCAGCACTATTAAAAATTTGCCATAAAGTAGCAATAATCGAAATATCAGTTTAGTCCGTTTAATTAAGAATCCGAGTATAAAAGTAATCCGAGTGAGTTTGACAATAGATGCTGATCCCGGAGACAGTGGTGGCGTACAAAAAATAATGATCATAAAAAAGCAGACAGCCGGCAACCAGGGACTGTAATATCGATATTTCTATGGTATCGATATAAATACTGTGTATTGGGTATCTGTTTAACGGTATTGATACTTTATTTCAATACATTATAATACTGATACTTTATTTCAATACATTGCTTTAAATTTGTTTTTATTAATTTCAATTCAAAATGTCTATAAACATGGTTTTGTCTTTTACGCCCTATTTATCATATTTTTTTAATTAGACGGACAAACAAAGCGTCGAGGCATGAGGGACAAGCCGCGTTTGCGGAAGTTTATCTTAATCCAACTGTTGAATACTGTATCTCTAGTGTATTTCCGCTGTACTATCGTATCGAGTACTAATAAGAATAGGGAGCTAATAATCCATAGTTTACATTAGCGTAACAATATAATCTGTAATAAAAAGTTATTAAGGCTAAACCACCCCCTAAACCCCCTAATAACCCCGTAACCTACCAAGCCTTCAACATATTATATTTTTACGTTAATGGAAACTATGGATTATTAGCTCCCTATTCTTATTAGTACTCGATACGATAGTACAGCGGAAATACACAAAAGATACAACAGAATATATACTCAGTGTAACATGAGCAACCTGGCCATAATTATGTATTGCAGAATACTTCAAAGTGTAATTGTAACTGCGACTAATATATTAATTATTTAATTTGATTTAAGTAGTTTATCATTTGCAATGTCAAATTGTTGACATTATTGATTTTCATTTATTTTTAATAATTATATTGTATACAGCATTATTATATTGTATACAGATCCACTGTATGAATTATTATTTTTGTACTTTTTTGACTTGTAAATGTACATTTATCAATAAAAGACTTTGACTTTATAATATTCAACAGTTGGATATCGATATGTTTTTGAAGTATCGCTACACTTATCGATATCTTCTTTAAAGTATCGATATTTTTCATTTATTGATATCGGTCCCTGCCGGCAACGCAGCGCGCTAGCGTGTCCGGTACAATCATGTGCCTATAATTATGTAATACCTACTACATAAGTACCTACCATCAATAATGGTCGGTGACGTAGTTCAACAAAAACTGGGAAATCATTGTACGACCTCACCAAGGTTACACCGTGAGTTTTATCTTCATCATCATATTCCGAGAGGCCGTGGTGCCTAATCGGGAGACCGGTTGACTTGTAATCGTAAGGTCGCGGGTTCAAACCCAGGCCCGTACGAATGAGCTCTTTGGAGTTAATGTACGTTTTTTTTTAATTATACAATCAAGTGACGAGACGAGTAAGACGTTTGCCTTGTGGTAAGCGTCATGCCTGCCACTAAGAGTAGCAGTGCAAGAATTGTGAACTTGCGAACACAATTCTGCGCCGCACTGCACTGCGCTCGTCACCCTGAAACCCTGATATCAGATGTTAAATCTCTTCATGCCCAGTAACTTCTCTGATACTGAATTCTGGGAAACGGATCGGTATCAGCCAAACCGCTGCGCTGGCGCCGCCCGGCGCAGCAGGATTACACTGTCCTTCTTGGCTGGCGTTGGTGTCCAAAAATACCTGATTATAAATTGTAAATAAGTATATAAACATCAATAATTTAGTCGATTGTCCTTGAGTGCTCTTTGCTTTGAAGTAATTAAAATATTATTTACTACTCTTTAGTTTAAGTTTGTACGTAATATAGTCTAGAAGTAGGTTTTTGTTTTTTATCATAAAATAAAAAATAAAAAAACAAGTGTTTTGTTTACGCGACAGTTTATTCGTTGTTGATATGAACAAATTTGTGTCAAGCTTTTACCTATAGTTAATATCAAACAATATAAATATATTATAGTCATATAGATATAAGACCCAATTTTGAGAATGTTATAGACATTTCTGAAATTGTTCCTGAAGAGCCTGCAGATGGTGGTGATCTTATGGATTTACAATCATAACGTCATCTATGTCATATTTTTAGTTTTTGTAGATTTTTTTAAAAGTGCTGAATCAATTTTGATAAACTGTATATGGGACCAACCCTGATGTATGATCTACCAAACAAAAAAGAATCATCAAAATCGATTCATAAATTAGCGGAGTAATTTCGTAACATACATAAAAAATACAGAATTGAATTGCCTTTTTTTTGGAATCGGTAAAAAATCGGGAGCTTGTTTCATAAACGAATAACAGTAAATACTCCATAAATCATAGAATAGGCTAGATGACTGATGTTTAACGGCCTTACCTAAAAAAACTTCTCCACCGTTGATCCATTGTTCAACGGCCGATTAGCAAAATTCTTCACTCATAAAAGCATTTTAACGTTACGCGGTGGGTGAGCAATGACTAAACAGTTGTAAAATTTAACAGGCCGCCCGACCTGGTTTAACCGTGTTTCAAGCCTTGTCTATGGAATAAAATGGTGGATTTGATATTCGTGTTTGTTTGTGCTTTGAATTGGCTTTGAAGTAAAATCGTGGATTTCGACGATCTGCTATCGAATTTTAGAAGAACTAGCGAGCTTAGAAGGCGTAGAAATAAACAACGGAAGCGGTTTAATCCACTACAAGTCTTAACTGACGAAGAATATAAGCTGCGATACAGATTCATTAGGACCAACATGGGCCGAATCATTGTTATTGTTAAAAATTACCAGCAGGTCGATGGATGTAGCGGAATCCCTATACAACCGCAAGTAGATTCAGGGAGACTGCGCATGCACGGCATGAACCAGCAGACTATTTGTTGTTTGGCTTGTAAAGTCGCAATAACCTTCCCTTCGAAAAGTTCACGCTTATTAAAAATGCCTTCAATCAAACATGACCGAGGAGGCTAACGCAATCTGGAAGTTTGCGGCCTTAGAAGTATCGACTGCACGCTTATCAAAATAAGGTAGGTTAGCAGAACTGCCACATCAACAAGTACTTTCATATGATCTTGAGAATACATATTTTTACCAGTAGACAACCTTATATGTATAGATGTTTCTAATGTATATTGAAAACATTCACAGGTTGTGTGCGATGCAGATAAAAAAATCTATGATATTGTGTCACATGGTGCAAGAATATATATAGAGAAAGCTCTATTAAGAAGAGGTTTGAGCACAACGAGTTTGTTGGAAAGCTTATCAGTGATAGTGGTTATCCATGTACCCCTCATCTAATCACACCAATACTGAGGCCCAGCACCAAAGAAGATCAACGATTTAACTATCACCATATACAAAAACACGATCATCACTTCTGCTGTACTGCATAACTTGGCAATTTCATTTAATGTAGAACAAGGTATGTTTTCTTTTACCAAATAAGCTTTTACAGAATAAGCAGTTGCATTGCGGAACTGTATTGCGAGATCAATTAAAGGCTATAGGCATCATAATTATATGGGGCACAAATACTTTTAGACCTTTATGTATATTATCATTGTATTGTACACAGCAGGCATTGTCTTGTGAGGTTAGCAAAGAAAGAATTAGTCAGAATTATCAGTTTTCAATTATGTGACATTCCAGAGTTCTAAAACGGAAAAAATACATTTGCCCTATCTGCTCTGCCTCATAAACAAATTTTTATTGTTTTCAGATGCAGCGCTTGAAGTAGCACTTGAAGAAGAAACTGGTGATGATATTGTGGATAACGCCATGAAAATGGATAGAAATATTTTATTGAAAACAATTTATAGTAACATTCAATAAAACAAATGTTTTAAACACATTATTACTTATTTTATATTATTTATTTTTATTTTTAAATATTCCTCCTATAACTAAAGACATCACTATATATTTTTTTGTGTATTTTTTCCTCATGGAGCAGGGCTTTTTCTCTTGAAGTTTTTGCAAGGAGCAATAACTGGTGCTCATGGGTTTCATTACAGCACAGTAACATGTCGGTTGGTCTTGCTGTTCAATTTCTTTTTTGGAACAGAAGGACCAGTTTTTTCCCTTGCTGATTGAGACATCTCAGGCAGGACATGAGCAAGCCTTGTCAAGGAAACTTTTGGCAAATTATGGGTTAGCATAGCTACCAGCGTCTGAGTGGGTTCCAGCTGAAATAGTGAAAATATGGGTTACTTAACACATTATGCTGTAACGGCTGATAGATTAGGATAAGGGCGGGTTGCCATAATCACAACGCTTAGCAGTCGGCGTGGGGACCGCAGTATACTCACCACAGTTAACCGAGAGGATGTTGCTGCCCGTCCTCCGTTGTTTCTGGGTGCACTTTTAGGACACCCAGGTCCAGGCAGCTTTAATTACATGCTTTCGTGCTAAAGTCCCTGTTTTCTATAACATCGGCTTGCTCAAGCAGACTTCGCGTAAATATTCTTAGTCAGTTTCCACACAATAATAAGAGTAAACCTTGTTCAATCCAATTGATGGAGCGTGCTGATATTACTGTTTATAAACTTCTTCTTTCTCGAAACTAGGTAAATATACCCTTTATTTTGAAATAAAAATACAAAAGTAATCATAATTTTAAAAACTTGTTGATCGTATCTGACACTGACAACAGAACTAACAGCAATCTGACATTTTCACAGTAAAAACAGATGAAAAAATTCGACTAAGGCTGCAATACACCTTCAGTTCCCTCCTTCCGTTCATCAGTTTGGTTATAGTCTGTGTCGAAGTTTCAAATTTCGTTGCTCTGTGGTTCGGTCATCTTTGTTTCAATTAAACTATGGCTAGTCAAGGATTTTAGGTGAAGAAAAGGAAACCATAGACAAACGATTTAAGAACCTCTCACCTGAGAGCTGCTTAAGCATTGACTAACGAGATTATTTTAGGTAAGGCCGAAAAGCATTTTAACGTTACGCGGTGGGTGAGCAATGACTAAACAGTTGTAAAATTTAACAGGCCGCCCGACCTGGTTTAACCGTGTTTCAAGCCTTGTCTATGGAATAAAATGGTGGATTTGATATTGGTGTTTGTTTGTGCTTTGAATTGGCTTTGAAGTAAAATCGTGGATTTCGACGATCTGCTATTGAATTTTGGAAGAACTAGCGAGCTTAGAAGGCGTAGAAATAAACAACGGAAGCGGTTTAATCCACTACAAGTCTTAACTGACGAAGAATATAAGTTGCGATACAGATTCATTAGGACCAACATGGGCCGAATCATTGTTATTGTTAAAAATTACCAGCAGGTCGATGGATGTAGCGGATTCCCTATACAACCGCAAGTAGATTCAGGGAGACTGCGCATGCACGGCATGAACCAGCAGACTATTTGTCGTTTGGCTTGTAAAGTCGCATTAACCTTCCCTTCGAAAAGTTCACGCTTATTAAAAACGCCTTCAATCAAACATGGCTGAGGAGGCTAATGCAATCCAGAAGTTTGCGGCCTTAGAGGTATCGACTGCACGCTTATCAAAATAAGGTAGGTTAGCAGAAATGCCACGTCAGTTCAGTACTTTCATGCGATCTTGAGAATACATATTTTTACCAGTAGACAACCTTATATAGATGTTTCTAATGTATATTGAAAACATTCACAGGTTGTGTGCGATGCAGATAAAAAAATCTATGATATTGTGTCACATGGTGCAAGAATATATATAGAGAAAGCTCTATTAAGAAGAGGTTTGAGCACAACGAGTTTGTTGGAAAGCTTATCAGTGATAGTGGTTATCCGTGTACCCCTCATCTAATCACACCAATACTGAGGCCCAGCACCAAAGAAGATCAACGATTTAACTATCACCATATACAATAACACTATCATCACTTCTGCTGTACTGCATAACTTGGCAATTTCATTTAATGTAGAACAAGGTATGTTTTCTTTTACTAAATAAGCTTTTACAGAATAAGCAGTTGCATTGCGGAACTGTATTGCGAGATCAATTAAAGGCAGTAGGCATCATAATTATATGGGGCACAAATACTTTTAGACCTTTACGTATATTATCATTGTATTGTACACAGCAGGCATTTTCTCGTTAGGTTAGCAAAGAAAGAATTAGTCAGAATTATCAGTTTTCAATTATGTGACATTCCAGAGTTCTAAAACGGAAAAAATACATTTGCCCTATCTGCTCTGCCTCATAAACAAATTTTTATTGTTTTCAGATGCAGCGTTTGAAGTAGCACTTGAAGAAGAAACTGGTGATGATATTGTGGATAACGCCATGAAAATGGATACAAATATTTTATTGAAAACAATTTATAGTAATATTCAATAAAACAAATGCTTTAAACACATTATTACTTATTTTATATTATTTATTTTTATTTTTAAATATTCCTCCTATAACTAAAGACATCACTATATATTTTTTTGTGTATTTCTTCCTCATGGAGCAGGGCTTTTTCTCTTGAAGTTTTTGCAAGGAGCAATAACTGGTGCTCATGGGTTTCATTACAGCACAGTAACATATCGGTTGGTCTTGCTGTTCAATTTCTTTTTTGGAAGAGAAGGACCAGTTTTTTCCCTTGCTGATTGAGACATCTCAGGCAGGACATGAGCAAGCCTTGTCAAGGAAACTTTTGGAAAATTATGGGTTAGCATAGCTACCAGCGTCTGAGTGGGTTCCAGCTGAAATAGTGAAAATATGGGTTACTTAACACATTATGCTGTAACGGCTGATAGATTAGGATAAGGGCGGGTTGCCATAATCACAACGCTTAGCAGTCGGCGTGGGGACCGCAGAATGCTCACCACAGTTAACCGAGAGGATGTTGCTGCCCGTCCTCCGTTGTTTCTGGGTGCACTTTTAGGACACCCAGGTCCAGGCAGCTTTAATTACATGCTTTCGTGCTAGTGTCCTTGTTTTCTATAACATCGGCTTGCTCAAGCAGACTAAGCGTAAATATTCTTAGTCAGTTTCCACACAATAATAAAAGTAAACCTTGTTCAATCCAATTGATGGAGCGTGCTGATAGAATGATTCTAAACTTCTTCTTTCTCGAAACTAGGTAAATATACCCTTTATTTTGAAATAAAAATACAACAGTAATCATAATTTTAAAAACTTGTTGATCGTATCTGACACTGACAACAGAACTAACAGCAATCTGACATTTTCACAGTAAAAACAGATGAAAAAATTCGACTAAGGCTGCAATACACCTTCAGTTCCCTCCTTCCGTTCATCAGTTTGGTTATAGTCTGTATCGAAGTTTCAAATTTCGTTGCTCTGTGGTTCGGTCATCTTTGTTTCAATTAAACTATGGCTAGTCAAGGATTATAGGTGAAGAAAAGGAAACCATAGACAAACGATTTAAGAACCTCTCACCTGAGAGCTGCTTAAGCATTGACTAACGAGATTATTTTAGGTAAGGCCGTAAATCATTGAAACCAATAGCTTCGATGAAGAATTTAAGTAAATATAGTTTGTTTATTGAAAAAATATTTTAAATCGGTTATTTATGTTCTGATATTTTTTTGTTTTTTTTTAACACTTATAAGCGTGCGTTTGACCACCAACTCGCCTGTTGGTAAGCGACGATGTGGTCGAGGACGAAGCACGCAGACATAGAAGATACCTATTCACTCTGACCTTGAAGAGGTCTAGATTATATCTCTCAGGAAACAAGGAAGCCGGCAGCTTGTTCCACTCCATGTATTATGTATTATAAGCGTTTAAAGTTTTTGGTAGAGACAACTCTGTCCCTTACCCTCGAAACATAAAATTACGTCACGCCTTACTAATCAGAATAGAATTTATATGCGTACAGAGAAGTGACGTCACGATTTGCTGTTTCGCCTCTCTGTCTAACATGATATTAAAATGCTTATAAGGTGCTTATTTGATTTTCTCAGCTATATTTATGGACCACATTTTAATAGGACAATAAAAAAAACCAGTCATCTAGCCTAAAGATCTATCACGTGTGAATACAAGTGTTCGTATACACAGAAAACTTTAATAGATAAAATGCTCGCCTCATGGCCAAGGGCAATTTAGACTGGTTTGGAAACATACTGCGTACGTATGTTAGTAGAGTTCCGACTATCGTGGGCGGAGTGGCGAGAATTGTGAATAACATAATCACTATCCTAGTCTAAGTTTAGTAAAGTGAATACTACTGTTATTATTTCTACTTTAGGAATGTCATATTATTATTGTTTGAATAATCTATAGTGTTGTACCTGATCGCTCTTTGGAGATAACTCTATTGATCGACAGTTCAGTTCCTAGATGGTTGTTTATTGGTCGTGTTGTAATGTTGTGTTCGCGAGAGGTTTTTGATTGAACAACACTGTAATCTTATCATTTCATAAAGTGTGATCCTTGATACATTTCAGTGGGTATTTATTAGCAACTATGTGTTTTGTAAATAAAGATTCACCATTTGTTTAGTTATTTGACACATAAACAAACAAAAAAAAATTTTTTTTTTCTAGTCAATTATAATTTGACTTGTGTTCATGTGTGTTTAGGTTGAAAGCTAAACGAAAATGCAAGGGTCCAAGTTTCGGCCATTTGTGTTGCCATCAACAGCAAAATATTTTAAAAGGTAAGTTATTTATTCGGTTAACGAAAAAGAAAAAGGCGAGTCTTATGATACAGGTCAATAAGAGTCAGGGAATAACCTATTTGATTGTAATATTATTCTTAGTGACTAATACATTATTTAATTATTATTATTTATTGCTTTTATACCCAAATAATTAATGTTTGATGACCATACCATAGAAACAAAATGCTCCAAAAATAATAAATATGACTCCAATAAAAATATATTTGAGTAAAAAAGTGACTAACCATTTAATAGCGTTTAGTCAAAGATATATATATAATAAATCATTGCGTTTAGCCGATCTTAGTATGTTTTAGTAAAATCTTTTTTATTTTATTCTGAAATTAATAATTATGCTGGATTGTGCTATTCTGATGCTAGGTGGCGCTGCGTGAAATGTTCATTAATATGTATAATATATTTATTATTATTTATATATTTTAATTTTTTAGTAATAACATAGCTCCGAGATTTTACCCGAGATTCCTGGAATAAAAAGTGTTATTCCAAGATATAAGCTACCTCTAAACCAAATTTCATCAAAATAAAACATCTAACATCAAAACATACAAACTTTGTCATTTTTAATATTACGATGATTACATCGACTAGATAACATAGTTCTAAGAATGAATAAACGTCCAATATTGCAAGATCAAACTAATTTATTTGTATGGGATATATTCATTACTTTAATGCAATTCAAACATCAAAACGACAAATCTAAGTTTGCATAAGCTGTCAAAAAGCAATGACCAATTTTCCTAACATGATTTAAAAAAATGTAGTTTTCCTTCAACCGGACAAATAGCGCAGACGTGCCAGTCAAAAACAGCAAACTATTTTTGATACGTGGCACATGAAATCAAATAAAAACTTGACAATGACTGGCACGTTTGGTCTGCGCTATCTGCCGGGTTGAAGGAAACTAACTTCTTCTTTTTTACTTTTTTTTTCCTGTCTAAAAATCTCCCATTAATATAATGGACGGAGAATTAAATACTTACATATTGTTTTAATAGGAAAATAAAAAAAATAACAGTTATAGGTCAGTATTTGAACAATGAGACATTAATATAGCGTTTATATGTAGATTTAAAAATAAATATCCACAGGTCAGTGACCACAGTTGAAAAAATTGGTGTGAACGAAGATATACCGCTAAAATCATGGGGCGAAATCCCTGGACCAAAATCTCTACCAGTTATTGGAACTCTACATCACTTCTTACCAGGAGGCAAGATATTTTGATTATTACTGATTAGTATTTATAGTTCTACAATTACATTCACTCTGGACGACATATATGAAACAGCTGATTTTTGCATCACGATTTCAAGTTACATTAACTTATTTTCGGCTTTTTACAGTGCAACCCCATAGATAATATCTATTCCAGAGTAGGTACTAGTACTAGGGTGTGACATGGACTCGACTATGACTAATTTCGTGTGACTTACTGTGACTTCATGACTTATTTGACTTGATGATAACAAATAAATGTGAAAAATCATAAACTTGACACTGGCAGAATGCACAACGTGCGGTGCCAATAACTAAGAAAAAAAAAAAAAAAAAGTCCACCGATGGCGTCACCGAGACGTCAACGAGAACGAGATGACGTATCGGTGACGGCGTCGATGGACAAACGGCCTAACTCTCACTATATTAATTATGTGGTATAAACATGAACACACTCACGAACCTTAATTTTTTTCGTAGGTATATTTCAAAACCTGAACGGATTAGAGCTAACCAATAAGCTGTATGATACATACGGCCCAATCGTGAGACTAGACGCTTTTGTTGGAAGTGAACCATTAATACTGCTTTCTGATGCCGAGAGCGCCTCACAGGTACTTTTTTAAATTTATTTATATTACTTGTTGACTTCTTTATAGCACAGTTGGTAGCATGTCTGCCTTCAGAGCTGTAGAGTGTGGGTTCGTTCCCCACCCAGGGCAAACATTTATTTAACGAACATAGATGTTTGTTCTGTGTCTGGGTGCAGTATGTACTATAACTATGTAGATATTAAAATAAAAAAATATAAGTATTCTGTCAGCTATATAGCTGGTTTCCATATTATATGCTTTGCTTAGTTTGGAGCTAGATGGCACTGTG
Source organism: Erannis defoliaria (assembly GCA_905404285.2). Classification (NCBI taxonomy): domain Eukaryota; kingdom Metazoa; phylum Arthropoda; class Insecta; order Lepidoptera; family Geometridae; genus Erannis; species Erannis defoliaria. Next base: position 13,509,502 of record FR990072.1, read on the forward strand.
TGAAAAAAATCCACCGATATTTATTTATTTATATTTATTGATACTCAATTCAGTAATTGCATAGTCAAAACATAATAATATTATTATAATTAACTAAATATAATTATTTTTCAATCTAAACTATGTGCCTAAATATGTGTAAACTGCACGAAATAATATAATTTCGAAGCAGTGGTAATAAACATTTAAAACTTAGAATATTTAATTTATTTATTTTATCTATAACTATAAAAGGCTTTGTCCTGACTGACTGACTGACTGACTGACTGACTGACATATAGACAACGTACAGCCCAAACCGCTAAACGTAGAGACTTGAAATTTGGAGGGTATGTTTTTGGAGAGGTGTAAACGCCCACTAAGAAAGGATTTTTCGAAAATCAACCCCGAAGGGGGTTAAATGGGGTGTTAAAGTTTGTATGAAACTTTTTATTCTCTGGTTCGATTGATACAAAACTTGGTATACATATTCTACTATAAAAATAAGAAGATACGGGTGTCACAGTTTTTTCAAAATCAGCTCCCGTTAGTATAAAAAAAAAACTAAGTTTTAGTGATAGTACGTTTGTTTCTCCTTAACTTTGTAACGGCTGTACATATTATAATGAAATTTGGTATAGGGATGGGGATAGATGTGGGGATGGGGGTGGGGGTGGGGGTGGCGATGATACTGGGAACGGAGACGGGACGGAGATAGGCATGTTAATATTAAGATTACAATTGGTATCGGGATGGGGATTGGGTGGGGATGGGAATGGGGTGGGGATGGGGATGGGGTGGGGATGGGTAGGGATGGGTGGGGATTTGGTGGGGATAGGTGGGGATGGGATGTCGATGTGGATGAGGCTGGGAACGGGGATGGGCGTGTCCATATTAAGATGAAAGTTGAAATCGGGATGGGGTGGGGATGGGATGGGGTGAGGATGGGGATGAGGGAGGGAACGGGGATGGGGGCGGGGATGGGCGTGTTTATATTAAAATGACATTTGGTATCGGGATGGGGTGGGGATGTGGATGGGGTGCGGATGGGTGGGAATGGGTGGGGATTTGGTGGGGACAGGTGGGGATGGGATGTCGATGTGGATGAGGCTGGGGACGGGGATGGGCGTGTCCATATTAAGATGAAAGTTGAAATCGGGAAGGGGTGGGGATGGGATGGGGTGAGGATGGGGTTCGGGATGGGGATGAGGGAGGGAACGGGGATGGGGACGGGGATGGGCGTGTTTATATTAAAATGACATTTGGTATCGGGATGGGGATGGGGAAGGGGGCGCTTATAGGGATGAGGCTGGGAATGGGGACGGGGATGGGCATATTTATTGGTCGGCTGAATTTTTGGATAGGTAGTTATAGCATAAGGTTCGGAAACGGACATAGGCAATTTTTTTGTAGGTCCACGCAGACGACTGTTTGACGGACATAATTATTATAGATACTGTACAGCCTAAGCTGCTAAATTAATAATTAATATGAAATTAACTTACTTTTAAATGCCTAAACTAAATTTTGAGTGGTGTAAACTTACACTCAGCTCAAGCTGTGGTAGCTTCAGTGAGATCAAGCTCGACTCACATTCTTGGGGTTGCGGGTTCGAACCCGGGCGAGCCCGTTCCAATTAGTTCTTTGAAACTTACGCATGGATAATACCACTGGCTTTTCGGTGAAGGAAAACATCATGAGGAAACCTACATGTTTCCGGAGAAGAAATACGATAGTGTATGTGAATCCGCCAACCTGCACTGGGCCAGCGTAGTGAATATGGCCCAATCAGGGTAGGCCGATATTCCATTAGTGTTAAGGGCTGATGCAGAGAAACGCACACTCAGCAAGGATTTTGAAAAATTCGCAAGGGGTTCAATGTATCATTAAAATACCATTTTGCCGAAACCATTCATTTAAGGCTGTTAAGTTTTTTGACTTAAGAGATAAGATAAAATAAACATAAACATGTTTCAGAATTTTCAAACAATTTAAAAACTGGAAGGCCACGGGTCAGTTTTTCATTTGAAAAAAAATTTTATATTTATAGATTAGCTAATAATAATAATAGCTAATCGAGTGTTTATGCGTAAGAAGATAAATGTTTTAAACACATGTACTTGATCCGGTGCACGCACCAAGCACAGCGCTTTCGAAACGTCCATCCCGCGTCGGCTCAGATACGTTAAAACCCGAGTATAATGACGCGCTGTACGTCGAGCGCGCCCCACTCCAACTCACACCGAGCCTACCTAAGCGATCTGTGCAGCACTGTATTTTATCGAAGTTTCGTAATTCTTGCGATATTTTGGTGATCTTTTTGCGTTCTTTGTTATCATACTTTTTATGCTTAAGCTTATTTCATTTCATTTGTTATTTAGATTTCGTATAATTATCGTTATTTGTTCCTTTAATTATTTAGATTGCTATTCAGTTTGTTATTCGTATTTTTTTTTAATTTTAGTTTACATTGTTTGTTATTAGGTTTTTTTTATTTTGTTACTGTTGATATTGTTATTTAGTTTGTTATTTAAAATGCTTAGTGAACTTCTCTTCATTCATGGAGCGAAGGTAAAACACTATGTTGTTCCCTTCGTTGGTGATGGAGCGTGTCTTTTTCGTGCGCTTTCTTTTTTAATGCACGGTACCCAAGAAAAGGCAATTGAGGTGCGAAAAAACATCATTACTCATGTAGTAGCTAATTGGGAGGAGTTTGAAATCATGTCTCATGATTCAAACGGCTACAACTACACCACTGCGACTGCATACTTTGATGACATGTCACGGCAGTCGAGTTGGGGCACTGCGTGTGAACTAGCCGCTGCAGGACAAATATATGAGTTTTAGTTTGAAGTTTATGAAAATGGCAAATTGTATGCAAAGTTTGGTACAGCAGGAAGACCTATAAAGCGGCTACAATTTACGGGAAATCATTTTGATGCGTATCTGTTAGAAGACATAGATATAATTTCTAACGGCACTCCACGTGTTCCAGTAGTAGCGAAAAAAATAACTAAGCGACGTGTTGAGGTTCCTACATCTCCAAGTTCCATTCAAACAGAAGATATAAGTTCTGACGCAACTTCTACTTTGCCTTTGTACTTTGATTCTTTAGCTGTAGAGATGCCCAAAAATAATTACAAAACGTCTTCAACTCATACCGTCCAAACTTCTTCAGCCCGATATTTTTCTGAACTGAATTCACCAACATTTACGGCTCAGTCTGATAAATTAATTTCACCTACATTTACGGTACAGCCTACTCAGTTAACAAATGACAAATTAATTTCACCTACATTTACCATCCCAACTATTCCCAGTTCATCACATTCTAATTTACCGACCTGCAGTGATATATCTCCCACATATATTTTTAAAGAAGCCTCACAATCTTCAGAAGTTCCATGTCCATCCATCCATCTATTCTGTCATGTCCTTCTGTCTGTCTGTTTAAAATTCAACAAGACGGCTTTGTTTTGAAGTAAGTATTGCAAACGCGACATGCCAAATTTGGTCATCCTCAAGCAAACTTAAAGACTTGCAAGCGGCTTGGAAAAAATGCAATAATATACGTATTTTAGTGATTCAATTGAGTTGGGCCCCGATTTAACCGAATTCAAGTATTCAACATTACTACGCGGGCAAAGCCGCGGGCAAAAGCTAGTTGTGTATAAAGCTGTCAAAATTCATACTAACAAATAAACACAAACTTACAACTATCAAGGTTATATTATTTCTATTTATGTAGGTCAAATATAAAATTTTACATAAATATATCATTTACAACTTTAGGTAATTTTTTATCAAAAGTTAAAGTGTTCTTTTGTACTTTCGTTGTATTTGCGACACATCCTAACAACCAGGTGAAATGTTATTTTTGATAACAAAATGTTGCGGGGCGTTGTTATTTAAACAATGACACGGAATAAATATATAAATAAAAACCCGCTAGAAATAAATATCATCATCATCATCATCATACAAAACCTTACTTATCCCAATGCTGTGTACACTCACGAACGAGCCTCTATGTTACTATGCCGTTTGCCTCGGACCTGCATTAATCTGATCCAGGATCTAAACAAAATTTACATAAGCTATGAGTATTTCATGTAGGTACTTGTGTGGTATATTGCATGCCAGAAACATTGTTTTTAACCGACTTAAAAAAAACTCAGTTGAGTTTGAATTCGACTGAGTTTTTTTGTACGTATGTTTTTTTACGCGATTACTCCTAATTTGATTTTAATAATAATAATAATCAATTTATTTCAGAACAAGTCCATACATGGAGTTTTTTTTAATAATGTCTAAATAGTTCAAATAAGGATAACAATAGAAAATTACAAATCTCACATAATAAAAATTAAATAATGTCATATAATACCTAATAATAATTATCTTAGCCTATATCGTGGTGTGTAACCGCCATGTTTGGCATGTGTGTGTGTGCGGTGATTTTGATGATTTTTGTTTGTTTTGTACTCACGTCATACTTTAGAGGTGTGGTCCCATACGAGTATAAAGTTTATCGAAATTAGTTTGTACTTAATCAGTAGTTTGGTTTTTATATAAAAAAAAAATATGTCTTCCAGGTAATCGACATTGAAGTCAGTTGTTTTAAAGTACCTACTTGTCATTGTGCAAGTGCCTTGATTACGTAGGTACGAGTACATACATTATTTCATTTGGTGCCTAAAGAGAAATGGAATTTATAATTTAATAACAAATTTTGGACTTATTTGATAACTCGAATGACCTTTATGAACGATACGATACCGATAAGTACTGAGTCGACGTCTGTTCAACAAGATACAGGGAATGAGCTTGTCCTGTATAAGTCGCAGGTTTATAATGAACTCGGGTATTTCCTCAATAACCTAGGCTTTTGATCAAGAATCAGAAAAAAATGGATTTGACACTGATAGTGTAGTTTCCGAGTGTAAACATTTCCTATTAGTTTTAAAACACCGTACCTATAGCTGACTTTTCGTCTAATTATGAATCCGACTATAATATTACTACTTAGTACTAGATTATAAATCCCGTTTAGATACAAAAGGATTAGGAAGTTTTTTTTAAATTATTTAAGATTCCTGGTTAGATACTTACATCCAAGTTAAAAGATGGTCAGACATTAAAAATATTGGAGGGGCAATTTGGCCAAGAAAAGTCAAAGATTAAAGAACGGAAACAGGTGGAAGAGGGCTATGTGTCTTGGGACCCGCTGATCACTAAACCGGGAAATACGATGTGGTGTTAGCTTGTAATTATGTAAACGCAAGTGTGATGAATAATGTCGTTTGAAACACGTGTGCAATTGTGCATTTGGTAATTACATTCTCGGTCCCCTTATTGTGAGCATAATACTGACTCGAGTGTAATGACTAGCATAGCACACTTGGCTCATAATCTAATAGTATTCTTTTCATAGTATCTACATTATGTTTAGTTATGCAACAAAGACTTGATAATAGTGATAATAATTGAAGCTTATCAAACATTTCACAGATTCTTCGCGGTGAAAATCGATTCCCGTTACGTACAGGTTTTCAAACACTCAAGTACTACAGGCATAACATCAAAAAAGTTACAAAGGGACGACCGACTGGTCTGATATCAGAGTAAGTTAAGTTAAAGCTTTCTGGGTTTTTCTTTCTGCTGAGACCTATACCAAAGTTGTTTTTGTCCTGTTGACATATTAAGGAATATGCAATTAAGCATGTAGTGTTTCAATTATTAAAAGTAATAGAATAAGTGGAGAGTATAACTAAATCTGATATTTACACCGAAAAAATAATAGAAATCGGTTGGTAAAGTTCTGAAATAAGAGTCGAAAGTATTTGGGAGCGAGTCATCTGTCCCTTTCTAGCAAATAACGTGCTAGCATAGGATTTGTTTGGAATCATGTGCTTTGAAGTCATTAGCCACTATAGTGCCCTCCCTTGTTTAACATGTAACTAAAATGTTTATAACGTCGTTATTTGTGCACTTGAAATTTGACTTTCGATGATTTGTTTTGTTGCGAGCTTGCGAGGCACCTTTTTTTGTGAGTCTATTTTTAACTGATTTTTAAAGAATTGTCTGTCAGTATTTCAAGTTACGTCATTTATTTTCAGCGATGGAGAAGCATGGAAGGAGTTACGTTCCGTGGTAAGCCCGGTGTTGCTACAGCCGAAAACTGTCAAACTTTACTCCTCGGTCTTAGATCAAGTAGCTTTGGATATGATCGCAAGGTAATGATTTTTTCACTTCTTTATTTACAATCATACCTACTAAGCAAATCATTACAAAACGTGGATGAGCCTCGGAATTTAGTTGCAAATTGTTCTAAACACTAACAACTAAACTTATTTCAAGAAAACGTCAGAGGAAGTTGAATTCAGGTAATGGGAAGGTTCCTGACAGCTGTCAGAACGTATTTCTACAGCCAAAGGATATAGACCACGTTGGCGAGATATGGCCCGCTTTTTTTCGCATTTTTTTTGTGAAAAAGCAGTTCTCTCTCCTTCACTGCCTCAGTTCACAGTTCGCGTTCATTGCTTTTCCAAGTTTTCTTGTTACATTTTGTTGAAATTCTGATAAATTGTTATTGTTACGTTACGTTATTGTTATTATTTTTTGTTGATAGTTATTGTTATTTTGATTGATAGTAATTCATTAATTAATTGGCAAAGCGCACTCACTAATTTACGTCAAATAACGAAAGCTTAAGAAATACTATGGGCAAATACTTTGTTAGATAAGCAATAACCACAAAAAACGCATGACAGATCTGATATAAATGAAATAAGGTTACAATGAGCTTCTTTTTTTTATTGCCTGTCAGAAAATCTCCCATTTTTTTGTGGTAGGTCTTACTTCAGGGGTGTTCCCATATAAATTATATCGAAATCACTAGTTTGGTTTTTGAATGAAAATTACTGGATAAATGTTTTTATCCAGGCAGGTGACACCCCCGTCACTCCGCAGTGTAGGTACGATCGTCCCGGCGCGCGTATTTTTTGTGATTTTTGTAACGAACAATAACTACTAAACGATCTCATCCGTATAAAACATACTGTTGTGTTTACGGGTGTTTATATAAAAGGAAGAAGAATTAATCGTTTTTTTTTTATTTTTTATTCCGGAAGATATTGACAGGTAAGTTACTTAGTACCCCATAACTTAAATACTCTGTAACTGAAGTACCTACTTAGGTGCATAATGATAACGAGATTATTATTCGTAAGCGTATACGTAGGCGTGCAACTGGATGCATATGACAGGTTGTCTTACAGTGCGGCGGTCTAAGGGGGAGGCCTTCGTTCAGCGGTGGACGTCTCCAGGCTGATGATGATGATGATTATGTGTACATATCAAGAAGACAACCTTAACGTTACACGTGCCGCGTCAGGAGAGATAGAGCTACGTGATAGAAACAGAGCGGTATATCTAGGTGAATATAGCAAACGGTATCCAGCGCTGTGCGAGTTTAATTGCTACTTTATTGTCTCGTGGATAGAGTCTTTTGTTTATTTCAATTGCTTTGCGGAGTGAACTTTCTGTACGGAGTACTATAATTTATTCTGTGATCCAGGTAATCGAAATTGAAGTCGAATGTTTTTTTTAAATATTTGTTTAACCATCCTACTCTTACTTGCCTTACAATACAGCTAATTAATTAAAAAAACGTATTTTTCTAGAATGAAATCACGTAGAGATGAGAAAAATATGCTGAAGGGAAATTTTGACGATGAAATGAACTTGTGGTCCCTAGAGTCTATAGGAGTGGTAGCTCTAGGCTGCAGGCTTGGTTGTCTCAACCCTAACCTTCCAGAAGACTCCCCAGCTCAGCAACTTATCAAATGTATCCACGAGCTTTTCGTGCTAGCCGATAAGCTTGACTTTAAACCCAGCATTTGGAAAATAGTAGCTACGCCGTCATATAAGAAAGCCATGAGACTTTATGAACTCCATGAAAAGTAAGTAAACGTTGTTTTAATAGTTATGAACTTATTTCGTTTCTTTGTTTTTTGTTTGTATTCGTTTCGTTATGAACATTACTTTTTGGAAAAACATTCTGCCTGTATTTGATTTTTAAGTATTAGTTGCATTCATCCAAAAGATAACCATTGCTGGAAGAAGGCTTCTCCCTCAACAGGTCTCTCCAAGGTTGAATTTAGAGGTGTAGAGGCCCTGGGGCAACAAAGACGCGGAGAGAGGCCCCTAAATGATTTTTCTAAGAGTTGAAAAGATTTTATTTATATATAATAACATTTTTTTTCAACTGAAAATTATATTGTTGTTATAAAATGAGTGCTTACCAAGTTGCCCCGGTTGCCCTCCTTTAAATCTGGCGATGGCCTCTCTATTGTATAGGCTTGCTATAATCTCCACGCTTGGCAGGCGGCTTGGGAATCTCAGAACGCTCACCAACGTTAACAGAGAGGACGCAGCTGCCCGTCCTCCGGTGGTTCTGGGTGCAGTTTTAGGGTCAAATAGTTGCTTAATAAAATGTAATTTAATCAACATTCACAAATAGCTTGGTAAGCAGTTTTAAACGTTAATTCAATCAAATATGAAGTTTTGGGAAAATATACAGATACATGGATGATATGATTTTTTCACGTTCCTGAAAAATTACTTTTTGTTTAATATAATGTATTATCTCTTAAGAGTAACATTTCACAAAAATATATTAAACTTATTTGTTGACAGCCTCTCCAAGCATTTTATCAATGAAGCCATGAAAGAACTTAACACGAAAGAAAAATCGGACGACGAAAAGGGCATCCTGGAGAAACTGTTAGAGATTAACGAAGATTTTGCACACATCATGGCTGCTGATATGTTATTTGCTGGCGTTGACACAGTAATTAAAAACAATATTATTATATTTAATGTCGCTTTTGGGTCTCGTAGCATTTAGGTACACAGTTGATTGAGAGCAATTTTTAGAATACGCATGAATGAAGAAATATTGTTTACCAATGAAATTCATGATTGATTTTTTTTCTGCATAAAGAAAGTTGTGTAAGTATGTAAAAACTTAGGACATTTCCCGTATTCAAGTGGCCTAGTACATAATTTCCATTACCATCATCATCCCGGAGAAGCCTACTGCTGAACGAAGGCCTCCCCCTTAGACCACCACACTGTATAACGACAACCTGCAATTACGCATCCACCGGTTGCCCGCGATTTTCACAATGTCGTCTGTCCACCTAGTGGGAGGCCTTTGCGCCTTTGTACGTGTTCGCCACTCAAGAACTGTTCGTCCCCATCGGTTATCAGTTTCCAAAATAAAGTTAAAATCCATAGATCTATGAAAAAAATAGGCAACAATGAATAGGCCAATATGTCACATATGGCTATAGTAAAATACTTCTTCATTTTGACGGTCTTAAGCCAGAAATATATTATTAAGTGAATGGTAAGTTGGAATCAACATCACAAAAATAACCTTATCGTACCGCGTACTTACTTACTTACGTAATCGTAGCTGTTCCTAGCAGACTACGCTATTACGAATTATGGTGAGCATGATTTGACCTTATTGCCAAAAATTGTCAACAACAACTTATTGCCAAAAAATTTCAACAACAACTTATTGCCAAAAATTGTCAACGACTATAATAATATTCTCTCGAAGAACTGATAACCGATGGGAAACAAAGGTTCTTGAGTGGCAATCACGTTCCGAAAGACGCAACGTAGGTAGGCCTCCTACTAAGTGGACCAACGACATTGTAAAAGTCGCGGGCAACCATTGGGTGCAAATGGCAGGGTGTCGTACAATGTGGCGATCTAAGAGGAAGGCCTTTGTTCAGCAGTAGACTTCTCCTGGCTGATGATGATAATACATATTGCCAGAAATAGTCAACGACCACCATACAGACCAATTTTTCTGGTTTGTTGTAAAAATACCTGAAACTTGGTCACATTTCTGGATTTGGTCGTCATTTGCTAAATCAAAAAGCAGATACACCCAACACTAAATTCTGGTGGTCATTTTAATTTTATCCTATATCCTAAATCATTTTGAACTAATGTATTTTTTTTAAATAAATCAAATTAAACTTCCTAACATTACTAATTATTAGAAAATTCATAGCGTTCGTGTTATAATACAATAGGCTAGATGACTGGTGTTTAAATCGTTGAAACCAATAGCTTTGATGAAGAATTTAAGTAAATATAGTATATTTATTGAAAACATTATTTAAATCGGTTAATAATGTTCTGATATATGAGCGTTTAAAGTTTTTGTTAGAGACAACTCTGTCCCTTTCCCACAAAACAAAAAATGACGTCACGCCTTACTTGTCAGAATATAATTTATATGGCGTCCTGACAAGTGACGTCACGATTTGCTGTTTCGTCTCTCTGTCTAGCATGATATTAAAGTTGCTTATTATTGATCAGATTTTAATTTTCTTTTCATTAATCAGCTATATTTATGGGCTACATTTGAATAGGACAATAAAAAAACCAGTCATCTAGCCTATTATTGCATTGAAAATCTAAGTGCGACTATATTTTGAATTAGGAATTTCTATTTTAGGCGGCAAACACAGTAGCAGCAACTATGTATTTACTGGCCGTGAATCAAGAAAAACAATCGAAACTACGGGATGAGATAAGGTCTGAAGATGAAAAGAGGCCTTATTTAAAGGCCTGCTTGAAGGAGTCTTTAAGGATGATGCCAGTAGTTAGCGGTAATGTACGAGTTACCACTAAAGATTACGACTTATTGGGATACAAGATACCTCCAAATGTAAGTATGATGATAGTACATTTTTGATAAGTAAGACATCATAGCCAGGAGACGTCCACTGAGGAACAAGGCCTAGGGGTAAGGTGGGTTTTCCATATTCCACAGGGTTGAAAGGCAGCTTGGGGATCGCAGTTCACCGAGAGGACGCCGCTGCCCGTCTTTCGGTTGAATTTATGCCATATTCGACCCAAGTTTTCGGCCCACGTGTTCTGGATGTAGTTTTAGAACATCCCCAGGGGATGGACCAGGTAAACGTTCTCATTTGTGAATTAAAGTACCAACTAGTGATGAAGTTACGCCCCCTAGGACATCATCAATAGCCGGAAGATGTCCACTGCTGGACGAAGGCTTCCTCTTAAGAGGCAGGGGTTGCCATAATCCCCACGCTTGGCATATTATGCCAACTAAGAAGTAGTAAGAAATAAGAATCATATCCATGCGTAGATGATGCGCTTGGTTGTTACCAGGTTGTACAACCAAGCGCATTATGAGACATTCGAGAAATGCGACTTCATTTCATACATAATAGTGATTAGTTTTGTACCGCAGTGTTTCTTTATAATAAGCTATTTTGTTTTATTACAGATGCGAGTTGCTTTCGGTCATCAAAACATGTCTTTGATGGAGAAGCACTTCCCTCGAGCTATGGAGTTCCTCCCTGAGCGATGGCTGGTTGATAAGGATGATCCTCTGCATTATAGACACGCCCATCCGTTTGCTTTTAGCGTCTTTGGATTTGGTGTACGCAGTTGTATAGGTAATTGAATTTTAAAAGTTTTATGCCTACCTATATTTATATTTTATATTTTTGTAGTGGTAGGACTTTACTGCAGAGTCCGCCTGGGGAAGTACCACATCTTTGCCAGTTATTCAACCGCCAAGCAGTAGTGTGCAAGCATTACTGTGTTCTGGTTTGAAGAGCAATGTTACCAGAGAAATTACTGGGTATGAAGAGATTTAACATCTAATATCTCAGGGTGACGAGCGCAGTGCAGTGCGGCGCAGGATTGTGTTCGCAAGTTCACAATTCTAGCACTGCTACTGTTAGTGGCAGGCGTGACACTTACCATCACGTGAAAGTCTTGCTCGTCTCGTCACTTGACTGTATAAAAAAAAAGTATTAGAGTTCCCCTAACAGCACTTGTAAAAATAAATTATGCTTTGGATTGCAAATATTGTTGTGTTAACTTTTACGTCCTATATAGGCGCAACGTTCGTTTTTATGCATTTGCTTCGTGTTTTTAAAATTTTTTTTTTATTTTTTTTTTTTACATCTAATAAATATTGTCATTTCAACTTCCTGTCCAGTTTAGTCATACCATGAAATTTATTTCATTAAATGATAATCGCCGAAGTATTGTTTTGTATGTTCATATTATTATTATTATTATTTTACGTTACGCGATTACTTCGCCCGTTGTCAATTTATTTTGATGATTATTTTTTGTCTGGTAGGTGAGTACTTCAGAGGTGGTACCATATAGTTTTTTTGGAAATCAGTTCAGTAGTTAGGGTTTTAAACTCAAATTACAGGAATAAAATAAAATAACTAGAAAATATGAAGATGTCATCCAAGTATTCGAAATTGAAATCGGTTGTTTTTTTTAAAGGCGTATTATTTTTATTTGCCTTTATGTATGACAAAATTATTTTTGAGAAAAAAACCGACTTTATTGATACTTATTACCTTACCTTTACAATTTCTACTCAGGTATTTTTGTTTTTTTTTCCAATTAATGCTCTTTGCTATGAAGTAATTAAAATATTATTTTCTACTTTTTAGTTTAAGTTTGTACATGGTAAAGGTATAGTCTAGAAGTCAGTTATTGTAATTTTTTTCTAAAAAGTAATGTATTATTCATTGTCAGTGGATAGTAAGTGTGTTTTATATACGCAACGCGCCCAAGAGTATGTTGTGGATATGAACAAATTGTGTCAAGCACTAACCTGGTTAATGTCAAACAATATACTTTATGGAGATATAAGAACCCATTTAGAAAATGTCTACATTTTTGAAATTGTTCCTGAAGCGCCTGCGGATGGGGGCGAGCTTTATGGAGTTACAATAATAACGTCATCTCTGTATAATTATATTTTTTGTTTCTGTAGATTTTTCAAAAAGTGCTGTATCAATTTCGATAAAATGTATATATATGAATAATCGGTACATAATTGACGGAGTAATCGCGTAACATATTAAAAAAAAACATACAGTCGAATTGAGGAAGTCCTGGTTCTCAACCGTTAATGCGGTCAAATACCGCATTAAGTGAGACTATGGCTTCATAAAGGTTTCTTATTTTTCTAGGTCGTCGCATAGCCGAGCTGGAGATGGAAACGTTCGTAGCCCGGCTGCTGGAGAACTTTCAGATTGAGTGGTTCGGCCCACCGCCGAAGGTCGAGCAAACTACTCTCAACTATATGAAAGGGCCGTTCAACTTTATCTTCAACGATGCACCGAAATGACCACCAATATGTTAGTAGTACCAATAATACAGAAATAAATAAATATATATAAAGATATACATAACGAATATATAAGAGATAAGAGAGAGGTATATATAAGGGAGAGATAATATATAAGATTTATAAGAGATATATCAATATATAGGGGAAATAATTGTGTATAAAATATTGTAAGTTTTTGGTTGTGAGAAACGCTCCTTCGTAGTTTATAGAAAATATTGGCGGAAAACATAAAAAATATATACTTATGGGCAAAATGAATCCATGGAAAAAATAGTTATTTACAGAAATTTCTAAAAATTCTATAAATTTTAGATAAGTACAAAGAAAAAAAATTACAATACACCTCTATTTTTACACATTACAATAGTTTTATTCATTGAATTTTTACAAACTTAGCACGAAAATTTACTCACTTGTAAATAATATAGTTTGTAAGTTTGTAACGCTCTTAGTTTTGAAAAAATATTTTCATCACACTTGCTCGTAAAGTGGATCTTATTGCATCGGTTTTAGGCTCATAATCCAAGCTATTACGCACGCGTGCTTTTTACTTTATATTACGGCACATGGTGCTATAATAGGTATAACCCGGTAAAGTCAAGTTTGTACGTGACTGCAATTAGACGTACGTATACGAAGCACTCTTAATATAGCCGGGTAATACTTACAGTTTTTTTGTAATACCAACAAAGAGTTCTTATGCCGCTGATGTAAATGTCAACCTGCGCGCGCATTGCTGGTTTGGGCGCCATTTTCCGCAAATGTTTGTTGACGTTTTCGCTGTGTGGTTGATTATTATAAAAAAAAAAGTTTTTTCCTCGCAAGTGTGACGAAAACAGTCGAATGAAACTCTTGTGCTATGTTTCAATACACTCTCGGCTTCCTTATCGCGCTCGCCTGCGGCTCGCGCGCATAATACCGCCTCTAGTGTAATGTCCAACATAGCACACTTGTATCATAATGTACTATTATATTTTGAATATTTTTGTATGAAGTGATTCCACACTTATGGTATTTCTATGTTTTTAAAGCTTAAACAGGAAGAAAAATTATGACCTCCGGCAGGACTCGAACCTGCATACGAGCAGTCGCTATGGGTTTCCGTCCCAACTGCTTTGCCAATTAAGCTACAGAAGTCTCTGCCTAAGACGCCAAATTTCCGAACCTGTTATAAGCTACCAACTAAAGCGTTGGTGGCGCCATCTGTAAATTTTTGTAACACAAATATTTACCCAAGCCGAAACCGTTGCAGGTTCCAAGGCCTGACGAGAGAAGTCGCACTGGCTATACTATTTTGAATATTTTTGTATGAAGTGATTCCACACTTATGGTATTTCTATGTTTTTAAAGCTTAAACAGGAAGAAAAATTATGACCTCCGGCAGGACTCGAACCTGCATACGAGCAGTCGCTATGGGTTTCCGTCCCAACTGCTTTGCCAATTAAGCTACAGAAGTCTCTGCCTAAGACGCCAAATTTCCGAACCTGTTATAAGCTACCAACTAAAGCGTTGGTGGCGCCATCTGTAAATTTTTGTAACACAAATATTTACCCAAGCCGAAACCGTTGCAGGTTCCAAGGCCTGACGAGAGAAGTCGCACTGGCTATACTATTTTGAATATTTTTGTATGAAGTGATTCCACACTTATGGTATTTCTATGTTTTTAAAGCTTAAACAGGAAGAAAAATTATGACCTCCGGCAGGACTCGAACCTGCATACGAGCAGTCGCTATGGGTTTCCGTCCCAACTGCTTTGCCAATTAAGCTACAGAAGTCTCTGCCTAAGACGCCAAATAAAAATAATAAAATAATAAATAATTTAATTAAATAATAATAAAATAATAATAAAAATAATTTTTCTTCCTGTTTAAGCTTTAAAAACATAGAAATACCATAAGTGTGGAATCACTTCATACAAAAATATTCAAAATAGTATAGCCAGTGCGACTTCTCTCGTCAGGCCTTGGAACCTGCAACGGTTTCGGCTTGGGTAAATATTTGTGTTACAAAAATTTACAGATGGCGCCACCAACGCTTTAGTTGGTAGCTTATAACAGGTTCGGAAATTTGGCGTTTAGGCAGAGACTTCTGTAGCTTAATTGGCAAAGCAGTTGGGACGGAAACCCATAGCGACTGCTCGTATGCAGGTTCGAGTCCTGCCGGAGGTCATAATTTTTCTTCCTGTTTAAGCTTTAAAAACATAGAAATACTATTATATTATGCTTATATAAATTAAAAAACAGTCTGAAACCTCAAAAATCGAATCACGATATGCGTAACTGCCATATTTTTGTGTCTCCACACTTTTATGTGGTTTTCTATGTTTTTAAAAGTTAACAGTAAGAAAAATTATGACCTCTTTCTGTCTCTCTTCTGTTTAAGTTTTAAAAAAGCATATAAAAATAATAATAGCATAATGTTGTGTATGTTGCCTAATGTTACCAATAATGTCATCAAACCATGAAGAAAGAACAAAATAATGGTGCTACATGTAAGTAATATCAGCGACAATAATAAGATGAAAAAACGCACGGAAAATAACTCACGGATTTTGAAGACTATTTATGTTGAGCGCTGACTCTCCACTCGCTTCAGTCATACTCTGCCTTAGCGACATGCGAGCCGTACGATACGACAATACAAACTTCTAATACATGTGCGTGTTCTCTTTTTGTCATGCAGTAATTAGATTCGCTATTTCTATTTTCCGGCAAATGTAATATGCATACTTTTAGCTAGGTAAGTATGCTTGATTGTGTCGTCTTGTTAATTTTGATCGAATTGCAAGCGCTGGGCCCGTCCATTCCATTATCACCGTCGCTGGGTAATATTATCTAAGAGGTTATTAAAATTAAATTAAAACCATATTCTATGTTAACTTATTTAATGCACAATTATTTATAATTTGATGAAGTTATGACTATTTACAAAGAAAAGTTATCACTCTCATAAATATTTTTAAATAATATTTATTACACCTAAAACTTGAGGCATGCGGGCGGCACATTTACTATGACACTAGGGCTGGGCTGGGCAGGGCTGGCAGCCTACACGAACTTCCTTCTAACTAACATTTAAAAAGTGTATACATAAGAGTTTTTATCACTTGAGATCTTTAAAAATAAAGTTAAAAGGTCCCTTGATGTAATTGATTGAAGTCGAGTGCACCCTCACTGGAGGTCCAACCCACTCCACCTGGAAGTTGGTCATTAGATGCGTCAGAAGTGTTTCAATCTCCAGCTCTGCTATACGACGTCCTGAAAAAAGAACATACTTAATTTTTGTGGAACGTACCTTTTTATGTTTTATTTTCATTTCCATATCTATACGCATGCTACTGTACTCACTACCGAATTTCATAATTCCTTGTATTGTATAACGACTAGATAAGAAATTATTACAATGACGATCCGACTAAAAGCTGATCCGCCGTAATACAAAACGGCTCCGTTATTAAAATAGCTAGCCAGAAAGTATGTAATATTTCGCTCGCAGGGTTTGCAAGTTGTAGTGGCAATGGGCAGGCGACATTGTAAAAGTCGCGGGCAAATGGCAGGTTGTCCTACAGTGTGGTGGTCTAGGTGGGAGGCCTCCGTTCAGCAGTGTACCTCTCCGGGCTGATAATGATGATGATGTAATATTTATGGTGATTTCTTCAAATGGGAAATCTTCGGCGCAATTTACCGGCTGATTGGCTCCACGAGAGGTGAAAAGTTGTGGTCTAATTCTTTGAGAACTACTACCGTAAGTATAATGTACCTATTGTATATTTTAATCAATCATACCGACACAACTACGCACGCCGAAACCAAACGGGCTGTAAGCGAATGGGTGCGCGTTTTTATAGCTAAGAGGGTCATCCTTTTCAGATAGCCATCTTTCTGGTATAAACTCTTTGGGCCGAGGAAAATATTCGTCCATCAAAGACATCTCATGCTGACAAAATACCACCTGCATCTAAAAGAAACAAGAAACAATTGAGTCATTTGAGGTTATTCGGGGTAATGCGGAAAGATCATATTGCTGCATTTTATTATTTTCGAAACTTGTGGTTTTAGTTGTTTTGAAAAGAAGAATAGCCTCAATTCCAGCAACGATTCAGTATACTGCATGCCCGGCTATCTCTCATGCGCATCCCAAAAATTTTGAATATATATAAAATCACTGAATTTTTTTAGGAAAAATCGTAATCTGTTTCACTACTGAAAGCTACGGCATAGAAAAAATTATATTCTGATCCAAGCAAGTTTTCATTCACAAAAATTTACAATATCTAAAATCTAATTTTTAGGTGCAACGACCCGGTAAAACTAGTTTAAATCAATATAATATTTTAACTGAGCCTTTGTAACGTTATTCTTAGCGATTTCACCGATTGCGTTTTTACAAAAAGATAATATGCAGTGATTATATATATTCAAAAAAATGGTGAAATGCTCGACGGGATGCGGTGCACAGTGATCTGGGCCTTTCACAGTCAGAGTACTTACATTGCTTGGAATTTTGTACCCCAACACGTTATATTCTTTACCAGTAACTCTAAAATTTCCTGATACCACGGAGTACAATCTCATGGCTTCTTTTATACAAGCCTTCAAATATTTTTTCTTCTCTTGCCCAGAAAGAATTTCCACTCTGAGTTTATCCTGTTTCTCTGTGTTTGTTGCCAAAAGGTATAGTGTCGACGTCACTACATTAGAAGACTGAAAGAGAATAACAATTTGAAACTAAGTTAATATTTTAAGGATACAATTTATCTTAATATATTTTTCTTACTGTATCAACTCCAGCGAACAACATATCTGAAGCCATAATAAGGGCATAATCTTTATTTATTTCCAACAACTTTTCCAATATGCCCTTTTCATCATCTGTTTTAGATTTATTCCTTAGTTCTTTCATACCTTCATCGAGAAAGTATTTTGATACTCTGGAAAATATGAAGTATCCGTAACACATGTTATTACATGTTATACATATATAAATAGGTACATACCAAATAATTAAAAGCACGTTTACTGTACAAGCAACATCAGCGGAAACCATTTTCCACCCACTACAAGATTATCTTTGTTAACAAGCGAACTGGTGATCTGCTCGCTATATAATCGTCAATTATAATAATTACATAATATTATAAATATATTTTCAAGTTACCTACCTTTCTTGTTCTTCGTAAAGTTTCATCGCTTTCTTAAAAGTCGGAGTCGCATAGTGTTTCCATAGACTTGGCTTGAAATCTAATTCTTCTACTACCGTAAAAAGATCATGAACGATTTGTATCATTTTTTTAGCGGGAGAATCTTCCGGAAGTTTGGGATCGAGGCAGTTTAGCCGACAACCCAGTGCTATTACGCCTATCGACTCTAAGGACCACAAGTTCATCTCCATATCGAACGGGTTCGTCAACCGGTTGTTTTCGTCTCTTATTGATTTAAGTCTGAAACAATAGACTTGGATCATTAATGGACATGTATATCGGTATCAGTATTTTATATTTACTTAGATTTATTTTCTAGTTTATAAGGTTTTATGGGTTATGTGATGGTTATGTGATTGTAATATTTATTTATTTTATATCACTTTCACTTTGAGTTTCGTTATCACAAAAATATGAATATTTCAGCAAGTAATAATATATTTCGAGCTTTTTATGTTATGAGATTGCATAGCATGCATTTTCTTTATTTACCCCTTACGCGGCTCAGATTAAGTGCTATCTATAAGTCTATTTTAGTAGCCCAAGATGCTATTCCCTGAAATACGAGTCCTCCCAAATTTTTGTTTTAAAAGCTAGAAGTAGGTTTTGAGATTAGCTATTTATTATCGTACTTGCAGTTACGCATTTATTGATGAATAATAGGGTTGTTCACCTCACTCGTCCTATGACGTCTCATCCTTCGTATTAAGATACTGTTTTGTACTATACCTTGCGACAGTGTCACGAGCTACTTCGTCAAGAGATGACGTATACAGTTTTATAGTTTTTGGTTGCAACAGCACAGGGTTGACCGCTGAGCGGAATTTTTTCCACGCTTCTCCATGGCTGGAAACAAAATGTTTTTTTAAATTAATTTTGCTCTTTTCGGTTGATTTTGAAATGTTTCCAAAAAACAACGAATAAATAGGTGAATGTCACAGCAATGAGGGCTATCGCATTTAAAAATCGCCGTTAGAGGCGATAGTGTATTATACGAGTGAGGCACAGAGTACCTTGGAGTGAGGTCTCCGACCTCTGAAATCTCTTACTGTCACTGTATATATTCCGGCTTTTTTGTACGTTTAATAGGAATATTTTGCAACGAGTCTTTGTCACGGGCTTAATTATAAATATTTTGCAATACTCGAGGTTTGGGTTAATTAATTCAGTGATTTTAAAAAGGAGCTAAGAAAAAGAGGTGGAATAATTAAGCGGGCTGAAAGGACAGCTAATTCAGAGATTAGTATGTGATAAGTCCCTGGTCCCTGTGCGTTTACTGTTTACAAACGTATTTTTAAAAGTCGATATCAGCTAATCAGCTATACTTTAGGACCTTACTCGCCAGTGGTGCCAACTAGTGAGCATAAAAATGGTAGCCCTCATTATTAAGTGATGACAGCTTGCAAGTATGTACAACATAATTTGAACAAACAAATAATTAACAAATTAAATACTTAATAAATTAAATTAATTAATTAAAATTTTACTAATTTATATATTATCTTGAATGTAAGATAAGTAAACCAAGATAATAGAAAAAAGACGAAAGAGAATGAATAATAAATCTAACTCAGTTATGAGGCCTGTCGGGTGGTTGGGAGTTACGTTTTCCTTATGGTGTTTTCTGTAATATTCTAAACTTTTGAACCCAGGACGATGTGGGAGCCAATTTTCACCATGCAGTATCTAAAACCAGAAAATATAGAATTACGAAGCTGGATAAAAAAATTAACTTTAAAAAAAACTAGGTGCATAAGCATACAGATTGGAAGTTCGAGCATAGAATGCCATTTAAGATGGCCAGCCAAGGCATAACACCCTGCCAAAAAGTGTCATCGGAAACATTACTATATTTTGGCAGAGTTGTGTATGCGTTCATACTTACGGGAATTTGGTTAACTAGTTTGTGAAAGCATTTTGAAAAATGATCTCTGAGTGTTTACGTCGTCCCCTGCTAAAATTGTATCGGCAAATTATCGCCACTGGCATCTCTAACGGGAAGAGAAGCGAGTATTAGGGAAACGGTCCCAAAAACAGAATGCTGGTGGTTAATGACACAAAACATTTGAAAAGCGCGAAAAAAACTTTTCGAATTTTCTCTTCTTTCCTCCATTTCCTCTCCTTTTTAACCGACTTCAAAAAAGAAGGAGGTTCTCTGTTCGACGGTAAGTATGTTTTTTATTATGTATGTTCACTGATTTCTCCGTCAATTATGGACCGATTTTGAATTTTTTTTTTTATTTGTAAGGGTATACTTCCGAGGTGGTCCCATATTGATTTGAAATGGTTTGTTTTTATTTTAAAAAAGGTACTTGTTTCCCAAGAAATTCTAAAATGTACAGTGTTTTTTTTATTATCAAAGCCTCGGAATTTCAATATACGCGACTACGCGACGCTCTATGTGAGACAATCTGCTTAAATATTAGAATAATAAATTGTTACATTTCTACCGTCAGCATTATTTTTATGTATTGTATCACAGTAATCAAACGACCACGCAAACGGCCTTCCGGACGATTCGGACGGATGTGGACTTGACTCTTAGAAAAGTTAAACCCAATTTGAGCAAAATAGAGAGGAATGGAAGGAACGGAGACCTTTGCCATGCAGTACATACAGCACTACGCTGAGTTGAAGCCATTTTTGTGACAGCAACCCAGGATTGTTAGTTAATTTATAGATCAATTACTACTGATTACTTGATTACTGATGTTACAAAATATATTATATTTATTTCCTTCTCTCTTTCCTTCTTTATTTCCTCCTTTCTTTCTTTCTTTTTTCCTCCTTTCTTTTCTTCCTTTTTGTCCTCGATGCTTTCCTTCTTTCTATATTTCATTCTATCTTTATTTCCTTCTTTCTTTCTTTATTTTCTTACTACTTTCCTTCCTTCTTTATTTCATTATTTCTTTCTTTCCTCCTTTCCTTCCTTCTTTCTTTATTTATTTCCTTCTTGTTTTCTTGCTTTCTTTCCTTCTTTCTTTCTTTCTTACAGTGCATGTTAATATTAATTTATAATCAGTAATCACCAGCAACAATATAACCACTTATATCGATTTCGGGAACGTTTCCTTACACTCAGTATGTTACTCAGAGCCAAAGTGAATACTTATACCGGTTTAAGTCTGGTGGACATGTTTACTATTTTATAGGGCCCACATATTATAAATAAAATAAAAGAGCAATATTTACTTGAGCTGAGCTTTCCGGATCAAAAAGAAATATGAACGGCGCAACGTTGAGAAACCTATCCAGTTTCACTATCGGTCCGTAGGTCTTATAAAGAGCCTGAGTGAGCTGTGGACCAACCAGATTGTAGAGGGAACCTGAAATTGTATACTCGTTACTAGTGAATCCTTTATTAATTACCTAATAGACGGGGCTACACGGAACGGTATCTATTTCTAAGCTGAAAAGAATTATAACCATATTGTGAACAAGTTTATGGACCAAAACAAAAATAGCTTTTGGTCCTTTAACTTGTTATTGTGGTCGATTCTGGCGGTTTTAGTTGACAGTTCTAAGCTAACTAAAGTATTGCTGTCACTTGTTTACTAGGCATGTTAGGTAAGGACAGCAATACTTTAGTTAGTTTAGAACTGTCAACTAAAACCGCCAGAATTGGCCACAATGTGTCTTATGCGTGTGAAATTGCGAAAAAAAATTTGGACCATGATAGTCGACACAAGAGTCTGTTTTTATGCATTGAAGTGATGAGACAAGGGATACGTTTCCAGGTGGCAAGTATCACGTCTGCCCATAACAGTAGCAGTGCCAGAATTATAAATATATAGCAACAAAATGCCGTCATGTGTCATAAACGAACCACAATCGTAATAAAAACCTAACGTGCAGATAAAACTTTCACACGTTAGTTTCACTAAACTTCAAAGAAACGAGTAAAGCCATGTGACATTTTGGTGTATTCCGGTCCGATTCCATGAAGAGATACCAAATGGGATTAGTTGTATTTGACCTAGCTCCTCCTTTTAAGAAGTAGGTACTTCTTAAAAGGAGGTATGAGAAATTTGTGTCAATTCATAATGCAATAGTGTAATAATAACTACCTAGTATCTAAGTTGTAGTGTGCGCTGTGTGACGCGCGGTCTGCGCGGGAGAGATGCCAAGGCCATTGCGATTGGATTTCGTTCGACGAAAATTTTAAAGGGTTTAGTATTTCCTGGCGCGCGATATTAACAGACAAAATCTATGAACTGTACAGCATTTTTGAGTTCTTTTTTCACAATACTCCATTAAATTACATGTTCCAGGTATTTCTGTTTAATTTGAGCTTTCCGAGTTCAATTACATTTTTGTAGTGGTAGGCCTTTATTGCAGAGTTCGCCTGAGTAGTGTCAAGCCAAGCAGTAGTGTGCAAACATTACTGTGTTTCGGTTTGAATGGCAATGTTACCAGACATATTACTGGGCATAAAGAGATTTCACATCTTATAATCTCAAGGTGACGAGCGCAGTGCAGTGCGGCGCAGGATTTTGTTCGCAAGTTCATAATTCTGGCACTGCTACTATTATGAGAAGGCGTGACGCTTACTACCAGGCAAACGTCTCGATCGTATCGTCAATCAATTCTATTGATTTTGTATGCACAAAATGTTCAACAATGTTTAATGTTAAATGTTTTGTATTTTGTTTTTTTTTTACATTTTGGAACAGCTGGTTTTTTTCGTGAATTTTCAAAAGTCGTCGAACGAAAGTTGTATTTTGTGTACAACATGCTCACGACCGCTACCTAGCCGATTAAATAGCACCGTAAATAATTTTTAGTTTGGGACTTTATTTTCTTACTATAGTTCTGGGTACCTCTGCAATGGCCATAGATAGCCGTTACCTCTTACTATCACAAGAACATCATTTTCATTCTAATGCTGGCTACTAAGAAAAATAGGTTACCTCCAGGCATTACATGAAGCAGAGGTCCGATAACAGGGAGGCTGCTTGGTCCCGGGATGTCCCGCCATGATTTAAATGGTGTGTCCGCTTTCACTTCTACAGCTTCAGAAGTTATTAGTCTCCTGAAACCGGCAACATTACGAGGTTACGTGCAAAGGTATTAGTAAGCTGAACGGAGGTCATTGAACTTAGCAATGTAAGCAAATTTTACTATGCGACCAGCCCTGAAATCGCGTATAAAATAGTACATTACGATACAAGTGTGCTATGTTGGTCATTACACTAGAAGCGGTATTATGCGCGCGAGCCGCAGGCGAGCGCGATAAGGAAGCTGAGAGTGTATTAAAACATAGCACAAGAGTTTCATACGACTGTTTTCGTCACACTTGCGAGGTTTTTTTTTTTTTGATAATAATCAACCACACAGCGAAAACGTCAACAAACATTTGCAGAAAATGGCGCCCAAATCAGTAATGCGCGCGCAGGTTGACATTTACTTCAGCGGCATACAAACTCTTTGTTGGTATTACAAAAAAACTGTAAGTATTACCTACCCGGCTATATTAAGAGTGCTTCGTATACGTTTGTCTAATTGCAGTCACGTACAAACTTGACTTTACCGGATTATACCTATTATAGCACCATGTGCCGTAATGTAAAGTAAAAAGCACACGTGCGTAATAGCTTGGATTATGAGCCTAAAACCGATGCAATAAGATCCACTTTACGAGCAAGTGTAATGAAAAGTTAGTTGTTCTATATAACAGCTGCTTTTTGCTGTTGTTTATTTTATTTTATTTTATTGAAAGGTACTGTTACAGGCTATCTATATTAAGAATATGATAATTATGATGATAAATAGAGCACTGCGTACTTAGTCCAATTATAACCGTACAATAATTGTTTAGTATACTTAATTAATATATACAATACAATACAAAAAAGTTTATTCATAACAAAAACACAGATACACATAAAAACAAACAAATTACACAAATATACACAATAACAAACAAAAATACTAAATATTATAGACACAAACAAAACGGATTGTACAAAAATATAAAAAGAACACTGAAATAATGAAAAATGCATAAAAAGGTTAAAATGCATTGATGCAGTGTATAATATATATTATAATTATTAATTTATAATAATCATTAGTCATTAGGTGACAGAAAACAAATTACTCACCGAAAAATATATTTTCCTTTTGTTAAACTTGATACGGGACGTATTCTCAAAATTTCCATTTTATTTAGCATGAAGCTATTTTACCTCTCACGATCTTTTTGGTTTTCATCGATATTCTATAGGTATCCAAAATTTATGTAAACATTTTATATATCATCATTAGTATCTGACGTTTTTATCGTGATTATTAATAGATTTTGCATTGTAATGATAAAGTTATCGAATCGCAATAACGTTTATCGAAAACTCTATAAAAAAATCTTGTTAATTAATCCGGTAAGAAATATTTCTAGGACGTATCGTTTGTTTGCTGAATGAATAAAGAATGAATACATTATGAATGAATAGAGCATGAATACATTAGGAATGAATATAGAATGAATACAGGTGAATGAATGGAATATACTATATTATAGTATAATAATAGAATATTTATAATATAACTATACTATATTCATTCACTAATATACTATTTATTCATTATTAATTAACTTCACGACACTGTAACAATCACGTCACTAATCACCAATAATCTACAATAATCATTAAACACAAGACACTAGCTCGATGTTAAACACAGACTACTTCATAATAGATAGGATTAATTAAGATACAAATAAGAAAATTAAGATTAAAAGAAATTATTTGTAAACACCGATTGGAACTACCTAAATTATCTGTGGTCTTGATCGTGTTCACGATCAGACTAATCTAGCAAATGTTGTTTTGAACATTGCCCTTGACCGCGCGGCGGCGTGGCGCTTGCTATATTTTGATACAAACGTAAACGTTTAGGTACCAGATTTGCGTAAACTCTATTGCTAGCCGCATAGAGTGTATTTTATTTCTAGTTTTATTGACGATCTTTAGTTATCTAGTTATTTACATTACGTCACATTTTGTATTTGCATGACAACCTGCGCCTTTCCAGTTATTTAATAATTATTGTATTCTAAAAGAAGAACCAACAGGTATTATACCTGTTGGTATTAATAGTATAGTATATATTTTAGTATTATATATCTTTGGTATTAATAAAATTTCTGACGTTTAATGACTATACAGTTTTAGGTATCGTTTCACAACTATTTCTAAAAATATACAATAAACGAGTAATACCTATACAGAGACATGATAAGTAGAGAAAAAAAGATTTTAATACTTAAGATAATTTATGTCCCACACAATTTTATCGGAAAATACAAAAGCATCATACAATATACAAATTTTTGCTCACATTATAATTTTATTGTAAAATTTATTAGTTTTTTCTAGGTAACAGACACAATACAACTTTACCATTAAATAAGTAATGACTTAAAATAATGTAATATGCCTACTGACAGAAGTTATTTGTCACGAGAAATAACGCGCCGTACAATAACAGCGCGGCGCCTGCTCTCGAACATCGTTACAATTCCCTGAACACTCATTAATTGTATACAAGCCTCATTTAACTTTTGTTTAAGTAATTCTAAATTAGATTTTAACATCTTTTGTGCGTACTAATAAGAAAAGTAAATAATTATGATAATTGAAATTATTTTTATAGTATTGTGGTTGTATGGTGACATTCTTTTAAAATAGAGGTACTCAACAGAACATACTTTCGGGTTGCGTTGGTGAACATTTAATGGTAGTAGTCACGAGAATCACGTATAAATATCTGAGTGATGGACAGATGACAGTGGACAGGATCTTTAATTTGTGCGTAGATAACTACAGCCCAGATTGGACTAAAAATTAATGTGTTCCTTGTCTTCTGAAAACTAATAACTTTCAGCTGGCAAGCAACAAATTCTTGCTGATCGTTTTTTTTATACATTAGACTCTATAATATTACTCTTTCATTTGGTCATTGCTACAGTTTCCACAAGTAGGAAGGTCTAAAAAAATTATGGAATTCTTCTAGATTGATAGGCTAGAAGAATTAACTAACTATTAATTCACCAAATATATTTTTTTATTTTTTTATTAAAATTAATTAATATTAAATAAAATTAATATTAATTAAAGTGAATATCAATTAAATTTAATTATTAATTTATCATTTAATTATTAATGAATTAACTATTTATTCATCCTCGGCCACACCCTTGCTTTGCATCAGGTTTCAGGTTAGTTATTTTAAAAATAGTGTATAAAACATGATTTCCTGATTGTAACGGCCTTACCTAAAATAATCTCGATTCTCTTAGTCACTGCTTAAACTTCTCTATCCTTTTCTAGCACGTGCAACTTCACGTCAGAGAGAAGATGGCAGAGCATCTTAAGCAGTGACTAACAGTTGAAAAGTTTTTTTAAGTAAGGCCGTAAATGTTTTAAAACAAATTGCCTCCTACTTTTCAACTTGTTTAACTATCTATATATATAAAAGAAAGTCGTTTTTGTTACACTATTTATAACTGAAGAACGGTTTAAAACATATTATTTGAATTATTGTAATAAATAAATCGCTTAAAATATTATGCTTATCATTTTACCTAACACAGCTAAGTACCTACCGATCTCCAAGTATTATTTTAAAAGCTCTCAGTAAGCAGCTAATAAATAAAAACAACTGCGAAAAAGAAAATAGACGCAACAGTAACTTGTGTGGCTTAAGGGTGCTAAGTGTGGATTAGGGTAGCAACATAATCCTACTTTCAAGGCGTTTGTTTGGGGCTCACACCGAGAGAGGGTCCAAATAAGATTCTGCTGATACGCATACATTTTGAATTAGGTGAAGAAAGAGGGTTCATTATGGAACCGACAAATAATAGTGGCTATATTATACTTATCCGATAAATATAGCGTTAGTTACGTGAGTGGATAACAAAAATAATTCAGATCCAATAACTGACAAGCGCTAGTTGTTGTTTTTAATAGCTCCAGGCCATGGATACTAGTCCTACAGCCGAATACATATTTCTTCACCGATCCTTCTTTCATCTTCCTCCAGGTAATGTAAGTAAATGAGTCGTAGTCACAATCCAAATCACACACAGTAAGTCATGGTCAAGTCCAATCATGCCCTAGTAAAGTCGTGGCAACTTTACTACAAGCTTCTTCGGAGTTTTGGCAACAACACGAAAAGACACGTTTCACTACATTATATCACTTGCCTACACTCTTGCTTTTAAATCAGCACTTAATGAATAAAACGCCACCATTTTTATGCATTAACACTCGAAAAAACACAAGTTTTAGAAAATAATACAATGGAGCGACATGATTTCCTCGCGTTCCCGCCAAAACTCCGACAAGCGCTAACGATTCTGGTGTTGCCCTGTAAAGTTGTCAAAAAAAACTATATTTTAAAGATACTCTTTGGTGCCTTGGCACCACGACGAGATGCTGTGGCAGTTTGTCGAGGAATCTTCTAATGGTTTATCTAACCATAAAATTTTATTTGCCTTATGTTCTTTTTCGATTTCTTTCCCTCAGATACAGTTTCCCTGGAGAGACATACTTTTAGAAAAGTTGCGCTTTAAAAGTTTTTTAAATCCATATTTTGTATTTTATTATGACTATTATTCCCCTAAGATAGATACACTTTCCCATGCGAACCAAACTGAGAAAAAATAACTCACTTGATCGCTTTTTTTTTTAAATATCTGGTTTCCAAATTTTGCCGGCCCTACAGACAGGTTCGTTTTTATACTTTTTAACCTTTCTACATTAAATATTTTCTTTATTGTTGTGTATAAACAATCGGGTATTTCGTTGTCGTGTAAAAGCATTAAATTATTGAAAAGATTTAGATCTAAAGTTGTTTGTTTGATGTAAGAAATACTTCTTAATGATGAATAACCCTGAAAACGCCATATTTTATTACAAACAAAAAAATTCAGTCATCGGCAAAATAATGTGGTTCCAATACTTAGTTACCTACGCTCTCGCGAAAATTGATTTGCACAAATGGATTTGCCTACATTCCGTTCTCATGATAACATTCCGTTCGCTGTCGCAGCGGAAATAAGAAAGGCGTTCTGACGAAGTATACGAGACGAAGTAGACAATATATTCCTTTACTTTTTATCAATATTTGGCAAAATTATAAAAGTTACTGCGATCAGGTTTAATAATGGGTTATATAATATTTTATTTGTTTAAAGATTTGCGTTTGACTACTAGCTCATCTGTCTACGATGGAACACGCTTGCTTGGAAGAAACCGATTCACTCGCAACTTAAAAACATCGCTTAAGAGTAGACAAGTTGGTCACTTCTCCATAGAAACGCGGTAGTATATTAACTACCACTATGTAATTTTGTAGGTCCAAGACTAAGTATTATATCGATTAATCTCTTCATTATCTAGGATTGTAAATTATTACGAAAGTAAAAAGTTAATAAAAATGAAAGTTATGAGCCAGGAAACATCTTGTATTTTAGCTCAATTTTAACGCTACATTGGACGTAAATAAATAACATAAAGAATACGAAAACTCTAAAATAATTTATCTAGCGGCATAGTTTAGTCCATAAACATTTCAAATAACTTAAGTTGGAATAAATTAACTCAGTGTTTATTCAACCACATTACTGCAGCCAAAGGTCGACAAAAAAATAATTTGCGCGCTCATTTATATTTTTCTTTCTCCCTTTCTCACAGTTTGTTTGATGAAGAGAGCATGCTTTTTAGCCGCGCCCACCGATGAGTTCGAGCCGTCAACTTGTCGATCCTTAACACCGTTTAATGAGATTCAGTTTTTTTTAAATTAAGTATTTGATGAGACATCCAGGTTAAAAAATTATCTGGGTGTCTCATCAATTACTTACAAAATTAAATAATGCAATAATCCAACAATGCAACATAGATTACGCGAAAAAATTATCAGCTGTTCCATACAAAAAGTTCATCGACCTTGGGCAAAATGTATGGAACAGCTGTTTTTTTTTAGCGATTTCAACTTTAGCCCCACAGTAAAAGTTGTTTGTTTTGATGTACAGAATATGCCCTTAAAAGGATGCTAACTGATTAGAAGTAACCCTGTATAAATAATGAGTGGTCAGCTCTAATGGTAGAGTAAATGTTCCACGCGAAGACTTTTGACCCTGACGGTTGCTATTATAGAATAAAAACCGAGACCGACACTTTAACGAGTCATCCACCCACTAATCACATCGCCTGTCATGTTGATAAATTACTCACGCATTGTATAGCCTCAACATTGTACATTTATTTGTAAAAAATCTTGTTTATCGATATTTCAACACTACCAACATTCACATTGCAAAACTAGAAATTTGCAATTACCAATTTTTGCAATTTAGAGAAAAATATCTGTCTACACTGTACTGCAATGAAAAAAAAAAAAATTGACTACGTTTTCACAAATTGTTGACACGATATACTTTTAAATATTCATACACGTTCACAAGAGGGAAATTCGTCAATGGAATAACTTTCAAACAAATTATCCCAAGTTCCATCGAACATTTCTTTGCAAACTCTCCTTTGAAACGACATTGCAGCTGCCGCAGTTTTTATTCGTTTTGTCGAAGGAAGGTGCCATCTGAATTGTAAATGCCGTCAAGGATTGCAGTCTTTAGCTCAGACAAACAAGCTTTGTGACCTGGATTCTGCATTTTAAGCAGCGATATTGCATTAAGCATGAATAAACATTTTTCCAATAGGAAAGCTATTCGATTTTATTCGATAGCAGAAAGTACCTAATTGAATTGAAAACATCTCGACTAAATAAATGAAAGCTGCTTACACCTACCGTAATTATGGTATGTATTTTATTTTTATATCTTTGGATACATTTGCATCTTTTCTGTATTCTGCTACGCTACTATATACTAGTATAATACTATTTTTTTACGAAAGTATCTTCTGCCTACGTATCTTTTACGTATCTTATAAAGTATCTTTGATTTGACAACTAAATGTTTTAATTTTTATTTATGCATCGTATACAAACATATACTGCTCACAATTTCGTTACTAAAAAACTTTAAAAAAAAGAAGACATTAAGACATTTTTAAAGATTGTAACTGTTAGAAAAAAAACAGAAATTTACAGGTGGCGACATCAACGCTTTAGTTGATTGGCATATACAGTTTTTTTTTTTTAATTTTAATAAGAACATTATTAACCGTTTAATTTTTTATAAACTTACTATGAGTATTATGACGGGTAGGACAGATAATAATTTCTAATTGGTAAAGCAGTACCTAAGCCTAATTGGTAAAGCAGTTGGGACGGAAACCCAGAGATTGCTTGTATGCGGGTTCAAGTCCTGCCAGAGGTCATAATTTTCATACTGTCTATGCATACAAAACATAAATACCAAAAGTGAAAAAAAAAAAAAAAAAAAATATCTCTTAAAAAAATAGTCTAGCTGACAAAATATCTAAAATTACTAAAATGTTGACAGAAAAATCATCTAATCTCATCTAAAAGACTGCAACAAAAGACAACATGTTTTTAGTTAGTTTAAAAATGTCAACTAAAACCTCGAGAATATTAAATGTATTATGTTTTTAATTTTTTTATTCGTGCCTCTGTCGCAAACAATGTTCCAATTATTCTGATGATGACTGCTCACAATAGAGGGGTTACATGAATGTGTCCAACTGATAAAGGGAATCAAATCCGAATAGACCCCTCGATCGAAATTGCTGTCTGACTCAACTGTCTGACTGAAATCAACGGATTGTTGGGACAATAATAGGCGGCGATTTTCATCTTCAGTGTGAATTAAATGGAACCCAGTGGATTATGAGACACGACAATAAAGGAAACCTTTTATTTGCATTGAGTTGAAAACAGTGGTAATAAACCTATATATTTTTGCAGTATTGTTATTTTTTTAGATAATCTTGTGTGATAGTAAGCGAAGATGATATCAAAAATTGACTGCCTTATAACTCAGTTGGTAGCATGTCTGCCTTCAGAGCTTTAGGGCGTGGGTTCGATCCCCACCCAGGGCAAACATTTATGGGACGAACATAGATGTTTGTTCTGTGTCTGGGTGTAGTATATATTTTAAGTATGCCTTTACAAAAAAAAATATATCTAAGTATTCTCTCAGCTATCTGGTTTCCAGATTTTTTTCAAAAACGAATACCTATCTACTACATATTTTTTTTTTTTTGTTTTAATCGTTTTTACATACTTTTGTGACGTCACTCAATCGCTGTTATTTTTATTCCATACCATGTTCTGTGTGTATAAATAGCACTAAAACACTCGCACAGGCCCTGGGGTCCTTTTTGTTGTAAGCTACATCAATAAAATAGAGTGATGCGTGTTGTCACGACAGCTGCGCAACGCAGAATGAAATAAAAATGGACGCAGTATTGCACATTCATGGAGCGTTCGGTGCATCCAAACGGCGTGGATCACGTTTTTCGCATTCACGTTCACTCCAAAGACGCCATCCCGATACATCCAAATGGCGTGGCGTGTTGGACTTCAATCCGTTTGGAAATCCAAACTTGGACGCCGTTTTAAAAATGGATGCCGTTTTCGACATTCACGGACAGATTTTGGAATGCTGCCACGCCATTTGGAAGGTTGGACGGTGATTTTGCCTCTGTCTTGTACTAGTCCAGAATCGACCCTAATATCTAATGAAAGTTTACCTTCACCAGCCGAGATACGGAGTAGGTATTTTAGTTTATCCTAGTCCTAGTTACGGGCCGCGCTAGCCGGCATTAATGAAAATTCTATCAATATACATGTTTTTAGACTGAGAATACTCAAAAAGACAATTTAAATAGGCGTGTAGGAAATCAAACCACATTGCATCGTAATTAGATCAATTTGAATGTGTTGCGAAATTGCATTTCGAACGTTTTACTTCAAATGCGCGACCAATGATTGTCACTTTTTCGTCGTAGTTTCTATAAAATTTTCTGTGAAACTGGCGACAGCGGTTTTCCATACAATTGCTTACGACATTCTTTTGGCAGCCGTTCTACCTAAGAAGTAGGGCCTTCGCTTTTCTGTGGACCTAGCACACCATACTTTTCAGTTCATTTGACGATCTCCATGGCTCAGTGGTAGCGCGTTTGCTAAATCACAGTCGATCCCTGGCCATGCAAAAGTTCGAACACTATATTTAAAAGCTAGAGTTATGAAATGTGGTGAAGTCAAGAGGTACTTAGGTAGCAGAACAGCCCGGCTATACTCATTCGGATTTAATATTTTGCAAAATTCTTGTCAATTTAAAAGCTAACACAGCTCCGCGATAATTTTATTGAAAATACGTAACTTTTAATGAAAACAGAGAAACTTTTCGAATAAACACGAGTTATTTATTGATTGGATTGAGTTTACACTTCGCTGGAGATCGGGTCTCGTGGTGTTGGTTTGATTTTTCGCTCGGAAAAACCTTCCTAATGTAATCAACTTGTTCAAATAACTTTACTGATATACTCTGGTATGAACTTCCAGTAGGTTTGTATTATATTTATTGATTACAAGAATAAGGGGGCAGGGCGTAGTACTAGAAAGTTGTAACCCTCGTAAGTTGTAACCTCCGTAAGTTGTAACCCTCGTAAGTTGTAACCCTCTTAAGTTGTAACCTTCATAAGTGGTAACCTTCGTAACTTGTAACCTTCGTAACTTGTAACCTTCGTAAGTTGTAACCTTCGTAAGTTGTAACCTTCGTAAGTTGTAACCTTCTTAAGTTGTAACCTTCGTAAGTTGTAACCTTCGTAAGTTGCAACCTTCGTAAGTTGCAACCCTCGTAAGTTATAACCGTCGTAAATTTCGAACCTTTGAAGGTTGTACACTTCAAGTCATAATATTTTTTTCAGGCACTTTACAGTATGTATTCGACAACGTTTCAACGTTTGAGAGCCAGCTCCAATTACAAGCTGTGTGGATGTGTTGCGATTGCGACGCCTGCATACGGTCGCGCAATTTTGTTCAGAACACTCTCCCGGCTAATGATTTATCGACACATAGTTACCTTGACACGGGACCGCAAGAAAAATGGCTCAAACAACTCGTTCAATATAAATTCCACTTGTGATTGACAAAGAAAAACGACCGCCTGCCAACGTAAGCACGAATAACATAGGTAGGTAACCGTTTTTTGCAAAAGAAAATTCGAATTCATTCATAAGGCAACGTTATTTTGGTTGAAACGTCTTGCTCTGGAATTGCCCTTGAGACTTTGAGAATAAATCTTACTGATAATATTGTATTAGCATTAAATGTACTTGGCTCATGAGTGTATCTGCTTAATCTTTGCTGTTCAGTCAGACTAATCCTATAGAGGGTTTCGCATAACGGATCTACTAACCAAAATAAGTATAATTATGGATCAATCAGTAACCCCCCTACCTCCCTTTAAGGGAGAGGCCTTCGTCCAACAGTGGACGTCTTCCGGCTGTTTATGATGAGTAATCTGGTTCCCATATAATACAAGCTTTGCTTAGGGGGGTGTCACTCCGCAGGTACGTTCGGCCGCCGCGCCTATTGGGTAGGCCAATGGCAGGGCTGGGATCAGTGGCCGTTTGCACGCTAGGCACGTCGCGCGTAATTAAACATCTTTTCTGTTATTTTTGCATCGAACAAAGACTTCTAAACGTTTTAATCCGTATGAAAGTTAGTTTTGTGCTTACAGTTGTTATAAAAGGCAGAAGAAGGAATCTTTTTTTTTAATTCTGTCTATTTTGTTGTATTTAAACCGTAACATAAATACTCTGTAACTGTAGTAGATGCATAATAAATAAATAAAAAAATAAAAAAAATTAGGGGACATTTTACACACAGCGCCATCTAGCCCCATACTAAGCAAAGCTTGTATTATGGAAACCAGCTTAGCTGATAGAATACTTGTATACATATTTTTTTTCGTAAATACATACTTAAATATACATATTACACCCAGACACAGAACAAACATCTATGGTCGTCACATAAATGTTTGCCCTGGGTGGGGATCGAACCCACGCCCTACAGCTCTGAAGGCAGACATGCTACCAACTGAGCTATAAGGCTGTCTAAAATGAAATAATGAAAACGAGGTTGTTACACATAGGCAACATGACATAGGTAGGCATTTTAGGGTGTCTAAAGGAATTAATAGAATAAGCGTTAGTTTTTTTTTGGTATATGACATTCCAATTAAAGGAGAATAACAGTAATTTATTTTTTAATGTCTAACTATCTGTATATCCCGCGTTATGATATTTTTCAGTAATAACAATATAAGGCGTTTAGCAGTTTAACGGTTTCCTTTTTTCCTAAAACTTAAAAATCTACTTTTAATTTTTTTACTTCCCGTACCGCGATACTAATGCTTAGTCCCGATTTTATTTTTTGAATTTAAGTACATGTCCCGAGTTTCTGAATATGTATCCATAAAGATCGGTTTTAGATTTTCGATGGTGTTGGATCCAGTTGATAAACACCTAAGCCCGGGTCTAATGTGTAAGTGGACGCACGCTATCTTCCATTAGGGAATATTGAAACTTTAGCCACGGCGCGTGACGGAGGCCTATGCGCCGGGCTTTTAGCTTTATTACCCGTCTATGTTTGTTCAGCTAAAAGTATCCCAAAGACTGAATATTCTTGTTTACTCATTTAGGGCGACGGAAATCGAGGGAGTTACAGTCGACAGTGTGTTATGTATGGATGGGTTATACCTACGTAGCAATATTCACGTCGGCATACAATTTTTGTTTCTCTTATGCTGCGTGTAATGTATTTAATAATAATATATATATAATTACATTTCTTATGTATTTAGCGCGGTATTTGATACAGTACACAGATATGACCGGGTGTTAGCGCGCTAATAATAGGCTAGTGGCGTCGTTAGAGGTTTGGCGATATTCAAAGTCAAATGATAGTGTGGCCGCCCATGTAGCGTATGGTTTAGTGCATCATTTATTGCACGTTAATTATTCCGATAACTGGACGTAAAGCGTCACGCAGGTGAAGCCTTAGCATTACAGTTTATTTATTTGTCACAATCATAATATTTTTTTACGGGTTTTTACATTAATATCTGAGCGCTACTGTGGGCCGGATGACACGTTCAATTGTTGGTCCCAGTTGTTTGTCCTGGTTGTATTTCCATGCGAGAATCCTTCCGACGGCACGTTTACTCTGACGCTAGGGCTGACCACTCAGCTTATACGAACTTACATAAGGGATAATTTCGGCAATGAAGAAATAATGGTATCTAGAGCTATCTTGGTGCAGCATAAACCTATTGAAACAGCATGGAATACGAAAACACTCAAAACGGCGTACAATTAGTTTATTCGGCGTTGCAATATGAACAGAACATGATATAGCCGCAGCTAGCCGACTTATATTAACGCTTCCCCTCCAAAGAATTGACAGGCTTGCACGACGGAAGGAGGCGTGTCTTGGACTGCTTTGGCGGGCTCGTGGAGAGGCTGACGTCACAACCCGTTACACTATTCTCATAAATAACTACCTACTGCGAAATGGTAGAAAGCTGTCCAACGATAACGTAAAGGGTTAGGAGTTAGGACATTTTGGCCTAGCAGGTTCAACGATGTAGTGGAAAAATTTACCACCAGTGATGGGATGGGATATACTGAGATTCTAGCATTGTGTGAAATACGTATCACGTAATACTTAATACGTGAACGACTAAAATACATAAAAAAGCAGCGACAGTGATAATGGATTGGACGGGCCCAGCGCTTGAAAATCGTTCAAAATTAACAAGCCAACACAGTCAAGCATACCTAGCTAAAAGTATGCGTATTACATTTGCCAGAAAATAGAGATAGCGAATCTATTTACTGCATGACAAAAAGAGAGAACACATGTACATGTATTAGAAGTTTGAATTGTCGTATCGTTCGGCTCGCATGTCGCAAAGACAGAGTATGACTGACGCGAGAGGAGAGCTGGCGCTCAACATATAGTCTTCAAAATCCGTGCGCCTATTTCCCGTCCATTCATTTTATCATTGTCGCTGTAAAATGTTGTGGCAACACCTCCCTATTAAGGGGGAGGCCTAAAAATGTGGAATCGTTTTGTGAAATGTCCATCATGCGCGGATGGAGCTTTGATCGCGTTTGGCTGGCCGTTCGATAATAGAAAACGTAGGTGGAACCATATACCAGGTGCCTCACCATGAACGCTTATAGCGGGACCGAATAGGTTCAGCTGTCGACAGACACTGCGCGATCACGAACCTTATTGCGGGGAGATAAAATTCACAGTTGCGCAGGGTCGGCAGCTGAGCCTATTCGTTCCCGGAATAACCGTTCATGGTACGGCCCCTGGTCGTCCATCATACCGGCTCCAAATTGTATGGTAAAATTGTAACAAGTTTTTTTAATCATCATCATCATCATCGGCCCGGAGACGTCCACTTCTGAACGAAGGCCTCCCCCTTAGACCGCCACATCCACCACCTTTTGCATCCACCGGTTGCCCGCGACTTTTACAATGTCGTCGGTCTACCTAGTGGGAGGTCT
Organism: Erannis defoliaria; assembly: GCA_905404285.2. Classification (NCBI taxonomy): domain Eukaryota; kingdom Metazoa; phylum Arthropoda; class Insecta; order Lepidoptera; family Geometridae; genus Erannis; species Erannis defoliaria. The sequence goes on from FR990072.1 coordinate 13,546,430, forward strand.
TCCTACGCTGCGTCTTCCGGTTCGCGGTCGCCACTCAAGAACCTTTCTTCCCCGTCGGTTGTCAGTTCTCCGAGCGATGTGGCCTGCCCATTGCCACTTCAACTTGCAAACCTTGCTAGCTATGCCAGTAACTTTGATTCTTTGGCGAATATCCTCGTTCCGGATTCTATCGCGCAAAGTAACCTACCTGTGCATGTAAGTGTTTTTTAATAGAATGAAACGAATACTTAACCCACTTTCCTCACAACATCCGACTGAAATGGGCACACAAAGTTTTTACTAATTAGTTTGAGCTTGGTTGCGGCGACAACTTTGTAGCTAAGCAGATAAGATACTTTTGTAACTTAGTTAGGTGTGTTCTGGTACTAATTGTGATGCTATTTGGTTAGAAAAAGTTCTTATTGTTGTTGTTGTTAATTATGTTCCTGTTAAGAATCATTAGCTACGTGCTGAGTGCGATATTAGAGTTGTTAGTCAAAAAAAACTTGACCGTGTTGTCGAGTCGATCACACACACATTGGTAGAGTCACCTTTTAGGGAGTAACTAATTTGATAACTGAACACAACTGGGCAAAAATCAGTTTTGGCGGGAACACGGAAAATGTCATGTCATTATGCATTCTATTATTTTTTTAAACTTGTGTTTTTTTGCGAATGAATGATTAGAAATGGTGGTGTTTTATTCATTTGAGTGTTGAATTACATGCACGAGTGTGGGCAAGTGATATAATGTGGTGAAATATGTCTTTTCGTATTTTTTTCAAACCTCCATAGAAGCTCATAGTAAAGTCGCCAAAACCTTACTAGGGCATGACTTGGACTTGACTATGACTAATTTCGTGTGACTAACTGTGATTTCATGACATATTTGACTTGACTACTATGAAAAAAAACTTGAAAATTCATTAACTTGACACTGGCAGATGGACAAAGTGCGATCCAATAACTAAGAAAAAAAAACTGGGCAAACCAGTTGTGTATTTTTGTCAAAGTCTTTTTATCTTTTTCATAGTATATTCCTATTGTTGGCAATTAAAACACAATTCCGGTGTATTTCACGTAGTTTCTGTTTCGTCTAAGATCTTCTCTTGAGTCTCAGTAGAACCACAGAATATATAATAGTACTACGTGGTAGAACTCCATAACAGATGCATGGTGCAACGAAGCCGGCCACTTAGTGAATAATTCATACAGTCAGTAACTAACTGACAAGGAGTCTGTAATTCATCGCAGTTCACGAGTTTTTTTAGCAGGTTTATAGTTACTAACCGTCATACGCATAAAACACTAAAACAAATAATAAAACTAGTATTTTCTAGTGTTTTGTAAGTAACATTCGAATTACGGATAGAGTTTGAAAAAAAAGATTACCTACCTAAATCGTAGACGGAGTAACTAATAGACGAAGGTATAGGTCACGTCATGTAAAAAGAACGCTGGAAGAAAGTAGAGGGGGTGTGTTTGCGCATGTGTACACTTGCGCACAAAAGTACTAGGCCTATTGTTTTAAATAATTATTAATTATCATTTTGCTCGCAGCTTCGTATATTGGTTATTGCTAGGTTCCACCTCATACCACCAAATAGACCGATAAATCGCCTACTGCTCAGCTTAACCGCCAGCGTTCTTTTTACATGACGCGACCTACTTATACTAAAGTAAGTACTATTTATACTGTGGAACCTCGACTGAGGCAAAATACTATGTCAATGTATGCGTAATGCAAGCTGGCAAGCCAATGGCAAGCTGACAACATACATACGATACGAATCGTATCGATAGATGTCCGATGTGTATCGACTGCACGCTGTGAGGGACAAAAAATGGTGTTGCTATGTCTCTCTCTGATACATTTGTTCCGTGTAATAGGTGTCTCTTTATTGAGCGAATATGTCACTTCCTCTATTAGTTTCTCTCTCTACGACCTAAACAGACAAAACAGAAAAAAAAGAGTACTAAAATAGGTTTATTATTTGTTTATAGTGTTTTATGCGTAATGGTAAGAATTTTGCTACATTTATAACGTAGTTTTATTTTAATTGTGTTGAAATGGGGTTTCGTCGCAGATTATTTAATAGTTGCGAACCTCGCTATGTAGCTATGGATATACCTTTGTCTCCGTGTAGGTGCTGGTGACCCGCGAGTTTACCCACGATTTTCCAGGAAAAAAAGCTGATTCCGTCATCGCAGAGGACAATATATCTACATGCTAAGGTGATAAACATACTAATAAAGTTACTATCTAATTTTGAAATATTATCTTTGTGATTGCCCCAGATTGACTGCTACCTGCCATTTTTATCGACTTCAAAAAACGGGTTCTATGTTCGATAGTATGTAAGTATGTTTTTTATTTTATGTATGTTCACCGATTTCTCCGTCAATTGTGGACTGATTTTGAAATATTTTTTTTTATTTGAAAGGGTATACCTACTCCCGAGGTGGTCCCATATTAATTTGAAGTCGGATGTTTTTTTTAAGTTATTTGTACTTTCTTACAGTAATTTCCTTAGGGACCATGTTTGGCAGCCATATGTTTAGCATGGTAGCTGCCAAACATGGTCCCTAAGGAAAAAAAGATGAGAGTAAAGTTGCAATTTGCCAGCGAAAAATGGAGAGAAGTATACTGGGCATCAAAAGATCAGACAAAATTAACAACAATATTATAAGAAATAAAACGAAAATCCCAGATGTAATAGAAAGAACCCGATAACTGAAATGGTCATGGGCAGGCTACATCTGTAGGCTAAGTAATACCAGATGGACAAAAAAGTCTACAGAAGGGATTCCACGTGACGGGAAAAGAAGTCGGGGAAGACAAAAGAAAAGATGGGGAGATATATTTACAGAGAGATACGGGCCGGACTGGATGAGGAAGGCGAGAGAAAGAGAAGAGTGGAGAGCTCTAGGGGAGGCCTACGCCACAGAGGCGACTTCTACCAACATCAGTTAACTAATTAATAGATATTTATATTATAATAATATATTTTTTCGGTAGTAGTAATAAAGGCTTTTTTACTTTTACTTTGCTTTTACTTTACAGTAATTTAAACCTGAAATGTAGTTATGATATTTTACCGAGAGACCACAAACATATGAGCAATATTTTTTGTGGTCTACGCAAATGACAAGAAAATAAAAACATGGTAACGAAATTTCGTCCGCATCTGTGTCATTTTGTGGCAATTACTTTTTAATAAATGCGTAGACCGACGCGACGCGACGCGCCTATATTTACTTGTTTGTGGCCGATATTTAAATGAATTTTAATGTATTCGGCAACACTGAATTTACGTCTGAAACGAGAAAAGGGAACACGGTTGTTTATCCACTCTCGGTGGTAATTAACATTTTGTTTACATTGGGCTTTTCAAGCAACATGGGTACGTGTGTAACAATTTACTATTATCTTCCATAAAAGTCGTAAAAAGATACTTCAAGGCCGCGGTCAAAGCTCATGATAGCAGACTACCACCACGCTAAGGTCAAGGCCATCCGACATGTTATTGACCACACCAATGTATGTTTGTCCTACTGTGTATAGCGCCAAAAACACACCCTTAGATCAAAGAAACACAGTGCTTTATCTCTGATCAGACAAACTCACACGAGACAAGAATACACACACACACATTGTCAGCCATAAGACGTCCACTGCTGGACGAAGGCCTCCCAATAGAGGGTGTTGCCATAATCCCCACGCTTGGCGGCTTGGAGATCGCAGAATGCTCACCAAGAGGATTTCTAATATTACCTTAAACGAGCAAAAAAGTAAAATAAAAAACTTTATTATACAGAGTGTTAGTTTGAACACCGTTATCCTTATAGGATATCATTGTACTCATCATTATGAACAACTTTTACTATGGGACCAACCCTGAAATCACGATGAAAAAAAACAGCGCTTTTCCATACAAAAAGGTTCATCGATCTTGGACAAAATGTATGGAACAGCTGTATTTTTTTTCGTGATTTCAGGGTTGGCCCCATAGTAAAAGTTGTTCATAATGATGAGTACAATGATATCCTAGAAGGGTAATGGTGTTCAAACTAACAGCCAGTATTTTATGACCAAAGTGATGACGCGCAAGGAGGTCAAAACACTGGCAGAAGATAGAGAAAGATAGAAGTTACTCCTCCACCAACAAGAGTCGCGCTCCTAAATAAATAATGATGATGGTTTTATTAGTGTAGAAGTGTTGACGTATAGATATCCATAAAGTTCGTACTCCACTGCGTCTAAAAATTCTGTTATTACACATCAAGGCTTATCTTTCTCTTCGTTCAGCGCATCACCCTATCAGCCTTGAGGAGATTATCTCTAGCGCCATTATGGAGAGGTAATGGCTCCCTTTCACCCCGCTACCTTGACGCGATGCGCGTAAATACGGGTTATGGTGACATAAATATTATGAAGCATCAGAACATAAGGGTTAACACGAAAATTGATTTAAACATTTTTGTCGGAAATGGTAATTCAGTTATCAGGTGTATATTTGTTTGTTTGGCGCCGGCCGGATTGTTTACATAGTATTGTCAGTAGAATCGTGGTTAGTCAAAAGATTTAGTCAATTTAAAATGTTGGTAGCCACTGGGTGTGCACTGTGCAATGCATCATTCGTAGCATCATATACTGTTAGCAGCATGGTCATGATGCATGGGCCTCAATCCTAATTCGCCAATCTTCCGTACTCAATCTGTCAATCGAGTTTTGGCGGGAACACGGAAAAATCATGTCGTTGCATTCTATTATTTTCTTAAACTTGTGTTTTTTCGCGAATTAATGATTTAAAATTGTGGTGTTTTATTCATTGAGTGTTGAATTACATGCACGAGTGTGGGCAAGTGATATAATGTGGTGAAACATGTCTTTTCGTGTTGTTTTCAAAACTCCATAGAAACTCATAGTAAAGTCGCCACAACTTTACTAGGGTATGACTTGGACTCGACTATGACTAATTTCATGTGACTTACTGTTATTTAATGACTTATTTGACTTGATGATAACAAATAAATGTGGATATTCATAAACTTGACACTGGCAGAATGCACATCGTACGATGCCAATAACTAAGAAAAAAAAATATACTGTCAATCTTACTTAGCCATGTTATTCCCCAGAAATACCGACTCTTCTCACGCCATTGTCTTCTGCCTAATAATAATGCATTTGACATAAAATAAGGTTGGATAATACGGGGCGGTACACAAATGTTTCGAGGTCACGATGCAATGATGTCAATGGGTAAAATAGTCTCAGTGTCAAAATGTACAAATTGCTGGTGCCAAAATGTCCTCATATCCAAATGTTGCTATGATAGAATACGTTAAAGATTTAATGACAAAATGATATAAGGTAAAAATGACACGATATCCAGCATGCCTGCCTGTTGTCGATCCCCGGGGCCCTTTCAGGAGAAAAAAAAAATTTAATACCTAAGTACTTATTTAGCTGCGTTGCAACAGAACAAGTGGTGTTTTTAAAGTTTGTTTAGGTTATTACACTTTTTATTCCTTTTTTTTTTAAAATGTGTTACACTTAAGTAAGTTCTTTAAAAAATGCTCACATTTCGTATAACAATGTAACTAGCTGCCGTGGTTTTCTTGGATATATTTTATTTACATTGTAGGTCTTCTCCAGTACTCCTTTTGTCGGAAACTAGGTATATAGTTAAGCCGGCTGCTCTAGATTGGTTCCCTAAGTAAACAGCGTGAGAAAAAATAAGATATAAGGTATATTTACCAATCAGAATCGTATGCTCGGATAAAAACTCTGGCACTGCCAGTGAGTAGGTTTTTATAAGAGTAACAAGAAAATTTCTCCCATTGTTAAGATGTTAATACAAAATTTGGTTTATATGCGATGACGTAACCATGATGCAATCTTGTATTTGCATAATTTGTTGTGATAGGATCACGTATCAAACACTATAAATGTAAACGTAGCGGGCACATAATTAAGTTATATTAGTTAGTTAAGTTATATGTAGAGGAAAACATGTGCCAGATAGAAAATACACGAATTTCAACCTGTTATACAAGTGGACTACTTACCTACATAAGCGTTCGTTGGCAGCACATAAGCTTTCGTTGGCTAATAACTTGGAAGAGTCCGCTCTTTATCCAGACAGCCCGCCTGATAGATCGACGACATCAGACCCATCGCGGGTCACATTTATCAGCTGGAAAACGTCTACTGCTGGACGAAGGCCTCCCCCTTAAGGGCGCTAATTTAAAAAATCACCAATAAAACGTGCAGTTGTTTTTTTTACGGTTTTTATGAATTTGTGTGTACCCAATTTGTATCTATAAGATGTAAGAAGTGAACTAAGATAAATTTTAGACAAGAATAAAAAAAAACATAAACAAACCTCTATTTTTACACATAAAACAATTTTTATCATAATTTTTTTATAAATTTACAAGAAAATTTACTCATTTATAAATAATATAGTTTGTCACGAAATAACACTCTTACTTTTGTAAAAAATATTTTTAATATGCTTGTAATAATAGGTCTTTATCTATGAAATTGCCGTTCTTCAGTGCTGGTCATTTCAAATAGAAAAAAAGTTTGTAATATGAATTCAAATTAATTTTGTCTTAAAAACATGACATTATTTTTACAAACTCTGTCTTTTGTTTATTGATTAGCGTTGTATTTTCATTATATTTGAAAATTTTCCGTCATAATGGATACTTTAAAAATTCGTGTAATTATGGAATATGAGTTCCGTAGTGGCACCAACGCGACACAAACGGCACGTAACATCAAAAACGTTTACGGAGAAAACTGTACAAACGAACGCACAACCCGTTATTGGCTTTCCCGGTTCCGTTCTGGAAATTTTCACTTGAAAAATGAAGCTCGTGATCGTCCAGAGACTTTGGTCAACAATGATGAATTAAAGGCGATTGTGCCCCACGAACTTAACGATCGCCAGCGCAACGTACGCGTCGAGACATGCCTCGCGCTGCTCAATAGGCAAAGAAATGAAGGAATTTTGAACCGAATTGTTACGTGCGATGAAAAATGGATTCTGTTCGACAATCGAAAGCGCTCAGCAAGTTGGTTAGATCCTGGTTCAGCACCAAAGCAATGCCCTAAACCAAAAATGACCCCTAAAAAGGTGATGGTCACTGTTTGGTGGTCTAGTGCGGGTGTGATTCATCACAGCTTTTTACAAAACGGCATGAGCATTACTGCAGATGTGTACTGTGAAGAACTGGAGACAATGATGGAGAAGCTTGCACATCGGCAACCAGCTTTGGTCAATCGGTCGTCCCACAGCTCCTTCACGACAACGCGCGACCCCATACTGCACAACAGACAGTCTCGACAGACAGACAGACAGTCTTGGAAGCTCTCCCTCATCCGACATACTCACCAGACCTTGCACCTACCGACTATTACTTTTTCCAAAATTTAGACAACTTTTTAGTGGGTAAAAAATTCATTTCCTGGGAGGCAGTACAAAATGCCTTTGAAGAGTTTGTTGCCTCCCGTCCAGCTGATTTTTACAAGAAGGGCATCAATAAACTGCCAATTCGTTGGCAAAGATGCGTCGATTGCATGGGTTATTACTTTGAATAACAGAAATAAAAAAGTTTAAAAATAAGTACTTTCACTTATTCCATACAAAACGGCAATTTCATAGGTAAAGACCTATATATTAAAAATGGGTCTGCTTCTGAACTGAATCTATGCCTTCCCCGCGTTTGCCCAAGAAATCAGCCCGCCCGATTCTTCAACGACATTAGCTCTATGCGGGGCCTTAATAAGGAGAGGCTGCTATACATGGGTTGTGGATCACACGTGGATACAATTGACCCGAGACGAGTAGTAATGGCACATGGAAGAGGATGCCTAATACCCAGCAAAGGGTCACTACAGGCTTACGATGAATTTCATTGAAATCCCCCTCAATTTTGAATAATGTAATATTTCACCGTTTCATGGTTGATTTACCAAAAACTCTTACGAAACTGTTTGATTCCACTTTGTTTATCCGAACTGCTGAGCAGTGGAATACGCTGCCCGTTTGGGAGTTTCCCGATAATTATAATCTGGGTATCTTCAATTCGCAAGTGAATCAGTTTCTTCTAAGCAAGCGTGCTCCATCGTAGACTGCATCTTCGTTTAACATCAGACGTGATGGAAGTCAAATCGAAGCCTATAAATAAATGAGTCTATCTCACTTATCCCATCGTGTTGTGCCGTGATGGAAGAACTACCATTATTTTGAGCCAGTAGTCCCATAAGACATATCACTGCTTGGCGGTGAAAAGCTAACACTGAATTGTGTTTAGAAATTTCAAGGGTAATTCTGTTCCAACTGCCAACTCTAAGCAATCAGAATCCAAATCCAAATTATATACATTTTATTACAATATTAGTGATGGTATATAATTTTCTCACCACACCTTAGATTGCAATGTGTTAAATCAACATGTATTTACATAAACACGCTTCAATTACGACCCGTCCCTAACAATGTGTATTCATGTGTGTAAACATACACAATAATAGCAATGAATGTGAGCAGAAGCGTATCCAGGCGGTAGAGTTAGGTCTGCTAGCTTAACTGTAAGTATTTTCTAAAGCACGCCGCTTAGCTATATCCCTGGATTCCTTTGATAATTTAACTAAGCTATCCTTTATTCCACCACTCGAATAGTATATTTTTTATATACATGTTCATAGGTTTGGAATATACAATACAATACAATAGTTTATTGATAACACCAAGTCATACGTCAAATTGCATTAGTAGGTAACCTATATCACAAAAACAAATTCTAATAAAATACAATTATTACAAAATTGTATTCTAATCTCTTATTTAAAAACTATCTAAAATGGCGTAATACATTATCTTATCTTGTAACCACACGCTCTCAGCGTGGTTTTGAAGCACGCGGTCGTTTTGACGGTGCCGTTTTCGAACAGCGATCGGGGATCGACCCTATATTTCATCGCAGGGACCAATAGTTTTTAACGGCACCTGCATTATCATGGATTTTCCTGATTATAATAATGGCGTGCGCAAGCGGGCGCGAGTAAGTTGATACAAGCGGGATGGCATGCTATCACAATCAGATCACGAACATCCATGATAAAGGCGCTGTACTTAGTGCACAGCTTACTCTATTTCCACAACAACTAGCTGTCATCATAATATCTCAGGGGATTCTGAGTACACTCTCTTTACCCACTCAATATCTAAGACGTAATTTGGTAAATAAATATTTGACTAGATTCAATCTAAGATGATACACATAGTAAATATTGGAGATAGGTACTGTGTAGACGCGTGATTGTTGACGCAAGTATAGCATGGTAACACTAAATATTCACTTGACCTGTGTAAATTAAATCAGTTATAAAGGTTACCTAGACTTAAACAATTATTATTGAATATAAAACTACGTTGCACTAATTAGTAGATTATGCATTAAGGGGATAAAGCAGTCTTACGTCACGAGCGGCATTTTAGACCATGACCGTAACGAGAGGCTCTAGAGTTTTAACTTATGTAGAGTCTTGAGTGAAACTTGCCGCTCAAGACGAGGGCAGGCTTTATCCCAGAGTTGAGTACTCTAGTTTTCATATTCTTTGCGAGACAATAAAAACCCAGTCGCGCCCGGCGCCTGTTTTCTTTTTTGTGATAGGCTTATAGTGGCCAGTTCAATTTTCGGATTAACTTTCTTTACAATGCCCGTATATTATGCTAAGATTTCATACTTTGAGAGCTAGTTCGTCCGAGTTTTCATACGAATTTTCACGTGCTAAATTAAAATCACATTGTAGCCATTGGGATATTATAGATGCAACTTTCTTGGGATATAATGAAGTGCATTACGCTTTGAGCCTCCAAGGCTTTACGTTGGGATTGTGTAACATGTAATTGGACAATGTCGAGCAGGTGGTATGAAAACATAATTTCAGTTTACTCCTAATAATATAATAGAGGCACAGCGAGAAATATGTAAAGTTTGGATCGTGACATGCTATTGAAATGGGAAAAAATATCGTGAGCCATAACAAGTTTTTTGGATTATAGGCCGAAAAAATGGTCGAACTAGCATGAATCCGAGAAATCGATAGATATGAACAAAATTACAAAAGAAAATGTTCATCGTATGCCGTTTTTTTGACTGTGCAAAATACTTTTAAAGCTTTTTCCGTAATCATTTTGTTTGACTTGTAACGTTAGACCTGTTTTATTGGATTAAAACAGACGTCACGCGACAATTACTAGGTATTTGAGAAGTTAGGGCCTGCCTAACCCTACTTGTAGACCCTAAAGGCGGAGAAGGAAAACAACCAAAATATCACATAGTAATATTTTTAATTTCGCTAGGTAACAACAGATTCAGATATTTAAAAAAAATGAAGGAAGACCTAACGTCCTATCGAATTTGGGTGGCTCCGCAAGTCTTCTCTCGCAGTGGGTGGCAGGTACTTACTCGGAGAAGTGGTACGGGAAGCGTAGTATCGCTATGCGACGTGCAGCTGGGTGTAGCTAGGTGTAAAGCAAAGACGAAGCTGGGCGGAGGAAAGGTCCCAGGACGACGGCCGACTCCGGCGGTGCAAATATTTTATGACCAGGTCAACTCACGGTTTTATTCCGCTCAACGGCTTAATAGCTCCATTTATTACTCCGTTATCGTCTGTCCGCGTCCTTCCTTCAGGGTAGGTTAATTACAGCATTCGGTTGATCAGCCACTTTTTCACCACCTTTTATTTTTCAAGTTTATTAATTCGAGACCTTTTCTAGACTGAAGCCATAGAGCAGAACTGAAGCTTTTGCCGTCACGGCTTTCTGCGTTTCATTTTAAAAAAAATGAAAATGTCGACTTGCGGAGGCGACTGGTATGCCAAAAAGCTTTATTATCGAGATAAAAAGTTTATACATTTTATTTATACAAAAGAGATGGATATGAATGATCATGAAAATGAAAGAATACTACAGACTCCTTAATTTTATTCGACCACAGCTCCATGTTAAGCGATTTATCTTTTCATACATTAATAGTATTTTCATCGGCTAAACATTTTTGATAGATTAAAGGCTTAGAACATTTTCCATACACAGACGGCCTAGTGGTAAAATTTTTATTCTTCCTTGTGTGAACTAGGCCAAAATGTCCCATGCCTTTTAACTTTCGTCAATAGTGCTAATCTGAAAGGAGTTAATTTTACTCATAATTGTAAGCAACGTTTACTATGAAGCCAATTTAATGTTCCTTGCATTCTTTTGCATAGAATTAAGCATAAAATAGGTTTTTTGCTGTTTTATCGCAGCGACAATGATAAGATTAATGGACGGGAAATAAGCGCACGGATTTTGATTTTGAAGACTATTTGTTGAGCGCCGGCTCTCCACTCGCTTCAGTCATACTCTGCCTTTGCGACATGTGAGCCGTACGATACGACAAAACAAACTTCTAATACTTGTACATGTGTTCTCTTTTTGTCATGCAGTAATTAGATTCGCTATCTCTATTTTCCGGCAAATGTAATATGTATACTTTTAGCTAGGTATGCTTGATTGTGTTGTCTTGTTAATTTTGATCGATTTGCAAGCGCTGGACCCGTCCATTCCATTATCACCGTCGCTGTTTTTTCGTATGTTTTTTTTGTACTTTTGCTTTTTACTTGAGTTTTGTCCTTAAATAGAGTTTGTTAAAATACAATTAGATTCTGAATCAAAGACTGAAAGGTGATTCTGACTTACTCCAGAGCAATCAGAGTTGTTTACTGTCCCCTTCGTCGCTCTCGCGTCTATTATTATAAGGGTGATAGGGAAAATAATAATACCTATTGTCTGAGGATATTAATTAAGCTTGCAGAACTTTGGCCTCTAAAAGAGTCTATAATATTCTGTAGAATTGTTTCAAGGAGAGACGGTGCCCGGACCGCTATTCAAACTCCTTGCGAACAACTAACCTTGTGTTGTTTAACACTCTGGCTTATAATCGAGACAACTCTTTTGTTTCGGGGGCCTTTAAGTTTGGTCATTTGCACGTATCTGCGCAAGATGGCTTTTTGTACACTAAAACGAGCAACAAGCAATGTTTGTTAGGCTCAGGACAAAATGTGTGGGGGTGACAGTATACAAAGTACTTAGATACGTGTCTGTTTACAGTTATTATTATCATGTACAATAGAGTAAGCTTTTGAAAATAGAATCGTATTAAGTACATAATTTTCTTTGTTTTAACGTTTAACTGAGATCAAAACTTATCTTACAAATAAAGCTTATGGTGATTATTTTTCTACAATTGAAAAAAAAATTTATACTAAATTAATATTTTAACTAGATAACTCTAAATCTAGCGGTAAGCTAGATTAAAGCACTTTTGCTAAGTATATCTTATATCTGCACTATACAAGCTGTTGTTTTGCATTCCCGTCAAATTTATAAAGATAGATATAGGTACTTATTGTTGTGAACAATTTTTACTATCGGGCCAACCCAGAATTACGCGAAAAAAAAACAACTGTCACTATCAGCATCATTTTTTTTCTATATTATGCAATCATGATATTTTTTTATTTTTTTAAATAATGTACGAAGCTTGCTCGATAAATTTTCTAGGCGCTTTTATCCAAAGCCTAAAATTGAAATTCTTCGACAACTACGAACAGCTTTGCGGCCGATATGAATATAAAGCGGTTTATGGCTCAGCCAGTATGGATCTGCTTCGGTTCTTTGCGATAGATTTGACGATATTCTCTGAAAATATTATACAAACTCTTCATTTTTTTGCAACTTACTTACAAACTCAAGCGAAATAGGAGAGTACACTTACAAGTAAAAAAACTTACAAATGAAAAAACCAATCCACTCCGTTTCTACCAATATAAAAAAACTACCTACCTATTTTCCTACTGAAGATTTTATTGCAATTTAACACTTTGTCATTTCAAAGATAAAACTTTGTAGGTATGCATTTTTTTTTATATCTCAAACTTTTAAATAGGTAAGTATTCAATAGAAAAATTTAAAGATGAGAAAAAATCTTTCAGTAGTTCTGTGACTCAGATACCCTTTATATTATTTAGACTGACGCACAGTAGAGATAAACGATAGTTCAGGTTTGAAACCCTAGAAATCAGACCTAGGTTGCTTATCCATTTTTTACTCACCCAGGTTTTACTCAAAATATCCTGTGTCGTCTTTAATAGCATCTTACGTCCATCCTCGTAATACCTATGAACTGCCTTGCCTTTTTCCAAGATAAGTCGAGCCGTGGACCTGGCTATGTCCTAAAAATGCATCCAGAACCATCGGAGAACGAGCAGCAGCGTCCTCTTAGTTAACGGTGGTGAGCATTCTGCGATCCCCAAGCCACCTGCCAAGCGTAGGGATTATGGCAACCCCTGCCTATTAAGGGGAGGCTTTTGTCCAGCAGTGGACGTATTCTGGCTGATGAGTGTGAGTCCAGCCGTTGTAAAAATGTGAGACAGACGGACAAAGTTATTTTAGTCTTTATAACATCTTTAATTCATAATTCATACGAAATAAAGCTAAAAAAAACTTGAAACTTTGCGTAGCGTCAGAAATAAAGTGATAAAAGTAGTCAAAAACTTTGTGATTGATTTTAAAAACAATCGAGTTGAAAAAATTTAAAATCTTTAAAAATATCGACGGGCTGCGTTAAATGTAAAGCGGTTTAATCGTTGAACCAACATCAATCTCCGTCGAGTCTCTGCTGGAATCGACGATAAAATATGAAATGTACGGAGAAGATTATTCATACAAAACAGTTATAATAATACATGGTTTTACCGCGTTAATTGCTCTCTGATTAACTAATCGATTTTTATGAGTTACAGATATTTTGCAATGCAGTTTTTTGACTTTTTACTGAACATTTAACATGAATTACTGATGAATATAAAAATAATTTATTGCAAAAAAAATTGGTAACAGTTAAAGTCTTTTTTAAAGTTTAAACAGCCTTTTGCGTTAAGGCCGGGTTATTCCACGTTTCAAGCACATTTTTTTATGAGATCAATCATTAGTCTAAAGCTGTATCAGGTAGGGTCACATTTAGCGGAGCAAAAATATGGCGGTTACGCAGATTCGTGCGTGTCAAACTACGATTTTTGAAGATTTTCTCAGATTACTTGAAAAGTATAGAAATTAATAACTTTTGAACCACAGCATGCTCTCCAAAATACTATTAACTTATAATACATATTTTTTTAATGTGATTATGTGCTGTAATTAGGACATAAAACTGAAAATGATTTAAAAATAGACACTGTTTCGGTATTTTTTCCTATCGAGGAAAGTATAATCTATCGTGTTTTCATCCACAGAAGTCACTAAGACGGATGTTCTTCTGTAACATTTTGTATTTTTGGGCTTTAAATATAGTAATTTGACTAAATAAATTTGATTTTGCGAGGGGCAAATTTGGGAAATACAAGCCTTAATAATAACTCTGTTGCAAAAGGCAGCGTCTGCCAGTGGTTAAGTAGTAAATATGTGTTACAATTAATTGTATAAGTGCTACTACTGAGAGCCTAGGCCATTTCCCCAGCAGTAAAAGTAGATATATGAAATGTCGTCAAAAAGCCACATACCTAATAGAACTTTAATCACGGTAAATATCCCGTTAATAATAATAGATCTTTAGAAATTTAATGTCCCAACCTCTAAATAAAAAGCAGTAGGTAAAAAATAATAATAAAAGATAACTATTATACTAAAGTAACTAGGAGGCAGGTTATTTAACTCGAAAATTAAAGCAAAAGATGAAAAAGAGAAGAAGATTTAAAGATTATGACACTATCATTTATGCTACTTTTTAATTAATTGTTCGATTTCAATATGGTGCAAACTGCGTCACAATATCGAAAACTCATTCCTCAATTTAGTCACGGTCAATTTGTCATAGATAATAAACAATCTTGATAGTATAAAGCTGGAAAAAACTTGACTTTCGTTTGCGGGATGTTTTTACCCCACGCTTAAAGCAGTATTTTGTAATGTGATCTTTGTAATAGAATAACAATCATCGTGGCACTTACAAAACGACGAGTGTTGTTACTAAAACAAACAAACCAAATGAACGAATTTTAAATAAAATTCTTGACACTTTGAGCGATCATAAAACTGTAGCTACATTTAGATATTAAACAATTTCAAAGCTGCTTACCCTTCCAAAGCATTAAATTACAATTAACGTAAGACACAACTTAGATGCAAATTAGCTACATTTTGATTTTACATTATGCAAATCCACTTAATAAATAAGAGTTTAAAAGTAGTTAAAGTTAAAATCTCTTTCAGGTGGTGTAAGAACAGATATAGGGTTGTTTCTTAATATCAGGTGTACATTTTTTGTTGGAATCTGATCTTTGGGATTGAGCGTTTAGGGAAATACCTGACTAATTTACCAAGTGATTGTAATGTATTATTTTTGTTTTTTGTGTTTTACCCTTCTCAAGAAAACAGTCATCAACAGCAAAGAGACGTCCACTGCTAGACGAAAGCCTCCCCCTTAATAGGGAGGGGTTGCCATAATCTCCAAGCTTGGCAGGCGGCTTGAAAGGCAAGAAAGAAAGCAGTTTTTTTTTAAGTATTAACTTGCACTTTGCTATACTCTACCTAGCCTTTAAAGCTTTAGTTTTCTCTAATAACGGTGGCGCCATTTAGCGTCGTCATATAACGTTGAATGACGTCACTGAAACTTCGGCTATGGAAAAAAGATGGGTGCGGTTTCCTAGAGTGTTGACCGACACCGTAACGTCATGTCAATAGCGGAGCAGCGATTTGCGTGATAGCCCACTTTACGGTGTTGGAGAGAGTCTTCAAACGTTTTTATAACAGCGGTGTACATAGTAGCCGTCTTTGTACGGCATCATGTTGCGTCCGCTAAATAACGCCACCGCTGTTGGAGGAAACCAAACCAAACGACGTGAACAATTTTTGAATTACAATTTGTCGTTGGTTTTAACGTCCGCAGTGTCATTAGGTAGGTATACCTAAAATTGCAGTTCTGAGTTAATAATTTTGGCGTAGTTACAACTAAGAATTAGTTATCTAATTTATAAGCAATTTATTACAGCATTATTTTGAGTGTATGAAACAAGCTTGCTAATGTAAATAGCCTATTCAAATTCCGTAACAGAAATTAGGTACCTATAATGTCTTCGGTAAATCACTGCGCTGTTATATTGACACATCATCATCATCATCATCAGCCCGGATACGTCCACTGCTGAACGAAGGCCTCCCCCTTAGACCGCCACACTGTACGACAACCTGCCATTTGCATCCACCGGTTGCCCGCGACTTTTACAATGTCGTCGGTCCACCTAGTGGAAGGCCTTCCTACGCTGCGTCTTCCGGTTCGCGGTCACCACTCGAGAACCTTTCTTCCCCATCGGTTGTATATTGACACGTCAACGTAGAAATGCCCAAAATGTGAACATAATTTCGCCTATATTTGGCAACCCTGTTGAACTGTAGAGCTTCTAATAAAACCTCTACTGGACCGGCTTGAACAGACGTTTATTCCAAAGGGTTTGTTCCCAAGATAGCCCAAGTATTCCCAATGATTTGGCCCGTTCAGCCCAAACATTCGACGAGCTTTATTAGGAGCTTGTAGCTCGGTATTAATAATCCAATCTGAGATTAACCAGAGTTAGGCAGGCTATTTTGAGGATCGTAAGAATAACCTTCTGCTGTAATGTAGGTACTTACTTGAAGGGTCGTCTGAGAGATGAATAAATACTTCATTGAACCTTTGTCAGTTATTCAATCGCCAAGCAGTAGTGTGCAAGCATTATTGTGTTTCAGTTTGAAGGGCAAGTTACCAGATAAATAACTGGCAGACGTGACGCTTATCTCCAAGCGAACGTCTCGCTCGTCTCGTCATTGAATAACATTTTAAAAAACAGTGTTTGGAAGTTTTCATGATTACGAAAATAGCGATAAAATGGGCACTTTATCACTTTCTTATTCCACTTTTTTATTATTATTTTTTTTTTTTTAAATGACAAAAATATGGTAATGTAAAGTGTACAATGAGGATAAAATAAAATACTTTTTCATATTGGAAAGTTTCAGAAAACAGATTGTATCTAGAGGATTTGTTTGGGAAAAATTTGGAGCGCCTTATAGCACTGTTGATACTTGATATATATCTGTTGAGAGCAGCTGTAGGGTATGGGCTCGATTCCCAACCCAAGACAAATTTTATGTAGTGAACATTATAAAATTATTATAATATGCTTGCTCTTTGTATATATTTTCAAAAAATATAAATATGTATTCTATCAGATATTTGGTGCCGCTTTGCTTAATATGGGGCTAGAAGGCGCTGCGTCAAAAATATGGCAACCCAATAACATTACAATAACAAAATAAGCATTTAGCTATCACGATTGTTCATGCAGTTACAAATCAAGATTATTATTTATTTACCGTGATTGTACACGAGCTCCAACAACATAATCACGATGATTTTCCCGTTATTAATTTTAGAACTGTAAAGTATTGAATTGTGGATGAGAATTATTAAGTTATTGAAAAACTTTACTTATAAATAGATTTTAGGTTTTTTTCTACTCTATTATAATCTCCATAACGCAGAAGTTAAAGCTACAACTTTTATTTTGACAGTCCAATAATGATGGCCATGCTAATATTACTTGCTTTGGATCTCAATCAGATAACTTTTTCCCGTTTAAGGTACTAAATCGACACTAATCTTCGTCCTGTGCTATCTGTCCATGTGTAACTAAGACACTAATATAAATGTTGTATATTATAAGTACATTATAAAAATGTGTAGTATTAATGCGACGCCCTTACTGGTTAAACTTACACGTATGATCTTTTTTTATTTATTTTGTCATCACACACACCTACATAGCTTAATTTATAATTCTGCCAAACTGCATAACAAAAACTTACATTTACCTTTATTCTTTGTTAAAATTATCATAGACAAACTACAAAAATATAACTAACTTAGTGTTTATAAAACAAAACCCTTGTTTCATTTCCCTAGGTACAATGTTCTAAACATAACAACTTTCAAAAAAGACAATCGAACTTATGTTGTCTTCTTGTTATATAGGGCGCCAAATCACTAAGTAACAAGATAGTTCGAAATTACTTAAACTTTGAACTTAGTTAGGATATGGCTAGTCACGATCCCAATCTAAGTTTGCCCGACCTCAGCTGACGCCTCGTATATACATAAAATATTGTCTGTCGGGATCTTTGTGATGGGATACATATCACTATGTTTCTTCAGTAGTACGAAATTATCTTGAAGACCTACCGAACCACCGCATTTTGGATAACTAATACATGTTGTGTACTTTTAACTTTATAGTACATTATGATACGAGTGTGCTATGTTGGTCATTACACTAAGAGGCGGTATTATGCGCGCGAGCCGTAGGCGAGCGCGATAAGGAAGCCGAGAGCGTAATGACTAATAGCACAAGAGTTCCATACGACTGTTTTCATCACACTTGCGAGGAAAAAACAAACCACATAGCGAAAACGTCAACAAACATTTGCGGAAAATGGCGCCCAAACCAGCAATGCGCGCGCAGGTTGACATTTACTTCAGCGGCATAAGAACTCTTTGTTGGTATTACAAAAAAACTGTAAGTATTACCCGGCTATATTAAGAGTGCTTCGTATACATACATCTAATTGCAGTCACGTACAAACTTGACTTTACCGGGTTATACCTAGTGCCGTAATGTAAAGTAAAAAGCACGCGTGCGTAATAGCTTGGATTATGAGCCTAAAACCGATGTAATAAGATCCACTTTACGAGCAAGTGTGATGAAAAGTACATTACAGCACTAGTACTATAATAGGTAGAACCCGGTTAAGTTAACTTTGCATCTCACTGCAAGTTTTATGTATGTATACGACGCATTCTTAATATAGCCGGGTAATACAGTTTTTTTTTTAATACCACCAAAGAGTTTTGCAAATGCGGCTATAAAAAATCACCTGCACGTGCATCGATGGCTTGCGCGCCATTTTCCGCAAACATTTGTTGACGTTTTTGCTGTGTGGTTGATTACTATCAAAAAGAGATTGACTTTTTTCTCGCAAATGCGATAAAAAACGTCATATGGAACGCGTGTGCCACTGGTTATTACACTCTCGGGTTCCTTATCGCGCTCGTCTGCGCCTTGCGTCCATAATACCGCCTCGAGTGTAATGACCAACATAAGACAACTTGTATCATTATGTACTAATATGTTTATAATGCAATTGTAGCTACCTAAGAGGGCTTTAAACTGGGGAAAGCGGAATGATAGTACTTACCTACTAACTCTACTAAGACAAAAAGAGCTATTTTTACTTTATTTAAAATTATATTATCCGGCAGACGTAGTCATGGCCAAATTTCAATTAAAAAAAACTGATAAACTTTCTAGTTTATTATCCCATAGAAATCAAATTAGGCGATTACAAACATTTTAAAATAAAAAATACTAAAATCGGTCCAGCCTACCAATGAACAGCATTTTATTTTTATTTAAATAAAATAGTTAGTGTAATGTAGTACAAGTGCTGACCTTGAAGAACACGCGATCAATCAGATCGATCTTGAAAGGGCACCAAATAAAAATCCGGAGGACATTCTTCACACAGCGCCATCTAGCCCCAAACTAAGCAAAGCTTGTACAATGGAAACGAGATAACTGATACAATACTTATAAAAATACGTTTTTTTTTGTATATACATAGTTATAATAGCATACTACACCCAGACACAGAATAATCATCTATGTTCGGCACATCATTTTTGCCCTGGATGCATGGGGATCGAACCCACGCCTTACAGCTCTGAAGGCAGACATATAACTGACCTATAATGCAGGCCTAATAGATATTAAATTTGGGATCAACCCTAAAATTGCAAAAAAATGCTTTTTTTAAGATTATTTTATTGTACCTTGAAATATCTATCATATCGACCATAATTTTCCTTTACTTTCCTACCGCGTGCTCAACAAAATAGACAAAAGAGAATATTTTATTTGTAGAAGGTTTGTGGTAGGACTCTACTGCAGCGTCCGCCTGGGGAAGTACCACACCTTTGCCAGTTATTCAACCGCCAAGTAGTGTACAAGCATTACTGTGTTCCGGTTTGAAGGGCAATGTTACCAGAGAAATTACTGGGTATGAAGAGATTTAACATCTAATATCTCAGGGTGACTAGCGCAGTGCAGTGCAGCGCAGGATTGTGTTCGCATGTTCACAATTCTGGCACTGCTACTGTTAGTGACAGGTGTGACGCTTACCACCAGGCGAACGCCTTGCTCGTCTCGTCACTTGATTGTTTAATATATATATATATATACACATTTTGTACACAAGACAAGACAATAGAAACGCATTACAAATTTAAACAGTACAAAATAGTTTTTCGCCGCAAACCGGTTCCAACTCGGCATAATGCTGTTTGCGAAAATTGCTGTTTTCGTCTGTTAAGCCGCGTTTCCCGTCGTCGCAGGAGCATATTTCCACGTGAGTGAAGCCACGGCAGCAGCTAGCATCCATAACAACAATCCCATTTGGAAATGTTTCCTTTGAATTGGACTTTCCTAATGGATCCCGTGTAGAATATCACTACGAGAACCCTCTTGGTAATATAGTTTCGATTCAAAACTTGTGCGTATTGGAGGGTGTTTTCAAGATGATTTCTATTATGATTTGAAATCTCGAGTTGTTCAATCAGTTTACATAAGATAACAAAGCAAAGCGAGCGTACATAATTGTCTTATTATTATTAATACAATTAATTATTGGTAATTTAAAAAAACCTTTTTAATCATAAAAAAATATTTATAATATGTAATGACGAGACGAGCGAGACGTTCGCCTGTTGGTAAGCGTTTAGGGAAATAAATCTATAAGAATCGTCCCAGATCTCATAATTTTAAGATAAACATGGTTGTTCTTTAACGTTAGATTGTACATTATAATAAGATAAAATAATTATGTTTCTTTCCTATATTTGGATTTAATAAAATATTTTTTTTTTTTCATCTACACATTTTAAAGTTTTCATTACTATCCGAGAAAATGGAATCAGTAAACCGTAGTTCTGTAACCTCACCCATTCTCTGTTTTACTGTGGTTACAAGGTTGTAGTTGTTACTGCTGTACTGTTGTCTTTAGATTATTTTCAGCGCCAGAAAAAAAATGCAAAGTTTTAGATTAAATATATCTTTATTATCTTTATCTTTTTTTAGAACCGAATGGTCTAATGCGCGACGATGGTAAGAGGCCCGACGGTATGACTCTCATTCCTTGGAAGATGGGACGGCCTTTAGTGTGGGATGCTACTTGTGTGGATACACTGGCGCCGTCTCATCTTCCAGAAACATCAAAACAAGCGGGTGGTGCGGCTAATGCGGCGGAATGCCTCAAACGGCGCAAATATTCTAGCCTCGATAGAGGTTACATGTTTGTGCCATTTGGGGTAGAGACACTTGGGCCGTGGGGGCCAGGTGCTTTGCGTATCTTTAAGGATTTGTCGGGGAAACTTAAAGAATCCACACGTGACCAAAATGCTGGCCTTTATTTGGGCCAGAAAATTAGCCTCGCAATCCAGCGGGGCAACGTGGCCAGCATTTTGGGCACATTACCCGAAATTAGAGACCGTTTAAACTATCATTATATATTTTAGGTATGATACATAAATTTTTATATTTAATAGAATATTCTGTGACAATTTAAATTAATAAAATAACAACTGGCTTTGGCTGGGACAAAGCCAGTATGGCAAACCATCACTTAACAACGGCTCCATCTATTTGGTTAATTTCTTTTTCGTTAAGTTTGTAATTTATTTTAGTAAATTGCACCCGTACTAAGCCGGGGTGGATCACTATAGTGAAAAAATATTCAGCATTTACTTTCAAGACATTAAAAATATCTTTATTAAGACACTATGTAGTACATCCTATGTTCTATTCCAAGGTATAACGAACTAACTAACTTCTATAACTAATTTCATCCAAATCCGTTCAACCGTTTCAGTGTGAAGGAGTAACAAGCTTAATACACCGACTAACACACACACACCGACTAACTTTCGCATTATAATATAAGTGTGATAAAGCGACAATTTTTTTAATTGTAAAATGCATGAAAAAATGCGTGTAGCTTTACCACAATTCTAGAAATGGGCAAATTTTTATAACGTCGTATAACTTTCATACTTAAATAATTTCTAGAGTACCTACACAACCTTTGAAATAAGGTACGGATAATATTCATGTACACTAGACAAACACTAGGCGGTATAATGAATGCAAATTCGATTCTCTGATAAATTTGTTCTTTTCGATAAAATGTATTGTAGGTTGTTCTATTATTATAATTAAGATTAAGATATAATTAAGATATTAAATATTATATTTAATAATCTGCGTCTGCGTTTGTGGTGCGAGAGTGGAAGCGGACGGCCTGCATGGACTCAGTTGCGTTCGTTGCGCTAGAAGGAGGCCTCGGCATCATGCCGATTGTTTCGTTCATTGATTGATTCATTGTTCATTGATTGATTGTTCATTTCATTCATCATAAATGAGATCGTTAGAAGGGCTCTCGTTTTGGCAGAGGTCCCTTGTGTGCTCGAACCTCCCGGCCTTTCGCTGTCTGGCGGTAAGCGGCCGGATGGACTGACGCTGATTCCATGGCAGAAAGGCCTCATCTGGGACGCCACGTGTGTGAGCACTTTCGCGGCTTGCCATCTGCCGGTACCCAGCGAGTCGCTGGTGGGGGTGCGGAGGCAGCCGCGTTAGGCAAACACCATAAATACGCTGCCTTGGAATCAGCGTATGTGTTCGTGCCTATTGGTGTCGAGGTGGCGGGGCCGTGGTGTTCAAAAGCCTCGAGGATAATGGCGGACCTAGGACGGCGTTTACGTATCTCGTGCAACAGATTTCCCTCGCAATACAGCGGGGGAACTCTGCCAGCCTAATGGGCACGGTTGGGCGAAGGGCTATACTTAGTTTGACATGATCTTTTTTGATTTTATTTGACCATTATTTACTTGACCTTGAGATAAATGTTATACGTAAATTATTTAACAATTAATTTAATAAAGAATTATTATTTAACATTATTTTAATTTTTAATATTTTTTTTGATTTAGATATTTTTGACTTTATTTATTTATATTTATTATTATAATTAAGATTTTTCTTACTGTTTAAGCTTAATAAACATAATAATAACCAAAAAAAAACACCTTCAAGTAAGCAGCTCTATGATATTAAAAGTGTTATTTCCAAAGTGTGGAAACACTTTGTATAAAATATTCAATTATATTATCGA
Source organism: Erannis defoliaria (assembly GCA_905404285.2). Lineage (NCBI taxonomy): Eukaryota > Metazoa > Arthropoda > Insecta > Lepidoptera > Geometridae > Erannis > Erannis defoliaria. The sequence continues at coordinate 13,569,784 of FR990072.1, forward strand.
GAAAAGCTGCCATTTATGCAATTAAAATTATTAACTTATGTATTGTCGAGAATGTCTATATAATATTGGAAATCTGTTCGTTCTGGGTGGTTGCCAGCTCATCCAATTAAAATGAAAGCATTTGGTATGAAATTATGCCATCGTTCGACTTAGCTGAGGCTGAGAGTCTTCAATCATCTGCAACGATGGCTAGTAATATCGTAAGCCTATATATATTATCTTATAATAATAACGCCGCGAGTAGCGTTTAGTGAAAGCGCAGCACACCTCTCAACGCCCTAAGCCATCCACGTCAATGTTGCTCCTCTGGCACCAATATACGGTAGCCTTTATGGGGGGCCCATTTAGTGGATGGCGAGTCATCACCTGCCTTAATATTTTGATGTAATGAGACAAAATAGGCAGGTGCCGTTTCTCATTCTATAGACTTGTCCAATGTTTCATAAAAATTCACCAAAATAGCCCGATTATTTTTTTCAATTTTATACCTTAATGTTTAAAATAGTGTATCATATTCCATTCACACCCATGTAATAGTTTTATAATGTTATTTTCCTATTCAAAAGGGCTTCTTGGTGTTGGCTTCGGCCCCACCAATGCCTCTTAAAGGTCCGGGCTTAGACCTGAGTTTCAAATGCAATAAAAGAAATAATAATAATAATAATATTTATTTACTAAATATAATGAACATGTACAGCATTTAGGACATTAGAATTAAAATGTAATGAGATGATGTGATGTATGTGAAGAGTCTAGGTACAATTCAAAGTATCAGCGGCCCCTGCACTAAGCGAAAGCTTGTATCGCAGGAAACCATCAACAAGTTAACAAAGCAGAATTAACTCATGGGCTGACAAACCATTGTATAAGAAGTAGCAAATGCAATGGCATCGATAATTTGCATGATGTAAAAATAAAAAATCTTAATTAGGTGTATGTCATAGCTTATCTATATTGTATAGTCTTTCCCAAATATAGTCTCTAAGCATAATACGCAACCCAGAGGGTCGTTTTTTTACATTATATACGCAAGAGCTTGCATATACGAAGAGGCGTCCATTTTTAAAGTTATTTATGTTTTCTACATAAAGTAAGTAAGAAGTGTTCTAAGTTTTTTAAAATAAGTAAAATAAAATCTTATGTTATGTTAATGTTAACAATTTAAACATTAAGAATAAAAATAATGTACAACTTGCAATCAGAATAACAATAATCTTAATTTTTCGTAAATAAAACAGAGAGTAAAGAAACAGGAGGGGCAACAGCAACCGCTTTAAAAAAAGTCTGTTCCCTTTGAAGTAATTTAAAAACGCTCCCTTCATTAGAGACGCTTTTATTTTCTCCATCTAGTACCTTCCTCGCGAAATGTGCAAATGAAGATGGATGGATTTCTTGCCGGCTCCAAGAAAAACACTTCGTTAGTTTTCTCTCTACTACGACGCACCCGGCGCGAGCGTAGATTCATCAAAATCGGCTCTAGCGTAGGCGTGGGAGGAGCTCGCACATTTTTTCGTCTTTTACTTACAATTTTACGACGCTGAGATTTTTTCGTTGCTTTCGTTTATACACATATCTATTCATTATCATCATCAGCCCGAAGAATTCCACTGCTGAACGAGCCTCCCCCTTAGACCGCCGCACTGTACGACAACCTTTCATTTGCATCTTTCTGTTGCCCGCGACTTTTATAACGTCGTCGGTTCACCCAGTTCGCCTACCAACGCTTGCGTCTTCCAGTTCGCGCCAACCGTGCGCTTAATATACTTATTAAGTAAGTAAAACATAGGTAAGCAAGACGCAGCTGCACGCGCGTCGGGCTCTGTTTTCACTCTTTGAAAAAGGTCACCGGATGTGATCGAAACTATAGTCGGAGTATCCGATTTATTTAAACGTGAGTATTTCCGTATAAATGAAACAAAAATAAAACATAGGTATTTATTTGAAATCTATGATTGTTTATATACTACCAATATAAAGCCTAGGCATAACAGTAAGTAGTTAGTCCCGAGCGGTACTCCTAATATTCCCATAACCGTAGTATATGTTTAAATGACTTCGGATTGAAATTCCTTACACAGAATTACAAAAATAGGAATACAAAACAAAAAAACATTGGAAAATATAAAGAAAAAAATTATAATATGGAATTGCAATTGGAAAATTAAAATGATTGGATTGGAAAAGTGGATCGCAGATAAGACAAAATTAAAAAAGTTAAAATCACGATAAAGATCACTCTCGATAATAAAGTTACCATTCAAACTAAAAATATATATTTAAATTCAGTCCTTTCGTTTGGGAGTTAGGGTGCCACAGACAGAATACCCACACAGGCACTTTGCCTCGAGGATAATAAACATTTGCAAACAAACATACAATTTAATTTAGCGGAGAGACAACAACAGACAGACAGTGTTTTACAATAATTTATAGGATACCTATTCTCTGTATTCATCGAATATAAAAATTGGGCATAGGTCCACAGTTGACGAAGGCCTCCCCTTTCGCCGTAATCCCCGAGCTTGGCAGGCGGCTTGGGGATCGCTGAGTACCCACTTTAAGTATTGTCCTCTCGGTTAACGATGGTATACTTCTACTAAGGGCCACCAGATTTAGAGGTGTGGACTGTGGAGGCCCAGAGGCAACAAAGGAGTCATCATCATCAATATCAATATCATTGCCAGAAGATATCCACTGCTGGACAAATGCCTCCTTAATAGGAAGGGGTTGCCATAATCTCCACGCTTGGCTTTGGCAGTTAAATAATATTTTTCTTGCAAGTGTTTCAATAATTTATTGCGAAACAAATAAAAACATACTATATTTGCTGAAAAGATTTAATAGGATTTATGAAACTTTATTTAGGAAGTACTATTTTATGGAGTGCACTGCCTCTCTTGTCGAGGCCCCAGGCATTTGCCCCGATTGCCCTCCCTAAAATCCGGCGATGCTTAAATACCATACTTCTCTTCAGTGGGTTTATCTATATCTATTAAATAGATAAAGCCCACTGAAGAGAGACGTGAATAGAACAAAAATGTGACGGGCCGCGCTAGCCCGCATTACGTGCATATGCGCTTAATGACAATTCTGCCAATATACCTACATGTTTTTAGACTGAGAATACTCAAAAAGACAATTTAAGTAGAAGCGTAGGAAACCAAATCACATTGCATCGTAATTAGATAAATTGTTATCTGTTGCAAAATATCATTTCGAGCGTTTTACTTCAAATGCGCGACCAATGATTGTCATTTTTTCGTCGTAGTTTCTATACAATTTTCTGTGAAACGGGCCACAGCGGTTTTCCATACAATTGCTTAACAAAATCGTTTTGACAGCCGTTCTACCTAAGAAGTAAAGCTTTCGCTTTTCTGTGATAAAACCAACCACATTCGGCAGAAGTTTAGCCCCTACATAGTATTATATTATCTTTGCCCCTACCATGTTTACATTGTACTAGTATTCCATAACCATCCATCAAGTTCCTGCGTCATAAAAGTCGCACTATAAAACAGATCTTGTTAAACTTAGTAGAGGTAATTTTATTTACGAGTTCTATGAAGTAAATATACTCTGCGCTCGTTTTACGAGGCAGTGTAATGAATGTACCTACTTGACGAGAAATACATACACCAGCCCTGCAGGGTACACCACAAGCATTCTCTATTCATTTCTGTTCAGCGGCCGCGGAAGAGGGGGTAGAGTGGGCCAGATGCCCCCCCCCCCCAAGGGGGGGGGGGGGCTCCCATTTGAATACCTGGCAAAGAAGGTTTCTCTAACTCAGGCGCGAGACGCTGCGCAGTAGCAAAAATTAGCCATTTCCAATAGCCAATACGCCATTAAGTTTGAATCAGTCTGTAGAAGGTAGGTCCTGTGAAGGCCGTGAATGGATAAGTATACCACAAAACTGTAGCATCAGCAGGATATTCTGCTACCTTACCAGTCAGTTCTTTGTTCATTTATTTAGTATTCAAGTTACAACTATCCTTACAGGATTTACCCAATTCGATATAGTATATGTCAACATTTTAAGAGTCAGAAAAGAACAATAGCAATAATAATAACAAAAAATTGACAGTTGTTAATTTAAAGTCAATAAAAAATATATTTACAATAACAACTATCAAATAATACATTTATAATATTTTGAAAATCTGTAACCAAACAGATAAACAAATCAATTTTCTCTGTACTGGATTCAGTGCTTGCAACATCCGAACTAGAGTGTGTACAGGCTGATTCAAACTTAATGGCCGCTGTAAACTTAGACGAAAGACTGCGCAGGCAGTAGCAAAAATTAGGCGTGCGGTGTGCGTACAATCGCAGTCTCGCTTGCAGCGCACTTCACAGCCGCCATTGAGTTTGAATCAGTCTATAATTATCTGTGTATTTTGGTTAGGAGGGTGCTGTTGCTAGTGAAATAAGTCTCAATCAGACTCTCCATTGGATGCTTATAAATAATAAGCGTCAATGCAGTAATGTCCAAAACATTGTTTTTCACCCAAAGTTCTGAATACCACTGCAATAGTCATGGGAAAAATTATCTCTTTACACCCTAAGAGCGATATCCTGGTCTTGTATTTATCGTTATCATTACCATAAAAAAAACCCCATAAGTATAAAACACCATGTAAGATTTTAAGAAAAATAGAATTTCATATCGTCACTCACTGCAAAAAATCTTGCGGGTGTATCTAAGAATATTGAATTTATAAGAAAAGAAAGCAGTAGTGATATCGGCCAAACTACACAGTATATCGGACCCGTGATAGCATAAGAAAATATGAAATATTTGGGACCAAAAATATACCTACCCTGCCCAAGGCAATATTTTTCATGTGTCATGTTTTATGTATTTGAGAAAACGAAATTTACGGTGTCTGCAAAGTCATATTTTTCGATTGAACTACATACAAGCGATGCAGTAAACGAACTCTATATAAATAACATAGGCTTTGCATTATGTTAAGTCTAGTACAAAACTTTAATGTCTAATGTCTGGTGTGTCGTGTTTGGTTTGTCGTGTGTCGTGTCTGGTGTATGGCATGGAGAACACATGCACAACATGGACATTGGACATGATTGTTGTCTTGTCCGTGGGACAAAATGTATGGAACAGCTGATTTTATTTTAGCGATTTCAGGGTTGACCCCATAGTAAAAGTTGTTCATAATGATGAGAACTGATGACTGATGATGACCCACCTGTTGGGAAACGATACTGAGGTTGCTAAGCATAGTATTGAGGTCATTCAGCGGCTCTGTCATGATGATTATTATAATCGGCAAAGCGAGTCGGAGTTTTGGCGGGAACATGGAAAAATCATGTCGTTGCATTCTATTATTTTCTTAAACTTGTGTTATATCGCGAATTAATGATAAAAAATAGTGGTGTTTTATTCATTGAGTATTGAATTACATGCACAAGTGTGGGCAAGTGATATAATGTGGTGAAACATGTCTTTTCGTGTTGTTTTCGAAACTCCGTAGAAGGTCATAGTAAAGTCGCCACAACTTTACTATGGCATGACTTGGACTCGACTATGACTAATTTCGTGTGACTAACTGTGAATTCATGATATATTTGACTTCATGATACAATACACATTTGAAAATTCATAATCTTGACACTGGCAGAATGCACAAAGTATGATGCCAATAACTGAGAGGGAAAGCGAAATTCACTCACTTTCGCTTTGCCATTATGTCAGTGTCATTAATGTTGTTGCCAAATCCGTTCCAGTCCAAGAGCTTGAAAACGTCCTGCAATGCGTTCGTGAACAGTTTTGGAGAAATAACCTCTCCCTGTCTCACGCCTTACTGCAATTGGATTGTTTTCATGCTCTCGTCCTGCTTTACTAAACATCTACTATAGTATGCGTTATTTTACTATAGCGTGGTGTGAACAGCCCTTAAGGGATCTATTGATTGTGTTAAGCACAATGTATTGCAAGAAATATTCACGAAACACCGACAGACAGACGACTTTAAAAAAAAACTTGCTCTTATTTTTGTAATTTTTGAAATTTAATAATTCTCTCGGCTCCGATATTGGCTAGATCCAAGCTGTAGAACTATTTCTGCTTACTAAGTGGCTCTTTTAAATAACACTAATTTCATTTCTTTGGAAACCACGCCACTTCTAGCTAAACCCCTTTAATTTTAATCTTTTTTGTAAAAGTCATAACTTTATAATTTTTTCGTAATGTGTACAGATATTATCATATATAGTTTTAATTTTAAAACGGGTCGCTGTTTAATCCTTTCGTGACCTCACTTCAATCGGCCTCAACGGAAGATCAGCGCTGTTTGATTAACAGCATTACGCTGAGTTGGAGCTATTTTTGTGACATCACTTTTTTTTTGGTAATTAACTATACTTAGTTATATTATAGTACCTATGTTAATGATGTTACAAAATAAATTATTTTTCTTTCTTTCTTTCTTTTCTATGTAAAAGGCTCTGTCCTGACTGACTGACTGACAGACAACGCACAGCCCAAACCGCTGGTCGTACAGACTTGAAATTTGGAGAGTGTATGTATTCGTCTCGATGCGTAGGGGTGTACTAAGAATGGATTTTAGTGGGGGAGGGGGGTTTGTATGAAAGTCCTTTGTTTTTGTACTTTTAGTCACGAACATTTGGATTTGGATGTATTTTTTTTTTTTTTTCGACAGTGATGATTTAAGGGGGGGAAGGAGGGGGGAATGTTGTATGGAAAGTTCTTTGTTTTTGAATTTATAGTGATGAAAATTGATATTTGGGTAGATCAAACAAGGGGGAGGTGGGAGGAAAGGGGAGGGGGAGTTTGGGGAGGTAAAAAACTTTGCCGAATTTCTGCCGTACTCGGCTGAAGTCGTGGGCGAAGCCCCTAGTTAATAATAAGTATTGGTGGCCATTAATAATATTGAACATAATTAATATTGGTTTTCATTAATAGTTTAAAGTTAATTCTTAGAAATTTTGTTTTATTAGATTTGTTAAGTTTTGGTTCCGTTTATTTTGTGCGTTAATAATGTAGTGTAATATATTGAATAATATTAAATTTGAACTACCTATAAGTACTACGGTCCGGACAACTTATCTATTATACATTTGGTTTGTAAATGTAAGGCACTGAAACCAGATTCGCATAAAATTTACTCGATATTCCGTCCTCTAACCGTCTTTCTCCACTAATCATGTTTAGTGAAAGAAAGGGTCAAGCCCAGCACCTGCGATCCAATTTGTCAAGTTGTCGGGTTGTCACACTATCGCTGTAGACCGTACGTCTTTTTTGTCTCAGTAAGATAAATTCTAAAATGTAGGCTTTGGTCTCTAGGCTTACGTCTATATCTTTTAAGGGCCAAAAAATATAAAGCCATTGTCCAATGAAAGCCTTTTTAATTGTCCACTGTTGGCATTAGCACAGAATAAATAATAGTACTACGTACAGAAAGTTAACTCCGCAAAGGAATTGAAATAAATAAGGTCTCTATCTACTAGGCAATAAAGTAGCAATTCAACTCGCGCAGCGCTAGATACCGCTCGCTATATTCATCTAGATATGCTGCTCTCTTTCTATCACGTATGCTAAGTTACGTGCGACGAGGCTAGCGTAAGGGCGGCGACTGACTTTTGCCTTGCATTCTCCACCCGGGACGGAGCGCCGGCCGAACATACCTAAACTGCGGAGTGACACCCCCCTGGCATTAGCCCTACCCTCGATGGGCGAATGTGCCATATCCACCACGCTGCTGGTCCAGTTGCGGGTTGGTGAATTCACATACGGCATTGAATTTCTTCTACGGAAGTATTTAGGTTTCTTCACGATGTATTCCTTCACCAAAAAGCCAGTGGTATCAGTATCCGTACACAAACTCCAAAGAGCTCATTGGTATGGGTTTGGGTTTGAACCCGCAACCTCAGGATTACAAGTCGAGCGGTATCCCGATTAGGCATCACGGCTTGTCTATCACGGTGGTCCAATGGGTCGACTCGAAATCTTGAAGGTGAAGGTTCAAATCCCGGGCTGTACTTATAACTAAGTTCTTTAGAGTCTTTTTTTTACAGATTTTATGTTGGTTGCTTTTAGGCGAAGGAAAACATAGTAAGAAGAAATTCAATGGCGTATGTCCATCCACCAAGCCGCATTTGGGCCAGCGATGGTTGGTTGATATGGCCTAATCGCCTTTTGAGGGTAAGCTTATTTCTAGCAGTGGACTCTGGAGCAGAGTGGCTATATAAGGTTAAGGGCCAAAATACTCATTACAGCTTTTTCACGCTTGAATGGGGATTCACACCGCAATTTTTTCCTCTAGGTGGTGCGTCGTGGATGCGGCTATATAAACTGTCAATCTCATACATTACATTATCAGCCGGAAGACGTCCACTGCTGGACAAAGTGTCCCCCTTATTACGGAGGGGTTGCCTTAATCCCCACGCTGGGCAGGCGGCTTGCGGATCGCAGAACGCTTACCACAGTAACTGAGAGGACGTTGTGGCCCGTCCTACGGTGGTTCTGTAAGCAGTTTTAGGACATACCCAGGTCCAATCTCAAAGTCAATCTCATACATTACGATCTTATTATTTTATTCTACAATTTAATGGGTTTACTGTTTTTGGACCCGGATTACCAGGAAGAATCTGCATATTATACTGGTTTGTACAGCAATCCTTTGCCTTGCTAATTAAACCTACAAATCTATTTTCAAGGCGTCGATAGCAGCTTATATTCTTAAAACAAGGCACAGTGCCCAGTATTTTTCCTTGAACTAGATTATCGACAACGCCCTCATCAAGAGCAGACAGATATAAAAAAAAAACAGAAAACCTCCTATTCAAAAGAAATTGACCAAGCAGTATTTAACTAAAAGAGGTATTAATGAGGTTTTAGGAGCTTATGCATAAGACAGTTATGATTTAACCTTGTGACATAGGTCGAATAATTTCTGGCGCTTAAAAACCTTATTACATATTCACCTTTACTTAAGTTTTGCTTCGTGGAATTTTTCTTAACTTAGGTGCGCCAAGATTTTGCGGAAGGTTAAATATTATTTTTATGAATTTGGAAAGTAATTTGAATGCACGGCGACTGGGAACGTCTTAAATTCCGCTTTGATTGGCGTAGGCAGACTTCTTTCGAAGTTGATTGCCGCAATCCGCGCTTGGTTTGATATAAACTTTTGTAACTTATGTTTTTTAGATTAAGTATAAAATAAAACACTTGTGACAGCTCGCTTATATGTCGGAGAAAGGGATGATCACGATTACACTACGTCATTGAATTTAGTACCTAATTTATTTATCAGAATGGCAACACCACGCAAGTGCCATAGTCAACGGAAATTGTAGATGTGGTTTTTTTTTTTTTGGCGGGAACACGGAAAAATCATGTCGTTGCATTCTATTATTTTCTTAAACTTATGTTTTATCGCGAATTAATGATTAAAAATGGTGGTGTTTTATTCATTGAGTGTTGAATTACATGCACGAGTGTGGGCAAGTGATATAATGTGGTGAAACATGTCTTTTCGTGTTGTTTTCAAAACTCCATAGAAGCTCATAGTAAAGTCGCCACAACTTTACTAGGGTATGACTTGGACTCGACTATGACTAATTTCGTGTGACTTACTGTGACATCATGACTTATTTGACTTGATGATAACAAATAAATGTGAAAATTCATAAACTTGACACTGGCAGAATGCACAACGTGCGATGCCAATAACAAAGAAAAAAAAAATTGTAGATGTCTAGACGTCTATGGTACATTTCTAGCTGTCAGTGTCAAAGTCGTTTCTGCCAGCTGTCCGTGTCGAATGTAAACGTCGAAAAAAAAGCGCGGGAAACATCGAATTAGGCGGGTGTATTTTTCTACGGATTTTTCAAATTAATGAATTTGCTATAGAAAGGATCAGTAGAGTATTGTAGTGTATATAAAAATAGTAATTATTGTATATATCTTAGTGTAAGAGTATAGTTTCCGTGATTCGGTAAGTTTTTTGCCTTTTTTTGTCATGGCCGAGCCGCCCGACCCCGGCGGGGGCGGCGGCGGACAGTGCGACATGATCCCTCCGGCAAACAATTATGTGACTATTACTACACATAGCATCATTTCTAACGAGTCTGGTATGGACACGGATGGGTCTATTAATCAGCGTTCTGGTCGCAAAAGGAGCCGCCTTAATAAAATTTGCAAAAATTGCAATAAAAAAGTAAGAAAACATTCCCAAGCTGTAGATGGTAAGACGGGTTGTCACTGTGCTGATAGTGAGAGCAATAGTGACAACTCTGTCAACAAGGTTGCGTCTGTTATTCATATTGAAAACTCAGTAGGTCCTCCTATAGTCTTAAATACTGATGGTCCAGGTCCCCAAGTAAACCCTGTGGCGAGGAATTTATATCATCCAAATGACAACGCACCATTCATTGTACATGTGCAGCGAGTGACTCAAACTCCAGATGATAGAATTATCCTTCAACCGGTATCATTTGGTAGGTTCCTAAAAAAAATAATGTCCATAATATTATAAACGGCTCCGTAAAAAAAATTGGAAGAAATAGAATTACACTAGCGTTCTCGAGCTTTAATGATGCCAATACATTTGTCAGTAGCAGCATTTTATCACAGGACAATCTAAAAGCTTTCATACCAACATTTAATGTTACTCGAATGGGTCTAATCCGTGGTGTGCCATCAGAGTGGACACCAGAAGAGGTGATAGAAAACATGTCAGTTCCAGATGGTTGTGGAAAGATTTTGAAAGTTAGGAGGATCAATTTCAAGACGATGGTAGAAGGTTCTCCTATCTGGAAACCAACACAAAGTGTTGTTGTCACTTTTGACGGGCAGGTTTTACATAATAGGGTTTTCATGTGTTACAATGCTCTTCGGGTAGAACTTTACACATACCCCACAATCCAATGCTACAATTGTTGCCGCTACGGACATACGAAACTTCAATGTAGGTCCAAACCTAGATGCTATAAATGCGGTCGCGATCACAATGCTGATAAGTGTGATTCAGAGGAAGAAAATATGTCATGCTGTCTTTGCTCAGGAACCCATTTTGCAATCAATAAATCGTGCCCCGAGTTTATACGGCAAAGACAAATTAAAATTTCAATGGCAGAAAACAGCATATCCTATGGCGAAGCTGCTAAATTAATACCTCCTGTTACGAAATCATATGCTGATGTTGTAAAGCCAGTTTTCAAAAGTACTTCTCAATTCCATACAATACCCTCGCAGACTTCAGCTACTCAACGACATACAGAACAACAACATCAGAGTTCATACAGAAAAACAGTTTTTACAAACCGTCGTCCAGCTCCCAAACCAGGAACTGGTTATGACCAAGTAGCACATAAAAAAATAATTGAAGATTTCAAAATCCCTACTCCACAAGACGGCTGCGCCTTGTCCAAGATATCAGACAATCTTTTACTAATGTCAGATATGGATATCATAACAATCCTAATCAATACATTGACTCAGTTTAACATAAAAATACCGTCCAACGTAGCTCCTATAGTTGATGATATACTTAACAATTCTAAAGCCATTAATAATGGTAGTGTTTTACAAAGTAGTTCAGAAGAAGTAAACAAGCGCAGTTCATTAAAAAAAAGTTAAATTATATATTTCATAAACAATAAATATATAATTTCTGATACTTCTTACTTGTACCTAGCACTTTTGTTTTCGAGACTGTAGGTGATTGTGGGGACCTGGATCATGTATTTGTCTCCTGTCCTCTATAACGTCCATGCCTCCTTTTATATTGATTTAATATCCCTCCGTGTCCCATTACCCACACTACTCTCTTCTCCTAATGTAAATAAAGCTGTAAATGTTGTAAATATTTTATTATTCATAATTTCAGACGAATTAACTAATATACTTATTATAAATATTTTTCTCTCACGATTTTTTTTTTTTTTATAGCTGTAAAAGTTGTAAATATTTTATCATAATAATATTGTAAATATTCTTCATTACCTGCTATACCACTCTCCTGATCCATCCTTCCTAAATTCATCTTAGCTATCGCGTTATGTTTCCCTACCTTTACTCCAAAACTTCCAATACCTACCTCTCAACTTTACTCCAAAACCAAAAACTCATAGCCAGCCAAAACTTCAAGCCCTAAAATACTTGACAATGGCAAATGCGTCGATAGCGCGGTGCCAAACTCCCCAGTAGGGGAAAGAAGAAAAAAAAAAAAAATGTAAACGTCATCTGTCAGTAGAGCGTTTGGTCGAGGCATGAGTTCTGACGTTACTCCAGAGAAGTTCAGTTGCTCCGCCGACAACCGCCGACAACGTGCATACGGAACGTAATCCGTTCGAAGCCGCGACATATATATTCACGCGATGGGTTGGATATAGGTAGGGTATGCTGAACGCAGAACTCTGATCTCGGAACTCTAGATCGCTCGCAGTGGGATCGAGGCCTTGAACTGGAGGAATTTTACGTAAAAAAACAATTTAAAATATTTCAAAATGTTATTCCATTTTGTTTTCTATGTCATTTGGCTAACATTTTAGTTTGAGATAGTATAAAACGATATCTAACTGCTTTACGACTTTAACGCAGTAAAAGGACAGTTAAAAGCATCTCTGTAGATATTAAAGTGTCTTTTAAAAATGGAGACAAGTTAAATGTTGCCGTTTCTCTCTAATGGCTTTAGAGAGCTTTTAACTCATATCGTGTGAAATGCGAGGGATTGGTGCGAATTGTTTCACCGAAAAGGGAGCCTTTACCTAACTCTGTTAGAAACTAGTCACTCAATCTATAATACGTTGCTTTAGTTTTAAAAAAAGCGGCCAAGCGCGCGTCAGACTCGCACACAGAGGATTCCGTACCAACAGACATAAAATGCGTTTACCAAAATATTTTATGATATAAAACTACAAATTAACTATTTCAGACTTTTATTTTACTTGTTGTGCATAATACAGCAATACGTACCGATTTTTTGTTGTAACTTTTTTTTATTGTATTGTGAATATATACTTTTTGTCAAATTTCATGATTTTAGGTAAACGGGTAGTACCTTAATCATAGATATATTATATGGTAGGTACCTACCTCATACCACCATTCATATGCGGAAATTCCATATAATTATGTAGGTATATGGTATCTGGTATATGGTTCTGCAAACCAGCTATAGGGGTATAGGTTATATAATGCGGCAAAATACCGATGCTTTTTAAGGCTTGATTTATAAAACTTTGATTTTTTTTAAAGCTTACGATACTATGGTCGTAAATCTCAGCATTTAACATTATTTTACTTAGATATCCCCATACCTAAGAAAAGATTTTGATAGACAGACAAACGGATTCCAAAGTGATCCTATAGGGCTTCTATATGCTTTCTTTTAACCCTAAAATCCTTAAATAAACCCTAAAGTAGTTTAGTATGCATGCATTCTGAGAACGGAACTGAGCAAGGTTTTATTTCTCCTGTAAGAAAACAAACTGTGTAAAAAAGACATTTATTAGACGTTTGTACTTGTGTACTTTAAATTATTTACAAAAAATATAATCTATTACATTTTACACTTGATTCACTTACAAGAACTATGTTGATAGAATTTCTATTGTAGCGATTTATGTAAATAAATAATAAAATTTAAATAAAATCTATGAAGCATTTGTTGGTATATTGTAAAGATATTTACATTTTTAACCCTGTTTAATGATGTTTAAAACATTTGGCAACATTAAGTAACTCTACTTCGACTCGATAGTATCAAATACGATTTATTCATCTTTATTTATTTCATATAAATTCCTACAGTAAAAGAGAATATTTACAATAAAATGTGACTTTAGTAACATGTCATTAGAATTGGAAATACCAAAAATTCTATGAGGAGTATTAATACTATATATATTTTAATATGACTAAGTAACTCACTACATAGTAATATTATTTCATTCCTACAAGTAGATTATTATAATTGATCTCCATGTAGTTATATTGATGACTAAATTATATATAACTGATAACTGATAAACCAGATAAAAAAATGGATTACATTCATTGTCTTAGTCAAGTCTTTAGTAGGTACCTTTTCATATCCATTGTGCTATGAACATTTCATTAAAAAAACTACTAAAATATAAACAATTAAAAAGTAAGTAAGTTCGTATAGGCTGAGTGGCCAGCCCCAGTGTCAGAGTTAATGTGCCGCCCGAACGCCTCTGACATGGCTGACGGTTGTTGTTATAGAAACTAGAACAAACAACCGGGACCAACAATTTAACGTGTCATCCGACCCACGGTAGCGCTCAGAAATAAATGCCAGTCACGGTCACCCATCCGAAGACTGACCGGACCGTCCGTTGCTTAACATTGGTGATCGTTTAGAATCACCTAGAAAAGCTACGCCACGAGCGCTACAATATAAACAATTGAACGTATAGTTTTGTTCTAATAATAATTAATACTCCATTAGTTTAAGTTCTGTATGCAGTTTCGTAAACATTGCAATACTAAGTACAATTCAATTACTTCCTATTTCACAAATATTTACTACACTGGGATAAGTTACGAGAAATACTTAGTCATTTAAATGCAAGCTCACTTAGGAATATCCCAAATAGATAATAAATTAAGCTACACACAGCACTTCAAAATGACGCCTGGTTTTTTGCGGTTTTGGAACTATTAGTAATTATTGATTCGTTTGTATAGTTTTCGTATATTATTGTAGATATCTACAACATGTAGTCTTGTAGGAACTTTTCTAGCGCGTGGTAGAGATGGGGCCGCACTCCAACCAAACCATGGTCTTCATCAGTGTAGCTCTGTAAGCAAAAAAATATATAAATAAAATAACTAAGCAATATTCAATCTTTACTTTAAATGCTATTATTTTTAAACTTTTGCCAGCCTTTTGAAATTTTGCCGACACATCAGCCGAATTTTTGGGTATCTAAAGACCAAAACCACAGTGTTCATACCTAACACTTTCTCGTAGAATATTAACACATAGATAAACTCTGCTTAAACGTCCATTAAGCTAAGTGCAGTCATAAGCTGTTTTATCAAATGCTCACTCACAAGAAATGTCACGTGTGTCATTTGTAGTGGTAGAAAAGAAAAAAAGAAAGAAAGAAATAAATGTAATTACACTACATACTGGTAGGACTCTATTGCAGAGTCCGCCTGGGGAATTACCACACCTTTGCCAGCTATTCAACCATTACTGTGCAACCATTACTGTGTTTCGGTATGAAGGGCAATGTTACCAGAGAAATTACTGGGCATAGAGGGATTTGACATCTAAAAAATAAATGAAATAACTGAGACAAGATTTCTAGGCGTTACACTAGACACTCACTTAAACTGGAAAAGACACATATCCCAAGTAAATGCAAAGATCTCAAAATACAGTTACGCTCTATCTATGTTAAGTAGTATTGCAAATAAAGACACTGCAAAAAGTGCATACTACGCCTACGTTTACCCTCATTTAACGTACGGTATTATTTTCTGGGGAAATTCAGTAGACGTGCAATCTACATTCTTAATGCAAAAAAGATGTATTAGAGCCATCTACAAACTACAAAGCAAAGAAACTGTTAGAAATATCTTCAAAGAAAATTTTATGTTAACATTAACCGGCATATATATTCTAGAGATCTGTTTGTTTGTTAAAAAAAATTACATTTATTTTTTTGAGAAAAAATCTACACGTTTTGAAACATTACGTCCGAAGCATCAGTTAAAGATATGTATGCCTCAAGTCAAAAACGCAATGTTCCATAAAAGTGCATACATAACTGCAATAAAAATCTATAATAATGTTCCAATAGATATTAAATGTTTACATGGCAATAAATTTAAGCATTGTTTAAAAAAATGGCTCATAAATAAGGTATTTTACGATCTAAATGAATATTTTGACTGTACAAGTCCGTTTAATCACTTGTTTATGTAATGCGCAAATTAGCTTTTAATTATTGTACGTCCGTAAGGATAATAACTGTTGATACCCAAATTAACTTTAAGACCTTGTAAGCACAGTTATGAACAATAAAATTTTATTCTATTCTATTCTATTCTAATATCTCAGGGTGACGAGAGTGCAGTGCAGTGCGGCGCATTTTGTTCGCAAGTTCACAATTCTAGCACTGCTACTGTTATGGGCAGGCGTGACGCTTACCACCAGGCGAACGTCTCACCCGTCTCGTCAACCAATAACATAAAAAAAAGAAGAATAAGCCTGTTGAGTATTGAACTATCAGTGGCAGTGTGTAATGGTTGAACCAGCACGCAATATTTTGCACTGCAAAGGGTGAAGCGTGTTAACCTTGACGACGCTAATAACAAACATCCTCATATCCTATAACCCGGAATCTCGTAAGGATACACTATCCCAAACAGTATCAATATCACAGAGTGAGTTATTGTCACATTTTGCGGCTACAATCGGGAAAGGTTTCGCCATCCATTCCGCCGACAGGACGGGTGGTGTCCGACACGCCGTTTGGATAAATTATGGCCTCTTTAGGACATTAGCCCTCTCAGCGAATTGATCCTCTGGGACGCGATTCTCGTGTTACGCAGAATAAGCACGTTTTTGTGTGTATTTATAGCAAAACATGTCTGATTTATTTAGTTGTAGACCATCAGTAAAGTAAAGGTCAAGAGTTTAAGCTTGACAATTTATAAAACACTCGGAATCTGAAAATTGACAACTGGCATTATTTGTAATTAAGAAGTTAGCAAGTAAAAATACTCCTGCTGCATTTGTCTCTGTGATACAGATGCACTAAGCTTGCAGATACACTAAACCTACCCAAAAACATTGCACGCCCGCAATGGGTAAACTGTTGTTACGTACTAATATTCGTTTTAAATACCTTTTGTACACAGTTTTAGTAATAAAATGATTCTCTTCTCCTCTCTTCTCCTCATCGTAATCAGTTAGCATATTTTTAAGGTCATGTTCTGTACATCAAAAAAACAACTTTAACTATGCAGCCAACATTGAAATCGCGAAAAAAAAACCAGCTGCATTTGTATGGCATAGCAGATTTTTTTGTCGCGATCTCTATGTTGGCCGCATAGTAAAAGTTGTTTATTTTGATGTACAGAATATGCCCTTAAAAGGATGCTAACTGATTACCAGTAACCCTGTATTATGTACTTTGGTTTATAGTAATCGTCACGCAAGTTCTCAAAAAGTGAGAATGCGCAAATAAAAAATAAAAAAAAACTTGTCATTAATTAAAATTGCCAAATATACTGCACGGAAGTGTACACCACAGAAAAGCGAAGGCTCTACCTCTTCTCTCTTCAGTGGTGTACACGACGTACCTGCGTAGGCTCGCCTTTTCCATGCTGACAATTCGACAACTTGTTTGGCGGCTACTGTATTATACTGTACTAGAGGTCTCCCGCGACTTCGTCCGCATGCGGAAGAAATACGGACCGCTCCCAAAATTCTCTACTTTAAATCATTCCGAGCAAACTCTACCAACTCTACCGACTCTACCAACTCTACGGACTCTACGGACACGACCGACTCTACCAACCCCCCCCCCTCACAACTCCCCCCTTTGAATGAACTACCCAGATATAATTTTTTCATCACTATAACTTTAAAAACCAAAGAACTTTCCATACAACAATCCCCCCCGCCTTTCCCCCCCAGTATTTTTTATTTTAAATGAACCATCCAAATCCAAATTTTCGTGACTAAAAGTCCAAAAACAAAGGACTTTCATACAAACTTCTCCCCCTTTTTTCCACCCTTGGGGGTCGAATTTCAAAAATCCTTTCTTAGTGCAACCCTCCGCAGCGAGACGAATACACCCTCCAAATTTCAAGTCTGTCTGACCAGCGGCTTGGGCTGTGCGTTGTCTGTCAGTCAGTCAGTCAGAACAGAGTCTTTTAATATATTAGATTGTAGTAATATTACCATCTGCGTGAAGTACACGTCCCGTCGCTGCAGTAGACGCGAGATCAACATGGCGTGCTGATAGTGCACGTTGTCATCCGCCGTTCCGTGGATCAGGAAATAACTCTTGTTACGGTAGGCCTCCACCTGGAATAGAAGCCATATCTATCAATATCTTCGAGCATAAACCATTGGAATTGATAATGGCGATAATTAAAACTACATAATACTCTGCCACTTTTTGCGGGGTACGAGGTAAACAAGCGTGGCACGCAAAAGTAACTTTGCCTCTACGTTTATTACTCTGTCATAATTACATAGAGTTACGCGTAGAGGCTTAACACCAGAGAAGTCTTTCGTTTTTCTGTGGGCTTTACTTTACAAAAAGTGGTATTGGGTGTGTGGGGTAAGTGGCACAGGCAAAGCTAATCTCAGGTGGCGCCACCCTCGCTGGTGGTGCATGTCATTGATGTTTATTTTGAGCTAATTAACTTTTCCACATATTTTATTCGCACAGCAAGGTCGTGGAACTCTCTGCTAGAGTATGTCATCATCATCAGCCCGGAGACGTCCACTGCTGAACGAAGGCCTCCCCCCTTAGATCACCACACTACGACAACCTGTCATTTGCATCCACCGGTTGCCCGCGACTTATACAATGTCGTCGGTCCAGCTAGTGGGAGGCCTTCCTACGCTGCGTCTTCCATTTCGCGGTGGCCACTCAAGAACCTTTCTTCCCCATCGGTTGTCAGTACTAGACTGGCTTGAGTATGTATTACAATACAATTAGTTTATAGATAAAACCAAAGTTACACGTCAATGATGGGTGTCAAAGCCAGAGTAAACAGGTTCCTTCTAGGTAAGTGTGCGCCATCCTAGACTACAACGTTGCTTAACATCAGGCAGGATGTGACCAAATGCAAACACGTGGTCCCCCAACCACACGGTTTAATTAAGCATAACAAATAACTGTGACATTTAAAAGATACCTCTTTAATAACATTTGTTTCTTTTTGCATAATAAACATGTAATTTCTTATTATTTAATCTTTATTAAAAGTATTTTTATAGTTATTCTTGAATGTTATTGAAAAAGAATTGATCCCAAAGACAACATAGGATAATACTATGGGGGAACTTGCCTGGCCCATGTGCCCCTCCCAGAAATAAATCCTGGGTCCGCTTGTATTCGGCTACTAAAAAAATATTAATGAATTACTTGTACATACCACTTCATCAGTTAGTAGCGATGATTGTTGATAAGCTTGCAAGTTGTTTGAGGGCACGTCCATGTAGCGTTCGGTGTATATTGTGTCTGAAAGTATATTTAATTAGTAAGTAAAAAAAAAAGTATAAACAGCGTTTAAATAGTCCCCTGCAAGACTTGGCCTACTATTTGAAGGGCGATTGGGACATACCTACTACTCCGGCCCAGTTACAGGTTGGTGGATTTACACACGCCATAGTTTTTTTTCTCCGGACTTAAGCAGTTTTCTGGGGTTATTATTAGAATGGCTAGATCGCAAAATGGCTAAATTTCATTTAGGCCACATCTCAAAATATCCGAGTCGCAATTTGACTTAATCTCATCTATTCCACATCTTAAAATATCCAATTCACAAAATGACCACATCGCTGCTATTCAACATCACAAAAAGTAAGTACAAGTATTGGAATTGATAAATTGACCATGCCGTAAAAACTCTGGACAGTTACAAACATTATTATTTAAATACGTTTTATTTATTGCATGTGCTATATTACTCTATTCATTATGTTAGTTCCCATCAACATCATGTTTACGTAAAAAAACAAACAAAACTTGAAACATAGATAAAAAAAGAAAAATAAAAGTCATTAAATTAAATTAAAAAATATGCGATAAATCTAGAAAAATTCGTCATATAATTAAATTACATAATCCTAAAATTCGATAGCAACGCCACCTATCGGGTACAATTGATAAATGTCCTATTTGTGATGCTGACTAGCAGCGATGTGGTCATTTTGCGAATTGGACATTGTAAGATGTGGAATAAATGTGGTTAAGTCAAATTACGACTCGGATATTTTGAGATGTAGCCTAAATGAGATGTAGTTATTTTGCGATCTAGCCATTCCAATACTAACCCGTTTTCTGTACGTTTTACTTTTTTTAATACTGTCAAGTGACGAGATGAGTAATCTGCTACTAGAACCATCGGAGGACGGGCAGCAGCGTCCTCTTGGTTAAACGGTGGTTAGCATTCTGCGATCCCCAAGCCGCCTGCCAAGCGTGGGGATTATGGCAACCTAAGAGGGAGGTCTTCATTCAGATGTCGTCTGGCTGATGTTCTTACCGTAGAACCGCCAGTCAACGACCGGTGCGACGGCGGCTGCGCAGCGGAACACGTCCCCGCCCCGCGCCAGCGCCAGGGACGCCGCATACCCGCCGTACGACCAGCCCCAGATACACGTGCGGTTCTGATCCACCCACGACAGGTTGTCTTGAAGGTATCTAAGAAAAAACAAATAAATATTGGTGGACATTTTACACAGCATTACCTAGCCCCAAACTAAGCAAAGCTATACTATGGGATCCAGATAGTTGATACAATTCTTACATACTTTCTTGTAAACAATAATATTATATAATGCCCCGCCCCTAGGTTGTTAATGTGTAAAATGTTTGTTCTGGGTGAGAATTGAACCCACGTCACACAGCGCTCAAAGCAGGCCTACCACTGATTGAGTTATAAAATTGAGGCAGTCATAACAGTCACTGTTATCCCCACTGTGGGGAATTGTCATTCATTAGTTTTCTTTGCCTCTAACATAAAGCTTACTTTGATGCTTAGTGTGTTCGGTCGTGAACGGTGGTAAAAAAATTGAAGACGATTAGAATTGATTTGAAATGAAATTTTGTTACATTCTGCGTGAGCTAAATCCTCCAAGCATTCTGCTTATGAGGATAATCTTTTAGTCGTGTACTTTTTAGTACTCGACTGGCGGGCTAACTACCACCCAATCTGCGCCGTGAAGAACCAACGATGTGTTACGGCAGCCTCACTTGAAAGCCTGTTTTTATTCCATGTCTGTTTGTAATCTAGCCTGTTAAAAAATCACCTCATTATCATCATCAGCCCGGAGACGTCCACTGCTGAACGAAGGCCTCCCCTAAGAAATTACCTAGTTACTTCTATTTGAACAAAAAGTTGGAGGCAAGTTTTTGTGATGAAAGAATAGGTACAATCCATAGATCTAGTTTTACTAGACTACAATCAAGACTTTAGGACTTAGGTTTAGACAATTATCAGCCCACAAAATGCTTGCAAACATAACCTAGGGGCCTTCTTTTTCTTTCCTCCTAAGAGGATTAAGGGATCAAGCCCTAGTTAAAGGCTTACGTCTTTTCTTATGTAGGTGGCTTAGTGCTACAAACCCATACAATATTTTTGCCTAACTATACCATAATTAAATCACAATTATGCCTTTAGGAAGACTTCTGTGGATTCTTATAAAGTAAAGTATTTGATAGCTGAAGTGATATTTAGTGAAGGAGTGGTTAATGATAGTAACACGTAACCTGGAAAGGTTTGGCCACAACATAAAAAGACATGCTTTACCACTTGCCTAGGTATACTTGTGGATGTAATCAAAAATTCAAAGAAATATTTCACAAAATACACTAACAACATAAAGAAACATCCTGTCGTGAAGATCCCTCTATCGTTGATATTTCATATCAAGATTGCTTTAAGTTCTATGCGCCGTGATATGTTATCAAACTTCGATAAGATGATCACAGATGGCATACAGTCTAAATCTTTCCCTTTTGCTTCACTTGGCTTCCCATTTTTGCTTCACTTTTCCGGGCTTTCAACAGAGGGCAGGCTTTCAGAATTATGCCATTATTATAGTGAATGCCAGTATGTTTATTTTACTGATAAAAATCTGTAATATTTGCCTTTAACTCTTATTTTGAGTTCTATCGTATCTTTACAACCCCTTCTTCAGAGGCAACATTAAAATTATAATTTATACATAAGAGCCTGCAAAAGTTTAAGTTATAAAACAGGGTTTTCGATTTACTTTGCAATTCACAAGTAATAAAAATTCATGATGTATGAAAGATTATAAAAACACTTAGGCCATTTATATTATAACTTAAAGCATATCTCAAAATTATTTTAATCTTTTGATAGCGGTCCAAATCACTAACACAAAAAAAAATTTGGCGATGCATTCCGCGGTTTCAATAGAACCAGTACAACAAGCAACTTATTTAAAAAAAACATTAAACGGGTAGATAGATAGATTAATTCTTCATTGCTCACACCAAAGAAACATACATACAAAGGATTAAATAAATTTAATACGAATGCACAAATGGCGGTCTTATCGCTAAAAGCGATCTCTTCCAGGCAACCTTAGGATGGAGAAAATTATGAACACGAAAAGACGGGGTGTGCTGTAAAGAAGAAATGGGTATGTCATTAGAACTATAAAAAAAGGTTTATTCACCAACTGGCCTCGAGGTGCTGGACACGCGTGTGTCCAGTTGGTGAAACTGAAAATAGGTATCACTTGTTATTTTGTCACCTTCCAGGTGACAAAACCCACAGAAAAGCGAAGGCCCTACTCTTAATTACTTCTCCCTTCAGTGGACAAAACGAAACCAAATATCAGATCAATCTGTCAACATGGAGGTGGTAAAATTTCAATTACATTTGACCCAAAAATCAACAACAACAACCAGAGAAAGCTAAATAAAACAATTAAAAAAACACACACAAAGGACAAAGATAGGTCGAAAGAACCGTAAATAAGTTATAAGTAGTCGTAAGTTAATAGAACTTGGCAATCCACACTGCCACCGCCGTGAAAATCCACTTATTAGCCCAAGAATCTTACTTCGTAACGCTGATCTGGTCCTCCACCTCTACCGTGCCCAGAGCTCTGTTGACAGCGAACATGTTGGCGACGCCTCTAAGGCCGGAGCCTCGGCCGTCGATGTGAGCAACGGCAATCCCCCACCGACTGACGAGAGAACTGCCCCAGTCTACGTTCCACTGCTTGGTGACTAGAGCGGTGTCGGGACCGGCGTATCTGAAATTTAATTAATTTTATTTATATACGAATGAAAGATAGCTGTATAGGAATCATCATCATCATCATCACCCCGGACACGTCCACTGCTGAACGAAGGCCTTCCCCTATATAGGATATAGGAATGAATATAGCTTATTTCCCGGTATAACATAATAGACTACTTTTTTTCACCATCATTACCGGTTTTTATCATCACACGGGTGTAATCACGAGGTCCAGCTAGTACCAATGTGTATCCAAATACAACTACATGGTTTTCACTAACTGCACGGGCGAAGCCGTGTTAGAAACTTAGGGTATGACCTAGACCTAAATAAAAATAGCTTTTTGTTTTCTAAATACTATAACATAACCTACCTCTCGTACAAAAAGTTAAAGTAAAATTACACAAAATGCGTCTCCGAATCAATCCAAAATTTAAAATTTTGCGTTTAATTAAAATAATTATTAATAACGTTCACACATTTAGATTTTCAGCTTTTCGTAAACTCACTATTAAAACAAAAAATCGTGTAAAAAGTAATTTCTATACGTCGATTAGTTTCGAGATACATAATTTTAAAAATAAGCGCCTGATACTAATCCCCAGACCAGCCCTCGCCGCGTGTGACGTCTTCGTACAGTTCGCACAATTTGTCACACGCCGGCCGTAAACAATTCACTACAACCGTTACCTTGACCGTGATTCACTACTACTTAGTTTCAATATTCCAAGCCAAGGTGATATTTGTATAATTTAATTTTTTACTGATTGTCCGTTAGCAAATGAAGCGCAATCATAGCTGAATATTTATTTATTTATTTAGCAAGCAGCATCATACTAAGTCTCGTAAATTGATTGGGCTACGTCGACAGAAGAAGAAGTGGGCTTAAGGTACTATTATTTATTCTGTGCCATAAGCTAGTTCGTCTTAAGCTACTTACACATAAACTAGGAGCGGCACATTAGTCCGGTTCAGGTAATCAGACGGGACCTGTATCTGGACATCAGCTTCAGGCAGGCCAGCGGCGACGGGAACTGACAGTCGGATGGTTGTAGGCAATGCGCGGTTAGCGATAAGGTTAGCGGTCTCGTAGCTGTCATCCCAAACTCTGACAAGGGAGCCGTTGTAGGCCTGAAAGCATATTGTGTAATTTATTATAAGAATAGAGTTAAAGTAACCTATAACTACAGTGTTTTTGCTAAATTCTATGAAAAGGAGAATGTAAATAGCACATTAGCTACTATACAAGTCAAATCTTTAGATTAATAAGTGGCGTAAATTCTACCATCCTTGGTCTATCTAAGGGGATAGCTTTCTGCTATTCTATGCTTTAAGCGACGTCTGACTTCAGCGACAACGTTCCGATCGACGACAAGACGTTTGTGACGAAAACTGAAAGAGAAGAGACCACAAACAATACAACAGTTCAGGGGCCTTATTTTTGAATCGTGCGCAAAGTTGCGCATGCGAAAGGAGCCGTCCTTCGAACCTTATTCCAAACAATATCGTTCGAAGGTCGGCTCCTTTCGCGCGCAAAGTTGCGCATGATTCAAAAATAAGGCCCCAGTTCTGTAGTAAGCATTGTGGCTCGGTGAACGGCAAGATGTGACACTATAAGAGGCCGACGGCGTTTATAGGAGACCATAGCTTACCATAGTTTGTTAAATTCGTATTTCTATTTAAATTTAATTTAAACCCTAACACTTACCTACTTCGAAACATCGCAATCTTACCCAAAACCTATTCGAACCAACTAAAATGACGCTATTTTTAATGAAAGACTTGAAAGAATGAAAAAGTTAAGAGCTTACAAACGCCGCTTAAATGACGATGACTTAAATGACGCTAGTTTACTTTGTGCACATCAGTTTAGCATTGCGCCGAAGTTAAATGACGTTAGCTAATTACAGAAGTCATTTTGCATAACTGCCCCAAAGCAGCGCGTCCACTGCGCTGGCATCGGAGCGGACGGAGTAGACGGATATGTTGCTTTGTATTGAACTCTATGGAGCTGCAAGCACTGGATATAATTATGCCGATTCAAACTTAATGGCGGCTGTGAACTTAGGCGCAAAACGCTGCGCAGTAGCAAAAATTAGGCGTGCGGTGTGCGTACAATCGCAAACTCTCACTTGCAGCGCACTTCACAGCCGCCAATAAAGTTTGATTCATTCAATTATACCAACAGTGACAGCTTTATGGATAAGCTACGCATATTTACCGGTGCATCTACCTACCGTATCATAGATGTAAACTTGCGGAACATCTGGACCGGCACAGGTGATGGCTATGCGCTCGCCTGAAGCACTGATGGTAGCGTCGTTGTAAAGACACTCGCCGCCGTCCGGCCGTCGGATGCCGCAAGTAAAGCAGTTCACGTTGTTGTTGCTATCCACCGAATAGATGTGTTGTTCGGCTGAGTCGTCGACGTGAGTGGCTTTGTACCACCTAGAAATAAATTACTAATTTGTTAGTATTTACTGAAATACATACTAGTTTAAAACACTTAAAAGTGCTTATCATGAAACGATTATGGTAGAGTTCGTTCATCGTCAGATGGAAGACATCCACTTCTGGACAATAGCTTTAATATAGGAGGGGGTTACCATTAACCCCATGCTTGGCATGTGGCTAGGGGATCGCAGAGTGCTCACCGCCTTTAAATGAGAGGACGCTGCTGCCCGTCATTCTCTCTGCCAAATAATCCACAAAGACGCCCTTGGCGCATTGGTGTTGAATCAATATTTTAAAAAGTTAAATGTGAAGGGTTATTTTCTAGACACTTACACGATGTCATCAGAAGTCCACCGTAAGATTTCTGACACTGTATGGGGTGTGTTGGTGCGTCCTGCGTTGGCCCAAGTCGCGGTATTGATGTCCGATACTTGTATGATTTGCTTGTATAACATTCCGTTCACAGCCTAAAATGTAATGAAAAGATATTTCAATATTCCATTTTCTGACGGACAAATAAATGACGATATAAAATATAAGTATTATTAATAAGGATTAGTAAAAAATTATCAAACCAGACTTCTTCTATATACTTAATTTCAGCCACATCCAAAGATCATAGCAGGTTTTCATAGCATAGCGCTCGTGGCGTAGCTTGATTAGGTGATTCTAAACGATCACTGATGTTAAGCAACGGATGGTCCGGTCAATCTTCGGATGGGTGACCGTGAGTGGCATTTATTTCTGAGCGCTACCGTGGGTCGGATGACACGTTAAATTGTTGGTCCCGGTTGTTTGTTCTAATTTCTATAACAACAACCGTCAGCCATGTCAGAGGCCTTTGGGCGGCACATTAACTCTGACACTAGGGCTGGCCACTCAGCCTATACGAACTTACTTACTTTTTTGCAGGTTTTCCAGAAAGCCTTTCTTAACGTATCATAAAAACTATTAGGTCAATTGGTTTATAGACCGATATTCAAGAAACAAGCCATTTGTTCTTGCACTACTAAGCTACAACGTATATACCCGCCAGAAATTAACCCTCAAATTCAAAGTCCATTTTTGCTGTACAAGGTACTGATTGGTACCTAAGTCCAAATGACTATTATTTGGCATAAAAGAATAGAAATGAATAGGCGAGCCTTCTAATTCTATAGATACTATCTCAGGGCTATGCTCAGGGTGACGAGCGCAGAGCAGTGCGGCGCAGGATTGTGTTCGCAAGTTCGCAATTCTGGCACAGCTACTGTTAGTGGCAGGCGTGATGCTTACCATCAAGTGAAAGTCTTGCTCGTCTCGTCACTTGACAGAATAAAAAAAAACTAACATTGAATGTATTATAATACTGTGATACAAATCCTACAGTACATCAGAGGAAGATAATGGGATGAATTTACCCAAAGTCTTGTTTGTCCACAAAAATTCCAGAAGGGTAAAAGTTTGCATTTCAAGACTTTTTTGCCAACCTATACCTTACTCTATTCTGTTGTCTATGATATTGCGAGGTTTTAATAAAAACTCAGCTATCTAAGTCTGCGAGATTTAGTTTTTTGATAAACTAAATGCCGGTCATGATAAACCAACCTACTGGTCCTGCTGGGTTGACATATAAAGCTTAAGTTATAGACTGATTCAAACTTAATGGCGACTGTGAAGTGCGCTACAAGCGACACTTTGCGAGTGTATGCACACCGCACGCCTAATGTTTGCTACTGCACACAGTGAGTTGAAATAAATAGAGTAGTTATAGTCGAACAAAACTGCTTTAAAAACTGACTAGAAGTTGCCTATATAAATATACTTACGCATGTTTGTATGCAGTTTGTGAAAAAAAGGAAAGAATATGGGCGACTTTATACGCCACACTTGTTGTTAGAAAGAGACAAATATCTAATTTATCTTACGGCGTAATAAGCTACACAAGTTGATTGGCCAGAGCGAGCGCCCTCGCCGCGCCGGTGTGGCTCTCTTTCACTCTCTCACACAAGACGATCTATCTATCTCGGCCCTCCATTTCAAAGTGACAACAGTCGCCTTAGATAAAATAAATTTCATTTTTTCTCATTGCAATAAAAATACAGTACTTACGCGTGAAATGAATTATTTTTTTGTCTCTCACAGTGCCTGTGTAGATTGTGCAGTGTCTAAATACACAGAAAGGCATTATATCACCATCTTTTTGCTAGAAAACATACGATTACCGGCAGCGTATTACCGGACATTCGGAAGTGAAAGACTTGTAGCGATCACGGCAATTACCTTGATTTCGTCTAGTAAATATGGCGGGGGGGACAACTCATCTACAGGTAAAAACATCTTAGACTGCACATCGTCTCGCGCCTGAGTTCACAGCCGCCATTAAGTTTAAATCAGCCTGTACAATGTTCTTTGTGTTGGACCAATGTTCCACACGCAAGACTTTTCGCTGATGGCGCCAGCGATGGTCCGGATGTAGCAAAATCAAGTCGTTGCTTATCTATCTGCTCGTGATGAGGGCGTTGTCGATAATAAATACTGCGTACTGTGCCTTGTTTTAAGAATCTATGCAGCTGTTGATGGCCTGAAACTAGATTTGTAGGTTAGATAGTTGTTTACATTTCATGTTGGACAGATCTTTAATTAACAAGGCAAAGGATTGCTGTACAAACCAGTATTATGCAAATTCTCCCTGGTAATCCGAGTCTAATAAAATGTATGAGATTGACACTTGACTATGGCCGTGTGGACGTTGCGTTACCTAGCGGAAAAAATCACAGTGTTGATCCCCATATAAATAATACTTACTTGAGGTAAAATGGTGATGAAGGAGTTGCCTAGGTCGTTGAAAATGAGGGGGATGTTGTCAATCCAGCCGTCGCTTTCGGTGTATTGGTAGATCTGAAGTTATAAAATTGATTCGGTTACTTCCGAAAAGAAACAAGAATATGTAGCAGCAACATATGTGTGTGTGTGTGTGTGTGTGAATGTGTGTGTGATGTGCTGCAGCTAACGTAAGTCGATAATTTTTTTAATAGTATTTGTAGGTACTAGTAAAAAAAGTTGTTGTTTTTACTAACAACAACAACAACATCACTGTTTTAATCAAACGCTGTTTTACTATCACGGTTGTTAACTACAGTTCTATTATTATTTACGGGATATTTACCGTGGTTATGTTGCGAAATGAGCTCCCGATATTTCGGCGCAGTTGCATGTACCATGTTCACGGACAGACATTTTTTTATACTGACAAGTGACGAGACGAGTAAGACTTTCGCCTGGTGGTAAGCGTCACGCCTGCCACTAACAGTAGCAGTGCTAGAATTGTAAACTTGCGAACACAATCCTGCGCCGCACTGCACTGCGCTCGTCTGCCACTACAAACTGAAGAATGCGAGTGGTTGTTCATCATCATCATAATCAGTCTGTCATAGTCCACTGCTGGACATAGGCCTCTCCCAAGGCACGCCACTCAGCCCGATCTTCAGCTATCCGCTTCCAACCACTGCCAGCTGTCCTACGTATATCGTCACTCCATCGAGTCTCAGGACGTCCTACCCTACGTTTGCCGATACGTGGCCTCTACTCTAGAACACGTCTACCCCAGCGGTTATCGGTGGTGGCGAGTGGTTGTTAAATAGTTTAAATTGTCAAGGGCATTCATAACAAACTATATAACCTCTTGCATGGTGCATCCTACTGCACCAAAATATAGAGAGCTCATTTCACAACATTATCACGATAAATATCCCGTAAATAACAATATCACAAAAAAAAATGTTTATTAATTAACAACTTAAATTAAATTGTTAATTAATTTGTTAAATGTTAATAAAAATAGAAATAAAATTGTTCATATATATCTATAATAAATGTGAAGAATGTATAGTCCTACAAAGTTTGAAGCGAATGACAGGTCGCATTCGCTTCTCTTCTTCAGTTACCTGAGAGCAAGTAGCTTGGCCATGGACGCACAGTAAGACCCTGAAGGTGGTTTGCACGCGGTTTGTCCACATCAGGGCGATGGAGTCGTTAGCCACGAAAGTTACAGCCTTCAAGATTGGCCTAGAAAATTAAAAAAATAAGTACTTTAGAATATTCTTGATACTTGTATGCCTCTTCATGCATAACATGAATCTCAGGTTTTCATTATTATAATGTCACCAAACGCAGCGACGGTGATAATGGAATGGACGGGCCCAGCGCTTGCAAATCGATCAAAATTAACAAGACAACAAAATCAAGCATACCTAGCTAAAAGTATGCATATTACATTTGCCGGAAAATAGAGATAGCGAATCTAATAACTGCAGGACAAAAAGATAACACATTTTTAGAAGTTTGTATTGTCGTATCGTACGTCTCGCATGTCGCAAAGGCAGAGTATGACTGACGCGAGAGGAGAGAAGGCGCTCAACATATAGTCGTCAAAATCCGTGCGCTTATTTCCCGTCCATTCATTTTATCATTGTCGCTGACCAAACGCATGTTTCCAATCATGAATAATGCAAATAAATTCATATATCTTTATGTTTAATAGTAAGTACACAAAAAACCTTTTGCACATCATAAGCTCGGAAAGATTATGTTTATCATTCGAAATCCGAGTGCAAAAGCGCATTTTGTCCGCTAGCGTGGAAAGAGTTTTAAAATGAGAACTTATTTTTTTTTTTTTTTCAATAACTTCTTTACCGCCAGTCCACTGAAAAAGTACCAGAGAGAGTAGAAATAAAAAAATGGAACTAAAAGTTTTCAATACAAAATATTATTCAGTGTTGTCAAGTTACACGTCGAGTTTTGGCGGGAACACGGAAAAATCATGTCGTTGCATTCTATTATTTTCTTAAACTTGTGTATTTTCGTTTTATTAATGATTAAAAATGGTGGTGTTTTATTCATTGAGTGTTGAATTACATGCACGAGTGTGAGCAAGTGATATAATGTGGTGAAACATGTCTTTTTGTGTTGTTTTCAAAACTCCGTATAAGCTCATAGTAAAGTCGCCACAACTTTACTAGGGCATGACTTGGACTCGACTATGACTAATTTCGTGTGACTGACTGTGATATCATTACATATTTGACTTGATTTACATATAAATACTTGAAAAAATCATAAACTTGACACTGGCAGAATGCACAACGTGCGATGCCAAGAACTACGAAAAAAAAAAAAAAAGTTACACGTCATTTTGAAGAGTTTGAGTTTAGAATGTAGCGCCCCATTTGTTTTCTACTCTTTTTGGTAAGTACAGCTATAATATTTCATTATTATTAAATTAATTATAATTATGTAATATTATAATTAAATTATATTATTTCATGTCAGTTTCAACATCACATCATTTTTAGATTATTAGCACTGGCCAGAAAGAAGACTGCATAAAAAAAACTCTGGCATTTTTCTCGCTATAGTGAGGTGAAAAATAGTGTGTTGCTCTCGGCAGCAAAGTGATTCTGCATCTCGTACTTTGAAACCTTCGCTACGCTCAGGATTCTAAATTTGATCCGTTGGTCCGGCCGCACCATATTCGAACGTTTGCTTTAAAACAGTGAATCCTGACAAAATGAGTTTTTTAATTATAAATAGACGACATAATTATATTATCTACACTTTAGAAAGAGGCAGCGTCCCTTTATTATTACAAATTACAACAATGTTCTACAAATTTAACTACCTTTCCGAAACAACTAGTCGAGATTTCGACTAAATTAATTATAGCGAAGTTTATGCCCCGAAAGAGATTAAATAGCCTTCCTGCTTCCCAAGACACTGACGCCCAGATCTACGAGTAGATAATTTTACAGAGACTTACTGGTCAATGTCGGTGGGTGCATTGTACACGTTGCTTGCTCCAGTGCTCAAATCTCTTAAAGTGACCGATACGATGGGGTTCGTAGTGCCAGGCTGAAAAAAAACAATAAATCATGTTAAGGCCTTTTTCTTCTTCTTTATTGGCATCGCGCTTTGTACATTCTGTCAGTGTCAAGTAGATATAAATGTATGTTTCAAGTTTCTATAATAACAAGACAATTATGTCATAAAATCATATTGGGGAAATTCTACTAATATAAAGAAAGCTTTTCTATCACAAAAAAAATGTATTCGTGATATGGTAGGTATTCGACCACATGAGTCTTGCAAACCATTTTTTAAGAAATTAGGTATTTTATCGCTGACTTCTATGTACATTTTTTAAATATCTATGTTTGTTCGTAAACAATCTAACATTTTTCAAAAAGCTAGTGATAAGTATCCAAGAGTTGCAAAATATGATAAAAGACTAGTTTTTGAACGGCCGCCAAGGTTGGCGCTATTTGATAAAAACTGCTTTGCTATGTGTATCACCGTATATAACAAATTACCAGTGTCGTTAAAGGAACTTCCTTATGGTCAGTTTCGCAAAAAATTTAAGATGTGGCTTTTAGAAAAATGTTTCTATTGCTTGGACGAGTTTCTAAACAAGCACAATGTATTGTATCTATGCTAATATTTAGATTTATCTGTGAAATTTCCACATGCCAATGAACGGCAGAATAGATTGGACTACACCTATCAATACGATCATAATTATTTAACTCTATTTTTGGTGGAATAAAATTCGTTTCATTTCATTTCAAAATTCATTTCATTTCATATTCAGTCTCAGTCAGAACAATATTATCTTTATGTATTTTTATATTTTATAGTACAAAAAAACTTATTTTCTCCTCACAAGGTCGGAAAGATTCAGTTTATCATTCGAAATCTGAGAGCAAAAGTGCATTTTATCCGCTGGATCCGCGTGGAAAGAGTTTATTTTTTATTCGAGCCTTTCTATTCAATAATGTTCAATAATTTTCTATTTCCTGCCCGCAGACTAAATCACTCCTGCTGGACTGTGTGGCGAGCCCTGCAACCTGCAACCTTAGCGACCTACATAAAGCCACGAAGAGTGCCATAGAGGTGGCCGAGTTCTGGTCGAAACACTTAATATAGACCAAAAAAAACGAAACATCGACTCGAGAAGAAGAGGAATAATTTTCTATACCGCCAGTCCACTGAAACTTCATAAGTACCTAATACTTATTTCATTTCATTTTTAGAATAATCGGAATGGCCAGCACGAAAACTGCATGAAAAAAAACTTCACATTTTTCTCGCTGTAGTATTTTTTTTTTTTCTTAGTTGTTGGCATCGCACGTTGTGCATTCTGCCAGTGGAATTTTCAAGTTTTTTATTAAAATCAAGTCAAATATGTCATGAAATCACAGTCAGTCACACGAATTTAGTCATAGTCGAGTCCAAGTCATACCCTAGTAAAGTTGTGGCGACTTTACTATGAGTTTCTACGAAATTTTGAAAACAACACGAAAATACATGTTTCACCCACAGAGTAATAGAAGCAGAGACGCGATCAAAGGATTTTTCTATAGAAGGACGCGTGATCGTGCGGAGAGGTGTAGGGCTCGCGGGAGGGGCGCTAGAGTCCGCACATTGAGCTACCATCTAGCGGAATTCAGAATAAGTTTTTGAGAAGTGCTTTATCGAAAAAAGTGGAGAACTCTTATAAACACCAGGTTTCTTACTCTCTCGTCAGATGGCGCTTTCGTAAATTCTAAAGACAAAGGTTTTAACTAGAACCACTAGTTTAAAAGCCGGAATAAACCAAAAACACATTATATAAAAATAATAAATTTAAGCAAGAATAGTTCATGTAATTTAAAAAGTGCTTTGAAACGTATTTTTTTATGGTTTACGTTAAATAAAGTGGCGCCATCTCTAGAACTAGTTAAAAACACCAAAAAACATTACATATTTTCTAAAACGAACCTTAGAAAATACAAATAAAATTACTTGCGAATGAAATGAGACGCCATTCATGTCATCAGAATGTTAGCCGCGAAAGTTTTTACATGAAGAAACACAGCAACTCATTTTATATTCACTTTTACTAAGTAAAAACACTAAAAGTCGTACGTGTGTTTTGTAAGCCCGAATGACTGTTACGCGAGGCGAACGCTAGCAGACTGACCAAATAAGTGTGACGTCACACAATCCGTCTACAAAATCCACAGGTACGGCCGCAAGTTCCTCATCACAACTCCCTATCCTCCATGGTTTCACCACATTATATCACTTGCCCACACTCGTGCATGTAATTCAACACTCAATGAATAAAACACCACCATTTTTAAACATTAATTCGCGATAAAACACAAGTTTAAGAAAATAATAAAATGCAACGACATGATTTTTCCGTATTCCCGCCAAAACTCCGCTGTAGTGTTGTGTGTTGGACACACAACTTTTCATCTAACTTTTTTTTGGCGGGAACTCGGAAAACAAATAAGTCGTTGCACTTGCATTCTATTATTTTATTTAACTTGTGTTTTTTAGCGAATTAATAATTAAAAATAGTGGTGTTTTATTCATTGAGTGTTATAATGCAAGTGGTATAATGAGGTGAAACATGTCTTTCCGTGTTGTTCAGTTCAAAACTCCGTAAACGCCCATAGTAAAGTCGCCACAACTTTACTATGGCATGACTTAGACTTGACTGTGAATATGACTAATTTCGTGTGACTGACTGTGATTTGATGATACTTATATAAAACTTGATACTATATATATATGTGAAAATGCATAATACTTGACACTGCCTGAATGCACAACGCGTGAAGCCAAAAACAAGGAAAAAAGAAGTTATTCTACGTCTCGTACCTTTGAAACCATCGCTACGCTGAGGATTCTATATTTGAACCATAGAACCCTTCGCTTGCTCAGGTTTTAATACAAGTACAACTTTGCGGCCTTGCATAACAAATAACTAAGTATAGTTATTACAAAAATAAAACAATTACAAATTCGACCCGGCTCAAAGGCTCGGTAATTTCCGAATAATAAAATGTCAAATTTGTTGTGTAATCATAATGTAAGCCATAGATGTATGTTACACGTTATTAAGTTGACAATAGAGTTTTTTTTTATACGTTTTAGTGATGAGACGAGCAAGACTTTCACCTGGTAGTTAGCGTCACGCCTGCTACTAACAGTAGCAGTTCATTGTGAACTGTGAGCATTGTGCATTGTGAACTTGCGAATACAATCCTGCGCCGCACTGTACTGCGCTCGTTACCCTGAGTTATCAGATGTTAAATCTCTTCATACCCAGTAATTTATCTGGTAACATTGCCCTTGAAACCGGAACACAGTAATGCTTGCACACTACTGCTTGGCGGTTGAATAACTGGCAAAAGTGTGGTACTTCCCCAGGTGGACTCTGCAGAAGAGTCCTACCACTACAAAAATTAAATTAAAAATAAATTAATTAATTAAAGATTTGCGGATGTTTGTAAATCGATCTCCAATTCGATTTGGATGCCTTCCACATAATAAAGGCGTTAGGCTATCCATGTCTATATTATATGAATATTCCATAGAGTTAGGTTAGAATTTTATTGTGTAAACTGACAAGGTTTTGACACATTTTTGTTTTATTTATACGGGAATACTCACGCTGCACGCGCGTCGGGCTCTGTTTTCACTCTTTGATGTCACCGGATGTGATCGAAACTGTAGTCGGAGTATCCGATTTAATTAAACGTGAGTATTCCCGTATAATTTTTTTTATTTTTTTTTTTTCAAACAAGCCTCAATAAAAAGTTGAAAATTAAACCTAAGGAATTAACCTAAACTAAGGTATAAAACAAACATTTAAAAATTTAAAATGAGGCAAAAATATAAAATTAATACAAATACAAATTTAGGCGTTAAATATAACAATAATTTGGTTAGAATGTTCACAAGTCTTTTAATATCGGAAGCTTTGACGCAGTAAGCATTACGACACAAGCACAAACCTACTGCTATAATACCCTTATTTTCGAATCCCTATAAAACTGAGTAAGTAAAATCTGATTAAAGTCAAAGTCAAAAGTCAAAATTGTTTATTGCACATTATGCTGCTTATGTAGCTAACATTACCTACTAACATAATGACCCAAATAAGGGTATGCAAATTTAGTGTACCTATTTAGTGTATTTATATTTAGTTAAATATACATTACTGCCTTATAGCTCAGTTGGTAGCATGTCTGCTTTCAGAGCTGTAGGGCGTGGGTTCGATCCCCACCCAGGGCAAACATATATGTGACGAACATAGATGTTTGAGTCTGGTACACCTATCCCTACCAAGCTATCCCAACCGGTAGGGATAGTGTTGTATGTCTGGGTGTTGTTATAAGTATGTATTTACAAAAAAAAGTGTTTATGTACTAAATCAACCATCTGGTTTTCATAGTACAAGTTTATAAAAGATTTATACAGAAGCTTTTTATTATGAATTCACGAGGGACATCTAAGGTATTAAAACTCGTCATGATGAACAATTTGTACTGGAACTAACAAGGAAAACGCGAAAAATATCCTGTATAACATAATAAAATATAGCAAAAGCTTTTTATGCAATCAGCATTAATAAATTTAAAGATAACAATAATTACCATAGTAAATATCTGCTAGGTACTCTATACATAGAATGCCCTTACACGATTTAGCCCAGCAATGTGTAGGTTCAAAACCAGTATATACTTTCACTTGCTATTCGATTGCAAAATGAACTAGTTTCCAAGAAACGTGCAGTTATCATGCACAACATTTTGCGACTGCGAAACTGTTTATATACCTAAACACCATCACAGACGAAAATAACGACAAGAACATACAAAAAAAACATACAGTCGAATACAGGCGGCTGAAAAATCACACACGATGAAGATGCTATAATATTTTATCATCATCATCAGCCCGAAGACGTCCACTGCTGAACGAAGGCCTCCCCCTTAGACCGCCACACTATACGACAAC
Organism: Erannis defoliaria; assembly: GCA_905404285.2. Lineage (NCBI taxonomy): Eukaryota > Metazoa > Arthropoda > Insecta > Lepidoptera > Geometridae > Erannis > Erannis defoliaria. The sequence continues at coordinate 13,606,052 of FR990072.1, forward strand.
CTGCCATTTGCATCCACCGGTTCCCCGCGACTTTTACAATGTCATCGGTCCACCTAGTGGGAGGCCTTCCTTCGCTGCATCTTCCGGTTCGCGGTCGCCACTCAAGGACCTTTCTTCCCCATCGGTTATCAGTTCTTTGAGCGATGTGGCCTGCCATTGCCACTTCAACTTGCAAACCTTGCGAGCTATGTCGGTAACTTTGGTTCTTTGGCGAATATACTCGTTCCGGATTCTATCGCGCAAAGTAACTCCGAGCATAGCTCTCTCCATTGCCCGTTGCGTGACTCTGAGTTTCTCCAAAAGCAAGTAAAATAATATTGTATGTTAAGATCAAAATAATAACGCTCGCTATACAATTTTGAAATACTTATATAATATCTCCGGCACTTGTTCGTCATTTGTTTTGTATGAGTAGCGATATTGAAATGTTCTAAGATAACATGAAATATTATAGCATCTTCGTCGTGTGTGATTTTTCAGCCGCCTGTATTCGACTGTATGTTTTTTATTCTCAAACAAACTGGTTATACTGACAGGCTTGCCAATATTATTGAGATGGATAAATAAAAATAAATAAATATTGGGGGGACATTTATTACACACAGCGCCATCTAGCCCCATACTAAGCAAAGCTTGTATTATGGAAACCAGATAGCTGATAGAATACTTATATACATTTTTTTTTGTAAATACATACTTATAATACATACTACACCGGATGGGTAGTTTATTTCGGTCAAACTAATACCACCGCCTAGGAAAAAATATAATTTGGTAATAGTGCGGTAAGTTGGTTTTTACAAACGAGTAGACAAATGCAAGCCCGAGACGAAGTCGAGGTGACTATGGTAACGTCACGAGTTTGTAAAACCATTACCGCACGAGTGCCATACAACGTTTTACAACACATTTGCGAGAAAACAGATAACAGAAGTACTTACAAAAGATAATGAGACAAACTTTATTATTTTGTTTTATTATATCGGACGGAAAGTCGCTACTAAATACCTACTTGACACTGGAAAATGCTCAAAATACAATGCCATAATGCTCCTAAAAGAAAAGAAGAATAAAATCCTCGTTATAACGTTTCTAATATGAGAGTATTTTCGTATTGTTTCCAAAACTCCGAAGAAGCTTGTAGTAAAGTTGCCACGACTTTACTAGAGCGTGACTGGACTTGACTGTGACTTAGACTCATTTGACTTGAAAATTATCAAAAACTTGATATACAAATAAATACTTGACACTGGCAAATGCACAAAGTGCGACGCCATAATTCTCCTAGGAGGAAAGATAAAATGGCGCGAATTAACAAATGGTGCTACGTGCGCATGGTAAAAAATTAGAAAAATAAATAAGAAATTAGCGATGAGAATTTCTTTCGTCACATTTTCTGTTTAGTATTAAAGTAAGACAAACAACGTATTGAGCAAAAGCGAGGGCGCTGAGGTTCGATCATTCAGCTTATTTGTTCTCGTAATGTGAAACTCTTTGGTGGAGTTCTTAAATTATTACTATGGAAATTAAAAAATACCGTAAAGTTTACGCACGGCGCTATACAAGGGATCAGGCGGTAAAATAGGTACGAGCGTACTTAGCTGAGAGTACCTATTTTACCGCACACTCCGTTGTATGGTGCGTAATTTTCAAACGATGTATACAGGCTCCATAAATACATTTTTCGAGCAAATGTGTTGTAAAATAATTACAAGCATTGATCAGGCAGCATGGCGTGCATCGGAAGAAGTGTAAGTAAGGTACTTAGTATAGTCGATGTCGTAATTCGAGTTTTTTATTTTATTTAGAAGTTTATCAGTAAATTTTTGTTTTCGGAACAAAATCATGATAACATGTTATATGATTGGATCGGAAATGTAATATTCTCGGATCAATGGTATTCGATTGGTAAGAAAAACAGAATAAGTTTCCGTGTTCTGATTAGTTTGGCGTCTTCTTTTAATTCGCTAGCACATAAGTTCTTGTTCTTTGGTATTACGAGAATATTATAACTTGTGTTTAGGAAAATAATACTCGTAATGACAATGGTTACACGACTAACAAGCCTCACTAGTGTATGTATACAGCCAAAGAACACATCTTGTCTCTTGAAAATCAAATAGTAAATTACTCACCATTTTTTTTAAATACAATTAAGTGACGGGACGAGCAAGACGTTCGCTTGGTGGTAAGCATCACGCCTGCCGCTAACAGTAGCAGTGCCAGAATTGTGAACTTGCGATCACAATCCTGCGCTGCACTGAACTGCTCTCGTCACCCTGAGATATTAGATGTTAAATCTCTTCATACCCAGTAATTTCTCTGGTAACATTTCTCTTCAAACCGGAACACAGAAATGCTTGCACACTACTGCTTGGCGATTGAATAACTGGCAAAGGTAGGGAGAAAAAGTGGGTTGACAAACATGAGATCCGAGGCTTCTTTACTTGCTCCCGTGGTGTGTATACGATTTTACGTGCCTCTGCGTGGAGAAAGTGGTTCCTTTCGCTCCGCGTAGCGGGGCTAAAGTAGCCACTTTAGCCACTTTAGCCCCCCAGGCACGTAAACAATATTTTGGTACCCATTTTAGTACTGATCTACTTACTAGGGTAATTATATTATATTAGTTTTATGTTAGTTAACAGATTAAATTAATCGTCGGTATTTGTATACGAGAATCTCAAGCCTATGTTTTCGCTTAGCAACATAACAAATTAGCCCCATTCGTTAGATAAAACACCACGTTTCCAAAGCAAATTGATGTAATTAACCGAAGGAATTGAGTTAACCGCACCCCGTCTGTTTCATACCTAATTTTACTACTCTAGCTAGATTCATTAGAACTTGCACGGCAACGTCGATGAAACTCGTAACTCATTTAGTTTGCTCTGTGCCGTACCCATAGGTGCTTTAATATGAACCGCGTTGAATAAAATAACATTGTAACTTTCTTTATTAGGTCACAAAAGTTTCCGCATAAACCTGCCCTATTTTGAATTGAGTATAGAGGTACACAATTATTACAAAGTAATTTAAAAAAACAAACGAATGATTTATATCCAGAACCAGACCAAAACCAGTTATAATATAAATACTATAAAATAATTAGCCTAACCAAAAACAAAAAATATAAATAAAAACATATTTTTTTAATACTATCATGTGACGAAGCGTTCAAACGTTCGCCTGGTGGTAAGCATCACGTCTGCCACTAACAGTAGCAGTGCCAGAATTGTGAACTTGGAAACACAATCCTGCGCCACACTGCACTGCGCTCGTCACCCTGCGATAATAGATGTTAGAAACATTTACTGTCTCATCACAAAATTAAGATAACCCATGTTTCAATTGGTGGCTAAGCTAAAATTTAGATGAGCGATTAATGTCTATGAGAAAAATCAGCTTAGAACACTATATTACACCTTTTCCAGTTATTCAATCGCCAAGCAGTAGTGTGCAAGCAATACTGTGTTCTGGTTTGCAGGGCAATATTACCAGATAAATTACTGGGTATGATGAGATTTAATTGATATCCAACTATTCAACTATGGAAAAAAATACTGTTTTATTACAAAATAGTTAATAGTTGATATTCAACTGTTGGAAAATGAACTGTTTTACCACAAAATAGTTGATTGTTGATTTATTCAGTTGTAGAAAATTGTGCTGTCTGATCACAAAATCAGGACCACCCAAGCAGGGACCGATATCCATAAATGAACATATCGATACGATAGACAATATCGATAACTGTACCGATACTTCTAAAACATATCGATATGTATACCACTTTATTCAATTATCGGTATAAAGGTATCGATAATTTTATCGATACTTTTATACCGATACGGCGTGGCGGCGACAGATTTCGCGGCTCTGCGGTGCGGAGTGGCAATAGCACCCGCAGCGCGCGGATTCTCTGTATTCGAGCGCGGCTTGCCCCTCAAGGTTCAACGTTTTGTTTGTCCGTCTAAATAATACAATATTTTAAAAAATATGAAAAATAGGGCGCAAAAGTCAAAACCATGTTTATAGACATTTTGATTTGAAATTAATAAAAACGAATGTAAATCAATGTATTGAAATAAAGTATCGGTATCTTTAATGTATTGAAATAAATTATCAGTATCAATACCGATAAACAGATACCCAATTATCAGTATTTATATCGATGCACCCAGGAAATAAAAATGTGCAGTTACTAAAACATTTTTTTCGAAAAATCTTAGAACGTTGTATTTTGTTTTTATTGTTTATATTTGTAAAGGTAAATTATTATACTTATTTTTATAGTAGGTGATGAAAATGCGTACCGAAATGTAGAGCTTCAGAGAAAATTCGCTAAAGGAAACATGTCCAATGTACATGTACTGCAATAATACCTTCTTTTTTTTAATACAATCGACTTCAATTTCTATTACCTGGATGAGATCAGTTTTCCAGTTATGTTAATTTATAAACCAAACTACAGCCGATGTTGATAAAATTTTAATGGATGTGTGTGAAGAAAACTCGATTTAACTGAATTATAATACGAAGTATTTTAGTCCATTTTGTTTTATTTATACGGGAATACTCACGTTTAAATAAATCGGATACTCTCTGGGCTCTGTTTACACTCTTTGAAAAGTCACCGGATGTGATCGAAACTATAGTCGGAGTATCCGATTTAATTAAACGTGAGTATTCCCGTATAAATATAACAAAATGTGTCAAAACCACGTCAGTATTCATAATAAATAAAAGTATTTTAGTACATTTTCAACCGTCTTTAAACAAATAGGTTCTCAATGCGACAGTCCGTTTTTTTGTATGTATGTCACGTGATTCCTCTGCTAAATAAGAATTGATTTTGATGATTATTTTTCGTTTGGTAGCTCGTACTTGAGAGGTGGTCCTATATACATTATATCGACAACGGTACAGTAGTTTGGTTTTTAAATAAAAATAACTGGGAAATGGATGTCATCCAGGTAATCAAAATTGGAGTACGTTGTTTTTTTGTTGAAAAGGATTTATTACTATTATTACCATTAGACTGAATAAATATTCTTGATTAGTAATATTATCCTAGATTAACAGGTACAGAGAGGAAACAAATACAATAATTTATTACAAAAATGCAAAAAAATATCTTACCTTAGGGTATCTAATTTCGTGATGGTAGGTATACTGGTAGATGACGGAGCCAGGGACGCCGTAGTGTGGTACTCTCATGATGCGGACATTGGTGTCATCGAAAGAAGCATACGCAAGCTTGCTGCCGTCTCTCGAAAACCAGAGAGCATTGTTTGAAGCAAACACCTCCTCTGGAAGAGCGAATATCAAATTAAAAAAAAGAAAAAAAAACATTTATTGCACATAATAAATACATTCATGAAATGTGACGGACCAAGCTAGTTAGCTACTAAACTGTGCGTAAGCCCGTATCTTGGTAAATATAATATGAATCATGTGAACCATATAATTTAAGTTGAGCTTTCGAAATGGAATTAGGAATTAATTAGATACAGAACACATGTGGATAATGGATATGCACCAGTGAGCCGGATAAAGTTTTAGATGCAAACTTTTATCAGCTTAAAATTTGTGACTTAATAACACTTAATTATATTTTTTATCAGAATAAACACATACTTAAGTATAACAAAATAATAATATTAGATATTTCTTGCACGTAATCATTTGAGGTGGATGTGATGCCATAATTATTATAATTTAGAACCATTGAGCTAATATCTAAAGAGTCACAATCTCTAAGTGAAAACAGCCAAAAAACGTCCGAGTGTCGTTGTACAATGTACATACCTATACGTGCATTATATAGTTCACAATTGTTCGAATTTAAACGTTATGTCGCTTGAATTGTGTTCAATATATGTTTGAGCACTTGTGTCTTTTCGTAGTTCAACTCGTTCAAAAAGTCGGCGCACTGTATAGCGTGCGCCGAGTTCTGGCGCGGATTTTTTTTGCACGATTGTTACTCTATAGATATTAGCTCAATGTTTAGAACGCAACAAATTAACTTTTTTCTAAGCTAATTTAATTGTAGGTACCAAAAATGATAATAGACCGGAAATAGAACAAATAAGAAATTCGATGCATGATTTTGACAAGTTAGAAGATAATAACACACCTTCATACACCCAATCAGGGACGCCATTATAAATGACGTCAACCACTCCTGACGTGGTGATTTGCTGTGGTACACTGTTTAATGTTGCCTGGTAGTAAATGTTGTTGTCGAAGACGTACGCCAGTGACGTTCCATCGGGTCCCCACTGGAAGTTCTGAAGGAGCGGCTCGCGGTTGTCGGGCAGGTTCAGAGGAATGATGTCAGTGTGGTTACTGTTCACAATATCGACCACAGCGTAGCGCGCACCGAAACTGTACCTGTATTGCTGGAAGAAAAATATTAATGTTTTTAATACAATTTAATACAAGGTTAAAATATGGTTTTGACGATCATTAGATCAATATAAATTTACAGGCGAAATTATTTTAATTTTGTGTTGCATGTTTTATTTTAATGAACAAGTATGAGCGTGAATAGATAAATAGATTAATATATACAAGAGTTTATAAACTGGTATAGAGTGTTGCTACTATAGCAGATCATCATAAGCAAAAGATGGGGAAACATTTCCCTCTCTTTCTCTCTCGTTGGAAACGGTAGACGGCGAAAACTAAAATTCGCCTCATGATAAACTTTTTTGTATTTGTCGGGGAGACTTAAATAGTTTACACGTGGCCAAAATGCTGGCCTTTATTTGCGACAGTAAATTTGCAGTCCAGCGAGGCAACGTAGCCAGCATTTTTGGCACATTACCCGAAATTAGGTAGGTAGCAAACCTACCGAGTTTAAGCGGTCTCCTAGACCGATTATTTAATTTTAGTTTAGTTAGTTAGTTAATATTTCTTTTATAACTCTCTTTGTATGCATGTATCTATGTGTTTTTTTCTGTTGGTTTTCTGTCCTGTCATTTATTTATTTATTTAACTAATACGGTAGACACACCAATTACATTAGCTAATTATATTATTTAATAAATGGTAGGCACAAGTTATAGTATGTGCGGATACACATTTTTCACGTTTAAATTAAAGAAAAAATAAAAATTACAATGCAAGAATGATTAATTTTACATAATTATTACAAATAAAGTCAAACTTCAAATATAGGTACATATTTATAATAAATTAAATGTTAAAAGATTATAATAATAGCTAGCAGTAATTTAACAAATGTATAAAAGAAGATAAATATATATATGTATTACATAGTCAAAATAAATTACCAGAAATCAAAGTCACTCTGACACAGAAACTCCCACTCATCGTCATCATCCATATCTTTCTTCTTGCCCGCTATCATCAATTGCATACCTTAGTAATTATAATGTTTTAAATTATATTTCAGTTCGGTTTGTTAATAATAGAATAAATTAGGTAAATTACCGTGATAGCTTATTATTTCCATGCACTCGGTGATAATTTGCTAAGATGTCTCTCATATCAAATCTATAAAATCACATAAAATATCAAAAATAATGGACTTATTTTCTGTAAAGATCTCGGGTTTTACATTTCCTCTATCTATTCCTATTTTCGCTACCTCGTATTTTCTCAATTCCCATCGCTACCGCTATTTAAATGTTTACACTCGTTTCGTTGTTTGTTCTAGTGCGGTGCTCAGGCGTGCTTGTGGAGTATTCGTTCACGTTTACGTGTTCAATATTGTCTCCTTCTATATGCTTTCCGTCAGATTATTGTAATTTCATTTTTGCGCTGAGCGTACCCCTATTGCCAAACAACTAATGTTATGTTTTATTTTAGTGTTGTTCCTCGTGTTTTTGGCAATAAATATATTCTTATTCTTATCAGTTTCATCACTATTTTCGAGTCATATAATAATACTTATATTAATAGTTTTATAATTTCATTTTAATTGCAATGAGAATTTTTGTTATAGTTCTCATGAAGATGACAAAGTTACATTTTAAAGTTTAGATCAAATGAACTTTTTAACGATTTTTAATCATCAAAGTCATCATAATTTTTCAGCCTGTAATACCTGATCATAGGTTTCATTTACTGTATTGTCGTTTGATTACAAAAATTTATTATATTCTCCTAGAAACATTTTTTAAATAAACACAAAAGTACTTACATCTATAATAGATAGGCATGTATTGTAAAAATACTTTCCGTAAAACAAATGATCCCTGGTTTTCTGATTGATACAGACGAAAACCCTTGGGACAGGAAGAGATGGATTTTATGATCAATGGAGATTATTTTATCTGAAGTGAAGCCACACTCAATCTGTTGGTAGAATAGATTATTTTCTTTGTTTTTGTGGACACGGCTAGGTTGGATGATAGAACAATGGGAATAGAATTTTTCTTATTCATTATTTTATGTGATTATTTTAAGGGGCTTAATGGCGCCCCTTGGCGAGTCGATTGCGTGGCAGCCAGAATATTATATGCGATATGTATAATGTACGTCGAAAGGATGTCATATAATAAGAATAATCTTTTATTTCAGGCAACGGGAATTAATTAAAAACACGGGCCCATCATATTAAATACCTTATATACTAACATACATATGAAAACATATATAGCGCTCTATTGGCTATAGCGCTCTCTGTGACGAGGACGAAATTAAAATGGCTACGTAAGTATAACTATACTTATATACAGTTTCTTTGTCGTTGTATTTATGATCCCTTTGTTTTGAGGCAGTCAAAAATAATCAATCATCTTACCCATTCACGGTTTGTTCGCGTAAATGTTCAAATCTAACTACGCCACTACTTAGCAACAAATGTAACAATAACTTAATGAAAACCATTTGTAAAAATGCATTACCGGTATGACATCGTAGGCCAACACGACATGTTCACCATCGGGAGACAGTTCCATCACCCTCGAAGATCGCTGAAGTAACTGAAAAATCAAAACAGAAACTCAGTAACAGCAAAGATAATATGATACTAGGTAACAGTAACTCAGAGATTAATACATTTTATTTTATTAATTTTTATTTTTATAACATTAAAAAAACTCTACAAAAATACGAAATCTGGTCTCTACAAAATAATCAACAAGAATTTAATACTTAGGTTCAAAGATCTTTATTTAAATATCACAAGAAACATTACGTCTCACTTAGGCGATATCTTAAAATTATACATTATCAGTAGAATTTTGTGGCCAGTGGGCACTAAATACAATTTTGGAAATATTTGCATGACTGTAAATAAATGTATATAAAAATAAACGTGTAATTATGCTTTAGTAGGCAAGTAAACTTCTTATTTGAGAAATTATTGTACATGTAGGTGGTATGTCGTATTCAAACAAAATATCAAGTAAAACAAGAATAACCTAGGATAGTTCTAGTATAAAATATTACACGCATCATATCATACCATAGACAATGGGATCCTTTGTCTATGTATCATACCTACATAATGTGGTTGATTCTGACAGTCTTAGTTGACAGTTCAATACTAACTAAAATATTGCTGTCACCTTTTTTTTTACTAGGCATGTTCGCTAAGGACAGCAATACTTTAGTCAGCTCAGCTCCGTCAACCCAAACCTTCAGAACTGACCTGACTGACTGAACAGCATTATGCTATTGAATATTTATCGAACACATGAGCTTTTAATTTACTTTTGAATAAGGGACAGAATACTGTGCGGTACTATATTGCACGTGCATTTCAACAATTTGTAGATATAAAATCACAGAGAATATAGGATATAGAGAGTATGAAAAATCTCAGTGGTAGAAAAAAATATATTCATGCAAGTGTTCATTCATAAAACTGGGCATAACCTCCCATTTTTAGGTACCTACTTACTGAAACTTATTTATTTAGATCAAAATGATTTTTATGCTGAACCTTTTTAATTTTATTGCCAGCAAATTCACTACTGTAATTTTTCTAATCTATATTCAGTGATTTTATATCGTTAAAAATAGTGAAATGCGCGAGCGTGATAGCGGTTCGCACCATGGCGACGCCGGACAACGTTTGATTTTCATAATAATAAGTATTATAAACTAAAAAAAAGAAAAACTAACTAACTCAAAAACATGGTAGTAGTAGACTGGTAGTGGGTTTGAGCATTTGGATTGTCTCTAGACTTTCATCGGTCTGGATACAATCCTTTTGTTTTTTTAGTGGCTAAGTAGTATTTGTAGTTTGTTGTAGTTAAAAAATGCTTATGCCTAAAAAAAAAAAAAGCCTTTATCTTTAATTTTATATTAGCTGCTCGGATTTCTATTAAAGTTTATGTATATTTGAACGAATAATATTAGTTAGTATTATTATAAACTTGAATAAATCCAGTTCAACAGAATATTCTTCCAGTTCCTTTTTTACCATTTCTAAGCAATAATAATAACAATTAGAAGAGCATTAAAAAAAAACATAAATATTTGTAAGAAAATGTCACGGTGTCCGAACCGCCGTTAACCTGAAAAGTTCGCACTTGAATAATTAAAAGCTCATTATATTGTTACAAAATGCTTTATCGCAAAGCTGTAAACTTTTGAAGCAATGGCCGAAATACAAAAGCAAATGCAATCATTATGCATAAAATAACGGAAGCGATTAATTGAATGAATTTCATCGTAAAATATCAGCTGAATAATGAAATTCGCATTGAGTTTGCTCGTTGGATTGTTTCACAATTCTGTCATTGAAATATTAAGTAGGCGCGAGTCCCTTGAGAGATAAGATAGGCGGTAACCGATAAAATACTTGAAACATTTGCTTCTGAGTATTGAGTATCTTAAACAAACTTATATAAATAATATATATACTTTTTTTTAAATACAACCGACTTCAACTTCGAATACCTGGATGAAATCTTCGTATTTTGTAGCAATTTTGATTTCAATAGCAAACTACTAAACCGATTTTTATAAAATTTATATGAGACTACCTCTGAAGTATTATTACCTACCAAAGAATCATCAAAATCAGTTCACAATTGGCGGAGTAATCGCGTAACATAAATACAAAAAAATTACATTATAGTCGAATGGCCTCCTTTTTTGACGTCGGCTGAAAATATAGGGCTACTGGATTATTAATAATAATAATAATTATTGATATTTCTATTTATCATAATTTTCAAACCTCTGAACCGATTAAGACGTTATTGTTTGGCAAATGTGCTAAATGTGTTTAGGTTAAAATGCTACGGAAAGGCGTAGTGAAACCAAGATGGAGTTTTTTGACAGATATCAGAACGTAGTTCTACAGCCAAAAGATAGATGGTGCTGACGAAACATGACTCTCTATTTGTCGCATTTGTTTAATGAATAAGCAAACACACTAATTACTAATCTGCACTTACTAATTTGTGTTGTGGAAGAACAAAAGCATAGAATACCATGGGCAAGTACTTTGTTAGACAAAAAATAACCACAATAAAAAGCATTACAATTTACAATACAGCAGGCGTGTTCACAAATCAACCCGAAAGTGTTCCGTTCGGAGCCACATTATCTGTCCCAGTCCTCTACATTCCGTATGACAGAGACGGAGAATGTACATCCGAATGGAAACCTTTCCGATTGAGTTGTGAACATCCCTCCTAATGTAAGGCTTAGGACATTTCCCATGCGCGGGTGGCCCAGTGATACAAATTTCCCATACTTCCTTTATGAACTAGGCCAATATGTCACAAGGCCTACAAGCTTTATTTATTTTTTGACGTTTTGATCTTGATTCATTCATTCAAAATCTTCAAAACCACAGACTAGGTACAGGTCGCGTCATGTAAAAAGGACGCTGGAAAAAAGTATACGTATGTTTGCGCATGTGTACACTTGCGCACAAAAGTACTAGGCCTATTGTTTTAAATAATTATTAATTAGCCTTTTGCTCGCAGCTTCGTATATTGGTTATTACTCATACCGCGCCTCATACCACCAAATAGACTGATAAATCGCCTACTGTGCAGCTTAACCGCCAGCGTTCTTTTTACATGACGCGACCTATAGTATACTATCCAGAATCATGTCAAGTTAACGCCATCTAACGGATTTTTATGAACTTTTTTTATTTTATTATTACGGTTTATAAAACCGCCCATTAAAACACCATAGGTATTTAAACTCACCGTCCTATGCAAATAAAAGAGGTTTTAGTGTTTTATGCATAAGACGGCTCGAAATTAATTCCAACCTGTTCCGTCCTTGAAAGTCAAAAGTCTCACTCAATTTGTGTAACGAAACAGAAATTGATACAATTTGACAAGGCTTTGATGCCTTCCATTAGTTTTCTCCCACACAGACGCTTTTAAGACCTCCTGTACATTAAATTCAATTAATTTTCTTTTTATTGATCACTTGCCTTGTATTTTTAACAATAGTTTTAGGTAATTACAGTGTGTAACCGGCTGAATTGGAGGAGCATTTCTAGTTCAGTGATCGCCGCGCGCCGGGAAGATGAACCGTGTACCATCGTCTAATCAACCATGCACGACCACTCTGCCAAGAGTGTCTTTAGAAGAAGAGAGTGTTGATAATAACATCTTCATCACGATCATAATTATTATTCTTCTATAAAAAAAAAGTAAGTTCGTATAGGCTGAGTGGGCAGCCCTAGTGTCAGAGTTAATGTGCCGCCCGAAGGCCTCTGACATGGCTGACGGTTGTTGTTATAGAAACAAGAACAAACAACCGCCGGGACCAACAATTTAACGTGTCATCCGACCCACGGTAGCGCTCAGAAATAAATGCCACTCACGGTCACCCATCCGAAGACTGACCGGGCCGTCCGCTGCTTAACATCGGTGATCGTTTAGAATCATATAGACAAGCTACGCCATGATCACTGACTGTTGAGCTGTTGGACATAGATCACTTCCATAGAAACACACCTGCCTACCATAATCCTTTTTGAAGTCGGTTAAAAAAAACTATATTTGAGTATTTTTTTCCGATTTCAAAAAGAAAGAGGTTCTCAATTCGTTTGTGGTTTTTTAAATGTTTATTACGTAGTACTATTATTTATTCTGTCCTCAGATCCTCAGAAATCCGTTACTTTATGATTATTATGAACCGATTTGGGAAAATATTTTTATTCCAAACGATATACTTTCTGATTCAGATAGTCCCATATAAATTTCATCAAAATCGGTCCAGTAGTTTGGTTTTTAAATCAAAATAACTGGAAAATAATGTGATCTATGCAGGATCTATGTAAACGAAATTGCTTATTTTGCTTTGTAGTCGGTTGTTTTTTTTTCGTTACTTTATCAGAATTGCTTGAGTGTTAGTATCTTTTTTTTGTGCTATCGTGTGACGAGACGTGCGCGACGTTCGCTTGGTGGTAAGCGTCACGCCTGTCCATAACAGTAGCAGTGCCAGATTTGTGAAAATGCGAATGCAATCCTGCGCCGTACTGTACTGCGCTCGTCACCCTGAGATACTAGATGTTAAATCTCATCAGACCCAGTCATTTCTCTGGTAACATTGCCCTTCAAACCGGAACATAGTAACGCTTGCACACTACTGCTTGGCGGTTGGATAACTGGCAAAGGTGGGTGTGGTACTTCCCCAGGCGGACTCTGCAGTAGAGTCCTACCACTACAGAAATCTACTTGCTTGCTTGCGATAAAACTACCTAGTCTACCTGGCTTAAATATGAATTGCCTAGACTAAAATCTGTGTGGCTTATAGTTTCATGAATAGCAGAGTGGCTAGGCAGCATGAGTTTGAATATAGGTACAAACTTGCCACAAAGCTTCAATGTGTGGTTTTTGTATACGTTTTAATCAAAATAAGTGCAACGCGTGTTCTATGTTGTTTTGATAGCGGTGTCTAAAAATTGGAAGCTGTATTTTACTTTTTAAATAATATACTTGGCAAAAAGTGTGATTGTGTAACTATTTACGGCATTTCTGAAAGATATATATATATATTTTCTATTTCAGATTTTTTTTAAATATTGTTTTCTGTCTTTTTTTGTAGTGGACTCTACTGCAGAGTCCGCCTGGTGAAGTACCACACCTTTGCCAGTTATTCACCGCCAAGCAGTAGTGTGCTAGTGGTTTGAAGGGCAATGTTACCAGATAAATTACTTAGTATGAAGAGATTTAACATCTAATATCTCAGGGTGACGAGCGCATTGCAGAGCAGCGCAGGATTGTATTCGCAAGATCACAATTATGTTACTGCTACTGTTTGTGGCAGGCGTGAAGCTTACCACCAAGCGACCGTCTTGCTCGTCTCGTCACTTGAATGTACAAAAAAACTCACACTTGCAGCGCACACTAATTCTCATTCTTCTTTAAAGACAATAATCTAACTGATTAAAATAAACTGGCACTATATAGTTGTTTTGACGCAGATACCTAATATGATAATAGGCCTCATTTGCCTTCTAAAAGTATTTTGCTGGACGCTGCCATCCACAATTTCTTGAACTTATACAAAATTGACCTGGGTATGTCCTAAAACTAAAACTGCACCCAGAACCACCGCAGGACGGGCAGCAGCGTCCTCTCGTTTAACGGTGGTGAGCATTCTGCGATCCCTAAGCCTGCCAAGCGTGGGGATTAAGGCAACCCCTCCCTATTTAAGAGGAGGCCTTCGTCCAGCACTGGACGTTTTCGGGCAGGTGATGATACATAATTTTATTTACACACATATTCAGAGATATTTTTGTTTTATTTATACGGGAATACTCACGTTTAATTAAATCGGATACTCCGACTATAGTTTCGATCACATCCGGTGACCTTTTTCAAAGAGTGAAAACAGAGCCCGACGCGCGTGCAGCTGCGTCCTGCTTTGCACTTAGTATTCCCGTATAATTAAAACAAAAATGTGTCAAAACCACGTCAGTTTCCATAATAAAACATTCAGAGATGTTAAATAATAAAATAATTAAATTAGATATTTCACACAGCGCGATCTGGCCACAAACTAAGCAAAGCTTGTAGTAGTATGTAGCATACTCCTCGTCGTCAGACAAAAATAAATAAAATAAAAAAGCCACTGCTGGACGAAGGTATATTACTAGTATATAGTTAATACCTCGGTATGTCCTTAAACTGCAACCAGGCCCACCGGAACGGGCAGCAGAGTCCTCTTGGTTAACGGTGGTGAGTATTCTGCGATCCCCAAGCCGCCAGCCAAGCGTGGGGATTATGGCAACACCCCTCTTATTGTGAGGCCTTCGTCCAGCAGTGGACGTTTTATGGCTGGTGACGATATAGTTAATAATTAGATAGTTAATAATATACTTTTTAATACATACCTTTAAAATACCATCCATGACCGTCACATAAATATTTTGTTCTGGGTAGGAGACGAATCGACAAGACAAAGCAACCAACTACCAAAAAAAAGCTTAATAATAAGACAGCCAGTTTACCTCTGAAGAGTTGGAGATCAGTGGAGTGGTGCTATTGGTGTCAATGTCGTACAGCACCAGATCTCCGTTCTCGTTTCTGAACAACAGGTCACTTCCTGTAATTAAATACGGTAACTGAATTTAAGGCGGTAAAACTGCGCGTCCACTGCGCTGACATCGGAGCGGACGGAGCAGACGGATTTGTTGCTTTGAATTTATTTCTAAGGGACTGCGTGCCAGTTCACGGCAAATCCGTTCCCGCAGATACCGGTATATTTGTGCTGATCACGTTATCCGCAGCGAACGCGCCATTCGGATGTTGATGAAGCAGATCTAAAATCTGAATGCAGTGGACGCACCCTATCGGCATTTCATAAATGCCGACGCTACATTCGCTCTGTACCGGTCGATTCGGAGACAGTGGACGTGACGTTTAGCGTCTAAAAGTGTAATTTTTTATTCTGTGCCCCGCGGTTTCGCTTCCGTGGTGATGGAAATTAAAATTAAATGTGGTCTTTGGCATTTTCCTTTTTATAACTTTACCTAATAAGATCAACTGAGCTGCCTAACTGTGAAAAAGTTACAAACACATCAATAGAGTTACTTTCGAAGAAGTTAAGATTTTAACTAATCATAATTTTTGGTATGTAATCTATATATATAAAAGGCTCTGTCCTGACTGATTGACTGACTGACAGACAACGTACAGCGCAAACCGCTGGTCGTACAGACTTGAAATTTGGAGGGTGTATTCGTCTTGATGCGTAGGGCTGTAGTAAGAAAGGATTTTTCGTAATTCGACCCCTAAGGGGGAAAAAGGGGGGAAACGTTTGAATGAAAGTCCTTTGTTTTTGGACTTTTAGTCTCAAAAATCTGGATTTGGACAGTTCATTTAAAATAAAAAATGCTGTTTTCATTTCATGAAAATTGATATTCGAGTAGTTCATCAAGGGGGGTTAAGTTGGAGGGGGTTTCAGGGGGGGGGGGTAAATATTCTTGAATTTTGTGAGCGGGTCGAATTACTTCCGTACGCGGATGAAGTCGCGGGCGACCTTTAGTGTTAAATACGAAAATACATATTAAAATATCCATATTAATATGTATAAGTATCTATATTGGGAACTGATTTCTGATTTTTTGAAGTTCGGACCAACACAGATCCACATAACAAAAACACAACGACTGTGAGTAACGGAGTGGATCCCGTTTATGTAAAGTAAATAGATAATACACTTAACACGAGTGCATTAATTACTCACTTTAGCAAGGTGCGTAATCTACTTTTCTTTCAACTACTAATCTACCTACCGTGATAATAAAATGAATCATTTTTCTTTCTTTCTTTTCTTTATAAAATAATATAGGTACCTACTCAATTTAAAAACTCGTTTGTTTCTTCATCATTTTATATGCATCGGTCCCTGTTATTGAATAGAAAGGTATTTTAATAGTAACATTATGAGAACATTAAATCTCAATTACTTTGATTTTGTTGTTACTTTAAATAGTTGACACCTAAAAACTAGTTTTTTAATATTCATGTAGTACCTACAAAGTTTTATGAAAGTAAGCATTGACTAAGTTAATAGACGCGAGAAACTTCACACTCTAGACTACGTAATATGCTTTTAAACAAAAAATACAACTGACTTCAACTTCAAATACCTGGATGACATCTTCATATTTTCTAGTAATTTTAATTTAAAAACCGAATTACTGAACTGATTTAGATAAAATTAAATGGGACCACCTCTACAGTATTACCTACCAAACAAAAAAATAATCATCAAAAAAAAATCATAATTGGTGGAGCAATCGAATAAAATAAATAAAAAAAAAACGTACAGTCGTATTGAGAACCTCCTTTTTTGAAGTCGGCTGATAAAACTACAGACATGCGCTTCCAATGTCGTGCGTCATGTGCGTCAACGGCAAAAAAAAGATACATCACATCATAAAGGAAGGTGCTACAGCAATGCTGGTCTGATGATGACTAAGGTCAATTTGCGTATTGCATCTAATTGTCGTCCACATCCGAGGGGCTAGTTCATAATCTTGTGATCTCTTAGTGCGCTGTTATGTGCCTTGTTAAGAGCCTACATTAAAAAAATGCTTTTTCGATGTACCTCATAAAGACAAGTATTTGTATATTAGAATTTTAATATTTTGATATATTTATTTTTAAATCCATGTACTCCTCAATATATATACGTACGATTAAATGATATATTTTTTATGGAATTGAGTGACACGTCGAGCTAGACTTTCGCCTGGTGGTAAGCGTCACGCCTGCTCATAACAGTAGCAGTCTCAGAATTATTGTGAACTTGCGAACAAAATCCTTCGCCGCACTGCACTGCGCTCGTTGAGATATTAGATGTCAAATCTCTATAAGCCCAGTAGTATCTCTGTTAACGATGCCCTTTGAACCGAAACACAGTAATGCTTGCACACTACTACTTGGCGATTGAATAACTGACAAAGGTTTGGTACCTACTTTCCCAGGCGGACTCTGCAATAGAGCCCAACCACAAACACTACACTACATTATTTGATTGGTGATTATAATTTCTAGTATAGCTCAATACAGAATTGTGATTGATTTCGTGGTTTTGTTTCTATCAGTTTTTTTTTCTTTTACTAGGGTGTATTACCTCTGTTGCTTCTTACACGACTGCCCCAGAAATGGTTTGTACGAGTATAGTTTTCAGGGTTAATGTATGTATGAGTAAGTGAGTGTGAGTTTATTTCTAAATAAATTTAATAAATAAATTCCTGGACAGATTTGGAATGGAGTACCTATCGTTAAAATGCTTACATCATCGCGTGTGACATACTTAGAATATATATTTTAAAAAAACGGGTTTTTTGGCTGGGCAGTAGAGACTTATTTTTTAAATTATGGCTTGTTAACTGCATGCGGTTGTGTTTCATCATCATCATTAACAGCCGGAAGACGTCCACTGCTGGACGAAGGCCTCTCCCTTAAAGGGAGGTGTTACCATAATCCCTACGCTTGGCAGGCGGTTTGTGTTTAGCGCTACATTATTCCCGAGGTAGAGACATAAATCTGGTGAGCGATTCTTCATACAAACGTATTCCCCTATTTTCTTCTATAGGTAATGCTTCTAGAGTCTAGAAAATGATTGCTCTAGAGTCTAGAATCTAGAGCAATCATTTTTTAATAAATTCTAGGTCTACTGTAGACATGTATCTTTAATTTTTTTTCAGCAAATATTTTTTAAAGAAAATTTTACCCTCCAAAGGTTACTATGAAAATATTTAATGGGTTATATTTATTTTAGAAATTAGTCGCTGAAAAAAGTAAGGTAAAGACAGTTACATGTTTACAGTTAGAGCTGGATTTATTTAAAAATATATTGCTCTAGAAGCATTTTCGAGGAAGAAAAGTTTGTATGGAGAATAGGCATGATGACTACAATTTTTTAATTACCTCATAAAAAAGCTGATCATCAATAGAGCCTATCAACGGAAACAAAATTTAAAATAATTCAAAATTAAATAAGTTCTAAGTATTTTAATTTCAAGTTAGACAGAAAGCGCGCTAAACTGAGCTATGACGTCAAGCCTCAGGCGCGGCATACAAATGCTATACTAAGACGTGCTTTGTGAGAAAGGGATAGATCATCCCCTGTCTATCCCCACCTAAAACTTTAAACGCTCATATCTCAGAGATTTATCAGCCAATACAAATTATTGTTTCGTATGTGTTATGTATTTAGTTATATAATTCATAGTCATAAATTAAACATTAGGCCAGTCGCCTACTGGATTCCCTCTTAAGTATGACATGCCAATTAGTAGAGTATAGAGGAACCTGCGTGTTGACAGCATCACTAACTGCCTGTAATATTGTTTTGTAACACAGTATGACTTCAATGATGACATGATAAAAAACATTATGCATTGTTTGAAAACAATATTATGTTCCTACTGAAGGTTACGTGTGTCTAGAATGCATTTTTAACCGACCTAAAAAGGCAGGAAGTTTTTCTATTCATCCCTTATCTTTTTGTATCGATTTATCTTACATTTGTGAGTCCATTACGTGTTTTTCTTTACTATGTAGAGAAAGCTGTCGAATGCAGAACTTCAATGTATTATAAATTATAACTATTGAAACAGTCTCGCGAAAACTTCATATGGATTGTTTTGTGAATCTGAAGCATTGATCAAAAGAGGAGCTCTATCTTCTGAGCATTTTTTCTTCTTCTTATTCCTCCGAAGATGACTTGGCGCCTCCAAGCATTTTTTATTTTTAGTTATTGGCATCGCACGTTGTGCATTCTGCCAGTGTCAAGTTTATGGATTTTCAAGTTTTTTTAATTAAAATCAAGTCAAATATGTCATGAAATCACAGTTAGTCACACGAAACTAGTTATAGTCGAGTCCAAGTCATGCCCTAGTAAAGTTGTGGCGACTTTACTATGAGCTTCTACGGAGTTTTGAAAACAACACGAAAAGACATGTTTCACCACATTATATCACTTGCCCACACTCGTGCATGTAATTCAACACTCAATGAATAAAACACCAGTATTTTTAATCATTAATTCGTGATAAAACACAAGTTTAAGAAAATAATAGAATGCAACGACATGATTTTTCCGTGTTTCCGCCTAAACTCCCCTCCTGAAGGATCTTTGTTTATTTCTTCTTTCCACCTAAGAGACTTATGGCGTCGCACTTTGTGCATTTGCCAACATCAAGTAGGTACCTACGTAATATATAATTTCAAGTTAAAAAAAACTTAGGTAAGTACATTAGAAACAATAATTGTGACTATTTTGTTGCATCACTTACTAAACTAAACTAATTTGACAGGCATCTATCGAAACGTATTATAGATTAGACAACTATCCTCTATACAATGTGTAACAAAAAGGTTCAACAATACTGAAGGCTATGTATGTACTCATCAATATGAACAACTTTTACTATGGGACCAAACCTGAAATCTATTCCATACATTTTGTCCAAGGTCAATGAACTTTTTGTGTGGAACAGCAGGTATTTTTTTCGCGGTTTCATGGTTGGCCCCACAGAAAATCGAAAGCCCTACTTCTTAGGTGTTGGCCCCGTAGTAAAAGTTGGTCATAATGATGAGTACATACATACCCTTCAGTATTGTTGAACCTTTTTGTTACACATTGTATAGGATAGATTCCCCAAAATGTAGAGTTCCGCAAAAATCGCTAATACTCTGGAAATATCAAAGATAGTGTTTTACTTTTAATAAAATTGTAGATAACAACCAAAGTACCTACCTCCTAACTTTACAAATAAAATATTTAGCTTTTTACATTGAGAGATATAAAGTGATTTCAAAAGGTGTGGCAACTATCCCGGCTTTACCCTACCATTACCAATCTATCGAATAGGGGTTCCAATCAACTCTCAAACCCTAATTTAGCCGCTCGATTGAATCTCAAAGAGACAACGATGGGTATTGATGCCTATACCTTTTTCGTGAATAGACCCCGTACCTTGCCATTTGTTGTACAATGATACCAATTTACCTGCAAAAGGGAGTGGGGGAGCCATCATCGTTATTTTGAATATAACCATAATCTACTTTTACTGAAAAAAGTTAGTTCTTTCATACAGCCACCACTACAAATAAAATGTTTGTTCTGTTCAGGTGTGATTTTGTTTGAGATTCGACGAAGAGGAAACTTTTCGAACCATTGGATCATTTGCGAAATCTGTTACATTTAATTTTCTTTAGTATCTTGGAGATAACAGTGTCAAGAGATATTAAAAATATTACTTTGAATTTTCTCATGTTCAACATTATAACCCTTGCGATATAATACGTTGCTTTACGTTTAGATTGCGGCCATTGTCGAGCAGGTGGTGGAAAATAATATTAGATGTCAAATCCCTTCATGCCCAGTAATGTATCTGATAATATTGCCCTTCAAACCGAAACACATTAACATTTGCACACTACTGCTTGGTGGTTGGATAACTAGCAAAGGTGTCCTGGAAAATAGAGTCCTACCACTACAAGAAGCTATTACACATTTGAATAAATTCGTACTATTGTCTGAAATATTTTTTTTATCACATCTATACAAAAAGAGCTAGTTTTGTCTTCGCAAACTTGGAATGTGGAATTTTGTGAAATTAAAATTTGGAATGTGGATATTGTTACTAAAAGTTCCAATCACCAAAGAGATCAACCACGAACATTGAATGAACAAGTAACAGGCTGTATGATAAGGGCAGGCGCGCGAGACTAAAAAAAAAGTTTGTTAAAAAATCAAAAACGCGCGAAATGCATTCCGCTTTCGTTTGTCATTGTTTACTCAAATTCGGATTTCACTTAGTTTTATTTTAACAGAGTGCCTAGTGCGAGTGTTACAAAATTATTCCAAAAACTTCACCATCGCGTGAACAACTTTTCGATTGATATTGTAGTATCGAATTTACGCGTCGAACTGTCAAAATGCTCGTTCGCACTCGCAAAACGCTTGAAACGACCAATCACGAGCGCTAACGGGTTCACTTTCGAGTGAAGTTCTTGCTCGATGGTCGATAGCGACGACGTAAAATAACTAACACTTACATATTCTGTTTGATATGTTTGACACTAGGTGGCGCAGCTCTTATTTCAAACAAATTGTAGTTTACGTTAACGTGAACGAATACCTAAACGCTCTTGGAAAATCTCGCACTAGGCACTCAGAGTGTATCTTGTTCAAGTTATGAGAACGAAATAAACGTAGGTAATAAGTTGCACTTACTTATTTTCTCATAGAGGGAGATAAAAAGTAGTGTCCTAGCTAATGTTGATTCCGCGGGATCAACACTATTTTAACTTTCAGTGGCGTACTTTGAATCCTGAACAGAAAGAAACACTGTCGCGTAAAAAAATGCTATTTACTCCCTTGGTAATAAATCTACTATTCTTACCTGAAGTGAACGTAGCATTGAAAGAGGCTGGTGAGAACACTCCGCTGATAATCTCCTCTAGATCCAGCGGCGTTCCTTCAGATGGTCCCGTATCAGGTTCTTCTGGCTCAGGGGTCGTGGTTGGAGCAAGTGTCGTCGGTTCAGGTGTTGGCGATATGGGCACTGGGGACGTCGGGCCCTCCGTCGTGGACACTATAGGCTCAGCTACTCCGCCTTCGTTGCCAGCGAACACCACGACCAATGCGACGACTACTCCGATAGCCGCCAACATCGCCACGAAGCCGATTATGTACGTTGTCTTCTTGGTCTTGGACGCAACCAGGACCTAAAGACAAAATAAATAAATATTAAGATTAAACTAAAAATAATCTTTTAACAATTTACAATACATAATACGCTTTTAAAAAAAAAATACAACCTACTTCAACTTCAAACACCTGGATGACATCTTCATATTTTCTAGTAATATTGATTTAAAAACCAAACTACTGAACCGATTTCGATAAAATGTATATGGGACCACCTCTGAAGTATACCTACCAAACAAAAATAAACATCAAAATCAGTTCATAATTGGCGGAGAAATCCCGTAACATACACACACAAAAAAAAAACTGTCGAATTGAGAACCACCTTTTATGAAGTCGGTTGTAAATAAAATATCCTACTAAAAGACAAATTTATAATTTTTAAATATTTATTTATTTATTTACTAAAAACAGTTGTAACACCTTAACAGTTCGCCCAAATCGATGCTACACTAAATATATATTATTATTAATTATTAAGTAAATTATATACTTAATTATATAATATAAACATTTACATTAATTATATAAACAGCCGCTTCGATTATATAAGTGCATAGAAGGAAAGATTTTGTTTTTTAACCTATTTTACATAGAAGGAAGGAAGGATACAATTCATTTTTTTTATTCGTGATAGGCTTGAGTTTGACCACATCCTGCCTGATGTTAGGCAACGATGCGGTCTAGGATGGAGCACGCTTACCAAACGCTTAATCCATACTTTTTAGAGTTCCGTACGAGGGTTTTCCACGGTTTATCACTGAACCTACGATGTCTCTATGTTTAACCTATATCAATACTGGGTAAAATATATAGATGATCTGAGTTGTATAAGTCTATAATAGTTTAAATTACATTAAAATATACTTAAATAAGACTTCCCAGTCCAAAGTTGACGAAAAATAGCGCTAAAATCATGTTTTTGAAAATATTTTCTTACTACGTAGATTGAAAATTCATTTTGGAGAGATTGTAAATAGCCCATATTTTCCACTGTATAACGAACATTTATTAGCTGTATTCATTATTCTATCAATGGGATGAAGATGATGATAATGATGATACTGAATGCAGCGCTGCAGATATGGCTACTCTGTATGTTTTAACTTTGGACTGGCATATTCCCCACAAGGGAACATCCCTAGCACGGGTTACTTCGAAGAAAGGTAAACAACTTATGGATATTTGGTAATTACCTCCTTCCGAGGGTTTCTGACTTGTAATGAGGAAAACAGTCATAGGAACGGTACTTCACCTCCATCAACGTCACAAAACATAACACAGCGAAGCGTACTTCAAAAATTACCAGACGACAATTAAGTTGTATTGTAAATAAAATGACATTATATAGATGTGTATTTTTTTTAATAATAGGGTAGATGACTGATCTTTATATCGTTGAAACTAATAGCTTTGATGAAGAATTTAAGTAAATATAGTATGTATGTTGAAAAAATAATTTTAATCGGTTAATAATGTTCTGATATATGAGTGTTTAAAGTTTTTGTTAGAGACAACTCTGTCCCTTTCCCACAAAACAAAAAATGACGTCACGCCTTACTTGTCTGAATACAATTTATATGGCGTACAGAGAAGTGTCGTCACGATTTGCTGTTTCGCCTCTCTGTCTAGCATTTTATTAAAATGCTTATAAGTTACTTATTTTTGATCAGATTTTCTTTTCTTTAATCAGGTATATTTATGGGCCACATTTTAATAGGACAATAAAAAAAACCAGTCATCTAGCCTATTACAGTTATTTTAATTTAATTTGACATAATAATAATTACGCAATAAATGAATATGAATATTCTTACATTCCGTGACGAATGGTCCAACACTTCACCACATCACTAATCACGACTCTTTGGCAGCTGTACTAGCGCTCAATACCGTATGGCTTGAGCTACTGATAATTATGACCGTATTCTCACTAAAGGGTATCAATCCCATCAATGACTCAAGTGCAAATGATTTACGTTAACATAATCTAGCAGTTTTTGTAACGCCCATTCCGCTCACTGAGCATCATCGGAATGGACATAAACATTTATCCGAGCCTTGATTAGGTTTTTTACCCACTCGATTCAGGGTTATCGCAGTTTATCTCTCAATGAGAACGTTCACCTACCGTCTCTGAATCCAACTTTCATAATAAAACGTTAGTTGAGCTTTCTTCGGGAGATAAAAGCAGAGCTTCTCTAAGGCAGGTTTTAGATAAATGATAGTACCAATAGTACCAATTATTCGAGTTTTCAACCAATTTCTATTTCAATTCGATAATATGTTTTTTTTTTTATATGTATGTTATGCGATTACTCCGCCAGTTATCAATTGATTTTGATAATTATTTTTTGTTTGGTAGGTGGTCCTATAATGTTTTTATCGAAATCGGTTCAGTAGTTAAGTTTTTAAATCAAAACTACTGGAATAAATCAAAATAACTGGAAAATATGAAGATTTCATCCATCAGCTCGCCTAGCACGCGAGCCATGATAAACGTCTATCCACTCTTTCCCCCTTCGAAAACGAGACAGACGTATCCATATTCTAGCTTTATCACGTTCCCGCGCGGGGAAAGACCAATTAGTCTAAGGCGCGTGCTAGGGGGGCTGGTAGCCGAATTTGGAATTGGAATTTGGAATTTGACGTCTTAAATTTGCCTAAGCAAAAGTTAAGTACATAAACAGTAAACTACTTGTCTACACTACAGATACAAAAAACAACATTAATTAGCTTGAGCTCACTATTATCATTATTGTGAGTGTATTGTCTTAAAGACGAACTGATAAGGTAGAATATGATATAATCATGGAGATAACGAAGTAACTGCTAACCCAGCAACCCGGATTTATATCTTGAACCACAGATAATATAATACTATACTACTTGCAAGATAAAACAATAATTTATTGTAATAGCGTTGATAGAAACTAAAAAGCTAAGAAAACAGAAGCCACTGAAAACAATTACCACATTCCCTGAAAAGGCATCTAAAATGAATTGCAAATAAGTTTTTTGTGTAACATAATAAATATAAGGCTAGAACAACACAATATTAGACACTAGAGGTCGCCCGCGACTTCGTCCGTACTACCATCGTACGGAATAAATTCGGCCCGCTCCCAAAAAAAATCTTTCTTAGTACACCCCGCATCAAGACAAATACACCCTCCAAATTTCAAGTCTGTCCGACGAGCGGTTTAGCCGTGCGTTGTCTGTCAGTCAGTTAGTCAGTAAGGACAGAGATTCATAAAGTATTAGACTGTATATCCATGTAGGTACCTAAAACCACTCAGACATCGCACAAAGTAGACATTTACCATGTCCATAACTGATTTTATATTCAGATATTTCAATGTTGTCTGCAAAGGAATTCAGTTACCTATCCAACAATCTCAAGGCTGAATGAGATTATAATGTTTTTGTCAAACTGTAGCAAGCAGAGCAAGCGTCATAGATAGTTGCTAGTAACATTCAACGAGATCATTTAAGGCCCGGTTGTAGCGAGGTAAATCCAGGCGAGTAAATGATATGCACTAAATGGTAGGCGCGAGCGAGAGAGAGGAGAAGGCGCGAGTGCTTGAATTGCTAAATTTAGTAGGTTTTTCTTTGTTTTTTTTTTTAAATATAACAAAGTAATAATGTAATCTTAAAATTCAAAAAACTAAATAATACTTTATTCTATCTATTAGTATAAATTTTACGTGGTTTCATAATTTATTTTCTTAATTCTAGCTAATCGAAATGCCGTTTTAGTGTCTATTTTGATGATTTTTTTCTATCAAGCCATACATTCAAATCGCGTTTTCTAAAAGACAAAAAGCTAAAATAAATGAACAATTTTAATAAAATATATTTATTTGGTTCAATATGGGGCACTTTGGACTTTCCCAAAAAAAAGTTCAAAATTGCTACAAGCCCGCCTTTAGTCACTCAAATAGTCGAACGTTTCATTTTATGCCAAACCGAATAAAGAGTTCTACATACTAAATCCGACGACGACGCGGACTTAAGGCGGACTTATTATTATAATAATATAATTGTATCTATGAGCTTAATTCCTTCATGAATCTACAGACCAAGCCGGCGACATGTGACCGGCTTCACCTTCAGTATGTAGATCCCTATAAAGTTTTTCAGTATTCTGCTAAAATCAATTAATAAGTAGTAACAAAGTATAAATTAAAAACAGTTAAACTACCTAATTAAAAATAAACTTTTTTTTTTAAATTAAGTAATCGATATAATACCTAGCTATAGCTATAGATAGTTTAAATGGTCTCTAATTTCGGGTAATGTGCCCAAAATGCTGGCCACGTTGCCCCGCTGGATTGCGAATTAATAAGTTCATCACACTTTTATTCTTCAGATCTGTTTACAATATTTCCCCCCATTCTATTTTCTATCACATATTTGATCAAACTTACCGATAAGTTAACACTGATAGGTATATAAAGTATGTATGTGTTCATCATTAGACGTCAGAACTGGGATCAATAAACACAAGTGAAGTAAAACCGACGTCATTGTAAAAACTCAAAGAAGAATCACTGAAGATCTGAAGATCACTCAAAAACAGCTGACAAACGTCAGTAGTTGTTTTTCGCCGGTCTGCCGCAATGACGTCACCAGCCATGTCGTTAGATCCAACCGGCTAATCCTGATAATGATTAAGCATTCGCTAATTAGGCATTAGGGTTGATTGGCACAGTAGCTAATTATTATTGGGTTCCTTAGTTGATAAGATAAGAAATTTTTAATAAGTCCATGCTATAATGAGGCAAGGTATGACACTATTCCAAAGGGTATAAAACCCTTTGTGTACTTTTACAATAAATCCCTTGAGCTAGTCGCCTATAACCTAAACTAGGCCTAGCGCCATTTGCGCTTGCCTAAAGTCCGGTGACGCTGTAGAGGCCATCTGAGGCAAACAGCATCAGTAATTCCTAAAAAAACGCTACGGCGATGCCAGTCGAACGCTCGCCGTCGCGGCTGTTAATATTACAATAAATCACTCATTAACTGCCGCTCACAGTACATGAGAATTTCCAAGTAGAGCTTGATGAAGTGGCTGCTATTGATTGAGAAGAAGGAGAATTCGTCCGTCTCTCAAGTGAGAGTAATAAACGTTTGGTAGTGCAATCGGGGTTATAAAAGCAAAACCCGAAAAATATCGCTGACCATCAACGAATCACATATGGACGAGACTATTGAAAACAAAGATCTTGAAAAAGAAATGATTTTAATATCTGAAACTATGGAAGACAATTTGAGTAACTTAACTCAAGAATTTGACGTGCCATTTAGTCTTAGTATACAACGACGAGATCTGAGTATTTCCGAGAACACCAAAATAAGTGGCAGTGTTGAACAAGTTGGTTATGGTGCCGTCGGTGAACCAGAAAACAGGGAAGTAAGTGGCAGTGTTGAACAAGTTGGTTATGGTGCCGTCGGTGAACCAGAAAACAGGGAAGTAAGTGGCAGTGTTGAACAAGTTGGTTATGGTGCCGTCGGTGAACCAGAAAACAGGGAAGTAAGTGGCAGTGTTGAACAAGTTGGTTATGGTGCCGTCGGTGAACCAGAAAACAGGGAAGTAAGTGGCAGTGTTGAACAAGTTGGTTATGGTGCCGTCGGTGAACCAGAAAACAGGGAAGAACCATCTGATTCAAGATGTCAGTCTTACAATAATAATGACACTAATTACTGTGAAAATTGTAAAATCTGTGTAAAAAAAAGATATTTCAGTACTTAGTTATTTGAAGTCAAATAATCATAAGAAATGCTTCTGTTGGCTACTTACCAAATGTGAGTATGATAGAATCAGCATTCAGACAAAGGATTATCACGTTTAGGATTTTACCAAACATACCTGATACTTTTGCAACTACCAAAGTATTATTTGATAGCATCAATGACACTTTCTTGCATTTGTTGAGTGATATGGTTGAAAGGCACAATACTATAAAAATGATTTTTATTTTATCTGGTACCTTTGTGCAACCAACAAAAGATTCAGTTAATAATTTTGATTTCCAATCGATAAACAGTGTTCAAGCGGGTGCTAAACTCTAAACATTTTTCATATCTATGTGTGATGTGTTGTCCATTAAAATCGAATATTTTGAGCAAAAAGACAGTGGATGGTCTTTGGAAAACGTAGTACATTTAGATGTAAACATTAACAAGTACAATCCTTTGTCTGGCTCATCGGTTATTGATCTACCTGTGGATATAAAACACAAAAATGCTGTCATTGATGTAAAGAATGATGATGATATGCGCTTTACAAGGTCACTTTTATCTGCTTTGTATCCAGTTGATAGTAAAGTTGCTAATAGGACTAGTTCTCATGAACAACATTTTAATGAAATTAATATGGGAAATATACAACAACCTGAAGCCTTAACAGATGTTTGTAAAGTAAAGAAATTAAATGATATTAGCATTAACATTTTTAAGCTAGAGTATGATTCAAACGCGAAAAAAAATACAGTTGTTGGCCCCGTACATCACACTAGAAACAGAAAAGAAAAACATATAAATTTACTCTTCATATCCAATGTAATGGGTAATGGGCATTATTGCTACATAAAAAATGTAAGTAGATTAATTAGTTCTCAGCTCAATAATCGCGAACACAAAAAGTATATATGTGATGGATGTTTGATACATTTTTCTTCTGCTGAGAAACTTCATCATCATATGCAGTTTGACTGTGTTCACGTTTGAGTGGATATGCCCAATTCAGATTTGAAAAAGGATGGACTAAGTAGAGAGGTACAATCACACATCTTGAGATTTGAAAACTATATAACAAGCAGTTAGAAGTCCTTTTCGTAATTTACGCTGACTTCGAAGCGGTTTTATCACCTTTGAATACTGAAAATGATGTTTTGATTCAATATAAATCGTATACGAAGTTTGTTTGCAGTAACCCTTGAACACTATACCAGCGACATAACGTTTAAATTCGAACAATTGTGAACTATTTAATGCATGTATGTACAACGGTATGTACAACGGCACTCGGACGTTTTTTGACTGTTTTCACTTAGAGATTGTGACTTTTTAGATATTAGCTCAATAGTTATACGCGATACAAAATAGACAATTGCTTACCTGATCACTGGTGCCCATTTCCATGGTAGAGTTACTGTTGTCCTGCGCCATGGTGGCAGAGCTTTACCTGTAAATAAATAAGGTAATCAGAATGAGAAATCAACACCGACCACTCATTTGCCAGTTATTCAAACGCCAAGCAGTAGTGTGCATGCATTACTGTGTTCCTGTTTGAAGGGCAATGTTACCAGAAAAATTACTGGGTATGAAGAGATTTAACATCTAATATCTGAGAGTGACGAGTGCAGTGCAGTGCAGCGCAGGATTGTGTTCACAAGTTCATAATTCTGGCATTGCTACTGTTAGTGGCAGGCGTGACGTCTTTTGATAGTATTTAAAAAATAAGAGCAACCCTAAGCTACAAATGAGATGTTTGTTCACATTCTTAGGGAAAAAGTTATTTACTGAGGCTAAGCAGAAATAACTATTTCCCTAAGAAAGTGAACAAAACGGCAATTATAGCAGTAAAAGTTATTAGTACAGCAGTTAATATGTAACATTATGGCAGTAATAGTTATTAGATAGCAGTTAATACGCAACATTATAGCAGTAATAGTTATTCGTTTAGCAGTTACTATGCAATATTATAGCAGTAATAGTTATTAGTATAGCAGTTAATATGAACATTATAGCAGTAATAGTTACTAGTATAACAGTTCATATTTAATAGTGTTTACAGACCTATTTGGTCCGCGCCGATTGCAGCCGACAACCAACAGACCAACGAGAAAGAAACAGACTATCATTACTGACAGACAGATTATCACTGCTCAAACTATCACGGGTGTTCATTACAGTTCTTTAATAGTCTCGATACCGTTAATTAATAATTATAGAACTGGAACAAATAATTATTTTCATCTCTATTAGAGTCGTTATCTCGCGGTGGTGATGTTTACGTGTCTGTTTTAAATACTTACTTTGTATAAGGACACAAAAACTTTTAAACTTTTTAGTTATTAGTTAATTGAAATGTAATTACTGTATTTGCTCTTAACTATAATTTATTTTGTGCGCCTACATCCCTATCTCTTTAACCGCGGGGATGACTGGTAGAAAATGCTTTAGCATTAAGTCCTCCTTTTGTACATTAATGTATTTATGTGTGCAATAAAGAATTAAATAAATAAATAAAAACTGGGAATTACCTACACCACAGAATAAATAAGAATACAGCATACACTTCCTCGCTAGATGACGTCACGATCACTGCGGGTCACCCGTAGCCACTGTATACAGGGTTAGTTCTAATCAGCTAGCATTCTTTTAAGGGCAGATTCTGTACATCAAAATAAACAACTTTTACTATGGGGTCAACATTGAAATCGCGAAATAAATATCAGCTATCCCATACAAAAAGGTAACGTCCTTGGGCAAAATGTATGGAATAACTGTTTTTTTGTTTGCGATTTCAATGTTGGCCCCATAGTAAAAGTTGTTTGTTTTGATGTACAAAATATGCTCTTAAAAGGATGCTAACTGATTAGAACTAACCCTGTATACTTATAAAAGCATCTTATCCACATTTTGATGTGAAAAATTATCTTACTTTAGTGCTTGTGATGCTACCTTTGAACGACATTTGGATAGCTTACTATCCAAGGTTTGTTAGAATATAGAGGATTACTATCGTATGTATAATTAGTGTGATGTGTGTATAGTATGATGACTAACATTACACCGTCAGTTGGCAAATATCTCACAACGTCAGTTACCATAACCTATCTAATAAACGTTGGTATGTTTAAACGTGGTGAGTAACTAATCGCTTTTTTTTATTGCTTTCGTGTGACAAGACGAGCGAGACGTTCGCCTGGTGGTAAGCGTCACGCCTGCCTCTAACAGTAGCAGTACTAGAATAGGCTAGATGACTGGTTTTTTTTATTGTCCTATTCAAATGTGGCCCATAAATATAGCTGATTAATGAAAAGAAAATTAAAATCTGATAAAAAATAAGCAACTTATAAACATTTTAATATCATGCTAGACAGAGAGGCAAAACAGCAAATCGTGACGTCACTTGTCAGGACGCCATATAAATTCTATTCTGACAAGTAAGGCGTGACGTCATTTTTTGTTTTGTGGGAAAGGGACAGAGTTGTCTCTAACAAAAACTTTAAACGCTCATAATTATATCAGAACATTGATAACCGATTTAAATAATGTTTTCAATTACCATACTATATTTACTTAAATTCTTCATCAAAGCTATTGGTTTCAACGATTTAAACATCAGTCATCTAGCCTATTGTGAACTTGCGAATACTATCCTGCACCGCACTGTACTGCGTCACCCTGAGATATTAGATGTTAAATCTCATTATACCCAGTAATTTCTCGGTAACATTGCCCTTTAACCCAAAACACAATAATGCTTGCACACTACTGCTTGGGGGTTAAATAATTGGTAAAGATGTGGTACTTCCCCAGGCGGGGGGAGAGTTCTACCGCTACAAAAAAAAATATCTTCTTTTTATTTTAATAGTGGACTGCTTGTAGAAGGGTGAATTTTGCTCTGTATGTATGCTATACGTATGACTTTATGGTTGTCTCAGGAGACATCCTATTTCTATTTTTATTATTCTACAATTTTAT
This sequence comes from Erannis defoliaria, assembly GCA_905404285.2. Taxonomy (NCBI): domain Eukaryota; kingdom Metazoa; phylum Arthropoda; class Insecta; order Lepidoptera; family Geometridae; genus Erannis; species Erannis defoliaria. Next base: position 13,638,410 of record FR990072.1, read on the forward strand.
TACAGGATCGTTATTGATGAATTGTAGCAATAGTTATGATATATCAGACTTTTGGTGCTCACATTTAAAGTCCGGCAGTAAGGCCACGCACATATATCCATGTTTGAAGCATATTTTTTACTGCGACCATGCATTATTCTAAAGCTGAATGAGATATGGCCACATTTAGCGGAGCAAAAATATGGAAGTTACGCAGATTAGTGCGTGTCAAGATTCGATTTTTGAGGTTTCAGACCCATTTTTAATTTATTACAAGCATAATATAAATATTTTTCCAAACTAAGAGCGTTAGTTCGTGACAAACTATATTATTTACAAGTGAGTAAATTTTCGTGCTAAATTTGTAAAAATTGAATGATTAAACCTGTTGTAATGTGTTAAAACCCGCACCTGGGTATGTCCATAAACTGCAACCAGACCCACCGGAGGACGGGCAGCAGCGTCCTTTTGGTTAACGGTGGTGACCATTCTGCGATCCCCAAGCCGCCTGCCAAGCGTGGGGATTATGGCAACACCCCTCTATAAGGGCCTTCGTCCTGCAGTGGACGTTTTATGGCTGACAACGAATGTGCAAAAATAGAGGTGTTTTGTAATTTTTTTTGCATCACACTTGCTCGTAAAGTAGATCTTATTACATCGCTTTTAGGCTCATAATCCAAGCTATTATACACGCGTGCTTTTTACTTTACATTACGGCACTTGTACTATAATAGGTATAACCCGGTAAAGTCAAGTTTGTACGTGACTGCAATTAGACGTACGTGTACGAAGCACTCTTAATATAGCCGGGTAATACTTACAGTTTTTTTGTAATACCAACAAAGAGTTCTTATGCCGCTGAAGTAAATGTCAACCTGCGCGCGCATTACTGATTTGGGCGCCATTTTCCGCAAATGTTTGTTGACGTTTTCGCTGTGTGGTTGATTATTATCAAAAAAAAATTGTTTTTTCCTCGCAAGTGTGACGAAAACAGTCGTATGGAACTCTTGTGCTATTAGTCATTACGCTCTCGGCTTTCTTATCGCGCTCCCCTGCGGCTCGCGCGCATAATACCGCCTCTAGTGTAATGACCAACATAGCACACTCGTATCATAATGTACTATTCTACTTATATAACTTTTTTAGAAAGATTACAAAAGCGTTAGTTCACTTCTCACATCTTATAGTTACAAATATATTTTTTGGAAAAACACAAACTCATAAAAACCGTCGAAAAACTGCTATGACTGCACGTGATTTTTTTAAACAGGGCCCTTAACCAGATAAACGCAGCAAAATCGCAGGCGACGTCTATATAGCAAGCTTGGAGGATCTAGCTCTGGCTGGGTACTTAATCAAAGAGCAAGTCAATTTCTAACCTATCAATGCAAATACGTTAATCTCACATAGAAATAAAAAATGCGGTCATTTGTTAACTCTTTGCACTACTTAATATCATTTATCGTCGTGTTATCTCTTGATTGTTGTTAAGTCTTATCGCAATGGGTTATCCACTTCGAATTTAATTTAAATTACTTTATGATTTTATTATGAAAACTGACGTGGTTTTAACACATTTAGTTTTATTTATACGGGAGAGTATACGTTTAATGTAATCAAACAAAAAAACTAAAGCAGGACACAGCCGCACGCGCGTTGGGCACTATTTTCACTCTTTGAAAAAGGTCACCGGATTTGAACGAAACTATAATAGGAGTATCCGATTTAATTAAGCGTGAGTATTCCCGTATAAATAAAACAAAATAAGTACTTTATGATTATGAAAATTTAAGAAAAACAGTTCTTGCTGACTTGTTTGATATTCAGATTTAATTTACTCTCTACTACATTGATCGGTATGTATAGATAAATGATCGATTCAAATATCTACTAAATAAAGCTCGTTCGGTTGCCTGCCTACGTGCCTACGCATGGCACCGGGATCTCGTTAGAAACACATCTAACTGAATTAAAAGCTCATATAAATGAAATCGTAATTTCTAAACGTTACAATAAAAACTACTTTTGCAATAGTTATAGTAACACTTTATAATATAGTCTAACACCTGAATACACAGAAATATTTTGAATTTATCAACCGACTAACGAAAATCTAGAGATAACCAGGTTGTCTATTCTTCAACAGCCGGAAGCTTTCAACGTCCACTGCTGGACGAAGGCCTCTCCCTTAAAGGGAGGTGTTGCCATAATCCCCACGCTTGGCAGGCGGCTTGGGGATCGCAGAATGGTTACCACCGTTAACTGAGAGGACGTTGCTGCCCGTCCTCCGGTGGTTCTGGATGCAGTTTTAGGACATACCCAGGTTGTCTATTATTTGCTGTAAATTACAGTAGGTAATGCTGTTTGTAAAACGAATCTATTAATATGTACTGAACAACCTAATTATATATACTCACTAGACAATGTTACGCAAATGACGAAAACCTTTTGATGGGTGATAATCATATGGTCCATACTACTCTCTCTAACACTTAAGAAGTATATTATGACAGTATGAGAACTAAAAACGACCATAGACCCAAAAAATTTAGCAAATAATAAAGTTTTTACTCACCACACGTCACAAAAATTCCTTTAAAACAAAATCCGTGTAGGTATCGGCCTATGGCCGACTCCTCACCACACTGAATATTTTAAAACTATCAAATAAGATTATGTTAATCAACCAATTATATCGACAAGATATATATTCTCTGATAAATGAATTAAATAATCGATATCATCGATAAATTTTGATAAAATATTGAATAGGAATGTGTAGGTAAAGGATAAGTATCGTATAAGTATAAATGCAAAGTACTCGAGACCAGCGACAATGATAAGATGAATGGACGGGAAATAAGTTCACGGATTTTGAAGACTATACGTTGAGCCTATGTAGGGTTATCTATCTTGCCATGTTCTCTACCTTTACAAAGTAACCTCTTTACAGGAGTTTTGGCGGGAACACGGAAAAATCATGTCGTTGCATTCTATTATTTTGTTAAACTTGTGCTTTTTCGCGAATGAATGATTAAAAATGGTGGTGTTTTATTCATTGAGTGTTGAATTACATGCACGAGTGTGGGCAAGTGATATAATGTCTTATCATGTTGTTTTAAAAACTCTGTAGAAGCTCATAGTAAAGTCGCCACAACTTTACTAGGGCATGACTTGGACTCGACTATGACTAATTTCGTGTAACTGACTGTGATTTCATGACATATTTGACTTGATTTTAGTTAAAAAACTTGAAAATTCATAAACTTGACACTGGCAGAATGCTCAACGTGCGATGCCAACAACTAAAAAAAACCTCTTTACAAAGCAATCTCAATTCAAATCCACAAACAACGTCGTTCTACAAAATTTAAAACTTGCCCAGTAACGGTACGATTATCCGCACAAGCTTCCCCATTTCCGCATCCTAATGTTGACTTTCCCCGCAATTTCCCGGCTAAACAATAAATTTCCTTACCGGCGCGACATCCAATTTCCCGGTACGAGGGGAAAACTTGAATTTTACAGACTGTTTCTTTGTTTTTTCAGCAATGAATGCGTAATGATTCTCGATTTCCATATAGGTTTTAGAAATTAGTTCTTGTTTTGTGATTTGAGTTCACTTCTTGTCTAATAGGTATATTCATAGTTTAATAGCTTGGCAACAATTTTGAAATAGACTTTTCTTCACTTTTCGCAATTCTGTTGTGGGTAGTGGGCGAATTTATCCAATCACATTAGTATCATAGTAATAATTTATAGTAGTGGTAGGACTTTAGTCCCTTAGTTTAGTAGTCCGCCTGGGAAAGTACCATATCTTTGCCAGTTATTCAAGCGCAAAGCAGTAGTGTGGAATCATTACTGTTTCGGTTTGAAGGGCCATGTTACCAGATAAATTACTGGGCATGAAGAGATTTGACATCTAATATCTCAGGGTGACGAGCGCAGTACAGTGCGGCGCAGGATTTTGTTCGCTAGTTCACAATTCTAGCACTGCTACTGTTATGGGCAATTGGGCAGGCATGATGCCACCACTACCACACGAAAGTCTTGCTCGTCTTGCTTTTCTCGGCATTCCGTGGTCAGTGGTCAATCGCAAGTCTTTCTTACCAACCGAATTCAAAAAAGGAGGTTGAATAGGTTTTTTGTGTATTTGTTACGCGATTCATCATCTTCATCAGCCCGGAGACGTCCACTGCTGAACGAGGGCCTCCCCCTTAGACCGCCACACTGTACTACAACCTGCCATTTGCATCCACCGGTTGCCCGCGACTTTTACAATGTCGTCGGTCCACCTAGTGGGAGGCCTTCCTACGCTGCGTCTTCCGGTTCGCGGTCGCACTCAAGAACCTTTCTTCCCCAACGGTTGTCAGTTCTTTGAGCGATGTGGCCTGCCCATATTGACACTTCAACTTGCATACTCTGGGTATGAAGAGATTTAACATCTGATATCTCAGGGTGACGAGCGCAGTGACGCGCCTCACTATACGGATTATATTCGTAAGTTCACAATTCTGGCACTGCTACTGTTAGTGGCAGGCGTGATTCTTATACCACCAGGTGAAAGTCTTACTCGTCTCGTCACTTGAGAGTATAAAAAAAAGAGTACCTATCTATTCAGTAGGTATTCACTATCTTCACAATATCCCTCGTCAATAGCTACGTCAACAGAATGTAGTAGCATTCAGTCGTCATAGTCACATTCTCAGCATGGAATCGGTTCTCTGACAGGGTCCGGCTCGGATGTGCGCTCACGGTCCGGAAGCTGCCCTTGGCCCATACGGGAGATACGATCTTTAAGGTAGTAGTGCACTATGAGATGCTACGCGATGCGAACATCTTAAAGTATTTACTATGTTTTTACCTTGACATTGGGCCATTTTATCATAGCGGTGGTAACGAACAGGACGAAATATTAGACAATTACTTTATTCGTGACAAGTAACATACCACACGCACACATAAACATAAACAATAGCAACACACAAACAAATGTATTTATTATTTATTTATGTATCACACAAACTTATTAACAATAAATAAAAAACAAGTCTTAAATATTATCGACGGTGTTATTGGAATGGACGGGCCCAGCGCTTGCAAATCGTTCAAAATTAACAAGACAACACAATCAAGCATACCTAGCTAAGAGTATGAATATTAAATTTGCCAGAAAATAGAGATAGCGAATCTAATTACTGCATGACAAAAAGAGAACACATGTACATGTATTAGAAGTTTGTATTGTCTTATCGTACGGCTCGCATGTAGCAAAGACAGAGTATGACTGACGCGAGCGGAGAGCCAGCGCTCAACATATATTTAGTCTTCAAAATCCGTGAAGGTGCGCTTATTGCGCTTTGGTGCGCTTATTTCCCGTCCATTCATTTTATCATTGTCGCTGTTATTAAGTAGCTAGCATGGTAAATATCTGTTTAACGCAAAGATAGTAAACATAGACGAAGCATAGCTTTGATATTCACAGCTACATATCGGTCTACCCTCGAAGGTTGATTTGCTCAAACCAGCCAGCATTGGCTCAGTTGCGGAATGGCGGATTCACATCGAATTTCTTCTCCGGCAGTAAGCAGGTTTCCTCATGATGCTTTATTTTACTTAACAAAAAGTTAGCGGTATATGAGAATCCAAAGCTCCAAACAGCTCACTAGTCCGAAATTTGAACCCACGCTCTCACGCTTCCGAGCCTAGCGGTCTCCCACTGCAGCACAGCTTAGCTAATCTATGTTAGTGAAGTTATATCTTTAGTACTCAATCAGGTTCCAGCTTTCGAAGAAATGTGATTGGAATTTTTCACAAGCTTTCGTAGGAAATCACAAAAGTGTAGGTATGTTGAAAATTATGTTTTGATATCAAATTTATTTTTTTAATGTTGATCAGTGCTTACTGGAGTGTAAGTGCTTACTCGCACGTGTTTTGAAAACCTTTCAACATATTTGTATATACTTATGTAAGTACTGGTTTGTACAGCAATCTTTTGCCTTGCTAATTAAAGCTCTGTACATTATAAAATACAGAGCTTTAATGTTGAGCCTGGGTATGTCCTTAAACTGCAACCAGACCCACCGGAGGACGGGCAGCAGCGTTCTCTTGGTTAACGGTGGTAACACTGCGATCCCCAAGCCGGCTGCCAAGCGTGGGGATTATGGCAACACCCCTCTATAAAGGGGAGGCCTTCGTCCAGCTGTGGACGTTTTATGGCTGATGACGACATTATAAAACATTATCTATTTTCAGGCCCTCAACAGCTGTATAGATTCTTAAAACAAGGCACAGTAGGGACCAAGTATTTTTCCTTGGACTAGATTATCGACAACGCCCTTATCAAGAGCAGACAGATATAATCTACGATTAACAATAAAACTTGATGTTTCCAAATCCGGAACGCCACTGGCGCCATCTGCGATAATGTTTGCCTGTGGAACCTCATTACGATAATTATTTCATCGTGCTTGTAACGCTTGAATTCTAGGCTCTACAGTTGGCCTCGACAATACCCTAAAAGGCACGAGGCCCTTTTCAACTTTTCAATACATAGATACATACATGTATATACATAGATGTATTGAAAAAAAAAGTTATAGTAATTATGAAAAAAAAACTGAATTTCTGATGGAAGCATGCCGCTTTGCACTGCACAGTTAGTAGGGGCCAAAGTAAGTGATTTGACCCGAGGATACAAAACATTCATCCCTTAGGAACAGAGATGGCGCCACTTGTTCAAAAAAACAATTATTCTAAAACCTGAACGAATGCTCCGACTTTGATGATTGAGGTGTCAATCAACTGAAAATTGTTTAAATCACTATAAAAAAATATTTGGTGACAAAATAATTATAAGTAGCAAAAACACCCAAATCTTTGAAAAGAGAAGTGGTTTTTTTTTTATACATAGACTCCTGCGACTTCGTCCTCGTACGGAAGAAATTCAGCCCGCTCCCAAAATGTACCACTTTAAATCATCCCGAGCAATTTTTTTACCGCCCCATGAATGTTGTGTATCCTCGGGTCAAATCGCTTATTTATGCCCCTACTATCACTGTGCAAAGCGGCTTGCTTCCATCAGAAAAAATCTCTAATACCTATGACTTATAAGCACGTTACAAAAGATCTCTTGTGCAATATTTAATTTTTCTACTGTGAAATGGTAAGTCCACCGATAACTAAAGCGAAGACATTAGATCGAGAGATCGAGGAGTGAAAGTCGATAGATTTATACGCTTATAATTGGTAGTAAGCAGTAAAAACAAAACCGATTTACTATTAAATAGTGTTGACTACAATGGATGTCCACTACAGTTTTATTATTATTATTTACCGTGATTATGTTGTGAAAATGTCTGCCCGTGAACGTGCTTGCAACTGTGCCGAAATATCGGGAGCTCATTTCACAACGCAATCACAGTAAATATCCCGTAAATAATAATAGAACATTATTAAACAACAAACTAAACAACTTTAGACAGTTAGGAGTAGACTAACATGGACTTCCAAGATTTAGTAACATAATTTGTTACACATAATACTCAATGGACCTGGGTATGTCCTTAAACAGCAACCAGACCCACCGGAGGACGGGCAGCAGCGTCCTCTTGGTTAACGGTGGTGAGCATTCTGCGATTCTCAAGCCGCGTGCCAAGCGCGGGGATTATGGCAACACCCCTCTATTGGGAGGCCTTCGTCCAGCAGCGGAGGTCTTATGGCTAACGACGAATATTAGCAAGCTTTTTTTTTTGTGTTAATAAAATGTAACTCGACAATAACTGGTTAACAATATGGTTGCCTGGTAAAGATCGCTTTTAGCGATAAGGCCGCCAATTGTGGCACTAGCTCATAAGGTTCTTGTATCTTTTTCTATTGTATTTTTTTTGGTGTGCACAATAAAGAGTTTCTATCTATCTATCTAATAACGACATTGTAAAGTAAAATTGTGAAAATGAGTGCTCCTAATCGCAATTTTCGAAACGATGTGCACATTATTAACTGTTCCAATTGTCTTTTAACAAACGCTATTGGCCTCCTTAGCTCTCTCATGAGCAGTTTCGTCATGGGCGCGTTACGCCGGGTGACGACTTGAATTAATAATTAAATAGGTCCTTACAACGTAACAATGTCGTAAAAACAAACACTTTCTCGAGCTGATGGTCGACGTTATGTAACGAGTGACAATTTCTTACTTGCATACGAATTATAGTCACCTACTTAGGTATATGTTGGTATACGTAGTAATTGGCTGCGACCACGAAAGTCATCGACTAAACAAAATCGATCAAAACCAAATCAAAAACAAAATAAAATCAACAAAACAAAACAAACCCAAAAAAGCAATACTCCTAGAAAACTCACGCACCACGAGGGGCTGGACACACGTGTGTCCAGTTGATGAAACTTAGATGAACTGAGTAAAGAAAGTAAGAAAGTGTAGTGACAGTTTTGATTACTAAAACAAGAATCCGAATAATTAGCAGTTCATAAAGAACGACCTAAATGGCGATATATTTACTCGTGTATTATAAATAACTATTTCCATTTTCAAGCATACCTACTAGGATATATTAATAATAGAATAAAATATAATGGACACGATGGCTTGACGAATATAATACGCTTTAAAAAAAACAACCGTATTCAATATCGACCGACATCTTCATTTATTTCGTATTTTGATTTGTTCCGTAATTTTGATTTAAAAACCAAACTACTGCACCGATTTCGATAAAATTTATATGGGACCACTTTATCACCTACCAAACAAAAAAAAGAATTACAATCAATTTATAATTGGCGGAGTAATCGTGTAAAAAACATACAGTCGAAATGAGAACCTTCTTTTTTGAAGCTGGTTGAGAAGACTAGACGATGTTGACTTCGAATGACCACTATACAAATTAGGAGCGTCCTTTGCCTAGCAGTAAAACAAAGCAAGATGACAAAAAATGGTACTCCATTCCTTCGCCTAAAATGCATGGTAGGAAGTAGGTACTGAACAAAAGCAGGAAGGGTTACAGAAAGTAGGGAACTATTCAACAAGTGACCTATGACCCAGTTGTTGTTGTTGGCATTAAGTATAGAGCATTCTTTATGAAAACACTTTCGTATATTATTATATATTAGCTTAAACTCGTGACTTATTCGTAAACTACACATTTTTTTACACAATCAATTAACGAGACAAGCAAGACGTTTGCCTGGTGGTAAGCGTCCCACCTGCCACTAACAGTAGCAGTGCTAGAATTGTGAACTTGCGAACACAATCTAGAGCCGCACTGCACTGCGCTCGTCACCCTGAGTTATTTTACATTTTTTTTGCGAAACTCGCGGTCTTAAATAACATATAATAAACTTAGTTATAACACAAAATATACCATTTAGAGTTTCCACTTTTGGCACTGAGTTATTAGATGTTAAATCTCTACTTACCCAGTAATTTCTCTGATAACATTGCCCTTCAAACCGGAACACAGTAATGCTTGCACACTACTGCTTGGCAGTTGAATAATTGGCAAAGGTATGGTAGTAGACTCTGCAGTAGAGTCCTACCACTACGAATATCAAACAAAGCCGGTGTAAATGGTTACGTCTACAGATGCCATGTGTGAATTGCTATGAGTCATTCGTCAGGATAGTGATGTAATTGCAATCAGTGTTCACTGTTGACTTGACAGGTCATAAACCCGAGACTGATTCTTATCTGAATTCCTTGAACTAAGCGACTAATAGACTAGATGACTGGTTTTTTTGATTGTCCTATTAAAATGAGGCCCATAAATATAGCTGATTAATGAAAAGAAAATGAAAATTTGATCAAAAATAAGCAACTTATAAAAAAATTAATATCATGCTAGAGAGGCGAAACAGCAAATTGTGACGTCACTTCTCTGTACGCCATATAAATTCTATTCTGACAAGTAAGGTGTGACGTCATTTTATGTTTTGTGGGAAAGGGACAGAGTTGTCTCTAACAAAAACTTTAAACGCTCATTATATCAGAACATTATTAACCGATTTAAATGATTTTTTCAATAAACATTCTATATTTACTTAAATTCTTCATCAAAGCTATTCGTTTCAACGATATAAACATCAGTCATCTACCCTATTATCTCAATACCTGAATCAGGGCATGGTAATTATAATTTTCACCATTTTTTTTTGTCATTATATCCCTGAGGTAGGTAGGTAGCATACTCACTCTTTTTTAAGTTAGTAATAAAGCAATTAGTACTGGGATCTTCAACGTAATTTTTTCACGTCAGATGGCGCCTTGTCGACGTGGCCATTGGAAACTGATAGTTCCATACATCTAATAACCTATAAATCAGAAAATTTTAGTTTTCTCGAAATATGCCTCTGTGTGCTATAACAAGATGTACTAAGCCTTTTTTTTTTTTTTTTTTTTTTTAACGTTGGGAAATGCATTTACGCATACCCTCCCGCCGGGGCGGCAGGAGGGAGGGTTATGTCGGGCTCGGCACCAGAGTGGCACCACTACCGACTAAAAACCCAACGGTGTTCCATCACTGCGCCTTGCGCCGAGGCCACGGGTACGCTCTCGCATTCGTCCGCGACCTCGACAGCGCTGCCCTTTCGGGCCCACCACGGGGAGCCAAAGCTCCTCCCACACCGATGACGATGTGTCGGAACACCCAGACACGTCCAACACCCCGGCCTCCATGCGGCGGGTCAGGTGAGTGGCCCCGCCGCCTGCCACTTCGGCCGCTGGGAATGGGGAGCTCCGGCCCCTCTGGCCTATCCCCATCCCGCAGCCCCCCCACGACACACCCGGTGGGTGCCCCCTCAAGGAAAGTCCTTGATGAGGCCACCACCCGGCCGTCCCTCCTCGCTCTCCACTGTGCCCTCTGCTGATCAGAGGGACACGCGGAGAGCCGGGTACCTGCCTCCTTCCGTCACGACACGCCATAAATGACATGTCGCGACCCACCTCGAGAACAAAACCAGTATTGGCGTCAGACGACCCTATATCTGACGCCAGAAGTCCCCATGCGACGGGTCAGGCAAGTGGCCCCGTCGCCCGCCATTTCGGTCGCAGAAGACAGGGAGAACGGCGAAACGTGATACCGGCACTCCTCTTCTCCTGCGACCCCACCGCGTCCACCATCTCACGGTGGCAGCCCCGTCGAGGCCACGGAAGGCAGGGAAAGCGGCGAACCTCACCACCGGCAGTCCTCTCCCGCCGCGGCCTCCAGCCTTCAGCTGCGGTATCTCCCATACGACACCGCAGCCCGCCTCAGTTGCGGTACCGCCCATACAGTACCGCAACCTACATTGGCCGCTTCAACCAGACTTCCCCGGGTACGACCCCCCCGGATGGCCCGGAGAAGCGGCCCCACCTCGGGTACCTCTTAGCTTCACCATGGCGACCAACCCACGGTTACTAAGCCCCCCCGCCCCGACAAGGCGGGTACCCACGGGGGGGAAGATGTACTAACCCTGGTGTAAACCTATTTCCAAAAGATTCAACATTTAAAAAAAGTGGGATAAAGCTATGTATAGCGACACAGCATAGCAGATATTGCCGGAATATAACAATTATAATTAATTTTATTGATAACTAACCACATATATCGCAAAAAAAAAAACTCATGTAAATAAAGCGACAACTATTTGACAGCATCCATCTCACCGCTGGCGCCCTCTGCGCTGAGCTTTGCGTGTGGATCCCCATTACTTACTTATCTAATAAACTCTGCTGAAAAAATTACGAAATTATACACGGTGGCAGATAACATACATACAGTTCCATAATGTCCCCCCAATATTTATAGGTACTATATTTATTGTCTACATAAAATTTCCTAATAATTCCAAATCGGTGAAACCTAGTTTGCTATTAGCAAATCCAACGCAGGAATGCGGCAAGTACGTAGTTTCGCAGTTACGACAAAATTCAATGTATGTCTACAATTATATCAGTCACGATCACGAAACCACCTGTCTATTTCGCCTCTTATTATCTAGGTACCATAGTTTTGACCGTGGTACTAGGGTTGTAGAATACATTTTTGCCTACCTTACCTACTTATGCGATTCTTTAGTCTAGGCAAACTCAAAAAAACAATGGCGCGGTAATGTCAGTCATTATACAATAAATGTAAAATAACTTTAGCTAAGTTCACTATGACTACAAGATGCTACTTATTATAAAAATATTCAAAGGAAAACAAAAATATTACACATTTTCCTTAAGATCGTGTAATGTTATATCCCTCCACAGACAATGGCCGCGGGAAACAGCCCTTAAAATAATATTACAAAACCAAATAAAAAAAATAAAATGCCCTTGTACATTCAGTAGCGAGCTTTGCGTCCATATTTTCATCTCGATGGGAAACTCGAACGCTAACGAACGAGTGTTCATTCATTACAGCTCGATTCACACTGAGCGAAGTGGTCTAAGCTAACCTAACATAGATTATCTTAGACTGAACTCGAATAACATAATTAGCATAAGTAGTTAATTTTGTGTGTGATTTTTCTATAATTTATCCTTTGATTTACCTAGCGACCTAACAAATACAAATACTTAAGTAATTGATAACACCACAAATTATATAATATTATAATAGATAACCTACTGAAGGTTATCTATATTGTACAGGGCATAATTTTATTATGTTTAAAAATTTGAATAAAATCTTTAATGCCAAAAAACGAATCAAGCGCGTACGTGTAGTTTTCAGTGTGAATCCGAATTGCTAGTCGAAAAGCTAAATTAAAAAAAATAGGTGTAGTGTAGAGTTATAGCTTAATGTATATTTTATTTATAAAAAAATATAGGTTAAGTGGAAAGTTCCACTAAGTCGAATACCGCAGAACTAATTTGAATGGGCTGGTTAAGTTCTGAAATATAGGCGCAATAAATATTTTTTTGGGAATGTATTATGATAGTATCTTTCTAACTTACTCAGTAGTTCATTGAATTTGTTCGTAATCTTGTTATCTGACGTCATTAGCCACGCTCATGAGCTCTCTGTCTAACATGAATATAAAATGTTTCTTACTTCTTCTTCTTACTTGTTTTTTGTTTTCAATAATGTTTTATTCTGATAGCCAGTTTTTTTGTAAAACAACAAACAAGCCTAATATATTTTTTTAATTAAATATGACCTGCAACTACAAAAAAAGATTTAAAAAAATGCTATTGTCACTCGGATTTAAGGATTCTAACGAATACATCATCCATCCAAGTCTCTTCAGACATTTGGAAGTGTTTGTGGAATAAAGAAACTCACATACATACATGGACACAGAAAATATTACTCTCCTTTTTTTGGAGTCAAGTAAAAACATGCCAATTATGCTTTGATGTAGTTACGGAAGAGAATGTTGAGGACTTGTAGAATTTTCCGGTTGCATTCTAATTTTGTATTTTATTCCCTCCCTAATAAGGAGGCGGCCTTCGTTGATGTGATTCTAATTTATACTTATTAGCCTATCTGTACTCGAGGTGTGAATCATGGCATAATGTCCGCGAACACCGAGTGGTAGAGTAGGTAATGCAATTAACGGAATGTTGAGGACTTGCAGAATTATCCGGTTGCATTCTAATTTTATATTTTATTCCCTCCCTAATAAGGGGGAGGCCTTCGTTAATATTATTCTAATTTACACTTATTAGCCTATCTGTACTCGAGGTGTGAATCATGCATAATGTCCGCGAACACCGAGTGGTAGAGTAGGTAATGCAATTAACGACCCCCGCAGTCCAATTCATCCGGAAACGTGTCGGGTAGGGTTATTCAATTATTATCAGCTATAGCCAGCATGACCCCAATTTAACCTCATTAAACAAGATAGAGTTGTTAATAATGGTACATTTACCTCCTAGTCTTAGAGCATCTAAATGATCGCATGTATGTCTAACAAAGTTTTTTACTAAGTAAAGGAAAACCGGAAAACAATGCAGCTAAAATATTGGCATGTTTGAAATGTTTCAAAGGTTTTGTGGGCCCGGGTCTTATTTTTTTATCATATACAATAGTTGCGCGTGCGAGCGAAGCCGATCTTCGAAAGATATTATTTGAAATAAGGTTCAATATCGTTCGAAAGTCAGCTCCGCTCGCATACGCAATTTTGCGTACGATTTTAAAATAAACGAACTTACCTGAAGTTCGTATAGTGATGTTGTGCAACTCTTTGCCGGAGTATGTGTTTCCCGTAACGTACTCTTACAATAATAAGTACTTTCAAATCTAGAGTAAAAAGTATCTTCTAAGTAAACGTGCTCCATCTCAGACGAGACCTTATTTGCAAGAATGGATACGACATCTAATAGTGTTGTAATATGCTATATATTGTATAAATGTATCGGGTAGTTTACTCGTAAATCTAAATAGTACATTGTTATCCTAGGGGTGAAAATAAGTCTTTAACCCCGAGGTAAACACTGGGCTTTTCATTACGAATACAACGAATCTAAAAATAAAAACATGAACTGACACTGGGAAATGCACGTGAAGTGCGGTACCATAATCCTCTGAGCAGAAAAAAAAGTTGGAACATGGTTCAATACAAATTTATGTGAAAATAGAACTAGTTTTTTTTAATAATTTAGTGTCTGTCATTTGTCAACTGTCACTTTCAGTTGAAAGTGATTCTCCCTAGGGCTGAAATGTATTACTTTCAACCCGCTCCTCAGGCAACTTCAGACCTATTTTCCGAGTATGAGTAGTGAAAATACCTTTTCTGATCTTTAGTTTAGTAATTTATACAAAACAGTAAATATACCTACTTGTATAACATGAAACAACCCATTATTTAGCAACGTTTACACAAATTGATCTGAACTTTACGTGTGATTGTTGTCGAAACACAATTTACACGCAAACGTTTAACAAACAGAGTGAGAGAGTCAGTACACAACGATACTTTCATATTTATTTATTTTTACATTAAGTATTTTTTCTGTTGTCAACAAATTTTGCTGCTTAACAAAATGTTTTTAGTTATTATTTCTAGTTTTAGTTGTTTCTTTTCTTGGTTAATATACTTCTGCAAACATGATAAATTATGCGGTTGTCGTCAGCCGTAAGACGTCCACTGCTGAACGAAGGCCTCCCAATAGAGAGGTGTTGCCATAATCCCCACGCTTGGCAGGCGGCTTGGGGATCAAATTATGAGTGTCTTGAACAAATAAAATTAATAGGTAAACAATGTAAGAGCCTAAAACGTTTCATTGTTTTACACAAATATTTTATTTTTCACTAGTAGAGTAAGGTAAAAATTACTATTTTTAACGTATAAAATATGATATTTAGACAGTGTGAAAAATTAAGACTTCTGGCTGATTTGATCCTGCATACGAGCTTTCTACCACAATACAATATTATATAAGGTTGCTGAAATTAACAAATATTTTCATTAAATTGGTGTTCAAACGGGAATACCCCATATTTACTTGTAGATAATCACTAAACTAACAAAAAATTTGTTGGAAGTTGCAGCGTTTGTTTTATTCTAGCAACCTAGCACATAGTCTGCCTGGTAGTAAGTCTGCGGATACCTATTTGAAAGAAAGAAAAGAAAAAAATATATTTTGTAACATCATTAACAACTATAGTTTTTTTTTATATATTCAAGTGACGAGACGAACAAGACGTTCACCTGGTGGTAAGCATCACGCCTGCCACTAACAGTAGCAGTGCCAGAATTGCGAACACAATCCTGCGCCGCACTGCACTGCGCTCGTCACCCTGAGATATTAGATGTTAAATCTCATCATACCCAGTAATTTCTCTGGTAACATTGCCCTTCAAACACAGTAATGCTTGCACACTACTGCTTGGCGTTTGAATAACTGACAAAGGTGTGGTAGTTCCCCAGTTGGACTCTGCAAAACAAATTCTGTTAAATACCAAAAAAAAAGTGATGTCACAAAAATGGCTACACAATTACACAATTGCAAAACACAACACACACACACACATTTGCACACATGTTTTTTTTTTTTTTTTATACATTTGCAATTTACACTAGTGGTTTTGTATATACATATATCCAGAGCCAAAAGCCAAATAAGGTGTTTGTAGACCAAGACGCTCTACCTCCATCCCTGTACCCCTTAGCTTTCAGACCTTTAAAAACTACGTACTTATACAAGCAGCATTTTTATTTACTACTGCCGGACTTAGGCCTACCTAATCGATCGTCTTGTCCCTCTTTAGCATAAAAAAATAGCCTCGAAGAGCGATTGGGCCATATGGTCCTCTGGGCTGGTTTCTTGGTGGATATCCACCCCCATCGATGTTAGTTGCGGGTTATTTATCACATACGCAATAAAAATGATTTTTCTGTGACTCCAGGTTTCCTCGCGGTGTTTTCCTTTGCCGATTTTTATTTTTATTTTATTTTATTTAATAAGGTACAGTTACAGACTAAAGCCTCCCTTTAAGGGAGAGGCTTTCGTCCAGCAGTGGACGTCTTCCGGCTGTTGATGTGACAGACTAAAGGCTATCTATATCAAGATAATAATATAGTAAATATAGTATATAGTAATTTTAGATACTTATCTTCTTTTTTGTTTTTCTCGTGATAGGCTTGCGGTTGACCACATCCTGCCTGATGTTAAGCAACACTGAAGAGAGAAGTAAAAGTAGGGCTTCCCTTTTCTGTGTTAAGCAACGATGTGGTCTAAGATGGAGCACGCTTACCTAGAAGGATCCTTCTTACTCTGGATTTGAAGACTCAACTGACTGACTGAAGGAAACACAGACTCTGGCAGAGAATTCCACAACCTCGCTGATACTTATCTACACCTATTGAGATTCAAAACACATACCGTCGCTCTAAAGTATTATCTTGTTGAAAACAAAACCCGAACCACACCTAACATTAAAATTAGGTAGTATAACGCCAAACAAGTGGCACGAACGAGAGAGCTAGATCCTCCAAGGCACGGACCAACTAATAATTATTTCAATGTCGTTTTGACTTGTCCAAGTTCTGAGAGTCTGGGGAATACATTGACGCTTTGTTTGTAATATAATTAACTTTGTTCGACGGCAACTTGAGTATAATCGTCGATCTTATCTTACTGAACTTGGACATTATTTCATGCAATACAAGTATTTAATATAGGATGGGTAAGCGTTTAGTTCAACAAGTAACTTTATAAAAAGAAAACGACCGACTTCAAATTAATATAATATGGGACCACTTAGGGAGTATACTCTTTCAAATAAAGAAAATATTTTCAAAATCGGTCCTTAATTGACGGAGAAATCAGTGAACATACATAATAAAACGTACATACATACCGTCGAACATAGAACCTCCTTTTTTGAAGACGGCTAAAAAGAATTTTAAACTATTCAGAAAAAATGAATTAGAATATTATGTAATAAAAGACTAAATTAATAACATAAGGTCGAGGGCAAAGGGGACAGAATGCTAGCGGTATGCCACGTTGGATGGCAGTAGATAAAAATTAAGTGATAAAGTCCTAAAGTCACGGTTTGGGACGGACTACTAGTCGGATTACGTGCCTTGGGAGAAACTTTTATCCATCAGTGGATTATGATAAGCTGGTTATATTGATGATGGTGACTCGAAAATTTATCCATGAAATAATCAAAATAATTTCAAATAGGTACCTATTCAGAATGTCAGAAATACAATTGCTATGTCAATCTTGAAAATTAGAGCAAATCACGAGCACAATAACAAAGCATAACCTTCGCTTGTAGTATTAACAATACCGCCACTCATTTTCAATTTTTTTTACGTGACATCTAACCAATCTATCATTCAAGAACAAAACTCAACCTTAACCTGAAAGTAGCAAAGTTAAAAATTGTAACTAGTTTAAAGAACTCAATGAGTTATTTAGTGCAGTAGGGTACAGTCTACGTAGCTATTAAAGGTGGCATTTTGTTAGTTACGACTTAAGTGGGCCACAAAAGAGAATTCTGGCTTCTAGTTAGGTATGTAAATTAAAGAAGACCTCGTGACCGAATGAAATTGTAGTGCAAAGGATGTTGTTGATGATGGCCAAGGTTACGCTTTCGCTGGACGAGATATGAGCCGACTCTATTAACCATTACCCAAGGTAGCTTATTGAGCTTATTTACCAGGTAGCCCTGTTCATCCATGTAAACATAGAAACGTTCCAACGTAGGAGCGTTCACAGCACGCTAGATTTTATAAAATGTTCTGCAACAATTTAAACTAATAAAATAACAACTGAATGAAAAAAAAAAGAAAAAAGAGATATCAACGTACCGATAGTACAGTCAGAATGACTATCAAGGGGTCATTAAAGTCATAAACTAACTAGGTAGAAAAAAAAACGTTAATAATAATAATAGTAGCGCTATAATAACTACCGTCAAGCCATGTCAGAGGCCTTCGGGCGGCACATTAACTCTGACACTACTTAGTGATGGACACTCAGCTTATACAAACTTAGTTACTCAATTACCCAAGGTTTTCAAAAGGGCTAATAAAGTCTTAAAAGGTTAGCAAAGAAATCGTATATAATTATGATGGCTCTGGTGTTGCAAATATTAATAGGCGTGTTAAATCGCTTATCGTTAGACAAAAATGATAGAAAATTTCGTAAGAATTTTACTAACATTTAATGGATTTAAAAAAACCATATATGTTTACGCACAATTTATGAGCGCGGTAAGTAGGTACAGGTTTTCAATGTATCTATAAAACCACTGTTTCTCATTAAAGCAAAGTTGTTCGCTTACTGTCAGGCGTATAGTCTGCTTGTTCTAACTCTAATGTCATGTCGTTTGAAACCGAGACCAATGCGTTGATACAGGATTTCCCAAGCATTGTTTTCTTAAACGGGTTCAGTAGCCACTAGAAATATGAATATATTAAATTTCATTGTTATGCATGACTGGAATATAATGTCTGTTTAAACAGAACCAATGTTAAACAATGTCAAGGTGTCGTTTGTCTATCGTTCCACAGCATTTCATGTGCTGAAAAAGTGAGCTCTCTAATGTTTTGCAAAAAACCTACTTAATAAGATAACTTTTTACGATTTTTGCATAACATATAATATTTTAACTTTATTCGAATAATTTTTCAATTTATAAAACAACTTACACGAACGTATTCTTAAAATTACAGTAATTAAAAATAATAACATAAATGAAATGTCAAATTTATACCCAAAGGCAAGTGACATTTAGGCCTAGTACATAAAGTAACATTTAGGCCTAGTACATAAAGTACAAGGAAGGAGGTAGGTATGGGACATTTGTACCACTAGGCCACCTGCCTATGGGAAATGTCCTTAGCCTTTACATTACTGTGGGTGACGTATACGTAGCTTCGTGTACAATATATGCTGCGTTCCGTAATGCGCTAAAAGTGATAATATCGCGAATCCGACCAAAGTGACAAGTATTACTCGATAAAGTTTTAAGCCCATATATTTTGTGACTATTAAATTTGGTCTGATTCGCGATATTATCACTTTTAGCGCATTACGGATCGCAGCAATAATAATGCCTTTAGGGTGCTGATGGGGCTGCCCCGGCACTGCAGCACGTCGGGGATGTTTGCCGAGTCCCGTAGGACTGTTTCTATATGACCATGCGGAAACGGTGCACATCCCTGGTGCGCAGGGTGCGGGCCAGCTCCAACAGCATCCTAAACGTATTTGCGAATAGGTTTGATGTCAGTACATGAACCACTGTTGCAGGGTTTATGTACTGACTAATAAACAAACGATCAATTGTAATGTCTAATGTATAATTGTATCATAATTTAATTTGTAAATAAGTACCTATTAATTGTGATTTTTTAATTGTATTATAAAATCCCTGCGGCCGCGTACGAGACCGGAGGTTCGTAACCAGTTACGGCTGAAGAAAAATGCTTAAAAAGGTATTCGAAGTTGAAGTCGCTTGTATTTTTTTTTAAAGCGTATTATTATGTAACAAGTTGAGAATGAAACAGGAACGGAGTTTTTAAAACTCACGACACGTTCACGGAATTAGATTTAAAAGCGTTTATATCCAATACATGTGATTGCATTGTTTTGATGCATGCGTGCATCAATTTATAAGTGTACAATATGTTAGTTGACATCATTTCTTTGTTTAACAATGGGCAGGTATTTCTGTTTAGATAAAACTAATAAATATGTTACACGTGCTTACTTACCTTACAGATTGATATATACTAGTCTTAGCTCTTTACGAGGTCTTATCTAAAAACGATGCTTAAAGTTAAATGACATTAACTAGTCAAATATATTGCGTACAATTTTTTTGTACTAGGCAGTATGTAAATAACGTTCGTTTAAATAATTTAAGTAAAATTTTTGAGTAAGATCTTATAGGTATTTCTTATTTTTGCAGTAAATTATATATTATGGTCAATGATTTCTACTGTTTATGTCTATGCATATGGTACAGACCTACCTACACCGGATGGGTTAGTATTAGAATGGCTAGATCGCAAAATGACTTCATCTCACTTAGGCCACATCTCAAAATATCCGAGTCGCAATTTGACTTAATCTCAACTCCAATATGGATAATGCATATGTTTGGATTATTAAAAATAATAAGATAAGTGGAGAGTTTAACTGAATCTGATGCTTACATCGAAAAAAATATTGAAATCGGCTGGTAAAGTCCTGAAATATAAGCATTCAAAGTATTTGCGAGGGAGTCATCTGTCCCTTTCTAGTAAAACACGTGCTGTATAGAATTTGTTTGGAATCATGGTCTTCGACGTCATTAGCTAGTATAGTGCCCTCCCTGTCTAACATGAAACTAAAATGTTTATAGCTTCGTTATTTGTGCACATATTTAAATTTTATATTCAATGTGTTGTTTTGTTGCGAGTCAGCTCTTTTGTGATTCAATAAAATAAAATGAATGTTCCCTATTACATACCACGGGCTTTTTTTAATTACTTATACTTAAATAATTCTTATCTAAACGAATTACTTAACACGGTGTATGCCGGTCCGATCCTATGAAGAAATACCACACATAGGTAGCAAATAGTTAAAATGTTGCCACAATGTACCTATAGCAATTTGTAAACAAACGTTACGTACCGTAATTGATATTCAAAGGTAAGATTTTGTTTTATGGATGCACTTCAAAGTAAATAAACGTTGATAGAATACAAATGGCTTTAAAATTGGCAGTTTAACTAGTTGTAATTGAGGTACCGTGATAGCGAAAAACATTTATATTGCGTTGAAAAAATGAACGCTGGTCACGAAAGCTATTCACCATTTCAGTATTAAAGAACTATAAACACCTACTGTGCAGGTATAAATATTTTGATTATTTTAAAATAGCGAAAACACCTGTTATTTTGACACATTTTTATCGAAAGTGATTTTTATCTCTCTATCGAACAGTTTTATTTTTTTCTAAGTCTGTGCGAAACAGCGATATTTTTTTATTAAATAATATTTTTTAGAGTTGTTGTAAAAGTTGTTTCTAATGATTATTTTCAGCTTAGTACTATCGTCCCGCGTAACCCTATAGATTTCTTAATTCGTACAGAGGTATGCTACAGGTAGACATTGTTAATGTGTGCGTATTCTATAAAACGAGGTCAGCGCCGGTAAGGCCCATAAAACATACTTTTACTTCACGGTGGGTACCGCGTACAATCGAAAACTCTTTTGGGTTACTTACTTGTTTCGTGCATTATGACATAACTTGGATAACTTGTCGTAATGCGGTTACCCTTGATTATGCACCAACTTCACGAGCATAATTTGCGTTCGAGAGGCCAATGGCGATAACTTTTGTAGTGGTAAGACTCTATTGCGGAGTCCACCTGGTGGAAGTATAATAGTATCATTCATGCCGGTTTCGGCTACGGCGACCACATCTGCTTTATAATCAGGTAAAGAGCTTCGCTGGTGTCCTCGAATATGGCCAATTTTGGCAGTAAATATGCGTGCACAGTGGACGCATGTAAGAGTGCCATTAACGTAATTGTATGAAATGTTGGCAGGCGGTCTGCTCAACAGTTCATCTCATTTTGCGTCCAAATTGCGCCTTCGGTCATTTTCGAACGCATACACCGAGGGTTTTACAAGTCCTTGCCAATTCGATCGATTGGTAGAAGTACTAAGTACACCTTTGTCAGTTATTCGATCGCCAATAGTAGTGTGCAAGTATTGCTGTGTTTCAGGTTGAAGTGCAATGTCACCAGATAAATTACTGAGTGACTGTGACTGATTTTACATTTAATATCTCAGGGTGACGAGCGCAGGATTTTGTTCGCAAGTTCACAATTCTGGCATTGCTACTGTTATGAGTAGGCGTGACGCTTACCACCTAGAGAATGTCCCGCTCATCTTGTTACCTATCTCATCGTATCAACAAAAAAATACCTACTAAATTTTTCTGCCGGTTTTTCCGGTGAACGAGGTAAACCAACACCCATGGCACACATTTTCAAGAACTAACTCACTAGTAAAGCTATATCCTGTTTTATAAACGCACGTTAATACAACCTCACAGCTATACCAAAAAGTATAACCTTTTGTTAGAGGGGTACGCTCTTAGTATCAGGGGAATAAAGGAGAACATCTCATCTGACCTATAATTACTCATAGGATTGATTTTAATAGGCCCTGGCAGGGTAGACCCTATCGTTCTATAGCCCCATCATCTAAAGTAAAACAAATAAGTAACGAGCTCATGTTAGTACAACAATAAAAACATATTAAGTATGTTGATATCTCTTATCTCGATATTTAAATCTCCGGTTTTAACTTGCTTGGTAATGTAACACTTGCAATTTCTTCATTATCATACCGTACATTTTAGTTTAAGGATTTTTGTAATGATTAATGTTTGTTGAAATTACATTTTACACACTGGCTGAGGCCCGTGGTTTCGCGTGCGTGAACTATATTTATAGGTAAGTACTTAGGATAGTTTAGAAACTCCAGTATCATGCATTTCGATCATATGGTAATGCAAACGTAATTGATGTTTTTACATGCGATTCAATTTAGATGGTGATTTCGTACCACCATCTGAATTGAATCGTATTAAGTAGTAGAGTAGAGTCGTAGAGTAGAGTAGTAGAGTAGTAGTATTAAGTAGTAGCGTATTAAGTACGACAACGATTAAGTAGTTTACTGTGCAAAAAGATAATTCAGAAGTTGATGAAGTTGACCGTAGCTTAGTGGTTACCCACTGAGCTACGGTCGCATTATTACGGTCGTAGCAATGGGCGCATACCCAGATCGTTGCACAGATTCGAATCTTATTTACACATCACACTAATATTATTCCAAAAAATTGGTGATTACCCATGTGTGTGTATGTTTGTAACTTCTTCACGCCAAGGCTGAGGGAATTTGGATGAAACTCGGAATAGAGATACTTAGGTGTGCCAAGCGTGGGGATTATGGCAAACCCATTTTACAGGAGACGTTTCGTCTTCGTCCAGTAGTGGATGTCTTCTGGCTGTTGATACATTCAAATATCAGTCCAATCTGGTCACAAGCCCGGTATTCTCTCTCTTACAAATGCACTCAAACAAGTGACTTTAAAAAACCGACTTCATATTATATGGGACTACCTTGAGAAAATACCCTTTCAAATAAAAAAAGAATTTTCAAAATCGGTCCACAATTGACGGAGAAATCGGTGAACATACATACAGTTGAACATAGAACTCCCAAGACCCTCCTGCTTTTTGACGTCGGATAAAAAAGTATGTCCTAAATTTTTTTTTTCTTTTTATTGAGTTATATTAGAGGTATGTTTATTATTGTAATTAAGAAAGGCGCTTGCTTTCCAAGTAAAAAAATATCGTAATCATTAAAAGTCCATAATCAATACGTAAGTCGAAAAACCCAACTTAAAAAAAAACAAGTAACTAAAGTAAAAGTATATTATGTAATTATGAATATGTACATTTTTGATTTAATTAATACCAGTTAATACTTAAAATAACATAATACATTATAAATTAAACAAATGCAAATGCACATATAAGGACTTGCTAATTAGGTATTGAAGAAATTCTATTAAAGGTCGACTACATTCTTATCGCAGTTTAAACTAAATTAGTTCCTACACCAGCAGACGTATGTACTTATACCTACTTTATTTTATTTTGTTTTCTTAGGAAAATTTACAGCTAGGTACATAATTAGTAACGGATACATAAGAATAGAAGGCCAGTTAAAAATTAAAATATTGTTTAATCTCCTTCAGCAGGTAGGTACTTTTTTTCAGTGCTTTCGGCACACTGAGATATTAGATCTGAAATCTCTTTATGTCCAGTAATTTATCTGGTAACATTGCCCTTCAAAGCGAAACACAGTATTGCTTGCATACTGTACAATTCAATCACCAAGCTACTGCTTGGTGATTGAATAACTAACATACTAACAACATACTAAACATACTTAATCCTTAACAATGGCACTTTACCAATACCTGTTTTTTTTCATACAATCTAGTAACTAGACTAGCAAGACGTTCGCCTGGTGGTAAGCGTCACGCCTGCCACTAACAGTAGCAGTGCCAGAATTGTGAACTTGCGAACAAAATCCTGCGCCGCACTGCACTGCGCTCGTCACCCTGAGCTATGAGATGTTAAATCTCTTCATACCCAGTAATTTATCTGTTTACGTCATTTAATGATTTAAACAGCACAAAGGGCCATGCTAGACAAATCCACTTGGTAGATCGTTTCCCAAACTTGGAAATTCAACATCGCGTCGCACTGAAGTCGAAGACGTTGATGACGCTGCTACAGGGATTGCTAAACTGAAGTGGAGATGGATAGGACACTTTGCTAGGCGGGATTCCAGCAGTTGGACCAAGTCGATTACCCAATGCCATCTGAGAATTGGAGCAGACCGTCGACGCACTTACAAGACGTAGAGCCAGATCACCAGCGTGGTACTCAGTTGGTATTAAGCATGACGGAGAGCAATAGATAGGCTCGCACAGGACCGGATAGGATGGCGTGAACGAGATAGAATGTTTTTTTTATTGCGTAATGTAAATTTTACTATACGCCCCTCTGTCGCTCGCTCAGTGTGCCTAAATATATGACATGGATTTGCTAACCAAGCTAACAGAGCTAACTTAGCTTTCAGCTAAAAGAGCTAAGATTGCTAAGAGAGCTAACTCTTCCAAGACATCTGATCTTACCACAGATAACATATCTAATACTACAGGTACTAGACCTTACTTAGAAGAAGGGCCCTCTTAAATTGACAATCGTCATTGCTAAGTACGTGCAATGCTCAGAACATAATGTTTATATCTGAACTCAAACAATTATTTACTTATATATCGTGTTACTTACTCCGTGCCTATAATTTAATGCTAATATAGAAATCTTTTAATTACCTACGCGAACCTCTTATTGGTTGGGTAATGAGGTATGTCACGCGAATAGGGACCTATTGGAAGCAAAATGTTGTGAGCACGCGACAATAGAAATCATGATGGATAGCATTTTATTTTTATACAAGTGTCCAGGTTTGACTGACTCTACATTTCTAACGAGATCTATCGCGTTTGAAAGATGCCGCTAGAGACGCTTATCTAGAGTGAGGTCTCCGATCTCCTAAATCTCATACTGTCACTGTTTATTTGCCGGCTTTTGTGCAGGTTCAATAGGAATATTTTGCAACGAGTCTTTACGTCGTCGTCAGCCATAAAACGTCCACTGCTGGACGATGGCCTCCCCCTTTATAGAGGGAGGTTGCCATAATCTCCACGCTTGGCAGGGGGCTTGGGGATCGCAGAATGGACGCTGCTGCCCGTCCTCCGGTGGGTCTGGTTGCAGTTTAAGGACATACCCAGGTCCAGTCTTTACGTATCACGGGCTTAATTCTGAATATTTTGCAATAATCGAGGTTCGGGTCAATGAAAATCAGTGATTTAAAAACGGGGCTAAGAAAAAGAGACGGTAAATTAAGCGGGCTGAAAGAACAAATATATAGTATGTGATATATCCCTGGCAAAGACTCTGTATGATCTGTGGTCCCTGGTCCCTGTGTGTTTACTATTTGTAAACGTATTTTTAAACGTCGGTAACAGCTAAGTATTCTCAAATCTACTTTAGGACCTTACTCGCCAGTGGCGCCAACTAATGAGCATAAAAACGGTAACCCTCATTGACACAGTGGACGAATGGAACAATCTGCAGGGTTGCCTTACGGCTGTAGGTACCTACGGGCTATTAATGGGAGAAACAAAGGTTTTCTTAGTTTGCTATGCCTGTGGAATTTCAAAATTCATTATTTGCCATTGCCAAAACTATATTCCATCCAATATATTTTATATCCATTCATTTTATCATTGTTGCTGCCTGTATACATATATAGGTACATATACACGATCCCATTAACTTTTGGCAATTTTTATTTTATTCAGAATAGGTTTGCGTTTGGCTTCTTGATATTTAGCAATAGTGCGGTCTAGGAAGCAAGCGTGCTCCGCTTGCCTACAAAACATGTATGTATATATATACCTACTCTTAGTAGATTTGATGGCACCCACCCACATTGTTCGTTATGGGGAACACAGACTCCGGCATATAGTTCCACAACCTCGCTGCAGGTATATAATATACTAGCTTTTGCCCGCGGCTTTGCCCGCGTAGTAATGTTGAATACTGGAATTCGGTTAAATCGGGGCCCAACTCAATTGAATCACTAAAATACGTATATTATTGCATTTTTTCCAAGCCGCTTGCAAGTCTTTAAGTTTGCTTGAGGATGACCAAATTTAATATTAAAAATTAATTTAGCAGCTTAGGCTGTACAGTATCTATAATAATTGTCCGTCAAACAGTCGTCTGCGTGGACCTACAAAAAAATAGCCTATGTCCGTTTCCGAACCTTATGCTATAACTACCTCCATCCTCCTCCAGCTCCATCTGTTCAGCCGACCAATAAATACGCCCACCCCCGTCCCCATTCCCAGCCTCATCCCTATAAGCGGCCCCTTCCCCATCCCCATCCCGATACTAAATGTCATTTTAATATGAACACGCCCATCCCCGTCCCCATCCCCGTTCCCTCCCTCATCCCCATCCCGAACCCCATCCTCACCCCATCCCATCCCCACCCCCATCCCGATTTCAACTTTCATCTTAATATGGACACGCCCATCCCCGTTCCCAGCCTCATCCACATCCACATCCCATCCCCACCTGTCCCCATCAAATCCCCACCCCATCCCCACCTATCCCCATCCCCACCCCATCCCCATCCCCATCCCGATACCAATTGTAATCTTAATATTAACATGCCTATCTCCGTCCCGTCTCCGTTCCCAGTATCATCGCCACCCCCACCCCCACCCCCATCCCCACATCTATCCCCATCCCTATACCAAATTTCATTTTAATATGTACAGCCGTTACAAAGTTAAGGAGAAACAAACGTACTATCACTAAAACTTAGTTTTTTTTTTATACTAACGGGAGCTGATTTTGAAAAAACGGTGACACCCGTATCTTCTTATTTTTATAGTAGAATATGTATACCAAGTTTTGTATCAATCGAACCAGAGAATAAAAAGTTTCATACAAACTTTAACACCCCATTTAACCCCCTTCGGGGTTGATTTTCGAAAAATCCTTTCTTAGTGGGCGTTTACACCTCTCCAAAAAACATACCCTCCAAATTTCAAGTCTCTACGTTTAGCGGTTTGGGCTGTACGTTGTCTATATGTCAGTCAGTCAGTCAGTCAGGACAAAGCCTTTTATAGTTATAGATTAAAAAATAATTTAGCAGCTTAGGCTGTACAGTATCTATAATAATTATGTCCGTCAAACAGTCGTCTGCGTGGACCTACAAAAAAATAGCCTATGTCCGTTTCCGAACCTTATGCTATAACTACTTATCCAAAAATGCAGCTCCATCTGTTCAGCCGACCAATAAATACGCCCATCCCCGTCCCCATTCTCAGCCTCATCCCTATAAGCGGCCCCTTCCCCATCCCCATCCCGATACCAAATGTCATTTTAATATGAACACGCCCATCCCCGTCCCCATCCCCGTTCCCTCCCTCATCCCCATCCCGAACCCCATCCTCACCCCATCCCATCCCCACCCCCATCCCGATTTCAACTTTCATCTTAATATGGACACGCCCATCCCCGTTCCCAGCCTCATCCACATCCACATCCCATCCCCACCTGTCCCCACCAAATCCCCACCCCATCCCCACCTATCCCCATCCCCACCCCATCCCCATCCCCATCCCGATACCAATTGTAATCTTAATATTAACATGCCTATCTCCGTCCCGTCTCCGTTCCCAGTATCATCGCCACCCCCACCCCCACCCCCATCCCCACATCTATCCCCATCCCTATACCAAATTTCATTTTAATATGTACAGCCGTTACAAAGTTAAGGAGAAACAAACGTACTATCACTAAAACTTAGTTTTTTTTTTTTATACTAACGGGAGCTGATTTTGAAAAAACGGTGACACCCGTTGCTTCTTATTTTTATAGTAGAATATGTATACCAAGTTTTGTATCAATCGAACCAGAGAATAAAAAGTTTCATACAAACTTTAACACCCCATTTAACCCCCTTCGGGGTTGATTTTCGAAAAATCCTTTCTTAGTGGGCGTTTACACCTCTCCAAAAACATACCCTCCAAATTTCAAGTCTCTACGTTTAGCGGTTTGGGCTGTACGTTGTCTATATGTCAGTCAGTCAGTCAGTCAGGACAAAGCCTTTTATAGTTATAGATGATTTCACACATCATCAGCCGTCGCAATGCCCACTGCTGGACGAAGGCCTTCCCCTAAATAGGGAGGGGTTGCCATAATCCCCATGCTTGGCAGGCGGCTTGGGGATTGCAAAATGCTCACCACCGTTAACTGAGAGGACACTGCTGCCCGTCCTCCGGTGTTTCTGGATGCAGTTTTAGGACGTACTCACCCAGGTCCCTACCCAGGTATACAGGGTTAGTTCTAATCAGTTAGTATCTTTTTAAGAGCATATTCTGAACATCAAAACAAACAAGTTTTACTATGGGGCCATTACATGGCATACATTTTGCCCAAAGTCGATGAACTTTTTGATTAGAACTGATTAGAACTAACCCTGTATATGATTTAAAGTAAATTACTAGTATAGGGTCAAGGAGCTGCATTTTTTATTTAAATTTAGATACTTATATAAAAGTAAATGCATACGTAACATAAGAAATTCGAGCCAGAGTTTATTTTAGAGCACAAAGGCAGGTTTATCAAAAACCCACATAAATTTAACTAAAACTCAGTCGCACCTACATTTTCTTAAGTATTAAGTCGACCAGATAAACAAATTTGAAAAATATTGATTTAAAAATGTTTTTCATATTGTCCTCAATATCTCAGATGTTTTTCTTAGTTTTATCAAATAACATCATTAAAAGTATAATGAAGATAAATAGACTCGTTAGTTTCCTAAGCGTCTATTTAGGGGATTCTTTATCAAGTTTCGGCGCTTAGACGATCTAATTAACTTTTGTAAGCTTCAGAACGCTTCAGAACAGTATACAGCCAAAATTTATTATTTTTTTCTAACTAGCTTTATCTTCTCCGGTCTTTATTTTTAATTACATTCTGTACCTCCTGTGATTTATTTTTTACTTAGCTAAATAAATATTTTTAATCTTTCCCGATGTTTTTTTGAGAGAAATGTAGTTAAGTATTTTATGCTTATAATAGGGGTATTAGTATTTTAGCCTAAGTATTTGTAACAAGGGTAATGAATGAGACTTTTTACCACTAGGCCAGTCGTTTTCGGAAAATGTCTTATGCCTATTCAAGAATTCATCTTTTCACTTTAATAATAATAATTGATTAATACAAAGGGAATTAAAGAAAAGTAATTGATTTAAATGGAAGGTAGGTTTAAACTTACTTACCTAACTTCATAAATGATTCGTAATCAGGATCAGGTTTTGGGTTAGTCGGTTGGTGTTTTTTTATTTAGGTATCTCAGTAAATTAGTGACTAAGACGCAAATTTTATCAATATATTATGATATGATACTAAGCTTTATCTAGTTGCGACCTTTTTAGTCATACTTTTAGTGTAGGTGCCTATCAGAAAGTGATAGGTCAAAATATTTAGGTTGATTCGAAAAAATAAACTCCAAAATTTATTTAAGCTGAATAAGTGTTGTTAACGTACAAACTTACCTTAATTTGTGCGCTTTAATTTATTTTAAATGCTTTATTTTATTTTATTTCTCACACAACCAAAAAACCTTCTACGGGGAAACAACACATTCACGCAGTTACATTTGCTATATATAAAGTCTATATTCATATAAATCACTTACCTCAATTAGACGATCCGCGGCGTTTAAACCAAACCCACTGAACACAGAAACTTTCAAAAAGTTTCTTAATCTGAATACGCTCCCAAAATCATTGTTATCTCACATTTCCTGTCCACAAATAAAAACCACTAATAACATAACTGACCTTTCCTAACACAAATTTGTCCAAACTTCTTTAATTAATGGTTCAAAATTAACCATCTGTGTAACCACACACGGTTAAATCCAAACAACAAGTTTTGTAATCGGTGTTCAAATCTATTTATTGCCCAATTTAAGGGCACACTTTAAATGGGCGCATGCTGTTAGTCGGTTTGTTTATAAACACGACTCGACTGTTCGTAGAGTGAAAGACGGAGTAACCGACTGCCGAGCGCTGGCCTCGAGAGGTAGAGGAACACTGACGCTTAACGGCCCAAGGAGCTCCTTTCATTTGTCCAATTATATTTACGAAATATTTGCTAGATAAATAGCAATTACAACTGCATCTAGATCCTATATACTAATAATAGCTTTTTTTAAAGCAGCCGACTTCACTCTCTTTTGACCTGGATGACATCTTTACTCCAGTTATTTTGATTTAAAAACCAAAGTACTGAACCGATTTCGATAAAAAATGATATGGGACCACCTCTGAAGTATGACCTACAAAACAACAAAAAAAAAACATCGAAATCAATTCATAATTGGTACAGTAATCGTAACTTAAAAACTTACAAAAAAAAACATACAGTCCTCCTTTTTTACAGAATCTCCTTTTTTGAAGTCAGTTGAAAATAATAACAGCAAGGATAGATTTTGCATATTTTTTGTAGAAAGAGTAAGAAACAAGCAGGATGTTTGTGTGATCGTGTTCTCTACGCCTAGTCAAGTAAATAATAGTTTAGGGCCCATAACCCAAGCTTCACTTTTGCCAACTGTTGTTTACTGATATCTCTTGTATATTTCAGCTGTATACAATATAGTTGGATTAAAATGAACTTCTGCAAAGTAGTGCCTGATTCAATCCAATGAAGGGTATCCTACTGTGAGAGCTAGGGTCACAAATCGGTTATTTTAATTTATTTTGTGCTATAATTATTATGCTTTTGTATTCTACTCATTTATTAGTTGTCAACCTTAAATTTATTAATATGAAATTTTTGATGTTTTGATTGAATTAAATTACAAATAATATTATTCGAATTAGATAATAAAATAACTATAAGTTCTATCTTTGGTAAAGAAATAAATTATTATTATTATTATTAAATAAAAATTATTATTATTATTATTGTTCAATCACATATGTAAAAAATATTATTTACTTTTGCGTCTCATTTGCGGCCATCTTAGCAATATCCAGTAGTATTACAATCTGTGACAATAATGAAGACAAAGTAGCGACGTATAAAAATCAAAGAAACTTCAAGTCCTACTTGTTCAAGTCTAGCATTTAAATAAGTTTATAGAGATATTTTTATCATAACTTTAAAAAGTTTTTGACGTTTATTTATTTTAAAAGGATGCGTTAAAAATAGCCAATAAAACAGCATAATCAGCATAGCTTGTTCATAGTTCAATGCTCGATATGGGCCTACCCTCACTGAAGAGAGAACTGAATAGAAGGCAAATGTGACGTGCCGCGCTAGCCGGCATTCTACCAATATACATGTTTTTAAATTGAGAATACTCAAAAAGAAAATTTAAATAGACGTGTAGGAAACCAAACCACATTGCTTTGTAATTAGATCAATTTTAATCTGTTGCAAAATGGCATTTCGGGCGTTTTACTTCAAATGCGCGACCAATGATTGGCATTTTTTCGTCGTAGTTTCTATACAAATAAGTGTGAAACTGGCGACAGCGGTTTTTCATACAATTGCGTTACAACATTATTTTGATAGCCGTTCTACCTAAGAAGTAGGGCTTTCGCTTTTCTCTACCTACCCTCGAAGGATGGTTGAGCCCAGAGTAGGCCCAGTTGCAGGTTGGTGAATTTACATACGCTGTAGAATTTCTTCTCAGGACATATTATGCAGGCTTCTTCACGATGTGTTCCTTCACGGAATTATAATAATTATTGTAATTATAGTGTTAATAATAGTATAATTATTGTATAACTTAATACTTATTTAATGAAGCAGAGACATATCAAACTAATGCTTATGTTATGAAGATTTCATTTAAATTTTCACGCTTTTATAAACTAGATAATTTAACACTGAAAACTTAGGTTCAGTTTCAATAAGCACGTTCTCAAATGCCGCAGTGTAGGTATGGTGAAATATTTAGGTTTTAGAAACCCGAATGTATACGAGCAATATTATTGTGTTTTAGGAAGCGTACTCTCTTTTCTACCGACTTTAAAAAAGAAGGTTCGCAATTCGACTGTACGTTTTTTTTTGTTACGCGCTTACTCCGCCAATTATGAAACAATTTTTTGTTTGGTAGATAATACTTCAGAGGTAGTCCCATTTAATTTTATCGAAATCGGTTCAGTAGTTTGGTTTTTGAATCAAAATTACTACAAAATATAAAGATGTCATCCAGCTATTCAAGTTGAAGTCAGTGGTATTAAAAAAAAAGCGTATAGTGTACTCAGTATTTCGGTGATCTTGAAAGGTACCTGCTAAAGTTAATCTCATGTTTCGTTATTATTTAAATTAAATAAAAACATATACAATTGAATAGCAAAATGCAGAAAGTTATCTAAAGAAAACATTGTTGGTATTTCGATTATTAACGACAGACATAATATTCTTGAATATTATTATTATATTATTCTCTTATTAAATAAACTACCTAATTAAAACTAAACTAATATAAAAAAAACGATATAAGAGACCGTTTAAAGTATCTATAGGTAGCAAACCTATAGATAGTTTAAACGGTCTCTAATTTCGGGTAATGTTTGCCCATAATGCTAGCCACGTTGCCCGGCTGGATAGCGAGGCTAATTTTCTGGCCCAAATAAAGGCCAGCATTTTGGTCACTTGTGGAATAAGTATACCACATTCTCTTATATCCGATAAAGTTGCACCTTTTTTTAAGAATATTCAAAGTTCTTCAACCCAGGTATTAACGTGACATGGTGTTTCTCCTTTCTCCTTACTCCTCTCTCCTTTTGTTCACATTATTATAAACAAATTCACTATGGGACTAACTCTGAAATCACGAAAATATGTAATATAAAGTGCCAGGAAAATCATTGGCAACAGCTGTCTGGTTGGGACCAAGCTAAAAAGCCTTGATCATTGACGAAAAGTATAGCTAGCCTATCCGTGTATCCGTGTGTCGGAGAGTGTGCTTTGGATATTCTGCATGATCTTATCTCCCCCTGCCCATTTTTCTTTCGTTTTTTTTATCGTTTTTTGGTTGATATACCAAAAACAGTACGAAACGGTTTGATTCGAACTGCTAAACAGTGGAAAGCGCTGCCTCAGTAGGTGTTTCCCGATAATTATAATCTGGGTGTCTTCAAGTCGCGAGTGAATCGGTTTCTTCTAGGCAAGCGTGCTCCATCGTAGACTGCAACTTGGTTTATCATCAGACTAGTTGGCAGTCAAACGCAAGCCTATTAATAATAATAAATAATTAAATTAAAATAAAAACATTTTGAATATCTAAATTGACCCATACTCTACCATATTAAAGCAGAAACTATAACTAGCATGACTATTAGACACATAGATATTTTAACATAAATAGCTATAGTTTTTCGTTTGGTCACGTTGTTAAAGTCTACATCCCCCCCCCCCCCCCTTTAAGGGGAAGGCCTTCGTACAGCAAAGGATTTCTTCTGGCTGATACTGATGAAGACGAAAGTCTAAATTCTAAAATTACTAAGTAAACGAAATTAGTTTTATATACATTTTTAACCATAAATGATATCTTATCTATTTATTTATTTATTATGAACACCAACATGATGTACGTCATTGTATACCAACGGAGACAGGGCAGTTATCACAATTACAGGTGTAGACTATATGGGTTTAAAACCGGGGATCCGGACCCGGGCCCGGGGGACCGGGGACCGGGGATCCGGGGTACGGGGACCGGGGATCCGGGGTACGGGGACCAGGGATGCGGGGTACGGGGACCGGGGATCCGGGGTACGGGGACCGGGGATGCGGAGAACCGAGGGTGGGTTTGGTTTTTTTTATATTAACTTATGGCAAAAAAGAAAACACTAGCTAAAAATGTAAATGTAAGCTATCGATTCCTGAAAAATAGTTTTCAGTTAAGCTAGTACAGGCGCATTTGTATTCATAATCCATTTTATTTGTAACACAGATTTATGACTAAAACAAACTATTTGCATTTGCATCTCTAACAAAGTCAATACGAATCGAACCAACATTCAACAGTGGTAGAGACCCAGAGACAAACTTGGTAGAATATTCAATTATTCATAGTATGCTAACTAACGAATGTAGAGCACCGTAACTGCTTGCTTTTCGTTAGCACCACAAAATTTACCGGTAGTTAGAACTACAATCGATCAAAGTACTACAAAAGCGATAAAAACTTATAAATACCTACTATTAAGTAACACCCAGTACCGTCTTCACCATACGGGGCCCGTGCCCAAGGCCCCCATCCTCAGGGGGCCCCGAAGGACCGACAATTTCTCTCACATTTATTCTCAAAAGAGTTTTGTCGGGCACAGTACCAGTGAGCACCCGGGTCGAAATTAAAAGATACTTTTGTCTTAATATGTAAGTCAAAATCATGTCGATTTTATTTAAACAAGTTAAGACAAAATCATGTCAAACTTTGCCTTATTTCTTTTAGAAATATAAAATTTTCATAACTTTTGACTTGATTTTGACTTATTTGGCTTAGTTCTAAGATCAAGTTAAGACAAAAAAACCAGTAGAAAAATGTGAGTATAATTCGCTTTCTTTAATTTCCAAAAGGGCCCCAATTTCTGGTGTGCCCAGGGGCCCCAGCATAGTTTAACACCTCTACAAACTCTACACAGGTAGGTACACCATTTGCCGTGAAGCTATTAAAGCTATATACTACCTACCTATACTATGAGTCATACTATAGGAAAAGCCAATGATGATAATGTCCTACATAATTTTCTCGTTTATTGGTGGTCTACCGCGTAGTCCTACCAGTAGGACCATGGGCAATCTCTGTTGCCGTAGTTCTACCAGCCAGTGGGTCAACAGCGTGGCTTCTACCAGTTTGACCACGGGTCAGTGTCCTTCTTATTTTTTTTTCTTCATTTTCGGCATCGCACTTTGTGCATTCTGCCAGTGTAACAAGCATTATACATTTTCAAGTTTTTGTTAGCATATCAAAAAAATTAAATTAAAAACAGTTTCGGTAAAATCCGAGTCATTTATATTCTGCATTACACTGCATATTCACAGCGCCTAGGTTCGTTTGTGGCGACTTTACTATGCTTTTACGGAGTTTTCATAGCATTTTGACGCACGACACACTTTCATGTAGGTAGGTACTTACCCAAACTTTCACAGTAAATCCTATTCATATGAACGCACACTAAAATATCAAAAATATAACAACTCGCACATAGGGCATATGGTCACTGGCCATATACCTTTTGGCAGAGGAGACTAGCACCAGCAAACGCTAGAAAATGTAGACCTTCAAAAGTTACTATGAAGATATTTAGAACGGTATATTTTTTTAGCTATTAGTTTCTAAAATAAAAGAAATGACTGGGCCTCCAGTAGACATAGATTTATTTAAAAAACAAATGCTGTAGTGGCATTAACCATGAAGAAAATAGGGGATTACGTTTATATGGAGAAGCGCTCACCCTATTCCTCCTTAAGGGCACCGCAGAAATTATCATCTACGTGCGGTGTGTCCTAAAACTACACCCAGAAATATCCCTATTAAAGGGGAGACCTTCGCCCAGCAGTGGACGTTTTCTGGCTGACGATGATGTTCTTATAATCGGGGCCACAAAGGAAGAACGGGACTGATTCAGTGCCTGAGAACATGAGTTTAAATGCATGTTTTTTTTACGAAGAATGGGTTTGTTGACCTTGTCTCACTGAAGCGTAGGTACGTATATCAAAGACAGGCTAGGTATATGGTCTGTGACGTATATAGACAAGTTCTACGGCAGCACGGCAGCAGAGTCGGCTTGTCCAAATTATACTTATTCACTCTTCAAGTCAAGATCCCTAGATTGATAGATTGTAAGAGTTCGGAAATAATGTAACCAAACGATAATATAAATGAACGTTATTATTATTATCAGCCATTTATTTTGACCGATGAAAATCGATATAATTTTTCCCTTTACACGCTTAGCGCAGACAAATTGCGACCATTGTGACTTTACTGTTGCGTATGCGTAAAAGCAGTTGTCTCGAACCTATTATTTTTTCAGTATTTCTACCGATTTTGAGCCTGTCCTACCGATATACCGAAATGGACCGATTTAAA
The DNA here is from genome assembly GCA_905404285.2 of Erannis defoliaria. NCBI lineage: Eukaryota > Metazoa > Arthropoda > Insecta > Lepidoptera > Geometridae > Erannis > Erannis defoliaria. The sequence goes on from FR990072.1 coordinate 13,675,131, forward strand.
AAAACTAAATATGAAGAAAAGTACAGATTTTTAGTTGGAAAAAGTACAAATCTGCTGATTTTGGAAGGCAAATCTATTGATTTTGCATTTTTTCTTTCAAGATCACTCTCCCCCGTCATCAGGTCAAGAATTGGATTGGATTTGGTATCGTTTTTTAACATATTATATATCGATTTTTTTGTTGGAAAAAGCACAAATCTACCGATTTTAGAGGGCAAGTCTACTGATTTAGCATTTTCTCGTTCGAGAACACTGCGTAAAAGCATGTATTGTAGAGTTTTGGCGGGAACGCGAGAAAATCATGTCGCTGCATTGTATTATTTTCCAAAACTTGTGTTTTTTCGAGTGTTAAAGCATATAAATGGTGGCGTTTTATTCATTAAGTGCTGATTTACGAGCAATAGTGTGGGCAAGTGATATAATGTAGTGAAACGTGTCTTTTCGTGTTGTTTCCAAAACTCCGAAGGAGCTTGTATTAAAGTTGCCACGACTTTACTAGGGCATGATTGGACTTGACTGTGACTTACTGTGTGTGACTTGGACTGTAACTACGACTCATTTAACTGCAGAAAGAAGGATCGATGAAGAAATATGTATTCGGCTGAAGGACTAGTATCCATGGCCAGGAACTTTTAAAAACAAAAACAAAGCATGTATTGTAATACGATTGCAATGTACATATAGTATTTACATATTCAGTTGAGTCGCGCGCTGCCTCTGGGCATATCTTTAGAATATCATCCCTGTACCCAGCGACAATGATAACATGAATGGACGGGAAGTAAGCGCACGAATTTTGAAGACTATATGTTGAGCGCCGGCTCTGCACTCGCTTTAGTCATACTCTGCCTTTGCGACACGCCAATACATACGTACTTACTATACGACAATACAAACTTCTAATACATGTACATGTGTTCTCTTTTTGTCATGCAGTAAGTAGATTCGCTATCTCTATTTTCCGGCAAATGTAATAGAAAGAAAGAAAGAAAGAAAGAAAAATAATTTATTCTGTGACATCAGCACACAATAATAATAGGTAATACAACTATTGATACATTTACAGATTCTTGAGTGATGTCACAAAAAGGGCCTCAACTCAGGATAATGCTGTTTAACAAACAGCGCTGGGTCTTCCGTTGAACCCGAATTAGCGAGGTCACGAAAGGCTTATAAACGTGAAACATAAAACAATAGTTCACGTAAATACTGTCATATAAATATGCCTACAAAACAAGTACAAAAATATATTGATTTAAAAATATTCTGAAGAATATTACAAGAGAATATTAATCATTTTACAATCATAACTTTACAAAAATATAACTTTAATGTTATTACATTACAATTGAAATAAACCTTAATGATTTTAAAAGACTGAAATCAAAAATCTTTATCAAAAAATAACTTTTCAACCGTTAATATCCATACTTGAAGCTAGCTATGCTTGACTATGTTATCTTGTTAATTTTGATCAATTTGCAAGCGCTGGGCCCGTCCTTTCCATTATCACCGTCGCTGCCTGTACCATTTTAGGTACCTACCCTGCACCTTTCCTCTCGTATGAATTACTCAACATGCAGGATACGTGAATTTATTATTTCGTTACCTACCTAATTTCATACGCATTCTCTGAAGCAATTTAAACCAGAGAGTAAATAATTATTAAACGAGGAAAGTTAAATTACGGGGTAAGACTCTCTGATTGCCTCGGTTTATGGTCCATGACGGATTCCTCGAGGATTATCTATCTTAAATGTCTTTTTCAGATTGTAAGTAGACACATTATCTATTTATGTACTACACATTTTGACTGGGTATACTGTTCCAGATAGTTTAGTACTTTAGTATACCGTACCTATACTAAACTATCTGGTATCTTCGAGCATTTACCATGGAGATGGCAAGGCCAAGTACCTACCCATCTGCCAAAAAGTTGGGGAGTTGCCACGATTGATTCGGAGCATGAATTTTTTTTTTTTTTGGCATTTCGTGGTATCCTGACGTACCGCTATAAAGTTGACTATAAAAATCTGTACAAATCTTTAACATATTACTCCTATCAGTTGAACTCTATCATTACTGTCCTTGAGGCTTGTAATGTTGGTTTTTCCATTGGATATTCCTAGTTTAGCTTTCTTTAATGACTTATTAGATTCTAAGGCTTTTAAATTATGATTTCTTAAGTCTCTCAGGGTGTTTCTTTTAGCTAATTTATCTATCCTATCTACTAACTAATGTTTTGGTATTGCTGGTGAGCTTTTCCTGTTTTTGTTTAGCTGTTTTGACTTTGAGACTGGCTTTTTTGATGCTTGTTTTAAGGTGTTCTTACTGTTGATTTACATCTTCACAACTGTGGGTTGTAGGTAGGGCCAGCTGTAGGCTCCTACCGGGGTCCATAGGTGGCGGATAATGGAAATATGCTGAGATATCAACACCAGCTGCGCCGACAAGCTACATTGGGTTCATAGATAATAAAGTCCACAAGAAGCCATGGTAGAACAACTGGCATTAGCGCAGGATGTCAGTTTTGGGCGGTAGCCAGGTACTCCTCGTACCTGGTGTACCAACGGTAGCTAGCGCCCATGGACCGAGGCAGATGGTTCACTGCACGCCCACCAACCCGCATCGGACAAGCTTGGTGGGTTATTTGTCCAAACCCCTTCCCTCAACTAAAAGCTTGTTATATAAAAATACTTGACACTGGCAAATGCACGAAGTGCAACGCTATAAGCCTCCTAGAGGAAATAAAAAAAATATTGCTGTCAGAGATACACTGTAATGTTGTCTTTGGAGTTTTGGCGGGAACACGGAAACATCATGTCGTTGCATTTTATTATTTTCTTAAACTTGTGTTTTTTCACGAATTAATGAGTGTGTGATGATGGTGTTTTATTCATTGAGTGTTGAATTACATGCACGAGTGTGGGCAAGTGATATAATGCGGTGAAACATGTTTTTTCGTGTTGTTTTCAAAACTCCGTAGAAGCTCATAGTAAATTCACCACAACTTTACTAGGGCATGACTTGGACTCGACTAAGACTTATTTCGTGTGACTGACTGTGATTTAATGACATATTTGACTTGATTTTAATAAAAGAAACTAGAAAATTCATAAACTTGACACTGGCAGAATGCACAACGTGCGATGTCAATAACTAAGAAAAAATAAATGTTTTTTTGTTAGTGTCAAGATTGTTTTGTTTGATTTTGACATTCAATCAAATCAAATAGTATTTACCTTCTCTATGAAATCAAATATCAAAGAGAGAAAAAGATTGTGCAAGTGACATTTTATTTTTTAGTAATTAAAAATTAAACTTGCAAGCTTAAAAACCAATTAAAGATGCCCACAGAAGTGGCTACAAAGCCTCGTGATTGTCTTGCCTGCCGACTGGTAGGATCAGCTGGTCTCGTCGGCATCGGAGGTTATCTGGGGAACATCGCTTGGAAAAACCAAACTTTTACCGGGAGATACACAATATCCATGTTATCCTTCGGTAAATACCTTCTTTCCTTATTCCTTGCAAGACGTATACCATTCCATCGTGGTGATCAATCTCTTACGGAACGCGTCATATGTACACCCTGTTGGTTTACTTTTATCCCCAATTTCTCAGCAGTGTTTACGTTTTTATTGGAAACAAATTTGAAAGGCCCTAATTTTATTAGAGTTAAAAATACGCCGGTAATAAGTTCGTGGCTCTTGGCACAGCATGGCATATTTTCGAAGGGTTAGTGTAGATACTTCACAACTGCCGGAAGACGTCCTCTGCTGGACGAAGGCCTCCCCCTTAACAGGGAGGTGTTGCCATAATCCCCATGTTTGGCAGGCGGCTTGGGGATCGCAGAATGATCACCACCGTTAACTAAGAAGAGGCTGCTGCCCGTCTTCTAGCGGTTCTGGATGCAATTTTAGGACATATCCAGGTCCCAACCAAGAGTAACATATTTAATTTATTATAATCATACTCAACAGCCAGAAGGCGTCCACTGCTGGACGAAGGCCTCTCCCTTATTAGGGAGGGGCTGCCATAATCTCCATGCTTGGCAGGCGGCTTGGGTTTTTTAAAAATTATATTTACTTTTTATAAATGAATTTGGTAGCATTTGACCACAGCTTACCTGATGGTATGTGACTCTGTGGTCTAAGATGTCTATACAGCATGACATTACCAGCTTACCGCTATTTTAAAGATGTTTTTTTTTTGTAAAAAACTGCAATGAAAGAGGCAGCTGTTTTTAGTAAGCCTAGGCCTGTTAAGTAAAACTTCGAGAATGGGGATCCGCACTGCGTTTTTTTTCTGCTAGGTGACACATCGTCTATGCGGCCATATAGTCAACTGTCAATCTCATACATTTTGTTGTCATTTGCCATCTGCGAAAAGTTTTGCGTGTGGTCATTGGCTGTGGTGTGAAGGCAGGGGGGGTGTCATTCCGCAGTTTAGGTATGTTCGGCCGGCGCTCCGCGAGAGGACAATGCAAGGCTGAGGTCATTGGCCGCCTGCACGCTAGCCTCGTCGCACGTAACTAAGCATACGTGATAGAAAGAGAGCGGTATATCTAGGTGAATTTAGCGAGCAGTATCCAGCGCTCTGCGAGTTGAATTGCTACTTTATTGCCTAGTAGATAGAGTCCTTATTTATTTCAATAGGCATGATGACTACAAATTTTTTATTACCTCATAAAAAAGCTGATCATCAATAGAGCCTATCAGCGAAAACAAAATTTAAAATAACTCAAAAATAAATAAGTTATAAGTATTTTAATTTCAAGCTAGACAGAGAGCCCGCTATACTAAGCTATGACGTCAAGCCTCAGGCGCGGCATACAAATGCTATACTAACATGTGCTTTGCGAGAAAGGGATAGAGCATCCCCTCTCTATCCCCACCTAAAACTTTAAACGCTCATATCTCAGAGATTTATCAGCCAATACAATTGATTTTTTCAGTATGTGTAATGTATTTAGTTATTTTCATCACTAAGCCTGTTATTTGTCATAAATTAAACATTAGGCAACACACCTATTCCTTTGCGGAGTGAACTTTCTGTATGTAGTACTGTTATTTATTCTGTAGTGAAACTTCTTATCTTATAACATAAATATACATCTCTTTTTGTTTCAGGATTCATTGTTCTTGGAATATCCCGTTACAAACAAACATACCCCTTCAACAAAAGTGTGGAAGAAGCTTAATATTATTAGGTATACCAATATTTTTAACTTAAAATTAAGTAGTTTAGTAATCATTGTTGTAAATTATCTGTAAATAAATTGTAGTAGAAGCTATTATGGTACTTAGTTTATTTACTTACTATCATTTTTCTGTAGCACAATGTAGTCTACAACAATCGTCATATCCATAAAATAGTGGTAGTGCCATCTGGTTTTCCATAATACAAGCTTTGCTTAGTATGGGGCTAGATGGCGCTGTGTGTAAAATGTCCCCCAATATTTACTTTATAGACATAAGTAACTAGTACTGAAACTCCGCGTGAATCTGTGCCCAAATCACTTGCAGTATTGCGCTGGCTGAGTAAGGAAAGCTATGGTAGATGGCGATGCAGAGCCGGAACCGATGTACTGGATTCTATATGTGGTTTTTTTATTTCGCGTTAGGGTGAGTAATTTGTGCACAAGGTCACACGCAGTTTCGATACTACGTACTAGTTATTTTCTACTTACCTACCTTTGCAAAAAAAACATGATTTTATCATCTTCAACTTGTTTTCTCTATGATAGTGAGACAATTCAATTCAATTAATTTATTACGAACAAGGATATTCGCCTAAGAACCAAAGTCACTGACATAGCTCGCAGGGTTTGCATGTTGAAGTGGTAATGGACAGGCCACATCGCTCGAAGAACTGATAACCGATGGGGAAGAAAGGTTCTTGAGTGGTGACCGCGAACCGGAAGACGCAGCGTAGGAAGGCTTCCCACTATATATATATGTGGACCGACTACATTGTAAAAGTCGCGGGCAACCGGTGGATGCAAATGTCAGGTTGTCGTACAGTGTGGCGGTCTAAGGGAGAGGAGGCCTTCGTTCAGCAGTGGACGTCTCCGGGCTGATGATGATGATGAATTTATTTTAATTGGGTACGTTTAACAATACACACACAAATATAAAATCAGACAAGTATAATGTGAGAGTGACATACCATTACGAATCTTTTTGCTGTAATATATCTCGGATTGTCGTAGGCCACCTGTAGGGAAAGTAAATTAGATTGTGCAGCTATTTAATTAATTGTAATTTTACCATGATTTATTTATATCAGTTGTCCCGTTTTTTTTACCTATTTAAAATAGCGCCATCTATCAAACGATATGAGAACTTTGTGCTGTTTAAGTGACACGATCACTGTTCGGTAAAATAGTTAAACGATAATTCACTAGATGGCACTGAAGATAAAGTTTTTACGTTTCATATTTCTGTAGACGGTGGTGGCGGTTAGTGCCGCAGGGCCGTAGCCAGGAGGGGGCATTCGGAGGCAATGCCCTACCTTAAAATAAGCAAAGTATTGTGAAGCGCCCTACCTGTAATAACAGCTGCCCTACCTTAAATTCAGGTCTATCTACGGCCTTGTAGTGCCGTATCCGACAAAACCACAGACGAGGATTACGCATAGCAGTATTACTAAGCCGGAAGGTACGTACTCATCATTGTCAACAACTTTCTCTACGGTGCCAACCATGACTTCGAGAAAAGAAATCAGCTGTTCCAATGAAACTGACAATGATCCTTAAACTCTCCATTTATCCCATTATATTTAATAATTTAAGCACATGCATATTCCCTATTGTCAGATGCATCGAATTCGTTTTGTTGCAACTAGCGTTTGCACCCCGTACCATATGTGCCATTTACTTACACCATCAATGCAACTGCTTTATGAACCATTCAAATTAATACAACTACTTCACCATGCTTTCCTCGTCATTCGACTATGTTTTTTATTTTGGTATGTATGTTACGCATTACTCCGCCAATTATGAATCTATTTTGATGATTATTTTTTTGTTTGGTAGACCTACTTAACAAAAAAAATTATGTGGGACCACCTATGAAGTAATATACAAATCGGTTCAGTAGTTTGGTTTTAAAATAAAATTTACTTGAATAAATTATAATAACTAGAAAATATGAAGATGTCATCCAGGTAGTCGAAGTATGAAGAAAGAAATGAAGTAAGTTGTTTTTTTTAATGCGTATTTTCTATGTCATAATAGGGTTAGGTTTAGGGATGCGTTGGCCGCCATCTCGACTGATTAACTGCTTGCAATGCAAGAAGTCAGCACGCGAAATACGTAAATTCAGGTTGTAAGTGCCATCTTATTTTTGAATTGACCTTTAAGCATAGTACGTTAAGGCTTATGAACGCTACGTTAATTTAGTCCTATAAAATTGCCTTATAATACAAAAAAAAAGCGTATTATCAACCCTCGATATCAATCGATAGAGCTAAAAAATAAAATCTGCATTAAAAAGTGATTTTCGAGAAAATGTCCCTTAAGCGTTTTGACATTTCCACCATCGATGTGGTAATCACGTATCTGTAAAAAAAACTATCGTATCTGTCGAGAACGAGAAACACCAATAACTACTTATATACGCAAAAAGGAGGGATGATTTTACCAGTCGATGTATGTAATATGCAAATTTAATGTAAATTATTTTAATTACAGCCAACTTTCGAGGCTTTAGTCAACTGATCTGAACATACTAAAATATTTATTAAGTAAAAATATAATAGAATTATGGATACAATATAGGTAATGTAATAATATAATTGTTTATCGTCTCGTCACTCGATTGTATAAAAAAAATCTGACCTTTCGGTATAATTTTGGCAAAGTGGCGCGTACCGATTCCTAATTTCAACTCAAGGTAAATAGGTGCCGTCCTCAAGTTGAAAACTTTGAAATTGCCTTGCTATCTACCTGTGCCTATGTAGGTCAGAGTACCTACCTAAATATTAATATGGTTGAGATAGGTTTCATCTCAATCTACTTAATTAATCAGAGGTGTGGTCAAACGCAAACCTCCTTGAATAAAAAACTTGCCATCGATATGTTTTTAAAGCTTTAACAGTAAGAAAAATTATGACCTCTGGCCTGCAAACGTGCAATCTCTGGGTTTCCGTCCCACCTGCTTTGCCAATTAAGCTACAGAAGTCTTTGCCTTACCTGTCATAATTCTCTAAAGCTTTAAAAACATAGAAATACCCAAAGTGTGCAAACACTTCATATAATAATACGCTTTAAAAAAAAATACAACCGACTTCAACTTTGAATACCTGGATGACATCTTCTAGTAATTTTGATTTAAAACCAAACTACATAACCGATTTCGATAAAATTTATATGGGACCACCTCTGAAGTATTACCTACCAAACAAAAAAGGATCATCAAAATCAGTTCATAATGGGCGCTTTTCTGACAGCCAATAAAAAATAAAATATAGTTCCGAAAAATCCGATAGACAGCGACGAAGAGACATGGCCCTGAACAGTTTCACTATCTTGTCTGTGGTTCTGAAGATTTTGAACGAATGAAGCAAAGTAAAAAGGTCAAAATATATAAAGTAACCATATTTCATTTATATCAGATCTGTCATGCGTTGTTTGTGGTTATTGTTTGTCTAACAAAGTATTTGCCCATAGCATTTCTAAGGTTTCGTTATTCCACGCAAATTAGTAAGTGCGCCTTGCCAAATAATTAGTTAATTACTATTAATAAAAATAACAATAACTATCAACAAAAAAAAAACAATAACGTAACGAAACAAATAACAATTTATCAGAATTTCAACAAAATGATACAAGTAAACTTCGAAAGGCACTTCACCAACAAACGCGAACTGTGAAAAGAAGTAGTGAAGATGAGTGAACTGCTTTTTCACAAGAAAAATGCGAAAAATTGTGGGCCATATCTCGCCAGCGCGGCCTATCCTTTGGCTGTAGAACTACGTTCTGACAGCTGTCAGAAAACTTACCATTAGCGGAGTAATCGTGTAACATACATAAAAATAAACATACAGTCGAATTGAGAACTTCCTTTAATGAAGTCGGTTGAAAATATTACCATAGATCGTCTTTTAAATACAGCCGTGAAGTAAATATGCAGTTACGATGTTGATTACAGCATTTACAGCGAACCAAGTTAAGCTTCAGTGATGGCGCGGAGATCATTATTAACTGCGAGGCATGCCCGGAATCGTAATAAGGGCATGTTGATTCGTTCTGGAAAAATATACAATACCGGTCAAAACGATCAATGTACGGAACCAATCTCGAGCAAATACGCGTGATATTGATAGTCCGTAAATTGGTTATTTTAGCTTACTTATAATTTCTACCTATACAATGTGTAAAAAAAGGTTCAACAATATTGAAACCGGTATGTATGTACTTATCATTATGAACAAGATTTACTATGGGGCCAACCTTGAAACTGCGAAAAAAAATAAGCTGTTCCATACATTTTGTCCAAGGTCAATGAACGTTTTGTATGGAACAGCTGTTTTTTTATTATTTCAAAATTGACGCCATAGTAGGTACAAGTTGTTCATAATGATGAGTACATACCCTTCAGTATTGTTGGACCTTTTTGTATAATTGTTATTGTATTTTATAATTCTGAGAGGTAAAGGCTGACGACATCATCGTTATCCTCACCTGCCCGGAGAAGTCCACTGCTGAACAAAAACTGCTAAAGCCTGTACGTCTCATAATGCCAACATGGAAGTGGAAAAATGAAAAGTTAGATATTACAAGATTGTAAAAATACTTTACCCACTGAAAACGACTACTGTAACCTATATCAAATAATAAAAAACAACAGTAAATCCTACTGTACGACAACCTGCCATTGGCATCCACCGGTTGCCCGAAACTTTAACAATGTCTTAGTAGTGGGAGGCCTACCTACTCTGCGCCTTCCGGTTCGTGGTCTCTAAAGTACCTTTCTTCCCCATCAGTTATCAGTTCTTCGAGCGAAGTGGCCTGCCCATTGCCACTTCAACTTGCAAACCCTGAGAGCTAAGCTAATTCGGTGACTTTGGTTGTTTTGCGAATATACGAATAAAGAATGAACTAATTACACCGAAGCATCTTGACCGTACAACAGCCTCCATTATACTGAGACCGTATCTTGACCCGTCAAGCTTTCAACCCGCGATTAAGGATGCACTGCCCGACGGCTCGAGCTCGTCGGTGGGCGTGGCTAAAAAGCATGCTCTCTTCATCAAACAAAGTGTGGGAAAGAGAGAAAGAAAGAGAAATGAGCGCGCAAATTTTTCATGTCGACCTTTGGCAGGATTGTGATGAATAAACTACTGAACTAATTTATTCCAACTGAAGTTATTTGAAATTTTTATGGACTAAACTATGCCGCTTGGTACATTATTTTAGAGTTTTCGTACTCCTCATGATATTTATTTAAGTCCAAAGTGGCGTAAAAATTGAGCTAAAATACAAGATGTTTACTGGCTCATGTTTCATGTAGTGTGTTACTGTAGTGGTAGGACTCTACTGCAGAGTCCGCCTGGGGAAGTACCACACCTTTGCCATTATTCAACCGCCAAGCAGTAGTGTGCAAGCATTAATGTGTTCCGGTTTGAAGGGCAATGTTACCAGTGAAATTACTGGGTATGAAGAGATTTAACATCTAATATCTCAGGGTGACGAGCGCAGTGTATTGCGGCGCAGGATTGTGTTCGCAAGTTCACAATTCTGGCACTGCTACTGTTAGTGACAGGCGTGACGCTTACCACCAGGTGAAAGTCTTGCTCGTCTCGTCACTTGACACTATTAAAAAAAAAAGTTTTTTTTTTACTTTTTACTTTCTTATCAATTTACAATACTAGATAATGAAGAGACAAATCGATATAATTTTTCGTCTTGGACCTACATTACATAGTGGAGTAATATTACAGCCCCGTTTCTATGGAGAAGTGACCGGCGAGTTTACTCTTAAGGTTACATAATTATACAAAAGCTATAGAAGGCCACTTCACTTCAGGTAGTATATTGAGAATCCTTCAGCTTGTGGTTAAGTGGATACTCAATTTAATGACCCAGTAAGTTGGTACTTGCGATGTCGGTTGCTTTTTCATGAGCCGTTAAAGCGAGGCTAATTTTGAGACTGAGTCTGAACTTTACTTTACTTATATTTAGGTAATAAGAAATTAAGCCATGTTACTATTTACCTACATTGTAGTACATGTGTGGTGTGGACCAAAAAAGTTACATGCATTTTTTTTAATGTTATTCTATTTTCAGTTTTTGAATTTTTTTGGTTATATTTTTTGTGATAACAATCATTTTATTGTCATTGTAAATAATTGTCATTAATTTTATTTTTTATTTGTGACATACCAAATTATATACTTACAATTTCATATTTACCAAAACTTTTGGATTGAGCCAGGAAAATGGGAAAAGCCCCTTAATTCCTGTTACCTTACTATCTATTTGCTACCTTACAATAGGCTAGATGACTGTTTTTTTTATTGTCCTATTAAAATGTGGTCCATAAATATAGCTGATTAATGAAAAGAAAATGAAAATCTGATCAAAAATAAACAAGTTATAAGCATTTTAATATTACGCTAATATTAGGCATTTTTACGCGCATTTTAATATTAGGCGAAACAGCAAATCGTGACGTCACTTCTCTGTACGCCATATAAATTCATCTATGGCATCCAGTGATTGGCAATAAATATTATCTTTGCTATGGTCGAAACGTGAGTTTGTTTCATCCTTAAATGATATAATAATACAAGATTATTAATCCGAGGTCATTGTACTCATCAGTGTGAACAACTATTACTAGAATTCGCAAAAAACAGGTATTCCATACATTTTATTAACTGAATCTGATGCTTACGTGAAAAAATAATTCAAATGGGCTGGTAAATTTCTGAAATATAAGCGTTTAAAGTATTCGCGAGGGAGTCATCTGTCCCTTTCTAGCAAAACTCGTGCATAGTATAGAATTTGTTTGGAATCGTGAATTTTGACGTCATAAACCTAGTATATTGCCCTCCCTGTCTAACATGAAACTAAAATGTTTATAACATCGTTATTTGTGGACATATAAAAATTTTGCTTGCGTTGATTAGTTTTGTAGACAGTCAGCTTTTTTGTGAGTCAATAAAAAAAACACATGCATATTCCCTATTGATGGTGCAAGTCAATGGTGCATACGTCGGGGAAAAGAGAACCTCCTTTTTTGAAGTCGTCTGAAAACTGACGCGTGTCGTGGTACATGAAAACCGCAGCGCGTCGCGTCGCGCCAGCTCACGACCCGTGGGTAAACAAGCCGCGATAATGATAAGGTGTAAACGTCGCCGGCCAGTCGCGCGCCCGCCCGCCTCACGCACGTGCCGTCCCGCCCGCCCTGCTGCCGCACCGGAGGAACTGAACGACCACAACCATGGGTGAGTTTTTATATTTTCACCTTAAAAATATTACGCGACCGAAATTTTTGTGATCATTTTGAGCAAAATGTTTAGCATTTTCAAGGTGGTTACATTTCAAAAGTGTGAAAAAGTTACTGTTGTGAGTTTTTTTTTTGCATATACTTGAGATACTTGTTAGTGTTACGGTGAATTTTAAATCGTGTGGATTTTTATTGGATTTATTAAGAGTTAAGCAGTGCCAACATTTATGTCTTTACATTTAAAGAACAGCCATTATTTTGATAAACTTGAAAACCTAGAATATTTTGATGATTTCATGAGTGTTATAATACATTTTAATAAAAAAAGTACTTACGTAGAAATATTAAGGCTGTACGAACAGGATAAACTCTACCAAAATTTGTCTAATATCTATTATAGGGTGTTTTTTTTTCTCATAAATTAGAAGAGTTATTACATAATAAATATTGATTTTTTTTCTAAGAGCCCTGTTTTTTTTTGTCTTTCGTTGTTGATAGATTTTTAGAATTACGAAGGTTAAAACAACTAATTACCAAACTCTGCTCTTATGATTACGTACGTAGGTTATATTGAGGAAGTAAGTTATAAGTGTGTGCTTGCAAATAGATTACATACCTATGTGGTCATTATTAAAAATGCTAGTTGACGATAAAGGTTTTGTAGTGGTAGGACTCTAATGCAGAATCCGCCTGAGGAACCACACCTTTGCCAGTTATTGAACCGCCAAGCAGTGGTGTGCAAGCATTACTGTGTTCTGGTTTGAAGGGCAATATTACCAGAGAAATTACTGGGTATGATGAGATTTAACATCTAATATCTCAGGGTGACGAGCGCAGTGCAGTATAGGATTGTGTTTGCAAGTACATTTGGTGTGACGCTTACCACCAGGCGAACGTCTTGCTCGTCTCGCCACTGGACAGTATAAAAAAATACTCTAATTGGCGCACTTAATGTTTATGGAGAGAGAGAGCTAGGATCCTCCAACGCCCTTACTTAGAAAAACTTTTCAACCGTTAGTCACTGCTTAAGATGCTCTGCCATCTTATCTCTGACGTGAAGTTGCACGTGCTAGAAAAGGACAGAGAAGTTTAAGCAGTGACTAAGAGAATCGAGATTATTTTAGGTAAGGCCGCAAGTGATTATGTGTTGCTCAGAAGTAAAATAACGTTTGTCAATTCAAAAACGAATTAATACTTCCATTTCGTTGTTCTTGGAGGCTTTCCTTTGATTTTATATCCCCAGTTAAAATGTCTATAACTCAACATACAAATAATGCTTCTGCGCTAAATGCTTTTACTAAACGGCACCATTGTCGGCTCTGCATATAAACGTGAAATTAAATCCGGTTAACGAAGCAAAATGACGCTGAATAAATTTGATATTGCTGTCAAATTTAAAGATAGAATAATTTTGACGTCTTCAATACTGTTACTGTCATATTCAGGTGCTAGTGCTATAATGGGAGATTATCTGACAGTCAATAAAAAAAGGAGCGCAAAGTCAGAGCCATCTACACTGGCAGATGGCTCTGACTTTGCGTAGACCATATGTGGCTGTCATTGTCAAGTTTTTTATTTTATTGCATGTGCCACATATTAAAAATATTATGCTGTTTTAGACTCGCAAGTCTGCGCTATCTATCGACGTGAATAAAACTACTATTTTTAATCGTGTTTGGAAGATCGCTAATTGAAGGGATTGAAATACAGCATATTGATGAAGGCAGAAATTGTAATGGCGTTATATGATTTTACGTCGATGTTTTATCGGCAAGTAAAATTAAATTAAAAAATTTTTTTTTACCTGTACAAAATAAATTCGGATAATCTTTACCATCAACTGCGAGTACGGAATTATGTATGGATTAATTTATAGCTAGAATAAAATCAACAAATTATGATTATTATAACAATATGGAAACTTCATTTTGCGTGCACTATTTTCTTATAATTTTAGTATATCCTTTCTAACAGCGGTTAAACTATAATAAATAATAAAATAAAAAGCCTTAAAATTTCCAATTATTAATCTTCTTTATCTATAGCTAGTTCAAAACTATTAGAGAAATAGGACAAATTCGCGTAGGTACTTTTATAAAGTTTTTTCAACTCGAAACGTCATCTATGAATTTGAGACTTTATTTGTTTATTTGTAACGTCTTTTTTCTATTACAATGTTCCTTTGGTGCTTAGACTGTTTATCTTCAATCCGTTACTAGGTTTCCGAAATATAGCCGATAGAGCTATGTTCAACACGTCCTTGTTGCTTCTCTTGGGTCACGTACTCACGTCTCTTACGCAACGCGGGCATAAAATATTATTTTATACTTCTAGTCATATTACGTAATAGAACACCACGCATTACGCCTCTACACCTCAGTTTATTACACTTTTCTAACATGTAATCTAAAAAGCAATTTTGAAGTTGGTAAAATAGTTGGTCTTTCTGAAATTATTATTTGAGATAACTTTTCTACATTCTACTTTACCAAATGTTACGCGAACCTGGAGCACATAATAAATAATAGTACTACGTGGAGTCCATGATAGAACGCCTAGCACATACCTACGTAGGTATGTACGTTCTATCTAATATTTCCAAGTAGTTATTAACATCATTTATGGCTTGTATATTCCAAAATTTGCCTCGTAAGATGTTATTTAGTCAAATTACTAAATTTAAAGCCAAAAATTATATATGTTACAGACGAACATCCGCCTTAGTAACTTCTATGGTTGAAAACACGATTAATTATACTTTCCTTGATAGAAAAAAAATACAAAACAGTGCATGTCCTAATTACAGCACACAGTCACATTTTTTTTTTATTAGAATAGTATTTTGGTTAGTATTACCTGTAGTTGAAAAGTTATTAATTTCCATACTTCTCGAGTAATCTGAGAAAAACTTCAAAAATGGAATTGAACGCACGAATCTGCGTAACTGCCTTATTTTTGCCACGCTAAATGTGACTCTACATGCTTTAGACTAGTGATCGATCGCATTATAAAAATGTGCTTGAAAATTGGAATATCTTTGCCTTAACCTAGTATCGTACTATAGAATCAGTTAGGTACGGAATAAGGTTACTTATGCTTAAGTGTAATAATAGGGTAGATGACTGATGTTTAAATCGTTGAAACCAATAGCTTTGATGAAGAATTTAAGTAATTATAGTATGTTTATTGAAAAAATAATATAAATCGGTTAATAATGTTCTGATATATAAGCGTTTAAAGTTTTTGGTAGAGCCAAATCTGTCCCTTTTCCACAAAACAAAAAATTACGTCACGCCTTACTTGTCAGTATAGAATTTATATGGCGTACAGAGAAGTGACGTCACGATTTGCTGTTATGCCTCTCTGTCTAGCATGATATTAAAATGCTTATAAGTTGCTTATTTTTGATCAGATTTTCATTATCTTTTCATTAATCAGCTATATTTATGGGACACATTTAAATAGGACAATAAAAAAAAACCAGTCATCTAGCCTATTATACCAGTGTGTAGTCAACATTTCTATCATATTTATTTTGTCCTGTGAAATCTAAATTATCATACATAATAATTATATCCGTCATGTAGCTAAACATCCTGTATAAGTTTCGAGCAAATCTTCAAAAAAATGCCTTACGAACCCTATCGTGACTCGTGGCAAAAAATTCGAAGTGTTTGCGTCAGAGATTTTATTACCGCTGTATAACCTCGGCCCTACTCTAGCCATCTGCATAATGTAGCAGATACCTAACGAAGATAAGTCCATAACGTGGACAGGGCTCACTTAACTAATCCCTGAGGTAGTTCTAGCTAGATTATTTTTAGTAAGATAGTCTTAGAAAGTAATCCTTTAGGATAATAAGAATAAATAGGTAAATAATCTTGTAACTTTTAAAATACGAAAAGATTCTTCGATGATTTAGGGCCGGTTTTTTGATCCGTAGTTAAGCCAACTAAGCCAACTTTGGTCCTATGTTAAATCTAAAAATCAGAGTAATTCTTATCCCTCAGTACTTAAGTTTGGGCAACGTTCCTCTGATCAGGGTGCGGAGATTTGTAATATGTTTGGTGAGTATTTTCACTCCACTTTTTTGAGTAATCTACATCCTGGCGCTTTTCACATGGATCATTTGCATGATTCGAGCACAGCTGCAGACATAGGATCAATTGAAGTGCTTGAATCTGAAGTTCTTAAATTACTAAAATCCTTGGACCTTAATAAATCGGCTGGGCCAGACAATGTCCCCCCAATATTAATAGTGAAATGTGCTACTAGTTTGGTGACACCACTCACTATGATCTTTAATAAATCGTTAAGTGAAGGATTGGTTCCTAATCTTTGGAAATCCGCTCATATAACACCCATTCACAAAAAAGGACCTAAAAATTGTGTTGAAAATTACAGGCCGATATCAAAGTTGTGTATATTTGCTAAAATCTTGGAGAAAATTATTTTTAATCAGCTTTATTCCTCTATTAAGCACTCACTGAGTGAACATCAGCATGGATTTCTGAGAGGTAGGTCAACTACTTCGAACCTGTTACTAAGTAGCGACTTTTTGAGCAGTTTTATGTCGAAGCCCTCGCAAGTTGATGTCATATACACCGACTACAGCAAGTGTTTTGATCGCATTGATCACAGCCTTCTATTGTTACAACTCAAACGATTGGGAATAAGAGGGAATTTATTCAGGTGGTTCTCTTCGTATGTACAGAATCGATGTCAGACAATTGTTTTGAATGGTTTTACATCCTCTGCGATGCACATTCCCTCAGGAGTTCCGCAGGGATCTTTACTCGGTCCTTTACTTTTTATTATCTTTGTTAATGACATAGCTTCCTGCTTTCACTACTCAAAAATCCTCTTGTACGCCGATGATATGAAGATTCTCTGTCCTGTCAATACCTCTGAAGATGCTTACCACCTTCAAGAAGATCTTAATAGGTTTCAGGAATACTGTATCCAGAAAAGACTGGATCTTAATGTATCAAAATGCTACGTATGTTCTTTCACACGTAAACCTCATCCTCTCCTTTTTAACTACTCTTTACTTCAGTCGCCATTATCAAGAGTCTCAACTATTACTGATCTTGGCGTCACATTTGATTCGAAACTGCTATTTGAGGAACACATTAATAAAATCATTAAAAAAGCCTCCAAAGCTCTGGGCTTTATATTAAGGATGTCGTCTGAATTTTCATGTATTAAAACATTCAAAATTTTATACTGTGCATATGTTCGGAGCCATCTTGAGTACGCCTCCCAAGTTTGGAACCCCCATTATAGCATATATGTAAACCGCATAGAAGCAATCCAGAAGCGATTCCTCCGATACATTCAATTTCGTAGTAAAAAATACATATCTGGATACATCTCCCGTTGTAAAACATTTCATATATTACCGTTAAGAGAGAGAAGGCAAATGGCGGACCTCTCTTACCTATGCAACATAGCAAATGGTTCGGTTGATTGCCCTGAACTTTTGAGTATGCTGGGGCTCTGCTCCCATTCCATTTCACTTAGAAGGCCTAAACTTCTATATGTACCTATTGTTAACTGTAATTACAGGCAAAATTCATATATAATACGAACTTGTAGAAGTTTTAATACTTTAACATTAAATGTGGAAATTGATTTGTTTAATACCACATCACTTCGCCTTAAGCGTTTGCTAGCCGATACATTATTTAATACTGTTGTACCGACTTGACGCAGTAATGATACCTACCTACATTTTTTATTACTGCTTTGAATAGTTTTAAAATAAAATATAGGTATTTATTTATTGGAACAACATTTACCTACTTTTTAGTTTGTAAATGATAATATTATGTCGTCAAGTGTTTGTTTATTAGTTCATTTCTACTTTATTAGTTCGCCGATTTTAATTTTCTTGTTGTTATTCCATGCTAATCTTATGCCTATTTGTGGTAACTTATAATTAGCCTTTAAGTTAAATATAATTGTGTTATTTAAGTGCTAGCTGTTAGTTATCCTAAAAGAATAAAATAAAATAAAATAAAATAACTAATAGTTAAAAACGGTAACAAATTGTTAAAATCCCAATAATTCGGTTTTTTTATTCATAGTTAGCATGACCAGTGGTCACAAATGTAACTAATGGTTAGCTAGTTAACTATAGTCAGTTTAACAAATGGTTATGTCGATTTAGACCACGGATCAAAAAACCGGCCCTTAAACATTATAAGTAGTACCTAACTAAGTATACAGGGTAACTCGACAACTTTTGCTGGTCCATACAAAAAATTACAGTTACCCTCGACAAAATGTTTAGAATCGCTGTTTTTCCCGCGAATTCAGGGTTGACCTCTTAGTGAAAGCTGTTGACAATGATGAGTACAATGATCTCCTTTACGTGTAACCCTGTATGGAATGTGACAGAAAACACAGGATTATGAAATGATTTAAAAAACAAGACATGCCAAAGCTCTATCCGTCTTACCACAAAAATAATTTAAAACAACGCTTAGATACCTGTTTAGCTAGACAGTGTCTAAAATTTAAATACCGTTTAAACGGATGTTTTATTTCTCTTACCACAAAACCTTGTTTAGCGTGTGTTTGCTTAAACACCGTTTAACTTGATGCGTGTTTTTTCGAATATGGTAACAATAAGAAACGTTTCTTTTCACACAGAACCGATTGTGAGGAATGGATCCATTCTAGTATTTTAATTAGAGACATATCATATTATTATTATTATATTATCCATTTTTGTTTTTTTTTTGTTTTTTTTGGTATGCTTCTAAAACACTGTTTTAAACTAACACGGTTGTTCACTACAGTTCTATTATTATTCACGGGATATTTACCGTGATCAACTGCACCGATATATAAACAAATAAATAAATAAATAAATATCGGGCGCTCATTTCACAACATAGTCACGGTAAATATCCCGTAATTATTAATAGAACTGGCTATGATTATATTATCAAAAGACTCATTGTCTTACCGCTGCTGTAGCTGACCCATTAAATAAACTATTCATTCTATAGATATGAGAAAATAGCTGCGTGCGTAGTCAAAGAAGTCATCAAACTGCTAAATAAATTTGTTATTAATGTATGAAAAATTAAGACAGTTTGGCAAGACTTGAACCGGCGTACGAGCAGTCTTACAGGTTTTTCATTCTTTCTATGAATTAATAATATTGAAATATACCCAAGTATTGAAACATCGTCATCATCGTCATCAGCCACGCTGCCTGTCATCAGCCTGGAGACTGTTAGACTGTTAGAGAGATACGTGAACTATAAACTCATAAAATTCCTCTTAATTTTGTCAATTACCAGATAGAGAGACACGTGGACTCCAAACTTATATTACTCCTCTTTTGTCAATTTCCAGATTAGAGAGACACTTGGACTTCAAATTCATAAAACTCCTCTTTTGTAAATTTCCAGATAGAGAGACACGTGGACTCCAAACTCATAAAACACCTCTTTAGTTAATTTCCAGTTAGAGAGACACGTAGACTTCAAACTCATAAAACTTCTCTTTTGTCAATTTCCAGTTAGAGAGACACATGGACTTCAAACTCATTCCACCCTTCTTTAGGCAAATCTTTTATCTATATACGACAAAGGTTTACCAAAATGTGCGAATTCGTCGATAACATTGGCTATTTAATACCTTTTATCTCCATTTTAAATATGTAGCTCTTTAAAATGGAGATAAAAGGTATAAAAATAGCCATTGTTATCGATGTAGCTCGTGATACTGTTCTTCCCGCCTACATTCTCCAGGTCGTCGCTCTAAATACCCTTTTGTAGGACGTGAACGTAATCTTCGGTACAATACTCTGATAGTAGATTATAACAACTTATCAATGTATAGGTGCTTAAATGTGATACAAAATATTTATACAATTTATACTCCGCAACAGTATTTCCGTGATACGTGTTACGGAAATACTGGCCGATACGTAGTAGATTGGTAATATGTCTACTTTGAGAGCTTTAAGTCGCGGGTACGATTCCCACACACTTATGTGACGAAATATTTTTACTGTATGTAGTAATGAAACTAATTAAAACGAATTCGTTCGTTCGTTCGTATAGGCTGAGTGGCCAGCCCTAGTGTCAGAGTTAATGTGCCGCCCGAAGGCCTCTGACGTGGCTGACGGTTGTTGTTATAGAAACTAGAACAAACAACCGGGACCAACAATTTAACGTGTCATCCGATCCACGGTAGCGCTCAGAAATAAACGCCACTCACGGTCACCCATCCGAAGACCGACCGGACCGTCCGTTGCTTAACATCGGTGATCGTTTAGAAGCACCTAGACAAGCTACGCCACGAGTGCTACAAAGTTCTCCTAATGCTAAGAGAGATAACGCATGGGCAGAATCATTGCTGTAAATAACATAAAACAACCGGCGATTAATATGGGACCACCTTGAAAATAGGTATACCGTATCAAATTAAAAAAAGGAAATTAATAATCGGTCCACATTTGACGGAGAAATTGGTTAACATACATCAAAAAAAATACTATGTCGAACATAGAACCTCCTTTATTGAAGTCGGTTAATAAAAATAATGTCCAGGACCATTACTTGGTGAAATTCGATGACGATCGAGTCTCATTACTTCTGTGATTCTGTCATATACCGAGTACTATCACTTGTTCTGTGGTCATAATTAGAATCAGCGCCTCGCTTTAGCAGTAGAGTTCAACCACAGAAAAGCGAAAGCCCTATTTCTCTCTTCAGTGAGTTCAACCCTTACAACCCTATTCCGCATAATGCGATGGGTTACCACTCTATAACCGTTATTCTCATAGTTGTTGATACTATTGTGAAGAGCCGTATTAGCTTTACAGCTTTTTATGGAGCCAGTGTTGTGTTACTATTTTCGTACACGGAAAATAGACACGTTGTGAAAATGTTGTTTATGTTTGTTTGTAACTTAATACGAATCATCCGCCGTGGGATGTTAAAGAGTGGATAGGTAAGTATCTTATTTTTTTGCTGTTATGGGGAATCTTAATAAGGTTTTTATACTATTGATTTTTATCTTTGATATATTTTGTAGTGGTAGGACTCTACTGCAGAGTCCGCCTGGGGAAGTACCACACCTTTGCCAGTTATTCAATCGCCAAGCAGTAGTGTGCAAACATTACTGTATTCCGGGTGAAGGGCAATGTTACCAGATAAATTACTGGGTATGAAGAGATTTAACATCTAACATCTCAGGGTGACGAGCGCAGTGCAGTGCGGCGCAGGATTGTGATCGCAAGTTCACAATTCTGGCACTGCTACAGTAAGTGGCAGACGTGACGCTTACCACCAGGCGAACGTCTTGCTCGTCTTGTCACTTGATTGTTTAGTAAAAAAAAAAATATAGATATTAATAAAGAAAAAGAAAATAATGTAACTTTGTTTGAGTTAAGAAGAGAAACAACATAGACTCGTTAACTTTAAGTTATGCAGACTTCACTGCGAACTAATTACCATTTTGATTCACTGCACGAAGACAAACAGTAAGTCAGAGCAACTCACAAAGCCTCTGTTTCAATGTCGAAACACTGCTTTTGCGACTCTACATTTTTATACAATTTCGTTTTATATTCCTGCGAGTAAGCTTTTACTTTAACAAGGCAATGCAGAAAAAAATTACACAAAAAATACTAAGTAGGTGCAAAATACAGAATGGATATCTTTGAACGAGTAACGTATTCTTCTATTTTGACCTTGGTGGGTTGAAACTTATATAACGAAAAGAGGGTTAGATAGCGATAGATTTTCAAGTTCAAGTTTTGCGTGCCTATGTATTTACATATTTCAAATTGCAAAAAGTGAGTAGATCACGTAATAAAGACTACATCTGGTCTTCGATAGAATAGAAATCGAATTAAAAAAAAGTAAACTTTTACATTTTTGGTAGTGGTAGGACTCTACTGCAGAGTCCGCCTGAGGAAGTACCACACCTTTGCTAGTTATTCAACCGCCAAGCAGTAGTGTGCAAGCATTACTGTATTCCGGTTTGAATGGCAATGTTACCAGAGAAATTACTGGGTATGAAGAGATTTAACATCTAATATCTCAGGGCGACGAGCGCAGTGCAGTGCGGTGCAGGATTGTGTTCGCAAGTTCACAATTCTAGCACTGCTACTGTTAGTGGCAGGCGTGACGCTTACAACCAGGCGAACGTCTTGCTAGTCTCGTCACTTGATAGTATAAAAAAAAAACGAAATCGCAATCATTACTGTACCTAACAAAATGCCAATTATAATGCGTAAACGCTCTGAACCAATCAAGCCTGGAAGGCATAGTACAGCTGAAAACAACATTATTAACGCGCTAAGGCTTCACAAGTCTATACAATCATCGAGTCACGACACAAGCTTTCCACATAACATGTTATCCTCACAATGGATCGATGTAACACCATTGTACGTCGGTAATTTTGTTATCTCACAGATAAGCAGTGGGCAGAGAGGCGTTGGTTCGCGACGCCATGGGACCGAACGGGCAAAGATGAGACATACGCAGAAGTGCCGACTGACTCATCAAATTCTATGAATCGAGTCCTCCCGCCGCAAGCGCGGGTGGCCGTCCCTGGCATTTGGGATGATCACGGGAACGCGTGGAGTGCGGCTTTGGGAGCCGTGGGAGGCGCTGGGACGGTGCTCTTGGTAGCAGTTCTGGTGCTGATATGGAGGAAGCCGCGGCGTAGGGAGCTACCGCTGTTGGCTCCGATGGATGTGGGACAGAACGTGAGTACGAGATTTTTATTAAAAGCTTATGACATAATTTTTTTTCATACACAGATAGCCTATATTGTGGTAAAACTTTCACAAACTTACTTATAAACAACTTGGCTAAACTGTCCTCTGTGCTTATGAAACGGGGTTACGCTGAATAGTAATACTAAAATCGGGGGAAAAAAATATAGCAACTTTTGTATGGAACAGCTGTTTTTTTCACGATTTCATAGTTGGTTTCGTAGTATAAGTTATTTATGATGATGAGAGCAATAAACTCCTTTCGGCTTAGTACTATCGTACCGCGTAAACCTGTATTTACACATTCTGTTGCCGAGCCTTATAATAGAGTTATTATTAATAATGTTTAGAGGTTGCGGAGCTTTAGATACTAACTGGAAGTATCACTATATTATGCTATTCTAATATACCTCAACGAAAAAGACAATGAAAATTGCAATATATTTGGCTAGTTGAATTTAGTTTAGTATAAAATTTCCGAAAGTCTTCCAACTTATATTTACTTATTATATTACTGGAAGTGGTGTTATATTTACTTAATCAAAACAATGTACCTTCTGTACGGATATTTATTTTTAATCTGCCATCAGCATCTGCTCATGGCTATAATTTTCAAGATATTGAATTTAATGCTAGCCGCAGGCAATGTGATTCCTTAACAATGAAATTATTTCTCGTCGTATAATAAAATATTTTTTCCTTTTATAAAGGTTCAAAAGTTATAAAGAATTGTTCGCTCTATCGAAGCCAATGAAATGTAAAAAAACACTTCCTCTGAAACCATTTAGCCTAAGTTTATTTATGGATGTGAAACGAAAATCGCCTGCAAATGCCACGAAAACGGACGTTCTGAAGCTTTGATAACACCTGACCTGATTTTGAACATATTGTCCGAAAACCGTGTACCTACTTATAAACTCTACTTTCACATAAACAGTTAACAGATTGACTTACATGAAACTTTTAGCTATCTATTATGATGTCTATATTTACGAATAAAAATCACGTCTTGTTACAAGGCCGTGAAATGCGTTAGCGACGGGGGAAATCTTATAAGGTCAGCGAAAATCACACAATTCTTTCTGCTCAAACCTATTTAGGTACACAAGTCGCTTGTTTTGAACGTTATTTATTATACGTATTTTTTGTAGTACTACTAATGGGTAATGTTGAAACGGCTGACCTTGGGATGATACTGGGGTAGAGTAGCACAAGACAGAACCCAATGGAGAGAGTTGGAGGAGGCCTATGCCGAAAGGCACACCGTAATCAGAGATATTTTATGAAGTGTGAAAATTAGTCTCTGTAAATTACGGAATAAATGGCTATTATTATTATAATAGGCAATGTTTCCTTCGCACTTTAACTTGTTTTGACTGCCATATAGCTCAGTTGGTAGTGTGTCTGCCTTCAGAGCTGTAGGGCGTGGGTTCGATTCCCACCAAGGGCAAACATTTATGTGACGAACATAAATGTTTGTTCTGTGTCTGGGTGTAGTGTGTATTATGAGTATGTATTTAAATAAATTAAAAAAAAGTTTATAAGTATTCTATCAGCTATCTAGTTTCCATATTACAAGCTTTGCTTAGTTTGGGGCTAGATGGCGCTGTGTGAAAAATATCCTCCGATATTTATTTATTTATATACGCGTACAGTAGCCGAGATTTTTTAAAAGCTTTTGCTCATTTATAATACTTTGAATTTTGTAGTAGTGGTTCGCTCTCCCGTATCATGTTTTGGCTCTGCCTTTCTGTGTGAATTTTTTATTCCAGTTTTAAATGCTACCTTTATGGATTTGACTGTATGAGGGATGATTTTTCTCTCGGGGAAATTTGTACAAAACCCGGCAGATTAAATACTCGTATATTATCATTTTACCAAACGTTTTTAAGAGTGCGACTAATGCCAGAAAAATATCAGATTTCACCCGCGCGTCTTGCATTAGTTTAGAGTCGAAAATCGCATGATACAATTGATGATGATCTCGGCTTTGAGCAATTTAGGTGGGATTTTATTTAATTATTCAAAATGTAGGCATGAAATAAAAAAAATAAACGGCTACTGTGAAAACATTACTTTGGCTATGTAATTCCCAAAAAATAATGTGGTGTTGTCGCTGATAATTTAGAGCATTTGAATTAAAACATATTTTTTTGTTGGTAATTTTTTTTTTTTTTTTAAATAAACCAGATTATTTTCCAAAATTCTATTCGATTATTCGGCTTCTTTAGGTTTTTCCCCTACCTGTAGTTTTTTTTCTGAATATTTACGTTCTTTATCATTAAACTATGTGTTTAAAAATACACCTTTTACTTACTTTTGGCATTAGTCGCCCCCTTAATAACAAACTTATATTAGCGTGACTTGTAACTATGATATAAAATCTTGCAAATCAATATGAACCTACTTCTTTGTCGTATCGAATTGTATTTTTTTTAATATATAGGTATACATATTTATTTTTATTTTGTGTAGTTCCAACTCCAATACAATAATTTGGTGCCTTTGAAACCAGGAAGTGGATAATGGACCTCTAAAACTGTTAGCAGTAATGGTAACCTTTTTGATCGAGTTTGGGCAATTTTTTCTTTTATTTCAACTAGTCTCATGGATTACCTTCTCAACGATTACTATGGATCTCTCGAGTTTGAGCTCATATAACGAGACTCGTACGTTACGCTATGTGACAAGCTGACAAGTGTGTTTTTTTTTTTAAACTAAATTATATTTACAGTTAACTAGAGGTCGTCCGCGACTTCGTCCGCGTACGGAAGAAATTCGGCCCGCTCCCAAAATTCACCACTATAAATCATCCCGAGCAATTTTTTTGCCATAATATCAATTTTCTTCACTATAACTTCTAAAACAAAGAACTTTCCATACAACATCCCCCCTCCTCCGTTCCCCCCTTAAGTCGTCCCTGTATTTTTTTTTTGAAAATAGCCTTTTTTATTTCAAATCCAAATTTTCGTGACTAAAAGTACAAAAACAAAGGACTTTCATACAAACGTTTCCCCCCTTTTCCCCCCCTTTAGGGGTCGAATTTTGATCTGAAATTCTTTCTTAGTACACCCCTACGCATCGAGACAGTCAGTCAGGACAGAGCCTTTTATATATATTGATTTTTTGTTAATTTGTACACATTAATTTTTTGTGAATAAATTTAGGGATTGGGCGATCAGGTGGTCACACGCGGATTTCTCCGCGTTAAAAGAAAAACCTCAATAACTGCACCGATGCATCTGTATCAACAAGAGAAAAACCCAGACTAGACAATCGACTGTCAGTGACAAGCCGCTGTTATCTTGGAGAAGCTAGTTTCTACGATATTATAAGCTTTTTCCACACAATCACCCAAAATTAGGTCAAACAAAAGCATTATGGCATTCATAAAGCGATTATTGCTATTTATAGATATAACCGATCGTTTCATTCATCACATAGAAATAATTTCCTTTGTGAGTTCCGTCCTCGGGACCGTGATCTCCTTCTATTTGTATTCGTGTCTCTCGCTGCGATCACGATCTTATTAAGATTAATGTTTGATTCACCGGATCATCTCTAATGTTTTTTCGATTGAGTTCCGCTTTCACACTGAAACATGGCTCGCTAAAGTCAACCAAAATTAGTCCGAGTTATTAGTCCTTATTAGTCCTCATCTTAAGAATTTGAATGGAACCGTAAAATGATTTGGGCTGGGTCTTATCCATGACATATCTTTTTTGCAAACAAACGTAAGTTTCTACTATCTGTGTATTTTGATGTTAAAGTTTTCATAAAATTAGGTTACATTTTGCATTATATTATGATTTACAATATACATATTCGAATGGACGCTTTAATTGCAAACGTGTTCTTCGACAGCTGCGTTTGTTGCTGGACTCCAAAATTTCCCGTCATTATAAAACACTTAGCTGCTAAAATAATACATTATGTAGATGATAGTCTCCAAAGAACCTAGCTAGCAGGGTTTGCAAGTTGAAGTGGCAATGGGCTGGCCACATCGTTCGAAGAACTGATAACCGATGGGGAAGAAAGGTTATTTAGTGGCGACCGCGAAAGAAGACGCAGCGTAGGAAGGCCTCCCAGGTGGGCCGACTACATTGTAAAGTCGCAAGCAACCGTTGGATGCAAATGGCAGGTTGTTGTACAGTGTGGCGGTCTAAGGAGGCGCCTACGTTCAGTTCGTTCAGTTATATTTGAAGCAGTACCTACATTCTTATTGGAATAAAAAAAGTTGACTTATTATTATTACTTCTGCTTAGTAAACTTTATCATTTTTATAATCCACAACCTTCTTTCTTTATTCTGGTGTTTCTCCGTGGATCCACTGCGATGAACTACTGGTGGGACTACGGGGATATTTTTTCCACGTGGACTCGCCTCCACGGTAGAAGTTGGAATTAGAAAACAAACTTTATCGTAGCACTCTAGCTAACTTTAATATTCTATGCTGGGTATAGGTATCTCTCTTGCAGGGAACGATATCGATAAAAGAAAATATCGATAACTTTAGCGATACTTCAAAAACATATCGATATGTGTATCACCATTTTCAAATAACGGTATAAAGGTATCGATAATTTTATCGATACTTTATACGGCATGGCAGTATGGTGGCGACGTTGCCAGATTTCTCGGCTCTGCGGTGTGGCAACAGCACCCGCAGCGCAGAGATTCTCTTTGTCGAGCGCGGCTTGCCCCTCATGCCTCGACGTTTTGTTTGTCCGTCTAAATAACAAAATATTCAAAAAATATGAAAAATAAGGCACAAAATACAATACCATGTTTATAGACATTTTGATTTGAAATTAATAAA
This sequence comes from Erannis defoliaria, assembly GCA_905404285.2. Classification (NCBI taxonomy): domain Eukaryota; kingdom Metazoa; phylum Arthropoda; class Insecta; order Lepidoptera; family Geometridae; genus Erannis; species Erannis defoliaria. The sequence continues at coordinate 13,703,161 of FR990072.1, forward strand.
AACAAATTTAAGTCAATGTATTGAAATAAAGTATCGGTATCAATACCGATAATCAGATGCCCAATAATCAGTATATATATCGATATTGCGATATCGATACCATAGAAATATCGATATTACAGTCACTGCTCTCTTGCTTTGCCATCTGCCTGGGTCCTGAGCTAATCTGGTCCAGGTTCGACCCACGATGGTGACGATATCTAGCTATAGGTACGTTAATGCGTGGGTTCTCATACCCCATTCTTCATTTCTTCATTTCTTCTCCGCACTTATTAAGCAGGTTTCTTCAACTTTCAATTTCTTCTTCATTCAACAAAAAGACAAAAAGGTATGAAAATGCATACATAAACTCCAAAGAGTACATTGGTAAGGGCCCGGGATTTAAATACACGACACTTCGATTCCGGTCTTCCCGTGAGGCTACCACGACTTCCACATTATAACATTACGTTATTACATGATATATTATTGTTTTTAATATTTTTAAATCAAAATATTGTATGTCCGCAAGGACAAATCTGTTTTAAAGTACTTACTAGTTGCAAAATTTTACATCAAATTGTACACAGTTTTAGACAATAAAATATATTTCATTTACTACACTTTTTAATAGAAATAATTTAAAATACATTTATTTTCGCTAGGTCATAGACACGATACACGTCTCGATAGTATTATAGATTTAACAGACAGTGAAAATTTAAGCACATGAGCCCGCAGAACCTATTAAGTTTACAGGGTTAGTTCTAATCAGTTAGCATACTTTTATGGGCATATTCTGTACATCAAAACAAACAACTTTTACAATGGGGACAACATTGAAATCGCGAAAAAAAATATCAGCTGTTCCATACAAAAACTTCATCGACCTTGGGCAAATGTATGGATCAGCTGGTTTTTTTTGCGATTTCAATGTTGGTCAAAGTTGTTTGTTTTGATGTACAGAATATGCCCTTAAAAGGATGCTAACTAATTAGAACTAACCCTGTATATCTATCTATACGACCAGCACTCATGTCGACCACTGCTCTTAAATACTATATTCTTAAAAACCTCTCAACAAAGCTTTTTAGGGCTGGTCTTTGGCCGTCTCAAAATAATGTGAATTGTCCTTTATGTCTTACCCTATTGATTGCCTGACATTTGCTTACTAAGTTTACTGCGATCATTAATGTTTATAGACGTAATTACTACCTTTGAGGTGACGACATTTACTGCCGTTGGATCTACGAATAGATTGTGGTCTTTCTATTCCATAGATAGAATAGAATAATAAGAATAAAAGAAATAAAGAATAAAAAAGAAATAAATAGAATAAAAATCAATAAAATCTGAAGTTGGCATAAAATTTGGCTGTGTCCCAGTAGTCCGATTAATTATTCCGATGATCGGACTGATGATACTTTTATTATTGTTTTTTTTAATCAGATGCTACCAAAGAATCGGGTCCTTGAGTCCTTTAGTCCGAGGATCGGACTTGTCGTTTTAGTAGTTCGGTTATAATTAGAAATCAGACTACTGAGACTTTAAATTCGATATGTTAAAAAAATCAAAAGAAAGTCTTAAAAGAGTACTTTATATACCTTCATTATCAAAATCTTAAAATAAGCGTGGAATATTACTAGGTGGGCCGACGATATTATTTAAACGTGGGTCGAACCTAGACGCGATTGGCGTGTGACTGAGGCAGATGGCACAACAAGAGAGAGGCCTATACCCTGCAGTGGGATAAAAAAGGCTACGGATGATGATGATTACTAGGAAAGGTGATCTGCCGAGCCTAGCTTGCCCTTTCCTAACGATTTTGTAACTCGTTTTGTAATTTTGTTCAACAGTATTATTTGGGTTACATTACAATATTATAAAGATATAAATAGCTAAATTGCTTAGTTCTTATTGATGCTGTAATGATTTATCTGGAAGGTTTTTTTTTGTAGTTTTTTAATATTATAATCATCTCTATATGAAGGATCTTTAATGTAGTTTTCTATCAGCCTTGTTAGGGGTCAAAATAGAACTACTCCAATGATATTATATAATTATATAAGGATGGGAGATAATATGTCATATCGCGCCCTCAAATGGCCCCGTGAAAAGGGCGCAGAGACTGTCTCGCCTATCTGCGCTCACTAAGCAAGACGCGCGCTTTCCCTTTTACTCTCATAAAAGTGCTATCTTCTTTCGCACTCCGGCGCAACTAGTAAACATGACGGCACTGGAGTCATTTCCAAACGTTATTTTGAATAATATAAAAAAAACGATCTCCTTCGGAAATTCAATTCTTGTAGGTACTGCACTAGTTCGTATACTTACTGAAATAGATACGCATTTTTTACCGACTTCGAAAAAGGAGGAGGTTCTATGTTCGACGGTATGTATGTTTTTATTGTTTTTTTTTTAAATGTACGTTCACCGATTTCTCCGTCAATTGCAGTTGTTGACTGATTTAGAATTTTTATTTTTTATTTGAAAGGGTATACTCCCAAGGTGGTCCAATATTAATTTGAAGTCGGTTGTTTTTTTTAATTTAAATGTTACTTGTGTTGAATGCCTTCATCATAAGCTTCTTAGTTTAACTACAGGTTCCTGATTATAAATTGTGACTTTTTGAACAGATTTTAATATAATTCGAGGGATCATCGCGTCGCCCCTTCTAAAGAGTTCCGTTGTTCAGTCGAATTGAACATGTTGGAAAACTTTCTGCCTTGTCACATAAAATTAATTTGGTTTTGCCTTGTATAAAAACTTCCGCAAAGACCCTTTTTGCCAATGTTTAGGGAAATGCTTACAACTTCTTTTGTGCGTTGGAGTTTTTGTCTCTCTCGGAATTATCAACTTTATTCACCTACTCGATTTTATAGATTTTGCCGGACTAATCGCCGGCCTAGATTTTTACTGGACACCCCAAGGTGCAGGGATTTTCTGGTGTAAACAAACATTTACATAAATATTTATTTATTTTCGAGTGGCCGGTATGTCTAAACTTGACAGGGGATACATGAATACTTAAATATTATTTTTAAATAGGTTCTGATACCTCTCCTGGGCTACAGGAGAGACACGAGACCGTCACCGTTATTTGGTCTTTCCTTATTTATGTATTGCAAAATGTAAAGCACACCGTGGAATATGCGCGAGGTGTTGTTAGATTTAGTCTTAGTATTGGGAAATTCATACGATAACTTTATTCATCTGTTTTGTTTTTCTTTTAATAACAAAGAGCTGAATCCTCCAAGTCGTTTATATACCAAAACTAGAGGTCGCCCGCGACTTCGTCCGCGTACGGAAGAAATTCGGCCCGCTCCCAAAATTCACCACTTTAAATCATCCCGAGCAATTTTTTACCCCCCCATCCTTTTAATGGCATATTCTGTACATCAAAACAAACAACTTTTACTATGGGGCCAAAATTGAAATCGCGAAAAAATTATCAGCTGTTCCATACAAAAAGTTCATCCTTGGGCAAAATGTATGGAACAGCTGGTTTTTTTTTGCGACCCCATAGTAAAAGTTGTTTGTTTTGATGTACAGAATATGCCCTTAAAAGGATGCTAACTGATTAGAACTAGCCCTGTATATATAGTACTGATGTTGATGACGACGTTGTAGATGTACGAGTAGTTCAACTAACTAAAGAGAAAGTCTGCTCATTACGGGCCTTACTTAAAAACTTTACTTAAGTTAACAAGCTTAATTTAACTTCTGCTCATTAATAAAATTAGGTACGCAGTACAGTATTATATTATCTTTGGCAGTACCACAGAAGAAATAATAGTACCTATGACATAGCAGTACTAACTTACATCAATAGGGAATACGCTTTTTTTTATTGGCTCTCAACAAAACAATACATCGAAAATATAATTTAAATATGTGCACAAATAACGAAGTTATAAACATTTTAGTTTCATGTTAGACAGGGCACTATACTAGCTAATGACGTCAAAGTCCACGATTCCAAACAAATTCTATAATAACACGAGTTTTGCTAGAAAGGCACAGATGACTCCCTCCCAAATAATTTGAACGCTTATATTTCAGGACTTTAACAACCGATTTCAATATTTTTTTCGATGTAAGCATCAGATTCAGTTAAACTCTCCACTTATCTTATTAGTTTTAATAATCAAAACACATGCATGTTCCTATGTTTTTAAAACTTAAACAGGAAGAAAAATTATGACCTCCGGCAGGACTCGAACCTGCATACGAGCAGTCTCTATGGGTTTCCGTCCCAACTGCTTTGCCAATTAAGCTACAGAAGTCTCTGCCTTAGATACCAAATTTCCCAACCTGTTAAAAGCTACCAACTAAAGCGATGGCGCCATGCATATTCCCTATCAACTTTAAACGGTGTTTTTAAGTAAGATCGTACAGATGTAATAAGACGTATTGAACTTATGAGTCCTGTTTTAAAAAATCACGTGCAGTCATACCAGTTTTTTGACGGTTTTTATGAGTTTGTGTTTTCCCAAAAAATATATTTGTATCTATAAGATGTGAGAAGTGAACGCTTTTGTAATCTTTTAATTAAATTTACCAAAAAACCTCTATTTTACACATTACAACAGTTTTAATCATTACATTTTTACAAATTTTGCTGGAAAATTTACTCACTGTATATTATTTTTGTAGTTTGTCACGAACTAAGGCTCTTAGTTTTGAAAAAATATTTATATTATGCTTGTAATAAATTAAAAATGAGTCTGAAACCTCAAAAATCGGATCTTGACACGCACGAATCTGCGTAACTGCCATATTTTTGCTCCGCTAAATGTGGCCATATCTCATTCTACTTTAGAATAATGATTGATCGCAGTAAAAAATGTGCATGAAACATGGATGTGTGTGTGTGGTGGTGAATAATCCATTTAATTCTCAGCAATATTAGGCGTATCTTTAAGACAGGAAAATAACACAATATAAAAAAGTACCTACTCCTATGTAGGTACGTGAGTATTACTTCATAGTACCCACTATACGAAACTTATAAGTTCTGTTATAAGGCAACAATTTAGTTTCTCTTTTACCAAATTGACTTTCACAAGTTATACAAATAGTTTGTGAGGTCCAAAACTCCCTTGACGTTATTCGTTTGTGAAATTAGGATAAAAATATTTGGATGAGAAAAATGGAATTTCTACAATTCTTATAGCCTTTTTGCGGGCCCGGACTCGAGTAATCTAAATTTTTTCTACTCAATTCAAATTTATTACAATGAGATTGTGACTGTAGGTATTCTTTTATTCCTAATATTTATTCTGTGACGGTCGCCCCCCAATTAGGTAACCTAGAGACTTGGAGGATGTCTCTTGGGACTTCTCTCTTCTAGAGAACTACAAGGTTATCACGCTTACAAGCTGTTGTTTTGCATTTTGGCCATGTTTACAGAGGTAGATATACTCGTATGTTATGAACAACTTTTACTATGGCATCAAACCTGAAACCGCATAAAAAACTAGCTGTTCCGTACGTTTTTTCGAAAGGCTTTTGATAGCCATTTAACTTTTTGTATGGAACAGCTGTTTTTTTTTGTGATTTCATGCTTGGCCCCATAGTAAAAGTTGTTCATAATGATGAGTACATACATATCCTTCAGTATTGTTGAACCTTAATAATATTTATCTGTATATATAAAATTCAAAGTCCTGACGGAGCTTTCAACGCACAGCCTAAACCGCTGGCCCTAGGCCCTAGGTAGGTATCCACTAAGAAAGGATTTTTGGAAATTAGGGTAAAAGAGGGTAAAATAGGGGATGATAGTTTATATGAAAGTCCGTCAATTTCGAAGTTATGATCTTCAAATTTTGTGTTTAGAATGACGGTTTAAAATTTGTTATAAGTGACTAAGCGTTTTTGAAAATTCCACTCCCGAACGGGTGAAAAAAGGGATGCAGTTGTGTATGGAAAGTCCTTCATTTTCAAAGTAAAAATCACAATATTTATTATTTAGGCTTAAGGTTGGAAACTAACGCAACTTTAATCGTTGTTTTTTTAATTTCAAGCTTTGTGAACCCTTCTTAAGAAACGGGAGATAAAGTTTTGAATTTAAGTTGTTCATTTCTAAATTTTGTATTCAAGTACAAATAATGAGTACGTGTATCGGGGGTAAAAAATGTCAATTTTGGGAGCGGGCCGAATTTCTTCCGTACGCGGACGAAGTCGCGGGCGACCTCTAGTTATATTATATAATTATATAAAATAATTATAAGTGTCTTGCAAACAGGTTATTAACTAATAACAAATTGATGCAAACAAAACACATTTTAGATAACAAACACGATACATTTTAGAAACACATTTTTCCTGACTGTACAAATTTTCTACACTATAAAAATAATATATATTATATAATTTATATATATTATATATATAACCAATTTTTTGAGCACCCATGAAATTATATAACATATATAATGGCAAAATTTTGATTGGTGCTATTTTGGGATTATGCTAGGTGCTCATTTCATTGGTGCTCAATCGGGAATATCCTCTGTTATTAATTCTTTTTGTGTGTACAACAAAGAGTATCTATCTATCGTCTATACGTGTTACGTAACCCCAGCTGTTTCATCATCGAAATGAATTCCCAGAGCTATTTCAGGTTTAAATTATGATTTTATTGTTCCTCACACTCGCATATTCCCCCGAGTGCTTGAAACGATGTCATGATCAAATTACGTTCGCAAAAGCATTTATTAAACGAGATAAAAGCGTTAATTTGAAATGTGGTTGTTCATTATGAGTCTTGTTTAAGTATGTAGCAACTTAGCGAAGTAAGTTGTATGTATAATTTACCTTTCTCGTCTGGGTGCACCTAGTAGTAGAAATAATTTTTAAAAAAAACCCATTTGCAAAAATTCGTAGCCAGTGTCACTCGCGACGATGTAAAGATTCTAATGATACCTCTTCTATACACCCAAACCTGTTCAGGCATTTAGAAGTTATCGAGGAATAAAGAAACTTACATACATAATTAAGTATATTACACGACCCCTGAAAACATTACACTCTTTTTGAGCAGTCGTGTAAACGCCACAAGAGCAGCTGGTCTTTCACAGAAGCAGCTTTTGTCTCTAACCTTTACGCCTGCTTCGGCGCTAAGCCCTTCTGTCTCATTAGCTCCACTGTGCGGTTACACTGCAGTAAACTCGCAAACTTTGTAAGGAATTTACTTCGTTGTATCATCTTAGGCACAGTGCCCACCTACGCAATATGAAATATGATGTACCTCGACGAAATGTATCGCGAATCGTAAAAACCACAAGAGCAGCTGGCGTATGTCTTTCACAGAAGCAGCTTTTGTCTCTAAACAGGCTTAACCTTTGAGCCTGCTTCGGCGCTAAGCCCTTCTGTCTCATTAGCTCCACTGTGCGCTTACACCAGCAGTAGACTCGCAAACTTTGCATGGAATTTACTTCGTTTACATCTTAGGCACAGTGTCCACCTACGCAACATGAAATATGATGCACCTCGACGAAATGTAACGCGAATCGCCCAATCGCCACGTAGCACGCCTTTGACATGTCACTCGGTGTGTCTGTGACGCATTGGAGTGACTTGTAACACGTAGCTTCTCTCTTGTAGCAACACGTAGGTGTAGAATGTAGGCCTGGATTCAAGCATTATATTCAGTAATTAATTTTCAGTTAGTTTATTGGTCTCTCAATAAGCGGACAATATAATTTTGCATTGCCGCCAATTGTCTTCTTTCCTGAAAGAGTGCACGTTATTACAATTATGTGCCCGTCACTGCATTGCTAAAGCTATGCTTTTTGCTTTTTTAAATTTAAATTACTAGTTTTTGGACTAGAATAGCGAGACGTTCGCCTGGATGCAGCTTTGTCGATGTCACGTTGCATAAGTGGGTGTTGCGCCAAGGCACAACTGTATATTAGTTTATTTCCTTATGTTATTGTGATATAGATACTTTAGTAGAAACTGTATGTAGAAATAATTGTAAATCGGAAAGCGGGTAGCCTGGTGGTAAAATATCATCTATCGTCTATGGATAACTGTAAACACCAGAAGTATTGCATTGCGTTGCCTACACTACAGATTCTTTTAATTAATTGAATTCTGTTTTTTTTTGTACTGTAATACTGTTCCTGGTCCGTAATTATGTAGTATCAGTACATCTTAATCGTCGTCAGCCATAAAACGTCCACTGCTGGAAGAAGGCCTCCCCCTTTATAGAGGGGTGTTGCCATAATCTCCACGATTGGCAGGCGGCTTGGGGATCGCAGAATGGTCACCACCGTTAACAAAGAGGACGCTGCTGCCCGTCCTCCGGTGGGTCTGGTTGCAGTTTAAGGACATACCCAGGTCTAATACAATCCAAGTCCAATACATCTTAATGTCAAGATTTAATCTATCGATAGATATAGAATGTAAATAGAAAAGCAATGAAACGTGCTCCGTCGGGTCCTTTCGGCGTATACAATTACCTAACATGAGCGACCTTCGATCAGTCGCGATATAAGTACGATATCACAGTGGTATAGTTACACTGCCGAGTAGGAAATCTATAGAGAAACAGCTCAGTAATCATGTGTTATGTTGGTTTTCCCTGGCTTGGCTTAGCTCGTTGTTGTTTTATAGTATAACTAACTGCGCACCGCGGTTTCACCAGCGATTCTTGCGATAAAAAGTAGCCTATAATAATAATATTATTTATTTATTTCCAATTGAAGAAACTACAGATAATATTACATTAACATAAACCAAAAACCTTAGGATATTACAATTTTGGTAGGTAGGTAATTATGGTTTACATTATTATATATAGGTATTTATATGTTTTAACTATTGTTTATATATTTAGAAAAAGGAGGGAAAGATACAAAATACTAGTTGTAGAATAATAACACTGGAGTCCCTGTCTATTATTCTATGTTTCATTCCAAGGTATTAGCTACCTCTGTACCAAATTTCATCTAAATCCGTTCAGCCGATCCACCTTGAAAGAGTAACAAACATCCATACATCCATACATACAAACTATCGCGTTTACAATATTAGTAGGATGACATTGTTGTTGAAAATCTTTTTTTTGCGCTCGGCTTTTAGATGCTCTAGCATACTTCTGTTCTACAAAATGCTTAACGCTCATGTAATGTGAATGTACTTCTATCTAGTAAAACATAATAATATACAAATAACATAATATACAATACGCTTTAAAAAAATATACAATCGACTTCAAATTCGAATAGCTGGATGACATCTTCATATTTTCTAGTAATTTAGATTTAACAACCAAACTACTTAACCGATTTCGATAAATTTATATGGGTGGTCCCACTGAAGTATTACCTACCAAACAAAAAAAGAATCATCAAAATCAGTTCATAATTGGCGGGGTATCGCGAAACAAACATACAACAAAAACAAAACATACTATCGAATTGAGAACATCCTTATTTGAAGTCGGTTGATAACTCAAGCCTTTAGCGCCAATAGTGCAAACATGAACACTCCGAATAAACACTTAGACAATAGACAATTTGCTACAAAAAACATAGCACACAATCAAAAGAAATTAGGAAAGATAAGAAAATGTAATCGTGTTTTGCCATAAAACGGCCCCAACTCGGCATGATGCCGGTTGATAAAAATAAATACTATAAATATAATTATTTACCTATATAAAATTATCTCAGTTACTGGTTTTGTTTTGGTGGTTAACAAAATACTTTAAATTCATACCTAACCATCAAAACAAAATCGGTTACGAATAGCAATAACTGGCGAATAAAAAGTGCACCAGGCATGAAAATTCCTCGATATCGATATTTCATGGCGGTACAGCACTAAGCTCTTTTTATTAATGTAGGCACTACTGGTTGTTTACATACTATGATAGTACCAACTGCAATTAGAAATAGAAATAGTTTATTACCAAATACAGTAGTACAATTTTTACTTAAAATAGTTACAGACTTAAAAATCCAGTTTTATTAAAAGATAATTAACGGTGAATAATTAATTAAATACTTGGTACTGTATATTCTATGTTCTTTCTAACGCACAAATAAGCTATTTTAAAGAACAGAAGTATTACATACGTGACTGTCTAATATCTACAACATTGTAGATGAATAAAAGTTCATGTAAATTATACACTTTATTTTCCATACGGCCGGCTCGTCTAAGGTCTACGTGCATGTATGTAATTTTGCGTTTCCGGAGTTTTATCTCGGCACATTCTCTCCTCTGCTTCGGTAGTAAGTTTAGGTATATGCCGTAAACACGTGATTCACTGTAAACAAGTCACGTATAGAGTGAAAATAATAAATACCTACTGAATTTTTCGGTTATTCATATATCTTGTTGATTGTTTTTGTGAACAAATGCAGCCATAAAACTATGTAGTTAAAATATATAGTTATGAGGACTTAAAATAAACAATTTTCCGTTTTCATTTCTAACACATGACTGAAAAGCACGGCACTGTTAAGAGGGAATCTGGTGAGCGAACCGCTATACCCCTACACCCCCCCCCCCCTCCCCCCATAACCCCTATTTCCCTATTTTTCTTCCCGGATAATGCATCTAGAGCAATTTTGTTTTACTACGTCTGTAATTTTTTTTGTCAGAAACTAATAGCTAAAAAATATAACGCTTTAAATATCTTCGTAGTAATTTCTGGAGGGCTATATTTTCTTTAGAAATAAGTTTCTGAAAAAAAAATGAAACGTCTACAGTAGACCAAAAAAAAAAATTTTTCTAGGAAAAAAATAGGGGAATACGTTAGTATGGAGAAGCTCACCGGATTCCCTTTTAAAAACATGAAAGAAATATACGTTTATGTAGTTACATTTCAGAGTGTACCGTTTAGTCTTGGAAGAGACGTGCCTCTATGATAAATGTATATATTAATCTTGGATAACGTTAAATACACAGTAAGCGTTAAAATTTATGGATGCTATACAACCATACCCCATAATTAAAGTGTTTCTACATAAGGGACATAATATTGTGCAAAGGAAAATACTAAATATTTACACAACATAATAAATTTAGAAAAATTAAGAAATGTCCTATAGGAAGTAGTAATAAAGTACTGAATTCATGTTAAATTTATTCGTTTTTTTTTTTAATTCTGAACTTATAATAGCTCCATATCTTGAAATGTTGTGACATTAAAACAATAAAGTCATGTGTTTCAGTATTTACCAAATAGTGCAACCATCATTTTCTGTTAGCGCCATCTCTCGAAATTCACAAATACTTATGAGCTTTATTCCTCCAACAAAGTGAGCAGTTGAACGTACCTTTGATGCTACAACCCCTTTGCAGCCTTTGCTCAAGTATGAAAAGCTTTAGGGAAACGGCGCTAGGTGGCGCAGCTTGTTCACAAATCTTTGTAGCTGTAGACAGGCGTAGCGATCATAGCCGTAGCAGCCGTAGGTAAGTGCTACGTAGCAAATATACTGGGTGAACTTTTTTACCTTCAGGAAAAAATGTGGGTGTAGTACATACCTACTGAAGGTGTATCCTTCAGTATTGTTAAAGATTTTTTTACACATTGTATATACCGGGTGTTAGTTTGAACCCCGTTATCCTTCTACAACTACCTTGGACAGATTGTTCAGTTAGGTAGGTCCAACTTCGACAAAGAGGTCGCCCGAAGAATCCAACTCGGATGGGCAGCGTTCGGAAAATTGCGTAATATCTTCTCGTCCAAAATCCCGCAGTGTTTGAAGACAAGGGTATACGACCAGTGTGTGTTGCCAGTGATGATATATGGAACTGAAACGTGGTCTTTAACTGCTGGCCTCTTGGAGAAACTTAGAATCACGCAACGGGCAATGGAGAGAGCTATGCTCGGAGTTACTTTGCGCGGTAGAATCCGGAACGAGGATATTCACCAGAGAACCAAAGTTACCGACATAGCTCGCAAGTTGAAGTGGCAATGGGCAAGCCACATCGCTCGAAGAACTGACCACCGATGGGGAAGAAAGGTTCTTGAGTGGCGACTGCGAACCGGAAGACGCAGCTTAGGAAGGCCTCCCACTAGGTGGACCGACGACATTGTAAAAGTCGCGGGCAACCGGTGGATGCAAATGGCAGGTTGCCGTACAGTGTGGCGGTCTAAGGGGGAGGCATTCGTTCAGCAGTGGACGTCTCCGGGCTGATGATAATGATGATGATGATAATGATGATCCTTCTAGGATATCATTGTACTCATCATTATGAACAACTTTTACTATGGGGCCAACCCTCAAATCAAGAAAAAAAAACAGCTGTTCCATACAAAAAGGTTCATCGATCTTGTACAAAATGTATGGAACAGCTTTTACTATGAAGCCAACCCTGAAATCAAGAAAAAAAAACAGCTGTTCCATACAAAAAGGTTCATCCATCTTGGATAAAATGTATGGAACAGCTGTTTTTTTTTCTTGATTTGAGGGTTGGCCCCGTAGTAAAAGTTGTTCATAATGATGAGTACAACGATATCCTAGAAGGATAACGGTGTGCAAACTAACACCCTGTATAATAATAAATGTATATATGTATAAATAAATAACTAGACATCTAAAATTTGTTATTGTAGAATTTGCACCTAATGAAGTGTTAACACATTCGTCGCTGTCGCTACGAGTGCTACCTCGAGTGCTACGTCGTGGCTACGAGTAATAAATTAGTTTGTTCCATAAATGTAGCCATTTCGTAGCGCTGTGTTAGAAGTTATAATTACTTTTCATGTCAAATGAGAGGTGGAAATGATACATTAATGGATTATGTCATGATTTATATTATTAAGAAAGTATACGTATTTAAATTTGAGTAGGTTTTTAATGTGTGGTTGTGGAAGTATCTTTGATAGCGTCTTCGATTGAGCATTTCGGTGGGGTTAGATGCTATTCCTTCTGGGTGTTTGGTATGAAGTATGAACTGTTTTTTTTAACCCAAATTGCTATATACCTAATCGGTAATCTACAGTGGTAGGGGTGGTCGGCTCTACTGCAGAGTTCGCCTGAGGAAGTACCACACATTTGCCAGTTATTCAATCGTCAAGCAGTAGTGTTCAAGCATTACTATGTTTCATTTGGAGGGCAATGTTACCAGATTAATTACTGGGTATGAATAGATATAACATCTAATATCTCTGGGTGACGAGCGCAGTGCAGTGCTGTGCAGGATTGTATTCGCAAGTTCACAATTCTAGCAATGGGCAGGCCAACCTTACCAAGGCGAACGCCTCGCTCGTCTCGTCACACAATTGCAAAAACATTTATCTCTAGTGTGTTTCCGCTCTAATATCGTTTCGTTATGATAAACGGGCAAAACACCAATTTTTGAGTTTACTATATTTTTTTATCAACGTAAGCCTTTTTACCTAACCCAAAAAAAACTTTTTATATGGTTTTATTCTACGAATGTACGGTTGAGTAGCTGTTACCGTTCCGCGTAACCATAATTATGGTAAAAACTCTTATGTAAAAGCTATTCACAGGAAAGAAGGTAATAGAAACAACTTTTTCGAAACAGTTACATTTTTAATCATTTACGGGATATTCACCGTCATTGTGTTGTGAAAAGAGCTCCCGATATTTTAACGCACTATGTACACGGGCAGACTCCAACAGCCGTGATAGTTTAAAACAGTTTTACTTTTTCGTAATTTCAAGGTTAGTGCCGATTACTACCTGCGCCTCGCGGTTTCACTCGCGTGATGATTAGTATCTGTGATAATGATTATGATAAAAAGTAATCCATATGTTATTCTTGGAAATAAGCTATCTCCATTCTGAGTTTTATCCAAATCTGTGCAGCCGTTTTGGCGTGAAGAGGAAACAATCACTCACACAAACACGCACATATTGACAAACTTTCGCATTTAAATGTTCTCACTTTTTCGTATTTTCCTATTTCGCTTTTATTTATTTATTTTCAACCGACTTCAAAAAGGAGGTTCTCAATTTTATTTTTTATTTTACGCTATTACTCCGCCAATTATGAATGAATTTTGATGATTCTTTTTTTTGTTTGTTCGACGTCAGCCATAAGACGTCCACTGCTGGACGAAGGCCTCCCAATAGAGGGGTGTTGCCATAAGCCCCACGCTTGGCAGGCGGCTTGGGGATCGCAGAATGCTCACCACCGTTAACCAATACTTCAGAATACTTCAGAGGTAGTCAGTCCTATATAAATGGTATTGAAATCGGTTCAGTAGTTTGGTTTTGAAATCAAATTTACTGGAATAAATCAAAATAACTTGAAAATATTAAGATGTCAGCCAGGTAGTAAAAATTTTTTGTCGGTTGTTTTTTTTTAAAAATGTGTTTTTTTTTTATGTAGTTTGATAACGATTAGTGAATGGCATTCGAGTTAAAAGTATAATAGGTACCTGTTCAGTCTAGCCGTACGGTAAACAGTTCTAAAACGTTATAAAAGGCGAAATCTCTCGCATCTAACGAAGTGGTAATATAGCGCGCCGTCGGCGTCCGCGGAATAATGGTACGTTTTATACTCTGCGCTTCATTTCACCACGTATAGCTACAGAGCCGGATTCAGGCTTTGAAACCAAGCGACAGCGACACCGCGGAGTTCCTTAAAACCTACAACGTTTTTAAATTGTAATTATCAACACAACAGCGCGAGACGGCAGCATTGGCAACTTTTTTTACCTATACATTACTATGTATACTTATCAAATCCATTTTACTGACTAGTGTAATGTTTAAAATATTCAGCTTTCATCATAGAGTTACTAAACACATTATACGTGGAAATAAATGGAAGGAAATAGACTAGGTCTGGTCTGTCCAACGGTAAGATCTCATAGATTTAAAAAAACCACTAACATAGGTTTAATCAATAAAACATTTAAGTAAATAAATAAATATTGGGGGGACATTTATTACATACAGCGCCATCTAGCCCCATACTAAGCAAAGCTTGTATTATGGAAACCAGATAGCTGATAGAATACTTATATACATATTTTTTTCGTAAATACATACTCATAATACATACTACACCCAGACACAGAACAAACATCGATGTACGTCACAAACATTTTTGTCCTGGGTGGGGATCGAACTCACGCCCTACAGCTCTAAAGGCAGACATGCTACCAACTGAGCTATCAGGCTGAAACATAACATCATCATCATCAGCCCGGAGACGTCCACTGCTGAACGAAGGCCTCCCCCTTAGACCGCCATACTGTACGACAACCTGCCATTTGCATCCACCGGTTGCCCGCGACTTTTACAATGTCGTCGGTCCACCTAGTAGGAGGCCTTCCTACGCTGCGTCTTCCGGTTCGCGGTCGCCACTCAAGAACCTTTCTTCCCCATCGGTTGTCAGTTCTCGAGCGATGTGGCCTGCCCATTGCCACTTCAACTAGCAAACCTTGCGAGCTATGTCGGTAACTTTGGTTCTTTGGCGAATATCCTCGTTCCGGAAACATAACATAATCAGCCTTTTTTAATTGTCCACTGCTGGATTTAGGCCTACGTTCGAATGGCGAATGGGCCATGCTAACCACGCTGGCCCTGTTGAAGGCTGGTGAATTCACATACGCCATTGAATATCTTCGAATACGTTTGCAGGTTTCCTCACGGGGGTATGAATATTGTGCTGGTAAACGTTATTCGTCTATACCGATTCTAGTGATTTTCCAATTTCCACCGAGTTACGGGGAGTTAGCAAATCTTAGCCAGAATCTATTTCTTATAAAGTGATCGTCTAGTTTATATGTGAAAGTATGGTCTAGTAAATTCATTTAAAGTGATCGTCTGCTCTCAGAGTAGAGTTATCGTATTGTATTGACACGGATGCGGTTAAGATGTTGGTTCCTTCGTAAGGATGTGCATGTCTACTGACATTGATAATTAATAGTAGGTACACCTATAGTGATAGAACACCGCGGCTTATGCTCAATTGTGAAGTTATACATTTAGGCTTGTAGACCATAGAACAATATTAAAGAATAGAGTTATGGTCAGAGCAGAGAGCTCGTTGAGATGAGCAATGAGGAGATTTTAAGGCTTGGTACAAGTGACTGATTTGTGGTAACTTACACAATCGGCAACTGACATTCACTTGGCTCACTCTGTTGCGAGACCTAAGATCCTTTAAAAGGAGAGTACCTTGTACTTCTTTGGCGGACAGCTAGCCTGCGTGAGAACGCATTAAAAAAGCAGCACACCTTAGGGTGCGGGCTTTTCCTATGAATACGAACCATGGATTTATCAAAGGTCAGCGGCCGCTGACAGTGGTTGGCGTCCGCGATGTATTGCTCTGCATTACATCAAAGGGGAGGGCATGTGAATGCAACCAGAACCACAGCAGTGTCGGGTACGGGTGATTTATACTGGCGAGTCGGTATTCCCAACCTAAAGGTGTACTAACTAGAGACATAAAATAACTTGATGTGTTCTTGGAATATAATGTATATTCCAGTTGATCACCAATCAACAAACAGATCTAAATCAGTAGGTATAAGTTTATGTATTTCGTGTTCAGATGTGAAACGTGAAAATACAGTAATTAAGTAAGTAAGTACCTTTCGTCTACTAGCGCACGTGCTTCTCAGAAAGCGAAAAGTACAAAGCGAAAACTGAGAATGCGTCTAGATAAAGTAGTAAACGTAGCCTACATTACTCGTGATTGCCCTTATAATTTAATCACAAGATTAATTATATTTGTCACTGTATCCTGAGAAGTTTGATCGGCATTTATTCTATTACCTTTATTATTAATGATAATCATTTATGACATTTTATACACATTAATTCCTTGTTAAGGGAATGATAAATGATACTAGTTCAGTTGCGAATTGAACGGCACGGATAACCGTTACAGTACTATCTATGCATACACAATATACTTATGTATTCGCGCTCAGGAGATACAGTAGTTTTGGCAGATTGACATTAAATAGACAATAACTTTTGCATAGATGGATTAGGTACATTCATAGAAAATACTATTCCTTCGATGGATCCAAAATTCACATGATAATGCTTTATTCACATTTGTTGATAAGATCCAGACCTTACAAGTCAGGATAGCAATGTGTTAATTGATATTAACACGATTTATAATCACTGATGAGATACCCTTTATAATGATCAAAGTTATGATTATTTACAGTTGTAATTGGATCAATCGTTTTGGGCGATACAGTGTACTTAGCTGTTTATACAGTGACCTGGAACCATCAGTGTGCACTTCCATGATTTTAAACTGTTTTGCACATTTGATTTAACATTTTGATTTGTGTGACTTCATTACAATGAGTAGTCTGAGTACAGACTTTTTAGACACCAAAGTGGTCCACGGCCATCCTTTATAATCCTGAAAACTAGAGTGAAGCTTAGGGACGCAAAAATGCTAAACGAGCCCCTCTTTCTTGATGATGAAACCCCGCCTTTTCCTTCGGTTAAGGGAAGCTCGTGCGAGCTTCTGATTGGCTGGAAAAACGGCGTCGCTTGCGCAAAGCCACCCCCGCGTTGGTTTAGTGAAACGGCAATAGGTCTCAGCCGACAGCCAGAGCGAGATGGACGATGGCACCTCCGATGCGTTACCATGAAACATGAGAATAATACAGTTATTTCCTAGAATAATTTGTGAATAAACCTCCTGTAATAAATGTACTGTTGTTAAGTAGTCTGAGTATTCAGCTTTCCGTTAACTTCCGTTGTCCCGGTACAAACGTGACAGTAACCATATGACACATGTTAATACATCTGTAATTGTTATAAGCCAAGCATGATTAATTACACGACTAAATAATCACAGTCAGTGCAATCATATGATAACTCTATCAGATGCACGCTTCATAATATTATTTTATATCTATTGGACAGAAACATTCCATTCTCACAGCCCGAACTAGACATCTGGAAGCATTTTGACTATTCCCAGGAATGTAAAACTAAAGTCCTTCGAACCATAAACGCTCTTTGTTCTAAATATTGGTAGAAATCCTGCTTTAAAACGACATATATTATATGTGCCAGAGCTTTGTTAACTTTGAGCTTTATGGATACAAGAATGCGGTTAGTTTTGCTTATCTATTCAAAGTTTGTGATTTCTAAACTTTCCATTGAGATAATACGTGTGAGTCATAGCGACGCTTTGAGTGTTTGCGTTCGCAGAACCCAAAAAAAAACATAGGTACCTGAGGCAGGGTCACTTGCCACTACAATATCCATACATAAATTTTCTTTATTAAAATGTCTAAATATTTATATTTATTTTGTTTTATTTATTTGTGCACATATTTAGATATTTTTTTTCTATGATTTGTGTTGTTACGAGTCAGCTAAAAGAGTTAATAAAAAAAATGCATGCATATTCCCCACGTTTTCTTCTGTTTAATGAGAAGTATTGATTAAACGTTTTTTGTCTATTAATCGGTGACGTAGCCGTGGTAGCCTAATCGGGAGATCGGGGAGATAGTGAGGTCGCGGGTCCATATAGTTAAATAAACTACAGAGAGCTCATTGGTGCGGGCCTGGACCCGCGACCTCACTATCTCCCCGATCTCCCGATTAGGCTACCACGGCTACGTCACCGATTAATAGACAAAAAACGTTTAATCAATACTTCTCATTAAACAGAAGAAAACGTGGGGAATATGCATGCATTTTTTTTATTAACTCGTTTAGCTGACTCGTAACACAACACAAATCATAGAAAAAATATATCTAAATATGTGCACAAATAAATAAAACAAAATAAATATAAATATTTAGACATTTTAATAAAGAAAATTTAAATTTAAAGACATTTTAAATGACGAAGATATAAACATTTTTGTTTTGTGTTAGACAGGGAGGGCACTATACTAGGTTTATGACGTCAAAGTCTATGATTCTAAATAAATTCTATACTAGCACGTGTTTTGCTAGAAAGGGACAGATGACTCCCTCCCAAATACTTTGAACGCCTATATTTCAGAACTTTACCAGCCGATTTCAATTATTTTTTCGATGTAAGCATCAGATTCAGTTAAACTCTCCACTTATCCTATTATTTTTAATCATTGCAACTCATGCATATTCCCTATTGGGGTATTTCCATCCCTTGAAGCTTTGGTTCCAATTAAATTTGTTACTCTTCTCGGTTAGTTCGGCCCTGTACCGCTGGTAATAACTGGTTGGAGTTGGCTATATCCAGTTCATAAACTGAGAAACTCCAGTTTACGTTTAGTATAATCTACAAACAGGTCGTGAGAAACGTAACGCGTTGGTTAGTGAAGCAGTATTATGAATTTTTAATAATAGAACTTGGTACGGGGCAATGTAGAACGCTATCCGAACCACAAAAGTTACGAGTCGAAATTTCAACATCTTTGAAATTTTTTGTTGTAGATTGTGGTTTATTTACATAGAGTTTATGATATACCTACACATATACCTCCTAACCTAACCTAAGTTAGGTTGTCTGCAAGCAACCGATAGCTGGTGGACTATATATTAATCGTAGTAATTATAGTATTAGTAGTATGTTATTTTTATTGTAAAAAGGTATATGTGTAGGTATATCATAAACTCTATGTAAATAAACCACAATCTATAACAAAAAATTACTAAAGTCAGTAAAAAAATTGTAATTGCAGTCATTAAAACTAAACCATTACAATTTTGGGCGTTTCCCTGTCTTCCGTGGAACAATTCCCTATTAACTAGTTATGTATGGTTTTTAATACGTCCAATGTACATGTCAAAAAGTAACTATTCATTGCCTAGAAGAGTTAAGTTCAACTCTTCCAGGCAATAAATAGTTAGTTCTAAAAACCATACTTGTATACTTTTTAATATGTCCATGTCAAAAACTAACTATTTATTGCCTGGAAGAGTTAAGTATGGTTTTTAATATTTCCATGTCAAAAACGAACTATTAATTGCCTAGAAGAGTTAAGTATGGTTTTTAATATTTCCATGTCAAAAACGAACTATTAATTGCCTAGAAGAATTAAGTATGGTTTTTAATATTTCCATGTCAAAAACGAACTATTAATTGCCTAGAAGAGTTAAGTATGGTTTTTAATATTTCTATGTCAAAAACTAACTATTTTTTGCCTGGAAGAGTTGTGTATGGTTTTTAATATGTTCACGTTCAAAACTAACTATTTATTGCCTGCAATATCACCTTGTGAAACAAAACACTTATTGAAGTTGTAAAAGTGAAAAAAAATTGTAAGTAGATGTCCTACCTACCTACGTTGCGTTGGTATGAATACATTGAAATCAATACAGGGACCATAAAATATTAAAATGCAAGAGTCCTACATTGAACCGAATTATTGCTTAGATGAAGTACGTAAGCGGTTAAAGGCACCCTCGAAGTCGTAACCGGGTTATGATGGTACGCCTCATAAACCGGTTATATCCGGTTAGGTTTAATATAAACTTTACACGCAAATGTCGCTTTCAGGTTATTTCTACAAAGATTATAAAAATGCGCATAAGTTAAATACATTAATTATAGATTTTGCCTGAATCCCGGAGTGCCTGAAGACAAGAGTCTTCAACGTTGTGTGCTGCCAGTGATGACAAATGGAACTGAAACGTGGTCTTTAACTGCTGACTTTTTGAAGAAACCTAGTCACACAACGGGCAATGGAGAGAGCTATGCTCGTAGTTACTTTGCACGATACAATCTGGAACGAGGATACTCGACAAAGAACCAATGTCACCGACATAGATTTCAGGGTTTGCAAGTTGAAGTGGCAATAGGCAGGCCACATCCCTCGAAGAACTGATAACCGATGGGGAAGAAAGGTTCTTGAGTGTAGACTGCGAACCGGAAGACGCAGCGTAGGTAGGTCACTATAATAGGTGGACCGACGACATTGAAAAAGTCGCGGGCGACCGGTGGATGCAAATGGCAGGTTGTCGTACAGTGTACCGGTCTCAGGGGAAGGCTTGGAGGATTTAGCACCTCTCTTGGGGGCCTTCGTTCAGCAGTGGACGTTTCCGGGCTGATGATGATAGAAACATCACAGGAGGTCTCATCACTTCTTACCTTACCTACATATATGTTTGTCCTACTCTCATATGAAACAACGTTTACGTCTCCCTTAAGTAAGTACTCAAGGACTAGATCGATCGCTAGTAAACTCTGCCATACATAATTTAAGTGCGTGAAAAGTTTGAAACGTGGCCAGATTTACTCAGTTTATGAGGCGTAATATGACTCTGACGGGCTTTACTACCATATTAATACCACTTTAGGGTATATTTTACTTTAATATTATTCCATATTTCCGTTTTAACACCTAATAATTATAAAATGATACAATAGCGTGGAAATACAATGGCTTTTATGATTTACGGACCAGTCATTTATACAATGCGTCACGATAGGGCAAGGGTGGAGCGGCATAAAAGCGTTGTAATTTGAACTGTATCATATTTTGGAAGAGCATAATTTCAAATGACAATATTCTGATGGCGCGTCATCTTTCGATGCCTGTATCTTTTGAACCAATATTACCATGCCTCTAACCTAAACGCTTGAAACTAACATCAAAGGATTTCGAAACACAGACTGTACATAAAGATGCACTAACTTACTAAGATCATTCTTACATAATATTATCAAATATCCTAAGTAGGAAAGACCAATCTATAAGTGTATTAGCATACGGGACACGCGCCGCAACCTCAAAACGCCGCGCCTCCACCTGAAACTAGAAGCGGCGTCTGAGAAGCGGTAGTGCGCGACTTCAACCGTGTGCGGCGAGCTCATATAAAATATATGAAAACTGGAGCCCTCAGCAGAGAATATTTAATAATACTATGTATAGAATGGACACTCTGCTCCCGTACCCAATTTCGGCTTCCTCACTCCGCCACCGATTCTGAGGACTCGACGCGGACTCATACGCAATGGCGCACGCGGACGACGGCGGTTTTAATGTTTCGAGCCAGAGAAGAAGACGAAGAAGAGAAGAAGAAGAAGATGTGCAACTTTGGGCATGGTCTTCTTCTTTACATGTAGATATCGGTCAGCTTGTAGTCGCAAAACGCGTTAAGATATTTTATTCCTTGTTTTATGTGTTTCTTTCTTTATTGGTGGCATGGAAAATTCTGGAGAACACAGGTTAATATAGCATAATTTAATAAAATGTTAATGAACTTAGTTGAGTGAATTATTTTACTTATGACGATTGCAAACTCTAGACACTACGCACACAGATGCACGTGTACATAAACGACATCTGTGTAGTGTAATAGGTAACTATAACGCTACGTTTGCACGTAGTTCTAGTCTAGGGTCCGGGGCCCTTAGATCGGTGGCGGCGTTTTGTGACTGTGACGCGTGTTCCTGGAGCGGCTAGGCTAAGACATTATAAATGTATATAAAAACGTTGCAAGCCAAAACAATTGAAATAAAAAATGTTGACTTGGTAGGACCTACTGATATTATGGCTGATATTATTATGGGAAGAGCTAGTGGCTTCTAACGTGATTTAACAGTTGCATATAACAAAGGACGACACCTACAGTAGAGATTAGTGTCATTAATTACACTTTTACTAAAATACTCGCTAAAATCTGCGACGGTGATAATGGAATGGACGGGCCCAGCGCTTGCAAATTGATCAAGAATAACAAGACAACACAATCAAGCATACCTAGCTAAAAGTATGCATATTACATTTGCCGGAAAATAGAGATAGCGAATCTAATTACTGCATGACAAAAAGAGAACATATGTACATGTATTAGAAGTTTGTATTGTCGTATCGTACGGCTCGCATGTCGCAAAGGCAGAGTATTACTGAAGCGAGCGGAGAGCCGGCGCTTAACATGTACGGCCTTACTTAAAAAAACTTTTCTACCGTTAGTCACTGCTTAAGATGCTCTGCCATCTTCTCTCTGACGTGATGTGTCACGTGCTAGAAAAGGACAGAGAAGTTTAAGCAGTGACTAAGAGAATCGAGATTATTATATATATTCGATAGTCTTCAAAATCCGTGCGCTTATTTCCCGTCCATACATCCTATCATTGTCGCTGGCTAAAATATCAAACGTTAATATTCTGCGAAGTTCCCTTTCAGGTCAGGGTAACAGGAGTATTAGTAGGCATTGAATTCGATTAGTAAGACCGGAAAGTATCGCAAGCAAGTTAATAGGCTGCTTTCCCTAGAGGGATACGTGCGATGCTATTCATACGTATACATATAAGGTTAAACAGAACTGCTACTATATAAACCAGCTTCAAGAAGTGCAAAAACCTTTTACTTACCGTGGTTCGTTAAAGTAAAATAAATCGATGGACATTATTCACACAGCGCCATCTAGCCCCAAACTAAGCAAAGCTTGTAATAAGGAAACCAGGTAGCTGAGATACTTACTGCTTTACACTGACTTATATACTTTTTTTTGTTGTAAATATATACTTATAATACATACAACACCCAGACACAGAACAAACATCTATATTCGTCACATAAATGTTTGCCCTGGGTGGGGATCGAACCCACGCCCTACAGCTCTGAATTTTTCCCATGCATCGCATTTTTCCCGTGCTTTCCATATCTGGGAACAAAAAAAAATGGTTTGTCTATGCTTTTAAAGATGGACAACAAAAAAAAAGATCTCTGGCAGGACTCGAACCTGCATACGAGCAATCTCTGGGTTTCCGTCCCAACTATTTTGCCCATTAAGTTACAGAAGTATCTGTTTACGTGCCTCTCTGCCGTACCAAACCGTTTTAACTGTCTTTATGTGGGTATACTCAAGCTAATTGAAAGATCAGAAAAATGTATTCGTCATGCATGAGAACATATTGAAACGGAAAAAAAAACAAATTTTATTTTTAGTCCTTACCCCTCATTCCGCGTACTTAAAAACGCCTCTTCGTATGTTAATAAATGTATATAAAAACGTTAAAAATATGATTTTCCTAATAAAACTCCCATTCTGTTAAGTATATGATGGTAGCAGTCCTGTCTCATCCTGTAAGTATGTATCGATATATTGAATTACTCGTCATGCCGCGACCTTGCCTATGCATTGAACTCTGTATGGGTTCCTTTTATAATATTATATTCAATGTGAACGTTTTCCGTACTCTGAGCACAGAAAACATAATAAAGCTCTTAGCGTCATCGATGGGTATCCGTACTGCGATCCGCTAGGTGGCGTATCGTCGATACGGCCATAGTCAACTGTTATTCTCTAACATTTTGTTGGTTTTTCTCTAAAATAGTATGGGTTTACTCTTATTAGACTCTGATTTCCAATAAGAATCTGCATTTTACTGGTTTGTACAGCAAATTAAAGCTCTGTCCAACATAAAATGTAAACAACTATCTAACCTGCAAATCTATATTCAGGCCGTCAACAGCTGCATAGATTCGTAAACAAGACACAGTTCCCAGTATTTTTCCTTGGACTAGATTATCGACAATGCCCTCATCAAGAGCAGATAGATATAAGCAACGATAAACAAGATAACTTGATTTTGCCACATCTGGGCCAGTGCTGGCGCTATCTGTAAAAAGTTTTGCCTGTGGAACCTGATTTGGAACCTACAGAAAAATTCTGTCTTCTAAATGAATGAGTAACTGTAATGCATTTATTTAAAAGTGTGAATGCTTATGTTATCTAATATATATAATGTTATTATATATGCTTAGGATACCTAATAAAAACATTTCCAATGTGTGCTATGATTTAAATATATAAATAAAAATCGATGCACAGGATGTGACGTAATGAGTGGATAACCTTGTACCTACAGATAGGTGAGATTACAGGTGTAGAAAAAAATACTATTAAATTATTTATTTATATTAAAAATATATTTTTTAAATATTATTTAAATATTTTCATAACTATTGTGAACGCACAAACGCGTCGCAAAAATAGCACTATACAGAAAAAAATATGTGGTCAAGTGGACCCGCGGGTCCACTGGCGAGCGGGTCTAGTTGACCAAAAACTCATACATTACAATAGTAGCACATCTAACCAAGACTACTAACCAAAAAATAGGTCGAGAAAATGTCTTGATTTGCAACCTTACTCGAATAACTCGAAATGTCAAATAGCGCGAAATCTAAGCTACTTTTATGAACACAGTATTTGGTATTTAACGACCATTACCAGTGGCGGATTTGCCAGCAGGCTGAGTAAGCTGGAGCCTAGGGCGGCAGATTTTAGGGGCGGTTTTTTTTTTGTTTGTTTATTAAATTAATAACTTAAGTATTTCTTGTGCAATCTTAACTAAATCGTTGGGTTGCAAAAATGATCTAGGAACTGACAGATCGATCCCCTGGTTCACAATAATACAAATTACGGGAAAAGGGTCGGTTAATTATGATGTACAATTAGTGCACAATTTCGATATCAAAAAAAAATTGATTGTGATATTTCACTGGCTATCGAATTGTAGAGATCGGAGGGCGGCAAAACTTGAATAGCCTACTGGCGGCAAATGTGTAAATTCGCCGCTGACCATTACGGCTCTCGCAGGGTTTGCAAGTTAAAGTGGCAATGGGCAGCCCACACCGCTCGAAGACCTGACAACCGATGGGGAAGAAAGGTTCTTGAGTGGCGACCGCGAACCGGAAGACGCAGCGTAGGAAGGCCTCCCACTAGGTGGACCACCGACATTATAAAAGTCGCGGGCAACCGGTGGATACACATGGCAGGTTGTCATAAAGTGGGCGGTCAAAGGGGGAGCTTTTTGTTTAGCAGTGAACGTCTCCGGGCTGATGATGATGATGATATAAATAAACTCAATAAATGTGGCGTGAGGAAGTCGGGTTCTTGTTTTTCTTGTACTAAACTTCATAACATGAACTGCAAAACTCAAACACTACATGTTAATGTAACCGCATCTCTGTGGTTTATCGCATTATACCTACCAATGTAGTGTTATTCCAACCTTATCATAATAATACTATTATAGCTCCATTTTCGTTAAAAGCTCTCAATTATGTCGGTCTCTTTTAATGGGGAATCTGAAACAAACGACAACTAATAATAGACCTTAATTAACTTCTGTTTTCAAGCTAAAACCATCTCTAAAGCTATTGAGAGAAAGATCAGTTTAAGATTAAACTGCACCAGTTTAAATCATTTTGCTTCGAAACGTACATCTCCCGTGGTCGTACTTGACCTAGAAACCTTTATTCCGTTTTTTAATGAATTTGAACACTGAATCGTATTTTATACTTTGGTGGTTTTTACTGTTTTTACACCCTACAGCTGTTTTTTATAAAGCATCTTTTTCCGCTAGGTGGCGCATCGTCGATGCGGCCATAGTCAACTGTCAATCTCATATATTTTGTTGTTATTTTTTTCTACAATTTAATGGTTTTACTCTTATTAGACTCTTGATTACTAGGAGAATCTGTATACACTGGTTTGTACAGCAATCCTTTGCCTTGCGAATTAAAGCACTGTCCAAGATAAAATGTTAACAACTATCTAACCAACAAATCTATTTTGAGTCTGTCAACAGCTGCATAGATTCTTAAAACAAGGCACAGTACTCAGTATTTTTCCTTGGAATAGATTATCGACAACGCCCTCATCAAGAGCAGATAGATATAAGCAACGATTAACAAGAAAACTTGATTTTGCCACATCCGGATTCCGGACCGCCGCTAGCGCCATCTACGAAAAGTTTTGCCTGTGGAACCTCATTAGTACACTGCTCATTTCTATTATTTCTACGGGATATGTCCAAACCATCTGTGTATGGTTGTAGGCCTATCTTTTCAACCGACTTCAAAAAAGGAGGTTCTTAATTCGCCTGTATGTTTATTTTTTTTGTATGTATGTTACGCGTTTACTCCACCAATTATGAACTGATTTTGATGATTCTTTGGTAGGTAATACTTCAGAGGTCGTTTCGTATAAATTTTATCAAAATCGGTCCAGTAGTTTAGTTTTGAAATCAAAATTACTATAAAATTTGAAGATGTCATCCAGGTATTCGAAGTTGAAGTCGGTTGTATTTTTTTTAAAGCGTATTATCTACATTAAAATTTATTCTTTTTAGAAACATAAGTAGTCTTAAACCCGTCACACACGTAGCTATAATTTATATTAATATAATTCATAGCATGGCATATTACGATATATTTTCTATACAAAAATAGAAATATATCATAGCTGCGTGTGCGGGCAGTCGAAAATTTGTATGGAAAATATATCGTAATAATGCCATGCTATGATTTATATTCATACATAGTTATTATAGCTACGTGTGTAACGGGCTTTTCATCACACTTGCACGTAAAGTGGATCTTATTGCATCGGTTTTAGGCTCTTAATCCAATAAATGTATTACGCACGGGTGCTTTTTACTTTACATTACGGCACATGGTGCTATAATAGGTATAACACGGTAAAGTCAAGTTTGTACGTGACTGCAATTAGATGTACGTACACGAAGCACTCTTAATATAGCCGAGTAATACTTACAGTTTTTTTGTAATACCAACAAAGAGTTCTTATGCCGGTGAAGTAAATGTCAACCTGCGCACGCATTACTATTTGGGCGCCATTTTCCGCAAATGTTTGTTGACGTTTTCGCTGTGTGGTTGATTATTATCAAAAAAAATGTTTTTTCCTCGCAAGTGTGACGAAAACAGTCGTATGGAACTCTTGTGCTATTAGTCATTACGCTCTCGGCTTCCTTATCATAATACCGCCTCTAGTGTAATGACCAACATAGCACACTCGTATCATAATGTACTATTAAACTCTACGTTTACTCTACTTAGCTAGTTCGTAACTATTTCGTAGTCATTTTACTACGAAATAGCTGCGAAACGTAACGTCTACGCCGCCTGTGCGTAACTGCAAGTATAAACTATAACCCAAACTAATCGGAGAACTACATTTAATTAAGATTTAAACTAGCTGTGAAGTGTCGGTAAGTGGGTAAATATAACAGTATTGCATAATGTACCTTATAGTACACTTTTTTTTTTTTTTATATTAATGGGTTCGCGTTTGACCTTGCCCCGCCGAGGCGTAGACAAGGTCTAAGTTGGAGCACGCTTGCCCAGAAGATACCTATTCACTCTTCGTGAAGATCCCCAGATTATATGAGCTTGGAAATATTGTTGCTGGTAGAGAGTTCCAAACCTTTGCAGTACGGATTATAAATGTGCTTTCGAAGCGTTTTGTACGTAAATGAGGCACGTCCACTGCAAAGGGGTGAAGCGACTTCCCTATCTTGGAAGTCCTGTAGCGGAAAGGAGAGGGCGGAATTAGCTCGTGTAACTCCTGCGCG
Organism: Erannis defoliaria; assembly: GCA_905404285.2. Taxonomy (NCBI): domain Eukaryota; kingdom Metazoa; phylum Arthropoda; class Insecta; order Lepidoptera; family Geometridae; genus Erannis; species Erannis defoliaria. The sequence continues at coordinate 13,731,397 of FR990072.1, forward strand.
CACTCGCCAAAGTGCAGTCGATAAAATACAGAAAGGCACGAAACCTGTCTTCTGTGCTCGAGGCTTTGCGATCTCCTACCAACCAGCGCCTTGTCGTTAATTAGTTTAATGGCGCGCCTCTCTATCGAGTCCAAAGCTTTTAGCTGGTACTTTGCAGAACCATCCCATAGGTGGAAACAAACCACCACAAACTTAAACACAAAGGAAATGCACAACTGAATTTTATACTATGGGATTTGTTAACTACGCAACGCCATCAAAATAACGCAGAATGCGGATGGTGAAATAAAAAACCTTTACCGGCTTCACATTCAAAAATACTACAAGTTGCAAATCGGACAAATGTTTATTTTTCACAGGAAATTATTTCGCAAGCACTTCACCACATCGGCACTTTCCATTAGCAAACTCCTGTCAAGTTAAAACAAGTATTTCGTTCATCCATTTTTTATTGATTCTAGTCAGTGTAAAGCTGGGTATTCCTGTGAGAATATTATAGTATTTACCAATACTTATACCCTGTTCGCTGAGAATGTCTAATAAACGTAACATTGGTCGCAGATAACGAACATAGTTTTTTTTTTACACAATCATGTGACGAGAAGAGCAAGACGTTCGCCTGGTGGTAAGCGTCACGTCTGCCACTAACAATAGCAGTGCTAGAATTGTGAACTTGCGCACACAATCCTGCGTCGCATTGCACTGCGCTCGTCACCCTGGGATATTAGATGTTAAATCTCTTCATACCCAGTAATTTCTCTGGTAACATTGCCCTTCAAACCGGAACACAGTACTGCTTGCACACTACTGCTTCTTTTTTTTATACAATCAAGTGACGAGACGAAGGCGTTCGCCTGGTGGTAAGCGTCACACCTGCCACTAACAGTAGCAGTGCTAGAATTGTGAACTTGCGAACACAATCCTGCGCCGCACTGCACTGCGCACTTCACCCTGAGATATTAGATGTTAAATCTCTTCATACCCAGTAATTTCTCTGGTAACATTGCCCTTCAAACCGGAACGCAGTAATGCTTGCACACTACTGCTTGGCGTTTGAATAACTGGCAAAGGTGTGGTACTTCCCCAGGCGGACTCTGCAGTAGAGTCCTACCACTACCACCGTCATAGCTAGTACCGTCCTTTTCCTTTACATACAATTGTGCAAGAGAGAGCGTCCTATATTAGACATCAGCGAACATTCAGCGAACAGAGTATAGAAGAAAACTTTGATCCTCAGCAGATAAAATAATTAGACAAACAAGTATTATTTACAATACAAGAATTTCTGACAAGTCCGATCATTCAAATGTGTTTCAATTAATACTAGCTGCGCACCGCAGTTTCTCCCGCGTGATGGTGAAAATCGGTGATGATGATGATGATGGTAAAATGTACCCTAATGTTTACCGGAAAATACGCTAATAGTTTCATCCAAATCCGTTCAACTGTTTTGGCGTGAAAAGGTGACAAACACACATACCGAGAAACTTTCGCATGTACAGGGATATTGGTAACTTGTGAATAACCTCACAAGGGTGACTAGTTCATCATGACGAACAACTTTTTTTCTACGACTTTTGCTAAAACTTAATACATTTCACGAAAATAATTATCTTTTCACACCACCTGCTCGACAATGTCCAATTACATATCATTCAACTTCAACGTAAAGTAAAGTATTATATCTGGGATATAAAGTTGTATGAAACTCCCTAACGAATAAAGTGATTTGAATTTGGAACTTCAAATTCATGTGGAAACTCGTGGAAAACTCTAAGTAAAAAAATGCCCATATGGCATGGTAAAGAGATTAGTTCGAAAATTGAACTGGCCACCATAAACAGAACTCAAAAAAAAAGGTGCGTTTACAAAGAATGTGAAACAAAAGACGGTGTTTGGTCCTGTGGTTGTCAGTGAATTTTAATTTATGGAGCCCTGGCTTTTAATTGTCTCGCAAAAAGTGTGAAAAGTAGAGTATGCTCCTCTGGAATAAAGTAAATATAGAGTCCTGAGTGCAGCGAGGGGTTCAAGCTACCCAAGGCAAAGGCAGGCTTTATAGTAAGACACTGCACCCTTAGTGTATAATCTTTGTTTTACTTAACGTAGTACTATTAAGTTTACTGTGCTACGGTGCGGCACGTTGCTTGACCTGTGGCTGCCTATAGTTTGCGTAGAGCTAAAATGATTTAGACCAGTTGATTAAATAATATATTTTTTATTTTTATATGGATAATAAACATTGGATTAGCAAAAGTCGTAGAACAAAAGTTTGTCTTGATGTACCAAAGACGTCTTTAAGAGGTTATGCGAGAGTTACGAATAACCCTGTATAATATTAGAGTGTTAATAACTACATTCGGTGGGTTTTGAAGGGAAACGAGACTCATTGACAAACAAATGTGTGCAAAAGTCGTATATATAAATAATGAGTTATTTAAGTGAGGGTTGAATTGCATGCCCGTGCCAGAGAGTCGTAGTTTTGCTATGAAAATTAATGTCTAAATAGGGGTGGGGTTATGATGAAGGGGTGAACCCTGTATTACACAGGGTTCACTGGGGTCATTTTCAGCGAGTTTTACTATTATATAAATGCGATAAAATTATACATTTTAGAATAGACAAGATACAGCCAGGCCATTTATATATAGCCAGCGTCTAGCTTATTGTGGTAATAAAATATTTACATTTTCAACAGACTTCAAAAAAGGAGGTTCTCAATTCAATATTCAAGACTGTTCTTTTTTTGTTTTTTATAGGTTATTAAAAATATTATGTAACGATGGTGTTAAATACTTGGCAAACAATTATATGCAGAGACCTTCGCTTTGCTCGGTCAACTTAAATAGGGTATTGTAATATCTAGGCGTTTTAGATCACTGGTACTGTAAGCGAGTGAAACCAAGTACCAAGATAAATCACCTATCTCAATTTTAAGTATTAAAAGTGTAGAGGTAGAGATTTACTGTAGAGTCCGTCTGGGGAAGTACCACGCCTTTGCCAGTATATCAATCGCCAAGCTGTAGTGTGCAAGCATTACTGTGTTTCGGTTTGAAAGACAATGTTACCAGAGAAATTACTGGGCATGAAGAGATTTAACATCTAATATCTCAAAGTGACGAGCGCAGTGCGGTGCGGCGCAGGATTTTGTTCGCAAGTTCACGATTCCGGCACTACTACTGTTAGTGGCAGGCGTGATGCTAAGCACTAGGCATATCATGGGAACATCTCGCTGATATCTTCAATACATTACATTTTAAAAAAAACCAGCAGAAACTGTAGCTCCGTGAATATCCGACTTTAGTGAAACTGAAACATCTCATTAAATATGAAACTCCGAATAACTAGTGCCATCGCCCGTGAAAATATTTCTTGGAAGTGATCTTGTATTCCGCCTCTTGGGCTTTGCCTTAGTAGCGAGGGTAAGGTCTTTGTGGGGGCTACTCTGGAACTGTGGAATGGCTTTTCCTTATTAAACAACTTTTATCACTTTGATGTATTCGATGGTGAGTATATCATTAGACTTGTAATATCAGCTAGCTTCAGTACTCTTGTTGTCACAAGTAGATAATAAATAATAAATGTCGGTGGAAAAAAATTTAAGATGGAAATTTTATTTTATTTGCCGATTGTGTGTATTTTTTTTAATTTTGATGCTTATTAATTTTACTTTACTTAATTTTAAATGTGACTTAACTTGAATTTAATTGTTGCGTATTTATTAGTTATCGTTACTTGAATAATAAACTTTTTTTTTTCTCTGTCAGTTCATTACGCCTAAAAATCCTACTATGAGTGATATCACATGGCTGGCAGTTCGTAGGCGTTTTCCATACCTACATAGTTGACATACTCGTTAGATACAGTTTGAGTAACTTATATTACGTTTAAATAAATAAATAAATATTGGTGGGCATTTCACTCAGCGCCATCTAGCGCCATACCACAGAATAAATAATAGTACTACGTACAGAAAGTTAACTCCGCAAAAGAATCGAAATAAATAAGGACTCTATTTTCTAGGCAATAAAGTAGCAATTCAACTCGCACAGCACTGGATACCGTTCGCTATATTCACCTAGATATACCGTTCTCTTTCTATCACGTATGCGTTACGTGCGACGAGGCTAGCGTGCGGGCGGCCACTGACTTCTGCCTTGCATTGTCCACCCGGACGGAGCGCCGGCCGAACATACCTAAACTGCGGAGTGACACCCCCCCTGGCCATACTAAGCAAAGCTTGTATTATGGGAACCAGATAGCTGATAGAATACTTATATTTATACAACACCCAGACACAGAACAAACATCTATGTTCGTCACAAAAATGCTTGTCCTGGTTGGGAATCGGACCCACAGCCCCTTCGGTCCCTTCAGCTCTGAAAGCATACTACCGACTGAGCTATGAGGCAGTCAAGTATAGTTCATTTAAGGACGAAAATCTTTAATGTAGGTACTCTATTTGTAGCATTCAGTGTTTTGTAACTTTTAATGGTAGACAGGCCAGATACTTGACCATGGCTCAAAGCTCAGTTGTTATTAATAACGTATTGAGGCCGAAGATGGTAAACACCGCTAATATGGAATGGAAACTGGCTATCAAATAAGGCTGCCAGAACACACCCATAGACGGTTTTTATTATGTCCAGGGGCCGTACCGTGAACTGCTTATAGCGGGACCGAATAGGTTCAGCTGCCGACACTGCGCGACCGCGAACCTTATTGCGAGGCGATAAAATTCACAGTCGCGCAGCGTCGGCAGCTGAGCGTATTCGGTCCCGCTATAAGCAGATCACGGTACGGCCCCTGGTCTCTAAGACAAAGTCAAGTAATTTTAATCGAGTTTTTACCATAGAAATATTTACTTAAAGTTGGATATCTTTTGTTAGTAAAACCACTAAGTAAATATATTTTTGTAGTGGTAGTCTACTGCAGAGTCAGCCTGGGGAAGTACCACCCTTTGCCAGTTATTCAACCGCCAAGCATTAGTGTGCAAGCATTACTGTGTTCCGGTTTGAAGGGCAATGAAGAGATTTAACATTTTATATCTCAGAGTGACGAGCGCAGTGCAGTGCGGCGCAGGATTGTGTTCGCAAGTTCACAATTTTAGCACTGCTACTGTTAGTGGCAGGCGTGACGTTTACCACCAGGTGAAAGTGTAGGTCGTCTCGTCACTTGACCGCATAAAAAAAAACTTTTTATTTTTAAGTTAAACGGTTTTGTCATCAAAACTAAAGGTAAACTACCAAATATCAGACCATTCTGTCATCAGGAAGGAAGTTAAATTTCAATTACTAAATTAGACCCAAAAAACAGGGCAATTAAGCTAAATATAACCGTTTAATAATAATAAAAAGTAATTTATTATTATTATTTATTTAGTAACGGCATAAAGTAACCCCGGGATCTTGCTCAGCAACTTGGCCTGTGTTAAGATGTATTCATACGTGATAACATCATTTTAGTTTTGACGTCTACACGACCCGCCTTTCCGGCGAATTTTTCACGAGAGTTAACTTATAAGTACGTTAAGTTAGAAGAATACTTTCCATTATGATTGTTTTCTTGGAATTGTTTACCTGCTGTTTGCTTTGTTTGCTAAATAATAGTATTATCAAATGTTTTAGAAAGTGTTCGAACGTTGGTTTATATTGTTGATGTAGACCTACATTAATTTATTATTCATTCGATATTATCATTCTTTTTTTTTTCGTTTTATACAAGACTAGAGGTCCCCCGCGACTTTGTCCGCGTGCGGAAGTAATTCGGACCGCCCCAAAATTCTCCACTTTAAATCATTCCGAGCAAACTCTACCGACTCTACCGAATCGACCGACTCTATCGACTCTACCGACTCGTTTGCGTCGTATCTAATAAGGCCGGCCGCAAATTATGAGAGGTCTTTCTCGCGCGCGTCGGACCAATCGTAACACACTGTGCACAATTAATAGGTCGTGCGAGACGGCCGTCACGAGAAATTTCTTACGGTGTCTTTAAAATATATGCACGGAGCGCATTTGGGCGCGTTTTTATATCGGGTTTTTCTTAGTGTGTGCCGCTCTAAATCGGAGTTAATTTTTAAATTGCTTTCGTCTGAGAGGATTCGGCCGAAGTTGGATAAACGATAAACTTAATTGAATTTTATAGAAGATCGCGTCAGTCAGGGCTCCAATTTTAAGTATCAATTGCTTCAAATGATAATGATATTAAAGCACTAATATTAGAAAATGCGAAGGCTTCATTGAGTGTAAATTTTGTAGTGGTAGGACTCTACTGCAGAGTCTGCCTGGGGAAGTACCACACCTTTGCCAGTTATTTAACCGCCAAGCAGTAGTGTGCAAGCATTACTATGTTCCGGTTTGAAGGGCGCAATGTTACCAGAAAAATCACTGGGTATGAAGAGATTTAACATCTAATATCTCAGGGTGACGAGCGCAGTGCAGTGCGGCGCAGGATTGTGTTCGCAAGTTTACAATTTTGGCACTGCTACTGTTAGTGGCAAGCGTGACGCTTACCACCACGCGAACGTCTTGCTCGTCGCGTCACTTGATTGCTTAAAAAAAAGTACATCTAGTTATTTGTAACTACTTTTCGCTATAAGGACAAAATAGTTTACATGAAATATGAGCTTAAAGTATTCCAAAATAACATTGTCCTGTACGATAATGGGTAAAACTGCGACACGATGCTCTTAATGTTTTTCCATTGAAGAAATTTTAACTTTCGTGTTTGTATCTCATTTAGGTGGTTCTGAAAGATCACCGATGTTAAGTAACGGACGATCTTCGGATGGGTGACCGTGAGTGGCATTTATTATTGAGCGATACCATGGGTCGGATGCCACGTTAAATGTTGGTCCCGGTTGTTCGTTCTATATTTCTGTAACAGCATCCGTCAAGCCTTAGAGGTCTTTGGGCGGCACATTAACCCTGACACTATGGGAGGCCTCACAGCCTACACGAACTTACTTTTTAATTTAATATAAAAAAAATGGTGTGTTTTCTTTTACTACCCTTCTAAGCTAATCTAGCCGAGTGAACATAATCTGTACCCACCACTAGTATTTCAAAGCTGCAGAATGACAGCAAAAAATATAGTTCAAAAAAAAGTTTAATTAACGATCACTAAATGTTATTTTAAAGCAATTGATTTAAAGAATTGGGGCCCAGTTTCGGGGCCCGTTCGGTCGGGTGGGGCAAGCGGTGCGGCGTGGCCCGCGGGAGGCGGGGACTTGCGTCACTGATCGATGCAGCACTTGTTGCCGAGCTCAACAGGCGCCAAATATTGGCCAAAATGTTATCGCACTCGGTAATAGCAACCTCTTCGCACCTCCTGTTGCCTTGGTATCTGAAATTCTATGGAACAGTTGCTCCGTGCATTCTCAACGTAACTATGAATAAAATAACATTTTTTTACAATAACGTTAGCGTACGTGATTGTAGATGATTCTAGTCAAGTAACGGTTGTTCGGGTCAGCTTTCGGTAAGTGACCGGGAATGGTATTTACAACTAACTGCTGTCGTGGCTCTTATGACAGGTTCTCTAACGACAACTAGACCTAGTGGAGCACATTAAATTGTTTTATAAAGACTTCGAAAAAGTATAGGTTCAGACTCCCATATACAGGGTTAGTTCTAATCAGTTAGCATCCTTTTAAGGGCACATTCTGTACATCAAAACAAACAACTTTTACTATGGTGCCAACATTGAAATCGCAAAATAAAAAACAGCTGTTCCATACATTTTGCCCAAAGCCGATGAACTTTTTGTATGGAACAGCTGATATTTTTTTCGCGATTTCAATGTTGGCCCTATAGTAAAAGTTGTTTGTTTTGATGTACAGAATATGCCCTTAAAAGGATGCTAACTGATTAGAACTAACCCTTAATTAAGTTATGTGTGATTTTTTGCTATATGCATGTGTGTTAACTATTATTAGACGATATGACACGCTTGCCGGTGGGACTAGCTGCAGCTTTACGGCGACAAACCAGGTCAAACGCAAGCCAATGTTTAATTATTAGGCAACATAAAGTCAATAATCTTGCTGAGACCGCATTAATGTTGCATTTTTCATCATGAACTAAGAGATTAGCCCCGTGTTCCCAGCAGTGCAATCTGCATCTAATCTATTTAGTAGCAGGATCTGTGAGTTGAAATAAAAAACATCTTATAGTCTAAGATCCGATGAACAACGACCTTCACCCATCTGTTTAGTCGATAAAATAATTGTTTGTTATCAAATTAAGTTAGAAATTGTTAGAAAATACATCGGGAGTGGGTTGGCTAATCCGGCAAGACTATGATAGTTACTACTATTTAATAATTAAAAAATGTTTTATTTAATAAATAATATTAATCTAATCAGTAAATCGTAGACTTGTTTCCTTTTTTTAGGTACTTTGTAAGCTAGCAAAACAAAATAAGTACCTATTTGCAACGGTTAAAATGTAGAGAATTGAGTAATGAATAAGTCTCTATAAGTTGAAAATGCCCGACATATTGCAGTTCGCTCTTAAAATCAAGATGGCGGCTATAGCAGGGATCGAATTTGGTCGCAATTTTAAATGTTCACTTCCAGTGACTAACGCCTGGTGAAATTAAATTTTGGCCTAGGTTTTTTACGGTGTCAGGCCTATTTTTTCGACAACCCGACTGGAGTATCTGTTCAAAATAAAATGTAAACTACTATCTAACCTACAAATCTATTTTCAGGCCGCCAACAGCTGCATAGATTCCTAAAACAAGGCACAGTACCCAGTATTTTTCCAGGGGCTAGATTATCGACAAGCCCTCATCAAGAGCAGATAGATTTATGCAACGCTTAACAAGAAAACTTAATTTTTAATTGAGTATTTGTCTGTTTGGGCCACCGATAGCGCCATCTGCGAAAAGTTTTGCCTGGGACCACATTGTACAGACTATACTTCGTAACATTTTAACTTTTCCTCCTCGTAAATAACAATGGTACATGGTACAATGGGTTTTACAATTTTCAGCGTCTTCTAATTTTGCTCTTTTATTTTTGCACATTCTATTCACCTACAACTTTTAAAAGTTTTCAACAAAAGGGCGAGGAAGGGAAACCTGTTAAACAAGAAATAGGAATAAAAAGCTCTTTCATTCGTACAAGCTTTGTTCTACGTTTTGTAGGAGGCCTCGTTTGGATTTGTGGCTTTTTTACGCAGTGGTAAATGTCTCGATCCCCACCATCACTGATAGAAGACTATTGTAGTAACGTGTTACACTTAAAAAAAAGCAAACAATATTTTATGTAAACAAGGAATTATAGTACATTATGATACAATACAAGTGTGCTAACATAGCATCATTACACTCGAGGTGGTATATATCGCGAGCCGCAGGCGAGCATAATAAGGGAGCCGACAGTGTAATTACCAATAGCACACGCACGCGTTCCATACAACGATTTTCATCTTACTTGCGCGGAAAAAACAAACTCTTTTTGATAACAATCAACCATACAGCGAAAACGTCATCAAATATTTGCGGAAAATGGCGCCCAAGACAGCGATGCGCGTGCAAGTGACATTTTCTTCTGCCGCATGATGTCCACTGCTGGACGAAGGCCTCACCCTTAATAGGAAGGGGTTAAGGTGTTACTATAATCCCCACGCTTGGCAGGTGGCTTGCGGATAGTTCCATGGTTGTCATGATTCTAAACTCAAGATTGTGTGTGGAATTGTGAATAACAAATATCATGAGGAGTCTATAACATACTTAGAATTAGGCATGACATGGCACGGCATGCATGCATGCTGGCTTGTCTATTTTTTTACGAAATCATCTCATGATCTCTCTTGATCTTGATGACTCTTATGATCGAAGAATTTAAGAAACTTTGGTTACTAGGTACTAAAATCACGACCCGTTTTTCACCAAAAAGAATACGTAAATATCCCAAATATGCAGTTCATGTACCGATAACTCCAATTCGTGGCATATCGAGTAAAGTAACGTACGCGTATGAATGCATACACAAACATCTCACCTACGTATGAATATTGAGCTATGAACGGAAGTAAAAATAAATTAATAAAGTGAACGATGCTTGTCAATAGACCTTGTTTTTGTGTCAATAGACTCGACTTCCCGAGGAGGTTTTTTTTATTATTACGAAACTGTTTCGTATAGAAATATTTTGTGGTATCTGAAGGAACATTTTTTATGTGACTCATGAAGATGCGGTATACGATGGAGCACGCTTGCCTAGAAGAAATCGTGACTTAAATAGTATTTGGCCCTTAGTAAAAACGTGCCTTTCTGCGAGGAATTGGCGAAAACACGCAGTGCCACAGAAAAGTGAAGGCCCTAGTCGCAGTGCCATTCATCATCATGATCATCAGCCCGGAGACGTCCACTGCTGAACGAAGGCCTCCCCTTAGACTGCCACACTGTACGACAACCTGCCATTTGCATCCACCGGTTGCCCGCGACTTTTACAATGTCGTTCGCGGTCGCCACTCACGAACCTTTCTTCCCCATCGGAAGAAACCAAAACCATTCATCCATTCATCGACCTCTAAATAATAGATATGTATGTAGCTAGATACATACAATAAAATGAATTTACATATTTTTTAACACTAAGTAAGTAAGTTCGTATAGGCTGAGTGGCCAGCCCTAGTGTCAGAGTTAATGTGCCGCCCGAAGGCCTGTGACATGGCTGACGGTTGTTGTTATAGAAACTAGAACAAACAACCGGGATCAACAATTTAACGTGTCACCCGACCCACGGTAGCGCTCAGAAATAAATGCCACTCACGGTCACCCATCCGAAGACTGCCCGGACCGTGCGTTGGTTAACATCGGTGATCGTTTAGAATCACCTAGACAAGCTACGCCACGAGTTTTTAACACTATGCTTGCGAGACGATCGCTTGTCGTCCAATTTTATTGATGTAGAGTTCGCGGAAAGTGTAAATCACACCCCTGCACTAGACCCACTGTTACGTTGAAAAGTTTCGTACTACACTGATAAGTTTAAGGTATCGTCACACACAAACTCGAATACGGCGACTCTGCAACGTGTATTTATATCCTTGCGCTGTGATCCACACATTGTTCAATGACGTATGAATACGCAAACATATTTTCGAGAGCAGCAGTAAAAAATTCATCGCGTTTGGTACGGTTATTGTCGAAATTAAATGTGTGGAACATGGAAAAGTTTCAGGAACGGTCTGTCATTGGCCAGAACTCTACGTTGGTACGTTTTTAACGTAGCAAGAAGGTACTTTTTATTTAACAAAAACAACCGACCTCAATTTCGGTTACCTGGATGACATCTTCTTTCCATTTACCTATTTGGATTTAAAAAACCACTGAACCGATTTCAATAAATGTATTTGAGAGCACTTGTGTAGTATGATTTACCAAACAAAAACATAATCGTCAAAATCAATTCATAATTGACGGAGTATTCGTGTAACAAACATACAAAAAAATTACATAATCGAGAACCTCCTTTTCTGATGTCGGTAAAAATAAAAATAAAATTTTGCTTTTGCTCCACCGGTAGAGCCTGGTGGTGGATCTAAGTGGAAGGAGGCCTAATGAGTAGTGAGTCCACAATATTTAAAAAACCACATTAAATTATGTCGCCCTTTTTCTAGAAGGATTGTTTTTTTGAAATTAATTTAAAAGTCGTTAACATTCATTTTGGTAAGTGAAGCGTCGTCGTGGCCATCGTCTAAGCGTTGACCTGTCGGAAACAATGCGTCGCCTTCCGACTCTCGTCAGGCCCTCGTCCGGTTTCCGTCCCTACCTGCACCTGCCACCGACTGTTAGCTTTTCATTAAAATCTCTTTGTTAACGTCTAATTGCTTATTAATCACAAATCCGTTGATGATTCGTGCTTTCATTTTAACTCATTATCATGTTTCATTGTTGGTAAAAGTCCATTTGTGCTGCAAAACCATTGACCCTCAACAAATTCAGGCTGAGGCTACCCAACTAATGGCAGTTATGGGGTTGCTATCTCATCGTGAGCAATTAACCCCGTTAAAAATCAGTGTCGCGCAGTCGGCAAGACGTCCCTCATGACCTTCCTTACCTGTTGCTTACGCCCGGAGAAAGTGACTCGGCCGACTACGCCGTCGCTGCTAGGGTTGCTAGCTTACACCTTTTTACATACAATAAGGACCTTTCGAATATTATTTTTTATCTATGTATTTTAATAGTGAGAACTAGAATTGGAGTAAATTTCAATTTATGTAAAAGTGGCGCCCACCATGGTGCAAGTTTTCTTAAATCAAATCTTTAGTTACATACATACGTATATAACAGCCAGAATACGTCCACTGCTAGACGAAGGCCTCCCCTTTAATATGGAGGTGTTGCCATAATCCCCACGCTTTGTAGGTGGCTTAGGGATTGTACAATTCTCACCACCGTTAACCGAATATTTAGTGAATTTTCTTAAAATACTTATTTTGGCATATATTTTTACAAAGCTAGTGTATCTTTACCATTTTATTATTTTGTATTTAGCCCGTTATTTACCAGTGCTGAGCAAAAGCTTTCCCCCGATTTTTCCAGTGTTGGCGATTTGCTGTTGTATAACGATAACTTAAAAACATTAACTTTGCAGTAGGTACTTAAAAACTGTATGGTCACAATATTGACAAAGCCGTGCTCGAATCAAGCTTCTGATGCCTACCAGTAACATGATTAAACCCGGTAACGACCGTAATTACCCTAAATCCGTAATTGTGGTTAATCTGCAGTTTCCAACAATGGGTGCTGACCTCGGAACGCGATTACACGAGTAGGTATATTGGAAACTAATTAAACGGCATCCGCTTAACTAAGGGACACCTGAGGCGGTTGACTGTTTAGTGTTTACTCGACATTAACCTATTATTAAATTTAAAGTAGTTCTTTGGCAGAGCGCACCATCAATGGTCCTTTATTATGTAAGAGAGTAAACTTTTCGACCAAATATAACATTTTATTTTTAATTACAATTTAATCAAAGTTTTGATTCATCGTTTTTTCTTCCTCATATAATTGTAGTGAAAAACATTCTTACACAAATAATTCACGTATAAAAATTTACATCGTAGGCACATGAACAAGCTTCAACTCGAACGCAGCCATTATTGGTCTCAATTAACGAATCCATAGTAACTTACGTTGAAAGACATTTGAGCAATTAATTGGCTATCGAGACGCAAGTTTTGATACGGGGTAAGGTCGTGTATGTTCTGGCAACTCCACGGTCCCGGGCGGCGGCAGTATGCGCGAGCTTTCAGCCGCGCCGATCGCCCCGCCGCGACCTCTTGCCAACATAACATAGAAATAATCACACCCCATATCAGTTATATATGTCTACGTAAAGTCTGTGCTCTCTTCCATTACTTCGCCCTGCTCAATAACCTTACATGTAAAAGTGTAGTGTGAATTGAAACCTATTAGGTATATTCACCTAAAATTCGAATACATAATTGAATGTTTGATGAGAATCAAGTGTCATTGTGCGCCTGTTGGTACGACATCATTATTTGTTTCAACGTGTCTTGAGGTTACTTTTTTGTAGTTGTAAACGAGGAATAGTAAATATTAAACAATGTTCCTGGGTTGCAATAAAAACGTTTTTTAACGTTCAAAATATCAAATCTTTAATCTCTTAGAAGTGCAAAATATTTGGGTAAGAGCCATTATTTAAGAAAAACTATTCTACTACCATAGATTAAGAAAGTAAAATATCTAATTGCGAGCTACATATGAGATGATGTTCCATCCTGTCACAGTTACATGGGTCGGGAGAGCTATAGGCGCAACAGTTAGCCCATAAATCTACGCCGGATGTATTGGTTCCCTTAATTTATCACAAGCGGGGAATCTATGAATATAATGTGGGCAATTTTGAAGGTTTTAATTGACAGATCTAAACTTATTATAATGCTACGCTTTTAAAAAAAATATACAACCGATTTCAACTTCGAGTACATGGATGACATATTCATTTTTTCTAGTAATTTTGATTTAAATACCAAACTACTGAACTGATTTCGATAAAATTTATATGGGACTACCTCTGAAGTATTACCTACTAAACAAACAAAAAAAACATCAAAATCAGTTCATAATTGGCGGAGTAATCGCGTAACATACATACAAAAATAAAAAATAAAAAACGTACAGTCGAATTGCGAACCTCCTTTTTTGAAGTCGGTGGAAAATATCACTGTCCCTTTTTTATAAGACATACACACAGACAGGCTAAGGTCGACCAAGCTATACTTTAATTAGTTGAGTAATGTCAACTAAAACTTTCAAAATCGACCTTAATATCTATGTTGCTGTTCTGTAGTCGGTATTTTGAAATCAGCTGTCATGAAGGGTATCTAATGTCATCTGACTGGTTTTGTTCGTTGTTATCAGTTCAAGCCTTGGAGGAGGCTTCTGGATTCTGGGTAATAACTGGTTGAGCTGGTTATGGTATAGAATAATGTATCTATCGTCTAATAATTCAGTTTCTAAATTAAAAATATTAAATCAGTTTTTATAATTCAATGATGTTATTAAACCGCAAATCACAAAGTATGTCTCCATCAATAATAATTTTATGGAGACATCCGATCTGGAAATAGACCTCTCCTAAAGCAAGACACATACCTCGACCTATCAGAGAATAACCAAAACACGATATGTATTTAAGTCTACCAAGTATTCAATTATGTCGAATAGATAGAAGTTACTTACCTCACATGTTAGCATACATATTTGATAGGTATTCTATTTTTGGCGCCCAACGTGGTGCGATTGACCACTCGACCTTCGTTACTACGTGTCGTTTTATTGACATAGCCTATTCACACATGCCTCAAAGAAACTATATCCAGTATAGTCGAATTTCCAATACTCACTGATCTGTGAATTTATTCGTGTTTCACTATTGAATTGATTAGGTTAACTACTACTTATGTGAGTAAAGTCAAATAACTTTAGGAATAATCGCAAGTAAACGTTTATTTGTTAGATTATAGGTCCCCCGCGACTTCGTCCGCGTACGGAAGAAATTCGAGCCGCTCCTGAAATTCACCACTTTTTTCTCTCTCGCTCGTCTCGTCACTCAATTGCATAAAAAACATCGTTACTAGGACTACTAGTTCAGTACTAGTTTAGGTATAAACGTAATGTGTCTACCGCTTCATGTATCCAAAGTAATTTTAGTAGACGACCCCCTGTAAACAAACGCCCACTAAGCCACGAGCACGGCGTGGTTCGTAGTACCGTAGTATCGACTCGTTGGCGCCCACGCAGGGCAAGATCTGTCTGCGACCTATCGTCTAATTCTACGAAATATTGCGCCTTTATCTAGATTTGTGGCTTATTCGAGGTACTTTTGCAAATTTTTGCCAAGGGAAATGCTTTCGTCCAGCAGTGGACGTCTTCTGGCAGACGATGTGATAGGTACAGTGTGTCCGGACTACAACTGTACAAACTTAAAGGGGTGATTTTCTTGGTCTAAACATTTTATCTTTGTCGCTGGGTCTAAACCCAAACCTTTCTGAATGGCAGTCATAACATTTGAATGGTAGCCATAATATTTGTGTTTTGTTCAATTTTATTGAAGCGTGCATACTAAAAGTTATTGTATTGGTATTTAAAGCGCGATTACGAACGAAAAAAAGATTTAATAAATAGATAGCATAGAAGTGTGCACAACAGGTTCTATCACTAAAATAATAACAATGAAGGCTGCCTCACCATCATCAGCTCAGAGACGTCCACTGCGGAACGAAGGCCTCCCACTTAGATCGCCACACTGCCATGGCATGGCATGGGCTGCAAGCTGCCTCATATTTAAATACATTCCGAAAGATGAATTTTAGAGTAGGAGATGTCCTCCTTTCGGTCGTGTAATACCGTTCACGAAATCTATATTAGTTAAATAAACTAATTGTAGGTGCTCGTATTATTTCATAACCCGCTAACTCATTGCCACATCGTCTATCCCAACAGCTGTTTAATTATGATTTTAATACAGCCTTCTGGTATGAAATAAAACCCATCTCTAAATCTCGTTCAGATCGTCCCGCGGATAAAAGAGATACCTATTTTTTATTTTATGGCAAATTTGCCTGAGAAAAAGAGTTTTCATTTTAGGGGCGTGCAGTAACAATACCGGTCAACGTAACGGTGATAATTTCTATGCAATAATCCTTGAATTGTATATGTGCAGTATTTAAACTATTTAATATAATTACTAATAATAATATAAAAAGTCTGGATGATTATCACGTAATAGACATAATAACTGTGTAGACGTATGAGTGATGGTATAGTGTTACCAAAATGAGTGGACTCGGTCCGCCCGGAGTTTGGGCCGCCCAAAAGCGGCTCGAGTCTTGGGCCCGAGCTGCAAGGGAGCGAACGTCCAGCGCCAGCAGTGGCCAGAGCCACAACTCGACTGATAGCTTTGGAGATGACAAGTCTCACGGAAGTCCGCATGTGAGTTTAAATAACATTCTATTGTCTGTTAAAAACTATGATTTTGGCGATTTTCAAGAGACTTCAAATAAGGAGGCACTCAATTCGACTGCATGTTTTTTTTTTGTTTGTTACGCGATTACTCTGCCAATTATGGATTGATTTTAATGATTATTTTTTGTTTCGTAAGTGATACTTCAGAAGTAGTCCCATATAATTTTTTTCGAAATCGGTGAAATAAATCAAAATAACTGGAAATATGAAGATGTCACCCAAGTAGTCTAAATTGAAGTCGGTTGTTTTTTTTGTTTGTATTTTTTATTTTTATATTTATTATGTTCGAAGTGAAGGTTTGGTACTTTGGTACTACTTATATACAGGGATATACGCTTGAGGTGTAATAAGCCGAAAGTTCGTTGTTTTTATCACATTGTGATCAATTTTCACTAGGGTCGGGGGCCAATCGCGAAAAAATATCTTTTAACAAAATGTATGGAACATTTTGTCAATAGTATTTTTTTCAATGAACTTTTTATATGAAACAGCTGTTTTTTTTGCTATTTGAGTATTGGCCCCATAGTAGCTAATACTTGTCAGCCAGAAGACGTCCGCTGCTGGACGTAGGCCTCCCCCTTAATCGGGAAGGGCTGCCATAATCCCCACGCTTGGCAGGTGGCCCCATAGTAATAGTTGTCCACAATGATGAGTACAATGACCCCCTTTCGGCTAAGTATACCTCAAGCTTATAACCCTGTATAGGGTCCCGCAGAATACAATTTTAGTACTTCACGGCCATAGACCCGAGAATTTACTGGGCTTGAAGAGATTTGACATCTAACATCTCAGGGTGGCGAGTACAGTGCATTGCGGCGCGGGATATTGTTCGCAAGATCAAAATTCTGGCACTGCTACTGTTATGGGAAGGCGTGACGCTTACCACCAGGTGAACGTCTCGTCAGTCTCGTCACACCACAACACAAAAAAAAACTAAATAGCCAACTGAGTTAAGAAATTGCTAAGCCAAAAATTAAGGAAAAAACACTAGACACCAAGAAATTCAATGCATAAAGGACAGTCAATATAATAAAACTGAAATAGCCTCCCCGTTTTAACCTAGGTACTTAGGTCCAAGGAATTACAAGAAAGAATATTCATAGGCTCTTGAGATTTCTTACTATTACTGTTCCACAAGAAAGGACTGTCTCTTAAGCTTCTTAGCTTTTATTACGGAGACGTTGTTGATTTTTATTCGTTCTTTATCTGGGCCAGTGGAAGCCGATGTCTCTTATGTATTCACCGCACAAGAGCCGTGGTTACTTCCACTTCAGTCCGTATTCATCTCAATTCCAATTAGAAAACATCAAAGATTTTAGAAATCATCGAAAGGCGCTCATCTCTTTGAAAGCATAATTTCATTGTTGTATGTGTTTGTAATCTTCAAAGGTTGGATTTTGAAACTCACCGAGTTGGTGGGCAGAAACGACACGGTCGGTATACAGGGTTAGTTCTAATCAGTTAGCATCCTTTTAAGGGCATATTCTGTACATCAAAATAAACAACTTTTATTATGGGGCCAACGTTGAAATCGCGATAAAAATATCAGCTGTTCCATATACCGTTTTTTTGCGGTTTCAATGTTGGCCCATAGTAAAAGTTGTTTGTTTTGATGTACAGAATATGCCCTTGATGCTAACTGATTAGAACTAACCCTGTATAAGAGGGAGTATTGTTTGCTCAGGACATGTCCTAAAACTGCATCCAGAACCACCGGAGGACGGGCAGCAGCGTTCTCTCGGTTAACTGTAGTGAGCATTCTGCGATAGGCTCGACCATCAGATCAACATGATGTGATAAAAAAGTAAGTAAGTTCGTATAGGCTGAGTGGCCAGCCCTAGTGTCAGAGTTAATGTGCCGCCCGAAGGCCTCTGACATGATGTGATGATACCTAATTAATGTTTAGCTCATCTCGTCACTTGATTGTACAAAAAAAATATCAATATTACGTCCACTTTCTTGCAAAATATCAAATCGATACAACAATAAGAACCTAAGTTAAAATCGCCTATCAAGATTTTAGCAGATACCTAGTTAGTTACTAGTATACTATACCTAACACTTTAATTTAAACTAAACACTTTAATTATGTTACACGAACCCTGTACGTTGAGTAGAAAATTGAAAAGCCAGCCAGAAAAACCGGTGGAAAACCATTTGAAAAGTTGCAGTTAGGCAAAGTGCAAGTTGGCGCCGAAAACGATGTACGGAGTTTACGAACATGATTATTCACACATTCCCTCAAACACATAAATACCCTCTCTCACATACACATAAACACTTCACCTTCACCCTCAAGACAGTCGGTCGGATATTCAGTGTATAACTTCATCACCATCATCGTTGGCAGCTTATCCAACCCACTGCAGGGCGACGAAGGCCTACCAATAGAGGGGTGTTGCCATAATCCCCATGCTTGGCAGGCGGCTTGGGAATCGCAGAATGCTCACCACCGTTAACCGAGAGGACGCTGCTGCCCGTCCTCCGGTGGGTCTGGTTACAGTTCAAGGACATACCCAAGTCCAGGTGGTTCCACTGAACTTTCGGATACCGTCCCGCGCCCGCCACCATTGGACTAGTGTTCCGGGCGTGGCCAGGAGTCTGTCAACGCCTCCCTTTCCCTCATGATAAACGTCAATACAAGAAGGTCCTCAGTGAATAGCTTACCTATTTATAATTCCAACTGTTATACAGGCTGTTCATTTGAACGGCGGACGTATTCTAAAATATAATAGTACTCCACATTATGAACAACTTTTACTATAGGACCGCCTCAGAAATCGCAAAAAAAAACAGCTGTTCCATACACTGTTTTTTTCACGATTTCAGAGGTTATTTTAAAACCATTATATATCCTAGAATATAACCGTCGTTCAAATGAACACATTGTATAACAGTTGGATTAAAATGAACTTCCGTAAAGTAACGTCTGATTTAATCACATTATTATGTTTGTATTGTTGACAGGAAATGCTGATACCCAAGGAGCATTGCCGGATCCAGCCGCTGAGCATGGAGGGCCGCGCAGCCAGCTCGCTGCCCCACGCGCGCCTCACCAGAACACCTTCCATATCCTCGCAGAGCAGCCTGGATAGCGGCACTTCTAGAGCAACGGTGAGCAACTAAGCAAACTTGAAGTACATCATGATACAAGTGAGTTATGTTGGTCATTACACTCGAGGCGGTATTGCGCACGCGAGCCGCAGGCGAGCGACAAGGGAGCCGACAGTGTAATTAACAATAGCACACGCGTTCCATACGACGACTTTTATCACACTTGCGAGAAATAAACAAACTCTTTTTGATAATAATCAACCACACAGCTAAAGCAATAACAATAACAATTACACAAACAAATTTTAAAAAAAAAACAATAAAATTCAACCGACTTCAAACAACAAAAAATACTTTTTAAATCGGTCCGCCATTGACAGAGAAATCGGTGAACATTACTTATGAAAATACATTCAGGCGAACATAAAACCTCCCTTTTAAATTCGTATATAATTACGAAATTGACCTTTGATTTGGTAAAGGATCTTTTAGACTTTAATATATTTACCGGTAAATCATCATGTAAATTGTGTAATTATCACCTGATTATCATAGCATCATCATGCGCTAGGTAGAATGGACCAAACACCACCTAATAAGTATCTCTCATCTACCTTCAAGTAACAACGTAACTTGCTTCGAGTTACAACGTAGCTTGGGGCAGCTTGATGGATGATGGCATTTTTCATTGTCAATCCAAGTTGCTTCTGCGGTTGTTGAAGTTAATTGGATTTTGAAATATAATTATTTTGTTTTGGTTTAGTTTAATATTCGAGATAGCTCTGGAACTGCGTAGAAATCAAATTCAAATCCAATTTTTTTAAAAGACAACATTTCCTTCTGCGTTGTTGTGGGGTGTATAATAGGCATATATAAAAATCACAGCTAAAATAATACTATACTAGTACAACTAATAGAGATCATTGGTACGGGCTGATTTGGTGGATTGGATTTTTGAGGTTTTAGATATTTTTTCAAAACTAAGAGCGTTAGTTCGTGACAAACTATATTATTTGCAAGTGAGTAAATTTTCGTGCTAAGTTTGAAAATAAATTTGATTAAAACTGATGTAATGTGTGAAAATAGAGGTGATTTGTAAATATTTATTTTCGTATCAAAATTTTTATGAAAGATTACAAAAGTTAGTTCACTTCTCATATCTTATAGATACAAATATATTTTTTTGGGAAAACACAACATCATAAAAACTGCTATGACAGCACGTGATTTTTTTAAACAGGGCTCTTAAATAAGCTGATTATTCTAATTAATAGCTTTGGATTACATACACACCTATAGCATACACTACTTGCTACATAGTCATTTATTTTACATTAAATTAAAACCAAAATATTATTAGTGTTAAAACGAACTCATTTATCAGATAGTAACATCTGCGCACCAATCTGCGTTTTTTTTTATACTGCCAAATGACGGCTTTCACCTGGTGGTAAGAAACGCCTGCCCCTAACAGTAGCAGTGCCAGAATTGTGAACTTGCTAATACAATCCCGCGCCGCACTGCACTGCGCTCGTCACCCTGAGATATCAGATGTTAAATCTCTTCATACCCAGTAATTTATCTGGTAACATTGCCCTTCAAACCGGAACACAGTAATGGTTGCACACTACTGCTTGGCGGTTGAATAGCTGGCAAAGGTGTGGTACTTCCCCAGGTGGACTCTACAGTAGAGTCCTAATGTGCTTCACGCCAGAATCCTCACCACTGAAAACTTCATGAAAATCGGTTTTGAAAATGCAAATATTTAGTCATTAATTAGTCACCAATGTGAGATAATTAGTCGCATCTTAATTCCGAAGATATAGGTAGGGTTTGATGAGGATTCTGGCGTGAAGCTTACGCCAGAATCCTTACCTCTCGTGGGAGCGAACGGTGGAACTTATTGGCAAATAGAATAAACAAAACTTATGTTTTCTACTCGTCGTCGTCATGAAATGATCGAGACAACTTTAATTAGAAGACTGCCTTACCTATGGATACCTGCTTAATATAAATAATACTAAAGTAACTAAAACAAAGATGTTATCCTGTCCTACGTATTTAATTCACCCATTAGAACTCATTACTCAAGCTGCATTCAAAATGAGGAGCCTCTCGGGTACCGGGGTCTCCGGTACTCTTGGCTCATGTTCTATTCTCTTTGCTACACCGGTGCATATTAGATAGGGTCTACAAATATATTCGGAACTATGCACAGCATTGCTGGGCATAAATGATATTACACTAACCCTCGAAAGATGCTATTGGGCTGTAGCCCAATCAATTTAAGAGACTTACGGTGCTTGCAAAATACAAAATAAATATATTCAGCTATGATTGCCTTCATTTGCTGATGGGCAATCTGTAATATATAAAATTATACAAATATGATCTTGGAATATTAAAATGAAGTAGTAGTGAACCACGGTCGAAGCTAACGTAGTGAACCTTATACGGCCGACGAACTGTGCAAACTGTATGATGACGTCAAAATATAAAGAAGGGAAAATAGTGTCGGGCGTTTATTTTTTCGGAATCGGAAACCAATTGAAGTATCTAAATATGTTTTATCCTACCCTCGAATGATGCTTTTGGGTGCTATGCTGGGCTAGCATTTGCACGGTGCAAATTTGCGAATTCACATACTTAATATGCCATTGAATTTAATCTTCCGGGCATATATACAGGTTTCCTCGTGATTTTTTCCTTCACCGAAAAAAAAGGGGTATGATTGTTGTAAACTTTTATGTAAATTCCAATGAACTCATTATGCACGGCCTGGGATCGAAAAACGATCTCGCGATTGCGAGGGGCGTCTTCTCTTGCAAGGGCTACCACGTTAACATACCTAATAAGTCAACGATAAGTCACAATAGCAAGCTTTAAACTAAAAAAATAACAACCGAATTTTGAGTACCTTTATCTTCATATGTTCCAGTTGTTTTGATTATTATTTTATTCCAGTAATTTTGTTTTCCGAACATTGTTCCGAACCGGAAGATGCAGCGTAGGAAGGCCTCCTACTAGGTGGACCGACGACATTGTTAAAGTCGCGGGCAACCGGTGGATGCAAAATGCAGGTTGTCGTACAGTGTGGCGGTCTAAGGGGAGGCCTTCGATCAGCAGTGGACGTCTCCGGGCTGATGATGATGGTGAATTTTGTTTTAAAAACTAAACTACTACACTGATTTCAATAAAATATTGGAATTATGAAGTATCACCGACCAAACAAAAAAAGAATCATCAAAATCACTTCATAATTGGCGGAGTAATCGCAGAGCACACATACAAAAAAAACACAGTCGAATTGAGAACCTCCTTTCTTGAAGTCGGTTGAAAACGAAACTTAATAAAATGAAATAACGACTCAATTTTCAAAATCGCGATTGCTTTTCTCCAAAATATCTACTTCACATGGTTATACCTAAGTCTGTAGTTTAGTTCTTAAAAGCAAGCCTGGCACAAAAGGTTTGCCTAAATCTATTAATGATTGTAACACAATTTAATTTTGAGTACAATTATTTAACCCATGTGTAAAAAAACTAATTCGTTTTTAAAAGAGAAAAATGTAGGCGAATGTAGTCTGTTATTGTGGTCGATTCTGACGGTTTTAGTTGACAGTTCTAAACTAATTATAATATTGCTGTCACTTTTTACTAGGCATGTTAGCTAAGGACAGCAATGCTTTAGTAGGTTTAGAACTGTCAACTAAAACCGTCAGAATCGACCACAATGTCATATTAACTATACGAGTATTATTGCGTGCAAATTGCATAGACTGTGTCTAGTTTGTATGCTTGAGTGTATTTTATGGTAAATAAAGAACTTTTTAAAAACAAAAGTCTGTAAGTAGTAGTACATTTTATTTAAAATATAAATCACTGTTTTAAACTATCACGGTTGTTTACTAAAGTTCTATTATCACAACATAATCACGGTAAATATCCCGTTAATAATAATAGAACTTTAAAATAGAAATATGCCAAAACATTCAAAAAAATCTAGCGGATAAATAATCTAATCTTCTTTTAAGTGAAAAGAGGAGAACAAGCAAATAAAAAAAGCAGTAAATAACCTCGTTAAAATGTTTATTTCCGAATTAACCGAGGCGTGACGAGTTTTCAGAGTTTTTACTCCCGGGTCGTATCCGTCAGGAACGAGTGAGCAGTTTCATGCATCTACATTATTTATGTCCACTTAATCCGAGTGGAACTCTCGTGAATGTTTAAAACGGAATTAGTATTCGCGTCAACTTCTTCGCTTGGGGAAGGTCAAGCAATGCTTGATGAACTCACTGTATCAAACTGCGAATGGCGCGCGTTGCTATCTCTCTTGCGCATTTCATGTAATTTTTTTTTGGAGATATAATAATAATAATAAGTCATTTATTTCAGATAATTAGAATCCATAGTGAGAAATAGGTACACTTTTTCAAAATAATAAAAACAATAAATACAGTTGAAAGTTTAAGATTAAAATGTCAAAACAAAAATAAAATTTAATAAAAAAAAAATTGTATTCAAATTTAAATAAAAATTAAATTTCATATTATATGAGGGACCGCTGGCGTGCTGTTTCATGCACCTCCTTAACATCGGCGAGTCCCACCGCTCGGACAACACGCTCAGGATACCATGAGTGATATAAAATCACTGAATATGTAAATGAAAAGTAGATAGATAGATAGATAGATTAACTCTTTATTGCAGCAGTCGGTGAAATCATAATACTTGGCCCCATAGTAAAAGCCGTTCATAATGATGAGTTTATTTATACATACCCTTCAGTATTGTTGAACCTTTTTGTTACGCATTGTATGCGTCGGCTTATTTGATTTATTTGAAATACATGCCTGATTGTTTATAGTTAAAAGCAATCATTAACGTTTAGCAATTTTTTTTAATAACATTTAAACCTAGCTTACCTAAATAGCAATAATAATAAAAATATCTTTGGTAATATACGCGGAAAGCCAAATTGTTATGCCTGTACATTATATAAACTCTTTGTAATTGTATTTTATAAAGTTTTATTAAAAGGTTTAGAGCTCTAAAACTTTTTTATCATCCATTTGGCCACGTCAAACAACTGGCTTTGTGAGTCGCGTTAATTGCATTGCGTTTGGCTTCACACAAAAGGTCATGCAGCTTGTACCGCTTAACAACGCAATTTGAGTCGTCTGCCGCCATGACTCGACTATAAACACGACGCTGAAAACGAGACTCACAACTCAAAAAATTACGCTCGTTTATGCCCAGCCTAAATGTCAAGTTCACGAAATAACCGAAATTAACAAAGCAGACGTGATTTGGACGATCTTATTAACTGATTACACGTGGTTGACGCGAACGCGAATGAAAGGAATCAAGCGTCTGCACGCAAAGCTCAAAGGGTTTCAGGGCGGCACGGATCCTTTTGCATAATTTACTACCGTACCTACTACCCTACGTACATATTTGTTTTATTTATACGGGATTACTAACCTTTATTTAAGTCGTTAACCGTCTTAGTTTTGATCACATTTGGTGGCCTTTTTCAAGAAGTGAAATCATAGTGCCCGACGTGCGCGCGGTCATGTCTAGCTTCGCTATGCAATTCCACTGCACCGTTAAAGTTCCGTATAAATTTAACATTAAGAAAATTAAATTTTCTAAGTTATCATGCTTATTTTAGTTTCATACAAATATAGTTTTATTTTAAACTATTTTTTTAAAACTATATAGTATAATTATACAGGGGTAGTTCTAATCAGTTAGCATCCTTTTAAGGGCATATTCTGTACATAAAAACAAACTACTTTCAATATGTAACCAAAATTGAAATCAGCTGTTCCATACATTTTGCCCAAGGTCGATGAACTCTATGTATGGAACAGGTGATATATTTTTCACGATTTCAATGTTGGCCCCATAGTAAAATTTGTTTGTTTTGATGAACAGAATATTCCTTAAAAAATATGCTACCTGATTAGAATGACAAACCTAAAACTATACAGGGCTAGCCTGTATAGTTTTAGGTTTGTCAAATGTGAAGCCATCGACTGCTTCTATAATGTTTTGTATATCGATTTTTTCTTGAACATATTTTGTTAAATATTAAATAAACAACCTGTACACTCGAGATTCTGAAACTCGTTTCAATAGCTTTTATAGGCGCTTACGTTATTGAGGTTGACGATTGAACTCAAAATGTTATGGGATTGGGGTACTCATTGACTGCTGAAATTTCAGAGGGGTCCTTCGAAATTATCTCGGGTCCTCTGAGTGGGAGAAATGCTTTTCATTACGAAATAAAGAGAAAATCGGGATACAATTTTTAAAAGAGTCGGCATATTATGATCTAACTAATCGGTTTTACATTTTTGTTATTTTTTATCATGTCAGCAACGGTACCGGTCTTAAAATCGGTAAAATGTTATAAAAATCGGTATTTTCTCAAATTCGACAAATAATTCAGCTAACCGAAACGTCATTTTAGCGACATACAGAACAGTACTCGCGCCGTTGATTTGATTTAAAACAATAGCGTAAAAAATTGGATATGAAAGCAGCTTAGATCTCAAGAATAAGTACGGGACACGACAGGTGCCTATAGCAACATACAACATGCGGGGCTATGGGCTATCATGTAACCTTTCGGGATCGCGATTCGGATACGAGTTGTCAAAAATAGACAGTTGTCACGGTCACTGCCAAAACTCATTTGACCCTGCAGGATGAAACGCCAAAAGACCGAAGGATTAACTTAATTAAGGAAATCAATGCATTCGTTCGATAACGACAGCGAGAGAGATCCCTCTGTAATACTGTGAAGCTGTGACAGTGACAAGTGACATTTATGACAAATCGCGATCCCGAACAGTTACATGATTAGCCTGATGCTTGGATCTTCTGCGTCAATCATAAAGGTTTGCATGATTTGCTTGCATGACGTTATTCTGGCCAATGAGCGATTTGGCAAACATAATTTGAAAAATTATAGTTTTCTTCAACTCGATAGATAGCGCAGACTAAACATGCCTGTCAAAAACAGCATACTATTTTTGATATATAAGTATGTAGCACATGAAATAAAATAAAAAACTATGACAGCCACGTCTGCGCAAGGTCAGAGCCATCTACAATGAGCTGGTTTTTGTTTAATTGCTTGTCAGAAAAATCCGATTATAAGTAAAGTATTTACCTATCCCTGACGATCACCGATGTTAAGCAACGGACGGTCCGGTCAGTCTTCGGATAGGTGACCGTGAGTGGCATTTATTTGTGAGCATTACCGTGTGTCGGATGACACGTTAAATTGTAGGTCCCGGTTTTGTTTGTCCAGTTTCTATAACAACAACCGTCAGCCATGTCAGAGGCCTTCGGGCGGCACATTAACTCTGACACTAGGGCTGCCTACTCAGCCTATACGAACTTAATTCCTATCCTAATACCTATACCTATCCCTAGCCCGGGCCAGAAGTTGCCATCTATCAAAAGGTAAATTCATATAGATAACTAGAGGTCGCCCGCGACTTCGTCCGCGTACGGAAGAAATTCGGCCCGCTCCCAAAATTCACCACTTTAAATCATCCTTAGCATTTTTTTTCCAAAAACATAGAACTTTCCATACAATTGTCCACCCCCCTTTCCCCCCTTAAATCATCCCTGTCAAAAGAATATTGAAAACTGCAATATTTTTTTTAAATGAACTATCTAAATCTAAATTTTCATGACTAAAAGTCCAAAAACAAAGGACTGTCATTCAAAAGTTTCCCTCCTTTTTCCGAATCGAAGTCCGAGTCGTATTTAAAAAAATCTTTTCTTAGTAAGTACACCCCTACGCATCAAGATGAATACACCCTCCAAATTTCAAGTCTGTACGACCAGCGGTTTGGGCTGTGCGTTGTCTGTCAGTTATTAAATCAGTCAGTCAGTCAGTCAGTCAGACAAAGATTCTTATAGTATTAGATAAGCTGATGTGCTAGAAACCGCATTAATATTGCTAGTCTACAATCTATCACGCAAAGTTGTTACAGCGGTCACATAATGCGCGATCGCTAGCGATATTTCCCGATTGGATTTTAAATAGGCCTTGCGGACACGGGGTTGAATTGAATCGCTTTATGTGCATGAAATGTGATAGTTAAAATGCAAAACATAAGGCAGTGTAGATCTCATATCGAACTCTGGATTATGATTAGCGGACTGTCCTTAATAACGCGATACAACTAAATATCGGCGAACCTATCTAAAACTTATACTCGTCGTGAGTTTTTTTTTCGTTTTTGGCCTCGCTCTTTATTCAATCTGCCAGTGTCGAGTATAATATGCATTTTCAAGTTTATAAAATATCAAGTCAAAATATTATAGGTCATAAAATCACAGATAGTCACACGGGATTAGTCAGTCGAGTCTATGTCATGCGCAAGTAAAGTTGTGGCGACTTTTACGGAGTTTTGAAAAAAAAACCACCAATTAATAATCATTAATTCACGAAAACGCATTTTAGAAAATAATAGAATGCAGCGACATGATTTTTCCGTGTTCCCGCCAAAACTAACGCGTCCTGAGTTATAGACTTTTGATGCGAATAAAACATTACCTATTACCTATGTTGGAAAATCCGATATGGCGCCAGCTTCGCTTTTTGAAGAGGTAAGACACTTCTTTCCTCTTTCCGAACACAAGCGGAAGCTGGCGAAAGACTAGAGCCGTAGGAGCGCGCGCGCATTCCGAGAAAAGTGCTATTCTATCTATTCGACAAATAATTGTATCCTCTGGATTAGGTATAATACTAAGTTGTAATTGCCCGAGGCGACCCACCATGACAAAGCCCGTAGAAGATAAGTAGGTGCTCACTCATTTATATTTCTGGCGTAAGTTTCGATCTACCTGTTTAAGAGTAAACAAGCCGGTCACTTTTCCATAGAAACGGGAAAGTAATATTACTTCACTATGTAATGTTGTAGGTCCAAGACTAACTATTATATCGATTTGTCTCTTCATTATCTAGGATTGTATATTTATAAGAAAGTAAAAAGTTAATAAACATTAAAGCTCCCAGGAAGCATCTTGTATTTTAGCTCAATTTTAACGCCACTAAATAAATAACATAAGGAGTACGAAAACTCTAAAATAGTGTATTTAGCGGCATAGTTTAGTTCATCAAATTTTTAAATAACTTTAGTTGAATCGTTTATTCATCACAATCCTGCAGCCAAAGGCCGACGTGAAAAAATTGCACGCTCATTTCTCATTCTATCTCCCTTTCCCATACTTTGTTTGATGAAGAGAGCATGCTTTTTAGCCACGCCCACCGATGAGTTCAACCCAGGCAGTGCATACTTAAAAACTAAATAATGCTCGGCGGGCTTCATTGGTTTATTTGCTAAAAAATTAAGCTTTCGAGTGTATCTATTGTTTCTGAAACATCAAATTATTTGAAGCCCTCTGATATTTATACGTCGGTTAAAAGCTAATATTATATGCTACTTAGGTCGACCTTATTCACACCTGTATAAAAGTTATACGTCCCATAACACAGGCCATAATAAGCAATTATGATTTCCACCGGAGCCATAACGTGGTATATTGAAAGCTATAAAATATCTCCCTAAAGACACACTTTCATATTAAGATCCCTTTTTACAAGGGGAATACGCTCGCAATGCTCTTCAATCTCTAGTAAACGTACTTACGTCTGTTATAAGTATTTTGTCAGTTCTAGGGATAAATTCAACTGAAGTGGAATTTAGAGAATTTGCTAGTATTTAAGTATTAGGTAGGTAACCTTCGATGCTATTGTATATTGTAGAAGTGTGTAGGATATTTACCGTGATTATTTTATGAAATGAGCTCCCGTTATAGTTAAATACGGTGTTTTACTTTTATCTACTCAAAATAAGAAGAGGTAAATTCAGTTAACTATCAAGGCAGTTCGTAGTACTTACAGTTTTTTTTTCACATGTTGCGGTCAAATTGTCAGATATAGGGTTCGAATAGCGTCACGTCTCTAGCAGCCTGCTTGAATCGAGCTATATTCAATATTCATGAATCATAGATATACGTCAGCGAAGATAACATAATATTATTAAATTTTAAGGAATGTTTTTAATTAATTATGTAATATCATTAGTGTAATTGGCCTTAAGCCGTACTAATTGAAAAAAAAAAAAAAATGAAAAAATATTAAGAAATGCAAAGTGGTAGATTTTTGTAGTGGTAGGACTACTGCAGAGTCCGCCTGGGGAAGTACCACACCTTTGCCAGTTATTCAACCGCCGAGCAGTAGTGTGCAAGTATTACTGTGTTTCGGTTTGAAGGGCAATGTTGCCAGAGATACTGGGTATGAAGAGATTTAACATCTAATACCTCTTTGTGACGAGCGCAGTAGGTACAGTGCGGCGCAGATTCGCAATTTCACAA
Organism: Erannis defoliaria; assembly: GCA_905404285.2. Classification (NCBI taxonomy): domain Eukaryota; kingdom Metazoa; phylum Arthropoda; class Insecta; order Lepidoptera; family Geometridae; genus Erannis; species Erannis defoliaria. The sequence continues at coordinate 13,761,369 of FR990072.1, forward strand.
TTCTACCACTGTTTCTGTTATGGGCAGGCGTGAGGCTGACCACCAGGCGAACGTCTCGTCTCGTTGCACGATAAAGCAATGAAAAAAATAAGAGTTTAAAAACACTACACATATGAAGTGCAAATGTGTTTCGTGCACTAATTTCAACAAAGTTCTCCAATTATTAACCATACACCAATTTCCCCACAGAGTCACCGCGGATCATCGCCTGCCATCCGCACATTTGCCCCCGACGGACGTACTCTAGAAGCCGGACCGGGGGGACCACGTTCGCCCTCGCCCCTTCGAGCCGCCTCACTTGACGTGCGGGCTGTCCCCCTGGCGCATGGGTCCTTAGCTTCCTTGGCTGACTCCCCAGCGCCCACTAGTCCAAGACATCTGCCGCCACGTTGCCTTTCACCACTTCTTATGCCCCCAAGGTTTGTTTTACTAAGCCTAGCAGTCTTTTTTTGTTTTCCATAATCTAAAGTGACATAAGCCCGATCTATAAGTCCGATCTTGAGACTCAATTTTTTTTTGTTTTTACTAATATACTTACGTGACTTTGTGACTTTAACTCATTCGACTTAAAGTCATTTTTTGAAAATTATGAAAAACTTGATACAAATAAATACCGAAAAACACTGGCAAATGCACAAAGTGCGACGCCGTAGTCCTCCTAGGAGGAAAGATGAAAGAACGCGGATTAACAAAGGCGCTACATGCGCGTGGTGTAAATTAGAACTAGTTCTTTCGACTCATTTTCTATTTATTATTAAAGTGAGACAAACGTATTGAGCAAAAGCGTTTCCAAGGAGGTTCGATCATTCAGCTTATTTATTCTCGTAATGTGTAAGTAACTTCTTTGGTGGAATACTTAAAATATTTTTATAGAAATAAAAAAATACCGTGAAGGATACGCACGGTGCTATACAACTAGGCGTGCGGTAAACGTAACGGTAACGCCTAGTTGTATGGTACCTAATGTTCAACTTTCGAACGATGTATACAGGCTTAGTAAATGTGTTGTAAAATATTAAATACCACATTTACTTACAAATAAAATATTTTAAGATTTTAAGGATAATATTAGGTCTTTACCTATGAAATTGCCGTTTTGTATGGAATAAGTGAAAGTACTTATTTTTTTAATCTTTTTTATTTCTGTTATTCAAAGTAATCACCCATGCAATCGTCGCATCTTTGCCAACGAATTGGCAGTTTATTGATGCCCTTCTTGTAAAAATTAGCTGGACGGGGCGGCAATAAACTCTTCAAAGGCATTTTGTACTGCCTCTCGGGAATTTAATTTTTTACCCACTAAAACGTTGTCAAAATTTTGGAAAAGTAATAGTCGGTAAGTGCAAGGTCTGGTGAGTATGGCGGATGAGGGAGAGCTTCCAACCCCAGCTCTTGCAGCTTGGAGACTGTTTGTAGCAGCAGCGCGACGCAGGTCTCGACGCGTACGTTGCGCTGGCGATCGTTAAGTTCGTGGGGCACCCATCTATCAAGTTTTTTTACCTTGCCTATTTGTCGCAAATGGATCAAAATTGTTTTGATGCTAACATCAAAAGCTGCTGCTAGCTCAGCTGTAGATTGAGTTTCGTCAGCTTCCACAATCGCCTTTAATTCATCATTGTTGACCAAAGTCTCCGGACGACCACGAGCTTCATTTTTCAAGTCAAAATTTCGAGAACGGAACCGGGAAAACCAATAACGGGTTGTGCGTTCGTTTGTACAGTTCTCTCCGTAAACGTTTTTGATGTTACGTGCCGTTTATGTCGCGTTGGTGCCACGACGGAACTCATATTCCATAATTACACGAATTTTTAAAGTATCCATTATGACGAAAAATGTTCAAATGTAATGAAAATACAACGCTAATCAATAAACAAAAGACTGAGTTTGTAAAAATAATGTCATGTTTTTAAGACAAAATTAATTTGATATCAGAATACAAAGCCATTCTAAACTTTTTTTCTATTTGAAATGACCAGTACTGAAGAACGGCAATTTCATAGGTAAAGACCTATTATATACAAATATGCGTCTCACTATTTCTTCTTATCTAAAGTTTCCAACGATTGCTACGTACGTCAACTCTAAACAGCTATATGTACCTGACACTATCTTCATTGCTAAGAGGGAATCCGGTGACCGATTCTCCATACAAACGTATTCCCCTGTCTGTGCCTGCTGTGTACTGTGTGTGTGTTTTTTTTTTCTTAGTGATGTTTTTCTGTAGCCCGTCTTATTCCTATTATCATCACGTTAACAAGAACATGTTTAAAACAAGAATATATAATTGGGTTCATCTAGGAAGTAGACTTTCGCTTTTATGTGGTGTACGTCCTTCGAACAGCTATGTTAAAGTGACAGATGTCAGGTTGACAGGTGTCAAAATGACAGCTTCCAAAAATTAAGATGTGATTGGTTTGATGACGAAAATAAAACGAAGCATGATCTAAAAGCAAATTTTCTACATAGAAAACTGAGACACTCACAGTTTTCATTCTAAAATACTCTGTGGCAGATTCGCCGTAAGCGAATTCAAACTCTAATTCTTTTATTTACCAAGTTAAGTAACTTAACATCTTATGCCAAAACGCCACTTACTAATGTTATAATAAAAAATATAATAGGTACTAAGCACTTATGTTTAAAATATAAAATGTGTACAATCATCAACAGCCGGAACACGTCCACTACTCGACGAAGGCCTGCCCCTTAAAAGGGAGGGGTTGCCATAATCCCCACGCTTGGCAGGCGGCTTGGGGATCGCAGAGTGTTACCACCGTTAACTGAGAGGACGCTGCTGCCCGTCCTCCGGTGGTTCTGGAAGCAGTTTTAGGACATACCCAGGCCCAAAATATGTACAATACAATATTCAATAAGAAAAATCAATAAAACTTAAACTAAAACAAAAGATAAAGATAAATGCAACAACAACGACAACATTATACAATTTTAAAATGTTGCGTATTCCTCGCTGTACTTCAAGGAACTCTTGATAAACACAGGACATTTTTCTGCAAATATGTCGACTTGTGGTTGTGAGGCAGAATAAAGCCACGCTACCAGTACGGAAACGAGCTAGATGATCGGGTACTGACACAGAATAAATAATAGTACTACATACAGAAAGTTTTACGGACGGACGTACGGAATTGAAATAAATAAGGACTCTATCTACTAGGCAATAAAGTAGCAATTCAACTCGCAGAGCGCTGGATACTGCTCGCTATATTCACCTAGATATACCGCTCTCTTTCTATCACGTATACTTAGTTACGTGCGACGAGGCTAGCGTGCGAACTACCGGCCGAACATACCTAAACTGCGGAGTAACACCCCCCTGGTACTGACAGGCGGCTTACCTCAGTCAGTAGTGTAGGGCAGTCCAGCACACCGTGGAGGATTCTGTATATGGTCAGTAGTAGATCGTGCGTGCGACATGTTTCCAGCGAATTAATACACGTAGCAACCAGTATGTATTTTTATGGATATAGAAATATATTTACATTGTGAAATCGAAGCCCTTTTTCTGCCGCAAATGTCGAGAGCTTTCAAGATGGGGCGAGAATCCATGACTCAGGTGTGACTAGTGCCACAGAATAGATAAAAGTAACTCGGTGTGGCGAATATCCAATTTGAACGGAAAAATATGTTAAAAACTGAGAGACCCAATATTTCGGGCGCGTTATATGCAAAGCGATGGGTCCCTAAGGGCGACTGAATATTTTAGGACTATTGCGCGGAGAGCCGAAAGTATCATGTTGATATTTTTTAGTGAACGCCCTAAATTGTTCACGTTTTCACTGACTATGACCAGTACGAATTGTATTTTCCGTTATAAAAATCAAAACAATGAGTATTATACCCATACAAAGCATCATTCAAATATGTGCAGCCGTGTTTACGATGATTAGCAAATATTCAACATTTTATTTTAATCATCATCATCAGCACGGAGATGTCTACTGCGGAACGAAGGCCTCCCTCTTAGACCGCCACACTGTACAACAAACTTTTCCGAACCATACCTAAGTTTAAAATAGATAGCGTTCTATCGCAAAACAACTTTACTGGCACGTACCCATTACACGTTCCAGTGCCGTAAGGCCGTAACTAAACGTAATGGTGCTGTTTCGTAGTCTAGAGCTTAATTATTGGAAGCTAAGCTTCAAGGCTTTTTTTAATCTATTCGTTGAGAAACACATACCTACTTTTATCACCTTATATTATACTAGTTGGTTGGTGAAAACGATTACCTCGTAACCCTTTATAACTGCACAATATCTAGAACGATCTTGCTTGTAAAAAATGCAACAAATTAACTGCGAATGTATCATTATGCGAAAATAACATGAGAACACGTAAGTAAGTATACGAAAAGAAAAAGTTCAATTTGAAGCTAATATCACAGAATAAATAATAGTGCTATACTAATATTATAATATTTGGTATAAATGACAAAATAAATACTTACATCACTTCAAAGTGTTTCTTGTGAAGCGTTACTCGACTAGGTACTACTATGGCTGTATTCATAATTAAACGGGCTAAACTGACGTTTCGAGTATTACTTCTTTTTGGAAAAAATTAAATAGTGCTGGGATAAAAAGATTAAGTTTGTTAACAAGTTAACAAACTTAATAATTTCACACTAGTGAACTACTGCGATATTTTCAAATTAGTCTTCATAAAAAGATTTAGTTCGATAACAACACAGATTCAAAATATGATGCTGTTTTTGACTGGCACGTATAGTCAGCGCCGTCTATCGAGTTGAAGAGAAACTATTATGTTTAATTGCCTGTTAGAAAAACGCCCTTTATGAATCCGAGTATAGATTTAGTTCAGTCCGCACTAGGTAGATAGTTAGGTACACTATCAAAGGCGTCAGTAGCATCAACTCCAGGTAAGTGTTACTTGACTGCGCTCCGTTAACTTCCATGAGAACTCGCGATTAAAGGCAGACTAGTAAGTAGGTCAAACTAACCTGCCATTCAGCATACTTCCTCTGGAACTTTGGAGATCAGCGGTAAGATAGAGTTGGTGACTTGATACTTACTTACGAGTACTATACTCATACAAAAGAATAGGAATGACAATTAATCACACGGTAATAAATAAATAAATATTTTATATTAGCTAGGTATGTCAAATCTCTTCATGCCCAATAATTTCTCTGGTAACATTGCTCTTCAAATTGAAACACAGTAATTCTTGCACACTGCTGCTTGGCGGCAAATAAAGCATAATGTCAAAGTTTGAAAAAGAAAGGCTTTTTGCAATAAAAACTACATCTCATTTTAATTTAATATAATGTATAATATATTTTTTTTATAATTTTAGTAATTTTTAATATTATTTAATTCATAAGACGTGAGACATAGTTGTAAGCATTGCTAAAGGTGTAATTATTATTTGTTTTGACTTAATGTGTAATTAAATAAATTTTGTTGTTAATAAATATAAATTTAATGTCTGTTTGCAATTTTAAGTCCTTTTAATTTTAAGTTTCCTAAGAGTTGATCCAGTTCTAGGCTCGCAATAAATAAGACTAAGAAATCGTGAAAAAAGTGTTTTCTGCATCCTGGACAGTTGTAAATTTTGACATAGGGATACGCTATATTTGAATGGGGAGTTTTCTGACCGCTGTCGGAACGCAGTTCTCCAGCCAAAGTATAGATGGCGCTGACGAGACATGATACTCTTTTTTTCCGCATTTGTTTAATGAAAAAGCAAACCCACTACTAATTACTAATCGGCACTTACTAAATTGTGTTTTGGAAGAACAAAAACATAGTTAATACCAATTAGCAAGTACTTTGTTAGACAAACAATAACCACAAAAAAACTTGACAGAATGAAATAAGCTTTTCTTTATTTTTGACCTTTTGAGTTTTGATCTTAATTCATTCATTTAATATCTTCAGAACCACCGATTAGGTAGTGATACTATTCAGAATCATGTCTCGTCAACGCCATCTGACCGATTTTTATTAACTTTAAATTTATATATTTTTTCTTAATTGCCTGTTGAAAACCGCCCATTAGGTTGATGATATACACACTTACGTTAGTTCGCAGCTTAGGCTCCTGTCACACTAGCGGTTTGCGAGCGTTTTCATAGCGGAGCGGGGGCGCCGCGAATACGTGGCGGACGCGCAACGAATACGCCGCGCATGCGCAACGAATACGTCGCGAACGGCATTTTGTACATTTTCGTACAGAACCCTTTCGTGCTTGAATACTTTCGTTTTCTGCGTCTTCGAAGTAACAAAGCTAACGGAAGTGTTTCCTCGTCGGAATCCATTCTGTTACTGAGTATTGTACGTTCGGAACTCGCCGCAAACAGGCGACGAAAAAGTTGCGTAATCGCATCGTCTCCGCGACGTCTTCGCTGTGCCTCGGCGTGTTCGCGACGTATTTGCTGCGCGCCCGCTCCGCTTTGAAGACGCTCTCAAACCGCTAGTGTGATAAGGCCCTTAGCCGGCGCTAAACACACCTCGCTGAAAGCAAAGTAGGTTCCTAGGCACTAATTAACTGCAGCACACAAGTCGCAACTCTCTTACCAAGTATGCCAGTGCCGCAACATGCAGAGTGCCTCGAACTAACACAGGGAACGAGCACTTCGCTCTTGTTTGTTAAACCTGTGCGCTTGTTAGCCCCGGATCTATGATTTTTTCGAACCGGGGCAGAAACTTGATAGTAGTGCCCACATTTTTTTTCGGATCTTTTTTACAATTTTTGTAGGACATTAATTGACATATTTTTTATGACATTGTGTTTTATTTCATTGCATGTACGACATATATAAAACTTATGTCAATTGGTCTGTTGCACAAATTGTATTGTTATATAAATGTTCAGTCGCCCTGTCTGTGTATAATAATTTCGCATAACAATAGGTTAAAACATGGCGAACCTACTTTGTAATTTTCAACCCTTTGTGATATATCTTTGCGTAATAAATGATTTGATTTGATTTGACTCTCTCAAAAACATTTTCTTCCAAAAAATATTTGCACATTTTCATAAATTTTCAAAAAATTTCAGACATTTTCTTTTCGTGGTTAATACGTAAAATCGGGACTGCTAGCTTTTTTTTAATTTATTTTATTCAAAGGAGTAAAAAGAAATAGTTTGAAAAAGAAGAAAGTTTGGAAAATTCGAAAAAGCACGCCTTATATGCTCATAAAATAATTAAGAAATTTATTTTTTATTATGTTGACTCTTTTCAATTAGCAAGAGCAAGTTTTATAAACTGCGGCCTGACCGGGTGGGTGGTTTGCCCCCCCCTAGATCCGAGGCTGACGCTTGTAGCACCTATCGTTGTTAGCAAGCTTTAGGCCAATTTTAGATAGCTTACACACTACCTATCTTATAGGGATAGTAATCCCTTCATGTTCTAGGCACAAGAAAATGGAAAACTGGAAACTAAACACACCCCTGGTCTCATTGCCTGCTAAGTTGCTCGCACACCCTTTTAAAGGGTTCGATATATCCAATCAAGACATCGTTTCGTAGAGCGCTACGGCGTAGCAACTATTATATCTGTGCTACGGCCCCGAAGGGTGGGCCGACGTAAATTGAGTTTGTCACAATTTGCGCCGAGGCTGGGGCACAATGCTAGATTAACATATGAGTACATTGCGATCGTTTTAGGTTTTATTTTGAACCTTATTTTAAACGAGCCTATACTCATTTCTAACTAACGCAAAACCTCTTAAGGGCGACTTTGGTTCATCAAGACAGGCACCTTTTGTTCTGCGACTTTTGAAAATTGACAAAAAAAAATGTTACAGGCCAATGATCTTTTTGTATGGAACATTTTTTTTTTGTCAATTTTCAAAAGTCCCAGAACAAAAATTAGTAGTAGTATAAAAATTTGCAGCTGTTTTTTTAATTTGAAAATTTTCAAAATTCTCAGACCTGAAGTTATCAGTGTGATGCCACCAGGGTCCTGTTTTATAAAGCTACAAGTACAAGCTTACAAATGTACTAGCTTCTTGTACCAGTAACTACAAGTTACCAGTTACAGGTAGATGGTTTGTCTTTAACAAGTGCTTATACTTGTAGTCTTGTAGGTTTAGAAAACGCCGACTCAATATTTTTTGCGGTGTTGCCATTTTTTCACTACATGTACAAGCTTTATAAAACAGGGCCCTGGAAAACGTCTCGATCGTCTCCTCACTCCATTGTTTAATAAAATGGTAACACTGAATTTTTTTTTAATTAAACGGTTTTGCCATCAGAACTAAAGGTGTGTACCAAATGTCAGATCAATCTGTCAACAGGAAGGAGCAGGGGGGGGGAGTTTTGGCGCGAACACGAAAAAATCATGTTGCTGCATTCTATTATTTTCTTAAACTTGTGTATTTTCGAAAAATGGTGGTGTTTTATTCATTGAGTGTTGAATTACATGCACAAGTATGGGCAAGTGATATAATGTGGTGAAACGTTTCTTTCTTTTCATTTTCTTTTCTTTTCGTTTTATTTCTTTCATTTCGTTTTCTTTCTTCTTTCTTTTTCTTAAGTGTATTTTTGAGTATTCTCAGTTTTAAAACATGTGTATTGGTAGAATTGTCATTAAGCGTATTTGTACACTTAATGCCGGAGACCGCGGCCCTTCACATTTCCGTTCTATTCACTTCTCTCTTCAGTGGTTCAACAACCCAAAGGTAACGATACAATATCATCTCAATCGAACCAATATCAACATTCCAGACGAATAGACCGCAGCAACTCGCTAGTAGAAAGCAGCAGCGGCGTGGGCCCGCTCAGCCCGGGCGCAAGCGCAGCTGTCTCCGCGCTCGGAGCCCTGCAGCCCGACCTGTACACCAAGCGGGAGGCGCCGCTGGTCATCGAGCTGGAGGGCACGGGCCCCTCGCTCGGCAGGATCCACCTCCGGCTGAAGTATGACTTCGACCGGTCCGATTTGGAGGTCCATCTTATTGAAGGTAAGTTACAAAATAAGGGGCACAAAGTGCATTTTTAATATGTTATGAAATCTATTGTTTAATAACTATACCAACGAATAATTCCAGTGTTACGCGAAACTGTAGATCTAAACCATATGCGTAAGCATTTTCGTGGCTACATGGGCGTTGCCAAGGGGGGCAGGGAGGGGCAGCTTGGTAGGTGATACTTCAGAGTTGGTCCCATATAAATGTTATCGAAATCGGTGCAGTAGTTTGGTTTTGAAATCAAAATAACTGGAAATATGTATGAAGATGTCATCCAGGTAGCCAAAATTTTACTCGGTAAAACCTTATTATTCCATTTTTTTCTGGGATTAAGTGATAAGACGAGCTAGACGTTCGCCTGGTGGTAGACGTCACGCCTGCCCATAGCAGTAGAAAAAAATCCAGCAGTAAAAATCCTGCGCCGCACCGTACTGCGGTCGTCACCCTGAAATATTAGATGTGAAATCTCTTTATGCCCAGAAATTTATCTGGTAACAATGCCTTCGAACCGAAACACATGCGCACTACTGCTTGGCGGTTGAATAACTGGCAAAGGTGTGGTACTTCCCCAGGCGGACTCTGCAATAGAGCCCTACCATATGAAAATAAAATGTATTTTTCACGAGTTTCACGTCGTACAGCACACGATCTAGCCGGGTACGAAGCGGGCGGGTTCAACGACCCGTACGTGCGGGTGTCCCTGGTCCCGGAGGTGGACACACGCGTGCGCCAGACCCCCGTCCACCGCAACGAGGCGAACCCCTTCTTCGACCAGCACTTCAAGTTCCCCGTGTCGCACGACGACCTCGCAGACAAGACGCTTCTCCTGCAGGTGTTCGACTATGACAGGTGAGGTGATCAGGGGGTCTAGACAAGAACCACTTTCTGTTAGCGTTAACGCCTGCGGAAAATAAAATTGTATGAAAATGACATTAGCACTCACGTGACATTTCTCAAGCTAATGTCATTTTCGTACAATTTTATCTTTCCGCAGGCGTTAACGCTAACAGAAAGTGGTTCTTGGCTAGACCCTCTGGGGCCGTACCATGAACGTTTGTTCCGGGACCGAATACGCGCAGCTGCCGACGCTGCGTGACTGTGAATTGTACCGCCTCGTCGAGTCCTGCCAGACGTCATAATTTTTCTTACTGTTTAAGCTTTAAAAACATGGATAAACCATAGTAAGTTCGTATAGGCTGAGTTGCCAGCCCTAGTGTCAAAGTTAATGTGGCGACCGAAGGCCTCTGACATGGCTTGACGGGTGTTGTTATAGAGATATAGAACAACCGGGCCGAACCGAACCGGGCTATAAAGAGAGAAGAAACAGCAAATTGTGACGTGGGACATCCGATTTTTTTTCTCGGTATCAGAGTTCGTTTCATAGTACAAGTTGTCCGTTATGATGAGTTTAAAAACCCCCTAAGACATTGCTCATGAATTCAATAACATGTATACTTTCCTAGAAAAAATCTTGTAGAAACTGATGGGAACATTCCTCACTTTCAGATTCTCCCGGAACGAAGTAATGGGCTCGGCCAAGGTCCCGCTGTCGAAGGTGGAGGTGGCCGGGGGCGCGGAAGTGTGGGCAGAGCTCTCGCGGGAGAGGCGGCCGCCGGAGGAGCTGCAGGAACTGCTGCTGTCCCTGTCGTACTTGCCGTCTGCTGAGCGGCTCACCGTCGTCGTGCTTAAAGCGAGGAATCTGCTGCCGCCACAGGAAGGGAAGGATGCTCTAGGTTAGCAATACTCTAAGCCTTTGATAAATTATATGTCTAGATAGAATTATGGATCCTAAACGCGTCGAAAAAAATAGCGGTTGGTTAACTGTTAGCCTCTTATGCACGCACACTATAACAACGACAATGATGCAACGCGAGTGTAAGACATGGCTGTCACGCACACTAGTATAATAATGTTGGCCTGTCATTTTTCGTTCATAAATAGTACGAGACTCTATCTAGAAGTATTATTTATCAAAGATCTAAGCATAGGTTTTTTCCATAGTTATTTGGCATCGCTCTTCAGACGTGTGGCGTTGGCGGCTTTCGCTCTCTTTTAGCTTTGCTGTTTGTTTCTTCTTCGAACGTCTCTGTAAGTGTCAAGTTTGTAATCATTCGTAATCAACGACTTCAAAAAAGGAGGACTTTCATGTTCGACTGTGTGTAGGTTTTTCGATATATTTTCACCTATATCTCGGGACCCCTTAAAAAAACAAACTCATTTAAGATGGCGCCGGCCGCCGACCTGATTAGTCTGAGGTTGTAATTTATTTTTGTTCCACATAAAATATTATGCTGTTTTTGACTGGCAAGTCAGCGCCATCAATCGGGTTGATGAGAACTACTTTTTTTTTAAACATCTTTATAATGTATCCCAAAATTCTGTTTTTGTTTGAAAGGGTATACTTTCTAGTTGGTTCCAAAATAGTTTGAAGTCGGCTGCTTTTTTAAGTGTTTCATATTTTAGTTGCATCATTCATTCATTCAAGGTAGTTCCAAATTTATGTTAATAAGTTTAAATACCTACCTACTTTTTGAATGTATTCTATCATAACTTAATTTTTCCAGAGATTGCCCACAATACAGTTTAAATACTTTTCTTAAAACTCAAGATATAGATAAATGTGGGTAGTTTGTTGCAATTTTTTTTTCATTTCATTCCTGCTGACTCAATGTATTTTGCACTAAAAATGGGAGAAGACTCTGGTCCGAAATACAGTGTAACACTAGTTCGGGAACCAGTGGCTTCATAAGTATTTATGTACCTACCACTTTGTGTCAATAAATAAATTGATTGATTGATCAAACAAGTCACAGTAAAAAGGTTTATAACCTGGAAATTGACTGAAAAAATAAACTAAGAAAATCTGCTATTTACAGCACGCAATATACCAACGAGCTCTCTTGGTCAAACCAAGTATTCTTCGTTACAGATGTGTACGTGAAAGTGTACTTGCTGGTAAATGGCAAACGGGTGAAAAAGAAGAAGACCAATAGGAAAGACCTGAACAGTCCTGTTTGGAACGAGGCCTTGTCGTTCAGCCTGCCTTCTGGCAACATTCAGGAAGCTTCTATTGAGGTAAGTAACCTTTTTTTAATAAAGGTCTCTTTATAGCAACTTTTTAAGCCAGATTTCACAAGGAGAGCAGCGTGTATAAAAGTTGTTTTTCATCCCCGCCAAATTTACAGAGGTAGGTATATAATACTCATCGTTATGAAGAACTTTTACTATGGGGCAACCCTAAAATCGCAGGGAAAAAAGCTGTTCCATACAAAAAGTATTGACCTTGAACAAAATGTATGGAACAGCAGATTTTTTTATCGCGATTTCTGGTTTGGCCCCATTATAAGTAGGTAGGTACGAGCGATAAGCAAGGCGAGCGGCAGTGGACGGCCGCGCGCTCAGTTCATACTAAAATATTAATTGTAATCATGCTTATAATTGTGATTACTTATATTATATGCTTTTTGTTTACTAGCAGAGGGCCTAGCCCTAAGACAAACATCTGCGAGGTTTAGTAGGTGCTAGTTACCGAAACGTTTATTGTATTAAATGTAACTGAGAATTTAAAAAAAAATATATAAAAAAAAATTGCATAATACAGTAACATGTTTAAAAATACAGAACGATCCCATGATCCAAAATAGCAAGTACTCGACATGGCTAAAACAGTGGATTCGGATTGCAACTATAAATTACATGATTTGTCTGAATTAACTTACAGTTTATACTAGTTTGGACCTGGGTATGTCCTTAAACTGCAACCAGACCCACCGGAGGACGGGTAGCAGCGTCCTCTTGGTTAACGGTGGTGACCATTCTGCGATCCCCAAGCCGCCTGCCAAGCGTGGGGATTATAGCATAACCCCTCTATAAAGGGCGAGGCCTTCGTTTAGAAGTGGACGTTTTATGGCTGACGACGAACTTACAGTTTATAAGTTAAAATTAAACACTTTAAAAAAAAAGAAAAAAAATTGAATGATTAGTAGGTACCTTTCCGTATTGTTGAACCTTTTTGTTACACATTGTATATGAATGTACCTAGTAACCAACTGGTACCAATTAAATAATTATGGTTACCAATGTTTCAGGTGTGTGTGGTGGTGGGTGGCGGAGGCCTGGTGGTGGGGTGGTGCTGCGTGGGCGCCGCCGAGCCCGCCGCCGAGGGCCGCCACTGGGCGCAGATGGCGCACCACACGCGCAAGGCCGTCGCCATGTGGCACACGCTCAGATAGGCACACTACTACCTTGCACCAAATATACATACACCGTGGTTCGGAACTCATTCATAGCACATAAATATGTAATCTGATCAGGGCCATACATCCACCATACACCATACACCCGGCTCGAAGGACCCATATATCCGGCTCGAAGGAATAGTAAATCCGGCTCGAAGGACCATTATGTAAGGGCTGTGACTGTGACCTTACATAAGTTGCTATTGATGCTTGTGAGTACCGCGGGCAAGAACAATTACATTGCGTGTGTTTGCGTCTACTGCTATATTGATACTAACCAAGGAATGCACAAACTGTTAATTAAATAACTATTTCTACCCATTTTTATGTGAATAACGTTTGTTTCAATCAGGTGGTGAATACGATCGCCAAAGGGCACGTCATAAAGACACAAACACACACCCACACACACACACCTACCTATTTGTTAGTGCAAACAAAAAGGTCAGTACCACTTTAAAAATCACTAAGTAAGATAATAAAGCAAGCAATTTTTATCTGTAAAATTACTTTACCGTGACACAAGCGCTTAGATCGTACTAAGTATAAACTGCCAACATCCGTTTTTACCACTTTTTGCGATAGACGAGTTAACATAAATAAATATCGGTGGACATGTAACAAAGCGCCATCTAGCCCCAAACTAAGCTAAACTTGTACAATCGAAACCAGATAGCTGATAGAATACTTGTACTCGTATATATATATTTTGTTTTGTACATACATATACTTATTATACGTAGGTATACTACACCCAGACACAGAACAAACATCTATGCTCGTCACATACACGGTCAGTAACTATTTACCTTTTGGGAGAGGGATACGCCTTGGCTTTCCATTTCCATTGATATTATATGCTCCAAGCACAATAGGCTAGATGACAAGTATTTTTTTATTGTCCTATTAAAATGTGGCCCATAAATATAGCTGATTAATGAAAACAAAATGAAAATCTGATCAAAAATAAGCAACTTATACGCATTTTAATATCATGCTAGACAGAGGCGAAACAGCAAATGGTGACGTCACTTCTCAGTACGCCATATAAATTCTATTCTGACAAGTAAGGCGTGACGACATTTTTTGTTTTGTGTGAAAGGGACAGAGTTGTCTCTGACAAAAACTTTAAACGCTCATATATCAGAACATTATTAACCGATTTAATTTTTTTTTTCAATAAACATACTATATTTACTAAAACTCTTCATCAAGGCTATTGGTTTCAACTATATAAACATCAGTCATCTACCCTATTGTCCAACCTCCGAAAAAAAAACGTGGGCCATTCGAAATGCCCTTCCCGGGCTCTTTGTATGGATATTCTGTATCTCTACCTATTATTTATTCTGTGGCCATTCCTATTATTTACTCTGTGGCTCTACCTCCAGCCACCCCGAAGAGAAGACCCCTGTTAGCAGTTGCATAGCTGCCTTACAGCTCAGTTGATACTTCCGCCTTATTTTTTATATTATTGAGTAGATACGAGCGATACGTTCGCCTGGTAAGCTTCACGCCTGTCCAAAACAGTAGCAGTAGCAGTGCTAGAATTGTGAACTTGCGAACACAATCCTGCGCCGCACTGCACTGCGCTCGTCAGCCTGAGATATTAGATGTTAAATCTCTTCATGGTCAGTAATTTCTCTGGTAACCCTTTGATTGCCCTTCAAATTGGAATAACTGGCAAAGGTGTGGTACGTCCCCAGGCGAACTCTGCAGTAGAGTCCTACCTCTACAGAGCTGTAGGGCGTTTGTTCGATCCCCACCCTGGACAAACATTCATGTGACGAACAATAGATGTTTGTTCTGCCTCTAGGTGTTGTAATTAATACCTAAGTATGTATTCCCAAAAAAAATAAAGAATTTATGTATTCTGTCAGCTATCTGGTTCCCATAGTACAAGCTTTGCTTAGCTTAGCCACAGAAGAAACAATAGTACCTACTGGCTTAGCTTAGCTTTGCTTTTGGGGTTAGATGGCTCTGTGTGAAATGTCTACCAATATTTATATTTTTTATTATTACCTGAGACAGAAAAAAACACAACACATCGATAACATAGTAAATTGTTCCGGCCCTCACGCTTGAAATGTCAGTACAGTGAAATGACAAATTGACCAGCATTTTTTATCTTGATAGGTGAATAAAAAAGTCTAGCAAAAACTGTTGCCATTTGTGTGAATTGGCCCTAACGAAGGACAAATTATTAATAATTACCTCTAAGTATAGGTTATCCCTTTTACTCTGTGGTAGGTAATTCGAACAGCGCACAGTTTCAGCACATACTTACAGATTAGCTGGGCCCTATTTTATAAAGCTACAAGTCTTGTACTTGTAGTGAAAAACTGGCAACACCGCAAAAAAATATTGAGTACGGCGTTATATAGAGCTACAAGACAACCAGTGTACAAACTACAAGTACAAGCACTTGTATTAGGTTAAAGACAAACCGTCTACTTGGGGCCGTACCGTGAACCGCTAATAGCGGGACCGAATAGGTTCAGCTGCCGACACTGCGCGACCGCGAACCTTATTACGAGGCAATAACATTCACAGTCGCGCAGCGTCGGCAGCTGAGCGTATTCGGTCCCGGGATAAGCATTCATGGTACGGCCCCTGTAACTGGTAACTTGTAGTTACTGTTACAAATACCTAGTACAATAGGCTAGATGACTGGTTTTTTAAATTGTCCTATTTCAATGTGGCCCATAAATATAGCTGATTAATGAAAAGAAATCGAAAATCTGATCAAAAATAAGCAACTTACAAGCATTTTAATATCATGCTAGACAGAGAGGCGAAACAGCAAATCGTGACGTCACTACTCAGTACACCATATAAATTCTTTTCTGACAAGGCGTGACGTCATTTTTTGTTTTGTGGGAAAGGGACAGAGTTGTCTCTTAACAAAAAAATTAAACGCTCATATATCAGAACATTATTAACCGATTATTTTATCAATAAACATACTGTATTTACTTAAATTCTTCATCAAATCTATTGGTTTCAATGATATCAACATCAGTCATCTACCCTATTGTAAGCTTGTACTTGTAGCTTTATAAAACAGGGCCCTGATGTCGAAATAAATAATATATTCAAGTTGCCTAAATCGTATTCATCAAATACAGTGAGAAGAAAGGCTCTAAATATAAGTATATATAATATATTATATTAATGATAAATATTAATGCAACTTATAATTGTCTATATATAAACGACGCAGTAAGTTTACTGACGCTGCAAACCGCAAAACTACTTATTATCCATATTTAGAACTACCCATGTTTAAGGCTGACCGCACACTGGCTACTTTCGTATAGGCAACTGTCTGAGAGCAACTGAGTTATGAAATATAATGAAATTCTGACGTACTCGCAGTGGCTAGCAGTGGTCTTTAAACTACTCATTTTCGTATGAGGGGAAGTCGGACAAACAGTTCAAAAGGGTTTATTAGTCTTTGGGTTGCATAGAATAAAATAACTATTTGCGATAGTAGCGCCCTTATGAATTTCTTATCTTTTTGCCAACCTACAAATATGGATAATATTTTTTTTATGTATTTGGCGTCGTACTTTATACATTTGCTAGTGTCGAGTATTTTTATGCCAATCACTTAACAAGTTGTATGACGTTTCGTAACGTTGTTAACTTGCTGCGTACACTCCCTCGTACACTTACTCGCCTTCTCGTGTACTCTGTACTGTCCAATTTAGACTGTGGGCTCTCCGTAACGCTACTATTATATATTCTGTGACTCTACTTATCTATACAAGTGTTCTATTTATATATTAATAAAATATACATAAATATCGATACATTTATCGTGTCTTAAAGCTAGGTATGTTTAAGAGTTTTAAACTTTCATGTCTGCAAGTGAGCTTGGGAACATCAAACAAATCTTATGAAACATTGGAATTTTGTGTAAAAATATTTCTTTAAATAAATGTTTGAAATATATGTCCAATAGATGTTCAGATATTGTGTACTTCGCCCACAGTCGCTCTTGTCGAATAGATAGAATAAATGTGAACATTTTAGTATTATAGTAATAAAATGGTCCCCTTATGTTTAAAGGGTTTATGAAAATATATCGAATTTTATTCCTGTACGTACATAATACTTCATCTAAGTGTATGATATGTGTGGAGAAGAGTATTTTACTTTGTATTTTCTTTACAATGTCTGAATAAAATGTCTTATTTGTAAGAAGTATGTGGTGTTGTTTAATTTCTATTTATGGTTATTAATTACGTACCTACCTAATAGGTTGGATCTGGGTTTGTTCTAAAACTGCATCCAGAACCACCGGAGGACGGGCAGCAGCGTCATCTCGGTTAACGTTGGTAGGCATTCTGCGATCCCAAGCCGCCTGCCAAGCGTGGGGTAATGTACCTACCTAGATAATGAATATAAAGGGGTTTAATAATCTACTCTACGAAATAAAAATCAGATAATACAAATAATAATAATTTTATTCATGACTTTTTACATTTTTACAAAATTCTTACGTTAAAATAATAAGTCTTTTAATGTAACTTAGGTAAGTACTTATAACACGACACTTTACCGAGTATTGGAGTTCGTAGGTACACAGCTGATGAGAAAGGAGATGTCTTGTCCGCACTACTAATGCACTAATATAACTGGAAAGTCGAAACTTACCACTCCCGGAGGCCGTGCGTGAAGTGTCCGATGCTTTCGACGTACGGCTCGTGAACTATAATAGAAAAATATATAACTACCTGCAAATTGGACACATTTTTCGAATTTACTGATGTTAATATTCATCGTAGGTCTATACTCATGCGCGAGAACGCTGCGCGGCGCTAACTCTCTCGCGCATTTCTCATTTTTTGTGGTAAAAAAAGTAAGTAAGTTCGTATAGGCTGAGTGGCCAGCCCTAGTGTCAGAGTTAATGTGCCGCCCGAAGGCCTCTAACATGGCTGACAGTTGTTATAGAAACTAGAACAAACAACCGGGACCAACAATTTAACGTGTCGTCCGATCCACGGTAGCGCTCCGAAATAAATGCCACTCACGGTCACCCATCCGAAGACTGACCGGACCGTCCGTTGCTTAACATCGTTGATCGTTTAGAATCACCTAGACAAGCTACGCCTCGAGCGCTACATTTTAGATTTTTAGGTCTAAAATCAATTTTAAGGACATACCCAGGTCAAGACAATAGTAGGTACTAGTAATTATACATATTTATTTGTTTAGTACCTAGGTATGTCCTTGCGACCAGACCCACCGGAGGACGGGCAGCAGCGTCCTCTTGGTTAACGGTGGTGAGCATTCTGCGATCCCCAAGCCGCCTGCCAAGCGTGGGGATTATGGCAACACCCCTCTATTGAGGGGGAGGCTTTCGTCCTGCAGTGGACGTTTTCTGGCTGACATCGATTTGTAATAACTTTCTGTAATATTGTAATTTTCGAGGACCTACATATTTCAATCTCTCTTCATACATTTCAAATACCTACTTTATTATTTACACAAACAATATCTACGTCGTTATAAAATTTGCAGTTTCACTGTTGAAACTGATAAGATGCGATAAACAATTGAGATTGCGAGGAAACATAAGTTTGGTACATAAAGAAACAATAATAATTGACGAAAACAATTGTTAAAAGTAAGTAAGTTCGTATAGGCCGAGTGGCCAGCCCTAGTGTCAGAGTTAATGTGCCGCCCGAAGGCCTCTGACATGGCTGACGGTTGTTGTTATAGAAACTAGAACAAACATTCGGGACCAACAATTTAACGTGTCGTCCGATCCACGGTTGCGCTCAGAAATAAATGCCACTCACGGTCACCCATCCGAAGACTGACCGGACCGTCCGCTGCTTAACATCGGTGATCGTTTAGAATCACCTAGACAAGCTACTCCACGAGCGCTAAGTTTGGTAAGGTTACCGATTATTTTGAACGAACAACTGGTCAAATAAAGTTAGACTTGATAATAAAACAAAAGGTATTTAGTCAAGTTTGTTCCATTAACAAGCTTGGTGTACAACGTTACAAAGATAATGCAATTTTCAAGGCTTTAGTCACTGGTCAAGGAAACAGGAAAATCGCGCCTTGCATTGTGAGAGCAACATTAGTGGCTTATTGTAGCTATTCAAACAAATATTAACACTACGCTTAGAGTTTACGGCTAAATATACAAAATAAGTGACTGTTTTAATATGAAAACTGACGTGGGTTTGACGCATATTTGACATTGTTATACCAGGAAGTCAATTATTTAAACGGAATTACCTACACACGTTTAATTAAGTCTGGTACTCCGACTATAGTTTCAGATTATAGAATACATTATATTAACTTCTTGAAAAGCTTCACCGGCTGTGACTGAAACTACAATCGGACTACCCGACTTAATTAAACGTGAGTCATCATCAGATAAAGCTTATAATATACTTTACACATCTCTGAAGACTCCATGGGCAGTCGTAGGAGGGATGGGATGTGTATAGGTGTGTGTGTAGTCTTTGTGTTTACTGCAGTATGTGTGTGTGTAATACGAATGTGTTGGGTGTCATTGTGCTAGGGTTGGAGTGTGTAAGTATTTGCAGTCCAGATCCTTGCACTGGCCGCCGACCTCGAACGGACACAGGATTGCGTTCGGATCCGCTTGCCAACTGAAAAACAAGCACATATTGATGACGAGCACACTTCACCAGTGGACAGACTTCCAATGCATACTTACATCACCGTCGGAGAGGCGATGGGTACACATAACGCCATCCACTACTCAACGATAACGACAGGCATGCGACTGTTTATATGCACTCTTTCTTGGCTTTCTACGATTATACCTAATGAACAACAATTGTTATTTAAAGCTGTCATCCAATGCATAATGATAAACTCTCCGTCATGCTGACGTTATTCTATTGGTGCTGATAAACTTTCAATCGTATAGTTGTAATAAAATAAAACATTCGAGCGAATGAATGAACGTTTCAAGAAACTCGTACGACACGGCCATTTTGTCGAACGGGATACAGAATAAAATGCGTGCAAGTCAACTCTTGCCATTTAGATGTAGTTTCAAAATTGCCTCATTTATTAGTATTTAGAAAGGACACGGCGCAGAAACGCGGCGTGGGCAATTTTCAATTTTTTATTTGGTGTACCGGGGACAGTTTAATTTTCAACGCCGCGTGGCTTGCTCGGCCGCTTCCTCGAATCACTGGGCATGCGGGCCTTGCGAAGCAACAAATAATTAATCTAATCTCTTCTAAAGGTAGACTCGACTCAATAATAAGGAATATGCATGTGTTTCAATTATTAAAAATAATAGAATAAATGGAGAGTTTAACTGAATCGGATGCTTACAACGAAAAAAATATTGAAATCGGCTGGTAAAGTTCTGAAATATAAGTGTTCAAAGTATTTAGGAGGGAGTCATCTGTCACTTTCTAGCAAAACACATGCTTGTATAGAATTTGGAATCGTGTTCTTTGACGTTACAAACCTAGTATAGTGCCCTCCCTGTCTAACATGAAACTAAACTGTTTTTATCTTCCTTATTTGTGCACATATTGAAATTTTACTTTCAATGATTTGTTTTGTTACACACGCATATTCCCTTATTACAGGTTTTATCAAACTGTCTTTAATATACTAAGCTGTAGGTATATTAATGTCCTCCGATATTTATTTTATTTATTTATTTATTATATATTTTATGATTATAGTACCGACAGAAGATTTTCAAGTAGACCTCAGTGTGCGCGGGAATTAATCGAGAAAATATTGATGTGCAATTATATATGTTGGATTTTATTCGCTATCCAGTTTGGGCAAATTTATATAAAACGACCCCTCAATAATCTGGTACAGATCTATCAGCGCCATGAAAAGATTTGATGACGTTTTAAGATGATCACATGAAAAGCACTTATGTAACTAGTGGTTTGTACAGAAAAGCATGCACACACTTACGTGGTACTTCCTAAAGAGTCTAATGGTGACTTATATTCGTCGACTGATATGTAATATCGTTTATTCCCGTGGTCGCATACCGCCACCAATGCAATATCCGTGCTAGGTACATCTTCTTTCTCTTTTGCATTATTTTGTTGCTCATTTTCATTTTCGAATAATCGACTATTCTGTTCTTCTTTCTCTGCGTTTTTCTCAGTGCTATGATTAGTATCCACAGTTACATTTGTTTCCGCTTCTGAACTAGGCATTCTAACAACCTTTTTGTTGCTAGTAACATCAAGTTCTACAGACAATATCTGATTGTTATCAGTGGTTTCGGCCACGTAATCGTTTACAACACTAATTTTTACGGCCTTTTGAACGATCGGGTTTTTGTACTCGTCTTTTGGATTGTTCTCTTTTTGCAATTTATTTGTTAAAGTTTTGTTGCTTGCATTACTCATATGCGGTATGCGACCATTTACTATGGAATGTAATGAAGTTGTTGAGCTGAAAATTAGAGATTAACAAAAAGATTTCTATCACACACAGAAAAACAAATAAAAACAATTCCCAGTCTCACCTTCATGCTATGGACGCACCTGCGCCGTAGCACTTTAAATTTAGCTAAAAAGCGCAGCATGAAGATTTTTCGAACTAAAAAGCGTATAATAGAAAACGGGATTACTTATAGTTCTATTATTATTTACGGGATATTTACCGTGATTATATTGTGAAAAGAGCCGAAATATCGGGAGCTCATTTCATAATATAATTACGGTAAATATCCCGTAAATAATAATATAACTATAGTGAACAACCGTGATAGTTTAAAACAGGGATTACTTATGATGTTCAACTACTTAGACATTAGTTAAAACTTACGCGCTTAAGGGAATACAATTTTTACGAAGCATTTAGTGCAGACTAATTCTACATACTAACGCAGCAAAACACGCATAAATGTAAATATACTCTGTCCATAACTTGAACCGCATTCTGGAAGCTAATGCAATGTTGACGAAATAACTTTGTGAAAAGTCTAGCAAGTTATATCCTATACAAATAAATTCGTTTGATCTAGCATAACCTCTTTACAAGGTAATGTCAAGTTTCGACGAAATATTGTAAAAGAGGTAATCTTCCTAATATTTTTTATCGCTTTACAATGTTGTGTCGTCAACTTTTCATGAGCTGTCAAATAGTGACATATAATGGACAGAATATAATGACTGTCCTAGCCTTTTTTAATACAAACAACAAAACCACAAATTAATTTTATTATCACGTTTGGAAGCAGCCACAGCACGCCAATGAAGTTATGAGTACATCAGAATCAAAACAATAACTATATGTAAATTATTGTTCTGAGTGATAAAACATGTATTTTATTACAGTGTGTTAAAATCATAAGCACTGACATACCTTTTTAATAATGATTGGTGTTGCAATCTGATTTTGCTCAAACTAACTTGTACAGCTCTCTGTTGTTTCTTATTCAAAGTTATAGCTGTGCTTATGTTTCGTAGTTCTGTAGCGGCTATTTTATACCTTTGTGATAGTTTTGTAGCCTCTTCCTTTAACTTTAACATTTTGGAAGACTCTTCCGCGATTGTTTTTCTGAAAATGTTTAACAGCTGGAATTTAGTACCATTTAAATCAGATAGAAAAAAAAGGAAAATTGAAAATTACCTAGATCTTGCTATTTGTTCTTCCAATTTGTTATTGGTAGTAACTTGTGAATCTATGGTGACGTTTCGTTGTTTCAACATGTCTTTAGCATGCTGTGGTTGGTTTAGTAAACTCAATGTGGCTTGTCTTGTTTGTTTCATCTTTTCTAACTCAGCCATTCTCCGAACTAGATTCTTGTACTCAATTTGTTCAGATTTAGGTAAATTATTTACAGCCTGAAACAGAATTGTACAGTTTTGATAATTTTCGAAACTACAGTAAAAAGATTAAAAAAGTATAAATATTCGAACCTTAGCAACAAATTTGTTCGGTTTCTTTGGCACCGTTGGTTCTTGGACAACATCAGGAAGCTTTGTCTTCTCCACTTCCTTTCGAGTCGACTTTAAAAACAGGTCTAATTTTTGCTGGAAGTCAATCTGTTCTGATAGTTTTATATGCATTTTTGTCAAATTTTTTGTTGCCTCATGTTCTCCTTCGGAATCCGATTCATCAAGTTTAATAATGAACTTTTTAGCTTCAGGGGCATTGGCAGTTATGGTAGCAGGTTGTGGACTCGAGTTTTCAACTTTACCTTCATCAATTGTTTTTAAGACTTCTGGATTTACAAGATTGGTCAAATTCTTGCTCAATGAGGTGAGAAGTTTAGCTCTTAACAAATCTTCGTCATCATCTAACTCATCTTCTTTGGCAGCCGAGTTGATATTATTAATGACACTAATCAAGTCTTTGTTTTTAATGTTATCACTAAGTCTTGCATTATTTTCATTACAGTCTTTGTTTTTCTCATCTGCATCAGAACCCATATCCATATCCACCGATTCAATGTCTGTATTATTACCATCTTCTTTAATTGAAAATAGATCACTATCATTGAACAAGTCGTCTTCCAAGTTAGAAGATTGTGAAAGTTTTTTCTGCAGTTTTTGCTTTTGTTTCATTTCAATAGCTTTTTTTAACAGTGCTGATTTCAGACATATAAGTCTCAATTCCGTGGTATCACTGTCTTCATCTTCTGACAAAGGTTTTTGTTCCGTATTACCAGGTTGAGGTTCTTTTGATTTCATATGCTTTGATTTTAGAGCATGCTGTCTTAGTAACTCTAAGTCTTCGTCGGAATCTTTTTCAACTGTGACTTGACACTCTTTTGCATCATCCTCCGTTTTAAGTTCACTAGCTTTATCTTTATCTGGACTCTCAATATTACTGATGAATTCCACATCATCATCTGTAGATACTTCTATAGATTCACAAACAGTTTTATTTTGCTCTTTTAAAACACTATCTGTTACATCAACACTTATGGGATCATCTGCATTTATTGATGATATTGGGGAGAGTGCTTCTATTACATTGATGTGGTTGTTAGGAACAATTGTATCTGTACTTTTATCATAGGTAATAGGTTGTATCTGTGCCTCCGACCAATTAATCATTTTGTGCAACCTTGCACTCAGGGATGTTTTATCAGCTCCTTTATGTACTATCACTGCATCCGCCAATTTCCTTCTTTTATTTCTATATTCATCCTCAGATTCATCACTAGTTTCGGTAATAATTTTGATATTAGTTTTTTTTTTTCGAGAATTTTTCTTTTTTTGGCTATCCTTTTTTCTCCGCACATTGTTTTCGTCGGCATAGGGAAGCTCTTTTTTTCTACTTTGTTTATTGTGTGGCTTAGGATGTCGCTGTACTTTTGAATATTTGTGTGTACCATGAGTATGTGCCACTTCAAACTCTGTGGCAGAAATTTCAGATAGATCATATGAAATATCTCTCTTTGTACCTAAAATTTTATAAATTGCAAGATACCTTACACCTGTACAGTAACCCTTACTATGAGTTTTGATACTTAACATTTACTATATTTTGTTTCAACAGGCTCCATATATACCTATTATTGTCTTTTGTAGTTAAAATGCAGTTAGCATTCACTATCAAAACACTTAGTAATGGTACAGATAAACATAATAATAACATTTAAAGTTTAAAAGTGATGGACACATAATTATTTAAATTGCACAGACCTTAGCTGGTATTTGCCAATTTTACAGAAGGTTTGTAAGATTAAATAAATTCAAATAAAGCAGAACTTAACGGCAGTCTCTAAAAACATAGCAGTAGTTTTGTTCAAGCAAGGTAGTCTTATTCCCAATTGAGATAGAATAGTTAGATTGTACATATGTACTTTGATTAAATTTTGGACCTAGGTATGTCCTTAAACTGCAACCAGACCCACCGGAAGACGGGCAGCAGTGTCTTTCGGTTAATGGTGTTGAGCATTCTGCAATCCCCAAGCCGCCTGCCAAGCATGGGGATTATGCCAACACCCCTCTATTGGGAGGCCTTCGTCCAGCAGAGGACGCCTTATGGCTGACGAGAATTAAATTTTCGACCTGGGTATGTCCTAAAAGTGCATCCAGAATTCATCCACCGGAAAATGAGCAGGAGCAGGTTAATGGTGGTGAGTATTCAGAGTTCCATAAGCCGCCTGCCAAGCGCGGGGATTATGGCAACCCTCTCCTATGGCAGGCTATGGCACACCTTTGTTCAGCATGGCGTTTTTTCGCTGATGATGAATCAAATTTTAGGTGACATTTAAGATAGAAATTTAAGTTTCAAAATAGTTAAAGTACTTCTTTTCTGCATCAATTGATTCCAGCATGCGTTTAGTAGAGCAAAAGCAATACTTTCTCTCAGAAGGAACAGTCAAGATGATTTAATTTCATCCAAATCCTTAAACACATTTAAGAACAGTCTGGATAAACGGATAAAAAAGGAGAACATAGACTTAACAGACAAATACTGCATTTCAACACTGTTTGATATAGGCACATAAGCATAATGCTGCTCGCCTATCATTACATAAATAAATAAACTTTCTCGGGACTCACTTATAGAGATACAGACCAAGGACAAAGTACAGTTAATTAACAACTATGTACTCTAATAATGTTAATAGATGCAAAAATTGTAAAATAGTAATTGAGCGGCAGCCTCGCATGAGCCTCGAGAACCAAAAACAAGTTGCATTATCCGATTACATCAATATGCTTTTTTGTTATAAAAACTGACATGGTTTTCACACATTTGTTTTTATTTATACGGGAATACTCACATTTAATTAAATCGGATACTCAGAGCAAAGCAGGACGCAGCCGCATGCGCATCGGGCTCGGTTACTACTCTTTGAAAAAGGTCACCGGATGTGATTAAAACTATAGTCGGAGTATCCGATTTAATTAAACGCACCCGTATATATAAAACAAAATCAATTCACTTATTTTGATAATTTCAAAAGTACTGTAACTTTAAAATCGTTTGTTACATATGAAACAGGTAAATTTTGGTTGAAAATTGTTTACAACCAGTTTATATGAAACATTATGATGATACCTACTAAATACAAAGTTACACAAAATGGTTGTACTAAGCCAAAAGTCACCGTTAGCATCATCATGAACAACTTTGACTGGGTCAACCCCAAAAATTTACTAAAAATCTACTGTTTCATACATTTTGTTGAGGGTGAATGTTATTTTCCTACTGAATGTACCTATGATTTCAGCTTTGGCGTAGTAAAACGTTTGTCAATCAAGAACAATGATCTTTTGGCCAAGTACTATAGTTCCTGGCAAGCCCATATTTTATACTACCAGCAATAATCTTACTTTAGAAGATCTAGCAGAAGTGATTTTATCATGTTTTCTTAGTACTTGTATAATATTATTGCAGCTTTCTTGATTAAGAATCATCAGTTTCATTACCCAATCCTGTTTGTATTTAAATTTACGTTACCTGGCAGATTTCAATGATAGATAACCTAACCAGGTTTCTGTATGCCATGTCTGTGAGGGTTACGAATACTTATATTATAATATAGACCATTCTGAATGAACTTCTAGTTGTTATTTTGTTTTATGCTCTGTCTTTATTATACTTACATAATAAGACATGTTGTCTGGTGCGGAAAACAGAGGCACACAAATACTTTGCTTAGTGCTTATTTTAAATACTCAGTAAGTGAAAAATACCTGGTCCCGTCGACGAGCGTTTCGCTTTCTTTCTCTCAAGGACATTGTTGTAGTTTTCCAAGACTTCCAGCCTCTGACGCAATAGAAACTCTTCCTCTGATGATATGTCCGACAAGTCATCGAGCTCATCTACTATCTCTCCTTCTTCCCTCTCCGATTCTTCATTAATTTTAGACATTTTATCAAAACATGACATCTTGACCTTCGCAAGAATTAGAATTTTCTACTCACAGTCGGACTGTAGAGATACTAAAAACATGTTTGCCTTAGGCAAATACGACGTGGTTATGAAAGTAAAAAAGATTGAAATGCCTAATCAATTTTACAGAAAACTTATTCTATCTTGTGATTATGTTACAAAGTAAAATTATCACCGCTTAATTTACTCTCGTTAAAAAATCAGGTTTCGAGGATGCGAGAAAAATAAATCACGAAATAGCAGAAATTAAAGTCAATAATTTATCCAAATGAATGAAGTAAAAAAAAACACTTGTTTTTTATTATTATTTATTCTTGGCCATGGATACATGTCCTTCAGCCGCAAAAAACCACTTGATTTGACTCCGTGCTGCCAACTGGTTATCAGGATTTAGGGCTAGATCCAATTCAAAAAAGGCTAGATTTGCCCAAAACTTTTAAAAATGTGCTTAATTGCTAATTAATTAAAAAAAGAAGAGTTGATTTTTTATTATGATTTATATTTTTTTCATCATCATCAGCCCGGAGACGTCCACTGCTGAACGAAGGCCTCCCCCTTAGCCCGCCACACTGTACGACAACCTGCCATTTGCATCCACCGGTTATACCGGATATTTTTTTATGTGTATTTTATAAATAATTTACAAAATTTTGGATTTATTGACATTTCAAAAATCAACCATTTTTTATAAAAAAATCTGGAAGAGCATGTTTATTTAAGCAGTTTATAAAGCCGTCTTCATCAGATGACTCTTTGTTGAATTTGTTGCACAGGATTTCACTTGTGCTAAAAACGTTTATGTCCAGCCCTCATGAGGCGCAATAGCACTGTACATTTATATTTTTCTTTAGGTCAAATGGGGGCTAGATTTGGGCCTTAGAGGCTAAATCATTATTTCCGGGGCTGAACAAGTCGAAATAGGGCTAGATCTAGCTCAAAACGGGCTGAGTTGGCAGCACTGACTTGACTTGACTTGACGTTGACTCAACACTCGACAAAAACAATGACAGTTAAACTTGTTTTTTTTTTGTTATTTTGGCCACAGGTCACGTTTGTCACTTAGGTCGTAAGGCATACTGCCTGCTGCCTTATCATGTAACTTGATCGGGATTGCGAGGGGCTCAATATGGGTTGTATTTTGACATTTGAAACCAATACGAAACGTCATTCGAGGGTTAGCGATCGCGATCCAAATTGAATGAACATTTTCTTGTACTTTGGCCTAAAACCTCAGTAATCGGTATCACAGAACTCCGATGACAGCTGCCTAGTTAAATGCTCAATGACAGCTGCGAGCTCGCTATTGCTGCGTTCCGTAATGCGCTAAAAGCGATAATATCGCGAATCGGACCAAATGTAATAGTCACAAAATACAAGGTCTTTGATTTGATTGAGTAATACTTCTGACTTTGGTCGGATTCGCAATATTATCACTTTTAGCGCATTACGGAACGCAGCACAGTGTCAAACGATAGAGGTAGCACGTAGCAATATCAAAACATAACAATAACTTTCAAGAAACAAAAACAAAAGGCATGTGTAATTTTGCCCTAGTTCCTACAAGGAAATATGGGAAGTTTGTGTCACTAGGCCACCTGCCTATGGGAAATATCCTAAGCATTTTCTAGAAGCCATGCCATCTATAGTAAATTTTCTATGCGAGCTATGTTGTTAGCTGCTGTGGACGGAGAACAAAGAATACTACATACCCGAGACTACCGCAATGGAGCGACGAATCTTAAGGGAGATAAGTAAGCATATCACGATATCGACTATGGAGTTTACCGGCCACTACCGGCTGTGATGAGTTAATACCACTTTTGCTGGCAAGACAGCGCACAAGCGTTGTAAGGCCGGAGAAACGAGTGGGTTCCGATATTATAATGTACAGTACCTACTGTAGTACTGCAGTGTTGCTCACCAAGAAGCTCGAATGAAGCGGTGGGTTCGTAGACGGTGGAACCAACTGTCTTCAGGTGGTTTTCAATTTTCATTTTGTTCCACTGTGAGCTTATCATTTAGATAAAAGCATCATGGGTCAGCATGATTATAGTATAGAGAAATAAAGGGTATCACAGCTTAATGATTTAATAATGTGAGCAACTTACAGTTAAGTATTCAAAGAACAAAAGTAATTATAATACCTTATGTACTTTATGAGTTGATTTAATAATGTGAGTAATGTTGTGTATCTAAAGAACAAATGTAATATAATACCTTATGTAGGTATTTAACGTATGAGTTAATTGTTACACAATTACAATGTAATTTTTATATTATTATATCATGCTTAGCCAATATTTTAAAGTATGACTTTGTTGCTGATAATTGTAAGAGCATATTTTTTTTGTTATTTGAATAGTATAGTATAAGTAATTAAAAACAGACTAAAACTTAAGGCATGCCAACAAGGGATGGAGAGAAGCATGTTACACATTAAGCTGCAGGACAAGTGGAGACTGAACAAAATTAGGAAGGCCACAAGGCATGACATATGTCTCACACAAGATCAAATTACTAACACATGGACTGGACATGTGATTAGATCTCCGAAACAAAAGTGGACCAAAGAGGTCATTGGCACCCCAGAGATGGGAAGAGATCAAGGGGATGACCACAGAGAAGGTGGGAGGACGACCTACCAAAAGGGTGGCGCAGAATAGCCAGAGATAGAGAGGAGTGGAGACTTTTAGAGGAGGCCTATGTCCAGGGAGGACAACCTGATGGCGAAACTAGTGCTGGTGTTACAAATAAATAAAAGGAGTATTCTTATTCTTATTCAATGTGGGGGCGATAAGTCCTGCACTGACGTCCCGCTAGGGGTGTATTGTGCATTTCCCCTGCCAGCGTCTACCCGAGCCAACCCAGCTCCTTGAAATAACGGAGCGAGGCTCTGGGCCGCTGGCATAGTAACTCCAGTGGGTTAGATGGAAGTGTACATGTTACTGATGATGAAAAGGAGTATTAAATAATGTATAATAGTAACTAGTACCGAATACTGTAGTAGTTAGTAATAATGTCAGTGAATAAATGTTATTTTTATTTTTTTGTATTAGTAATTAAATTTATGGTTGTACTGTGTAGGTTACCTGCTATCCCACAGGAACTGACCATATAATTTTCCTAGATTTTCAAGAGTAATGTATGTGAGCCACCTTTAAAGTGCACACACTTCTCTTATTGTGCTATATTCTATAGGTCCTAATATTATAGTGACTTGTTAATCGCATAACTTGATTGTATAGTAGTTTTTAATTCTTAAAATGTTGATATATTGTATGTAGTTTTTTCTGTATAGAAATGTCTTAAAAAATAATTGTAGTTTTAGTAAGATACCCAAGTTACTAAAGTAAAAAGTATTTTTTATAAAATATCTAGTTATTGTGATTAGTAATCTCATAAAATTGTTCTGCAGTATGATGTTAATACATTACTGACCTTCCTATCTATTGTTTGGTACTGTTTATTACTCCCCGGAAACTTAAACTACTTGGCCTACATTTCAGACTCGTTCACGGTATTAATAATTCAATAAATATCCCTTGATACCTAAGCTTGGCTTAGGTTTTTAATAGGTTTAGGTAGCTACCCTGGGCATAACAATGCAGGCCTGAAAAAACTAGGGGAAAAAATAAGTTTTTTGTGCATATTATAAAGACTGTCAGTTGCACAAAAAAAACTTGCAGCAAACAGAGATAGGTAATAAAAAAATTTATATTAAAATAGTTAAATCCTGCTATTTTTATTTGACAAATACATGGCAGTGCTTTTGTAGAGCTAACCTGTGGAGTTAACAAACATGTTTATTTAGTTACATATTCGATATTTACTTAACATGGACAGTTATTACGCTAGGTACCAAGAGGCTTCCGGATACAAGTCCCACATTTTATCATGTACATGTCTAGAGTGATAGTACAGTACACATTAGTGTCCAAGAGGTCTGTTTTTTACTGCTGTTCATTGTTGAGACGTGCTTAAGTGTACAATACTATCGTTCATAGGTAATTTGATAGACCTTACAGACTCCTCATATGGCATTCATTAGTTTATTTTAAGAGCATGGCTCTTGTCGGTGGAGTGCCTTCCATCTTTCTCTTTCTCCGGCCAGTTCTTTGATCTCTTTGTAAGACATGACTTTGGCCCTCTCCTTGACTTAATCAACAAAGCACCTCCTCAGTCTTCCGGGTCCTCGATTTGCTTCTATTTTCCCCTCTATGATGTTTTTCATAAATACGTCATGTCGCACAAGGTTGCCAAACATTTTTCCTCTTCTGAGCTCTATGCTTTCTATGATCCTTCTTTCCTCTCCTACAATGTCTAACACCTCCTGATTTGTTTTCTTTTCTGTGCAGCTTATTCGCTCCATGCGCCTCAAGCACCACATTTCAAATGCTTCTAGCCTTTCTCGGTCTCTTATGGTCATTGTCCATGTCTCGCTTCCGTACAATGCAGTGTACCTTTAAGTTTAATCAGTAGTTTTCTCAGGTTTTTTAATATACTTGAAGATTTTCTTTGGACATTGATATTCGGGCTATTATGTCTGAGGTGCAATAGGTATGAATCGTTACTGATGATACTGCCGTTAAGAATAAGGAATTGATTTCTGCGCAGTCCCATTTCAATGCGTTATATATTTGGTGCTCCATCAGACATTTTAAATTTTTGTTTTGAATGTATGTAAAACCTTGATAACCTTAAATTCTAAAAGTTGGAGAATACTGTCTTTTGTAGCCGTTAAAACATAATCTTTCACTGATTATGAAAGTGCAGCAACATTAAAACTTCCGAACTGCACAAAATTCGTATGAGAAGTTAGAAGATTTCACAATTTCATTTCATTTCACAAACATTCACACGAAAACTTTCATATCGAGTTTAGGCGGGAACACGGAAAAATCATGTCGTTGCATTCTATTATTTTCTTAAACTTGTGTTTTTTCGCGAATTAATGATTAAAAATGGTGGTGTTTTATTCATTGAGTGTTGAATTACGTGCACGAATGTGGGCAAGTGATATAATGTGGTAGAGCATGTCTTTTCGTGTTGTTTCCAAATCTCCGTAGAAGCTCATAGTAAAGTCGCCACAACTTTACTAGGGCATGACTTGGACTCGACTATGACTAACTTCGTGTGACTGACTGTGATTTCATGACATATTTGACTTGGTTTTAGTAAAAAACTTGAAAATTCATTAACGTGACACTGGCAGAATGCACAACGTGCGATGCCAATAACTAAGAAGAAAAAAAAACTTTCATATCAGACGCACGTCACGACATTGACATTGACTTGACTTGACCGTTTGATTGACCCTGCATTGTTTGTTGTTTTTAATCATTCCTGGCCATGGATACAAGTCTTTCAGCCGCATACATATTTCTACATCGATCCTTCTTTCTTTTCAGTCAAACGTGTCCTAGGCACAAAGAGTAAGTCACGGTCAGGTCCTATCATGCCCTAGCTGTGGCAACTTTACTACAAGCTTCTTCGGAGTTTTAAAAGCAACACGAAATTACCATGTTTCACTATATAATAAAATCACATGGCCACACTCATGCACTTAAATCGGTATTTAATGAATAAAACGCCACTATTTTTAATACATAATTGGTCTTACCTAAAATAATTTCGATTCTCTTAGTCACTGCTTAAACTTCTCTGTCCTTTTCTAGCACGTGCAACTTCACGTCAGAGAGAAGATGGCAGAGCATCTTAAGCAGTGACTAACGGTTGAAAAGTTTTTTTAAGTAAGGCCGTAAAAACTCAGAAAAATGTGCAAAATAATGCAATGCTGCGACATGTTTTTTTCGCGTTCCCGCCAATACTCATTTGACCCTGAAGGCTGGACGAAACGCCGAAAGACCGACGGATTTGCTTCACATAATTTCATTCGTTCAGGAAATCAATGCATTCGTTCGTTAACGATAGCGAGAGATATCACTCCGTGATACCGATTAGCTGTGACAGTGACAAGTGACATTAATGACAAATCGCAATCCGAATCGCGATCCCGAACAGTTACATGATAAGGCAGCTGCAGAGCTATCATGTAACTTTTCGGGATCGCGATTCGGATACGAGTTGTCAAAAATAGACACTTGTCACTGTCACTGCCAAAACTCATTTGACCCTGCAGGGCAGGATGAAACGCCAAAAGACCGACGGATTAGCTTAACTTAATTAAGGAAATCAATGCATTCGTTCGATAATGATAGCGAGAGAAATCCCTCCGTAATACTGTGAAGCTGTGACAGTGACAAGTGACATTTATGACAAATCGCGATCCGAATCGCGATCCCGAACAGTTACATGATAGCCCTGCTGGTCTTATTTCCTAAATTTCTCTGTAATCATTTAACTGTTCGGAATCGCGATTCGGATATGAGTTGTCAAAAATTGACACTTGTCAATATCACTGCCAAAACTCATTTGCAAGGCAGGACGAAACACCAAAAGACCGACGGATTTGCTTAACTTAATTAAGGAAATCAATGCATTCGTTTGATAACGATAGCGAGAGAAATCTCTCCGTGATACCGTGAAGCTGTGACAGTGACAAGTGACAATTATGACGACTCGTTTCCGAATCGCGATACCGAAAAGTTACATGATTAGGCTGCTGCTTAAGATGCTCTGCCATCTTCTCTCTGACGTGAAGTTGCACGTGCTAGAAAAGGACAGCGAAGTTTAAGCAGTGACTAAGAGAATCGAGATTATTTTAGGTAAGGCCATTAGGAAGTCACAGTCAGGCTCTAGTAAAGTCATGCCAACTTTACTACAAGCTTCTTCGGAGTTTTGGAAACAACACGAAAAGACACTCATATTAGAGAAACGTTTTAACGAAGGCAAACTTTAGAACCAGAGAAACTAACATTTCTTTGTTTCGGGTGTTTAATTTTTTTTTTTGTAGCTGTGACTACTACTCATTTAGCTGGAGAAAATAGGATAGATGAAGAAAAATAAATATGTCTTCGGCTGAAGAACTAGTATCCATGGCCATATTAAAAACAACGATTTGTGTACATACATAAATACTTTCAAAATATAATTCTAATAGATCACAGCAGCTGCCTTATCATGTAACTTGATCGGGATTGCGAGGGGCTCAATATGGGTTGTATTTTGACATTTGAAACCAATACGAAACGTCATTCGAGGGTTAGCGATCGCGATCCAAATTGAATGAACATTTTCTTGTACTTTGGCCTAAAACCTCAGTAATCGGTATCACATAACTCCGATGACAGCTGCCTAGTTAATGCTCAATGACAGCTGCGAGCTCGCTATTGCTGCGTTCCGTAATGCGCTAAAAGCGATAATGTCGCGAATCGGACCAAATGTAATAGTCACAAAATACAAGGTCTTTGATTTGATTGAGTAATACTTCTGACTTTGGTCGGATTCGCAATATTATCACTTTTAGCGCATTACGGAACGCAGCACAGTGTCAAACGATAGAGGTAGCACGTAGCAATATCAAAACATAACAATAACTTTCAAGAAACAAAAACAAAAGGCATGTGTAATTTTGCCCTAGTTCCTACAAGGAAATATGGGAAGTTTGTGTCACTAGGCCACCTGCCTATGGGAAATATCCTAAGCATTTTCTAGAAGCCATGCCATCTATAGTAAATTTTCTATGCGAGCCATGGCCGGAGTTATGTTGTGAGCTGCTGTGGACGGAGAACAAAGAATACTACATACGCGAGACTACCGCAATGGAGCGACGAATCTTAAGGGAGATAAGTCAGCATCTCACGATATCGACTATGGAGTTTACCGGCCACTACCGGCTGTGATGAGTTAATACCACTTTTGCTGGCAAGACAGCGCACAAGCGTTGTAAGGCCGGAGAAACGGTTGGGTTCCGATATTATAATGTACAGTACGTACTGTACTGCAGTGTTGCTCACCAAGAAGCTCGAATGAAGCGGTGGGTTCGTAGACGGTCTTCAGGTGGGTTTCATTTTGTTCCAACTGTCTTCAGGTGGGTTTCATTTTGTTCCATTGTGAGCTTATCATTTAGACAAAAGCATCATGGGTCAGCATGATTATAGTATAGAGAAATACAGGGTATCACCGCTTAATGATTTAATAATGTGAGCAACTTACAGTTAAGTATTCCAAGAACAAAAGTAATATAATACCTTATGTAGGTATTTAACGTATGAGTTAATTGTTACACAATTACAATGTAATTTTTATATTATTATTTCATGCTTAGCCAATATTTTAAAGTATGACTTTGTTGCTGATAATTGTAAGAGCATAATTTTTTTGTTATTTGAATAGTATAGTATAAGTAATTAAAAACAGACAAAAACTTAAGGCATGCCAACAAGGGATGGAGAGAAGCATGTTGCACATTAAGCTGCAGGACAAGTGGAGACTGACCAAAATTAGGAAGGCCACAAGGCATGACATATGTCTCACGCAAGATCAAATTACTAAAATAGCGCTGGATTGGACATGTGATTAGATCTCCGAAACATAAGTGGACCAAAGAGGTCATTGGCACCCCAGAGATGGGAAGAGATCAAGGGGATGACCACAGAGAAGGTGGGAGGACGACCTACCAAAAGGGTGGCGCAGAATAGCCAGAGATAGAGAGGAGTGGAGACTTTTAGAGGAGGCCTATGTCCAGGGAGGACAACCTGATGGCGAAACTAGTGCTGGTGTTACTGATAAATAAAAGGAGTATTAAATAATGTATAATAGTAACTAGTACCATAGATTAAGTGTTAATTATTCTTAATCTATGCTAGTACCGAATACTTTAGTAGTTAGTAATAATGTCAGTGAATAAATGTTTTTTTTTTTTTTTTGTATTAGTAATTAAATTTATGGTTGTACTGTGTAGGTTACCTGCTATCCCACAGGAACTGACCATATAATTTTCCTAGGTTTTCAAGAGTAATGTATGTGAGCCACCTTTGAAGTGCACACACTTCTCTTATTGTGCTATATTCTATAGGTCCTAATATTATAGTGACTTGTTAATCGCATAACTTGATTGTATAGTAGTTTCTAAATTCTTAAAATGTTGATATATTGTATGTAGTTTTTCCTGTATAGCGATGTCTTAAAAAATAATTGTAGTTTTAGTAAGATACCCAAGTTACTAAAGTAAAAAGTATTTTTTATAAAATATAATATAATATTTTTTTAGTTATTGTGATTAGTAATCTCATAAAATTGTTCTGCAGTATGATGTTAATACATTACTGACCTTCCTATCTATTGTTTTGTACTGTTTATTACTCCCCGGAAACTTAATCTACTTGGCCTACATTTCAGACTCGTTCACGGTATTAATAATTCAATAAATATCCCTTGATACCTAAGCTTGGCTTAGGTTTTTAATAGGTTTTAGGTAGCTACCCTGGGCATAACAATGCAGGCCCGAAAAAACTAGGGGAAAAATAAGTTTTTTGTGCATATTATAAAGACTGTCAGCCTGATAGCTCAGTTAGACAGCCTGATAGCTCAGTTGGTAGCATGTCTGCCTTCAGAGCTGTAGGGCGTGGGTTCGATCCCCACCCAGGACAAAAAAATGTTTGTGACGTACATCGATGTTTGTTCTGTGTCTGGGTGTAGTATGTATTATAAGTATGTATTTACAAAAAAAATGTATATAAGTATTCTATCAGCTATCTGGTTTCCATAATACAAGCTTTGCTTAGTATGGGGCTAGATGGCGCTGTGTGTAATAAATGTCCCCCCCCCCAATATTATATATTATTATGTCAGTTGCACAAAAAAAACTTGCGGGGCAGAGATAGGTAATAAAAAGATGTATATTAAAATAGTTAAATCCTGATATTTTTATTTGACAAATACATGGCAGTGCTTTTGTAGAGCTAACCTGTGGAGTTAACAAACATGTTTATACAGTTACATATTAGATATTTACTTAACATGGACAGTTACTACGCTAGGTACTAAGAGGCTTCCGGATACAAGTCCCACATTTTATCATGTACATGTCCAGAGTGATAGTACAGTACACATTAGTGTCCAAGAGGTCTGTTTTTTTACTGCTGTTCATCGTTGAGCCGTGCTTAAGTGTACAATACTATCGTTCATAGGTAATTTGATGGACCGTACAGACTCCTCATATGGCATTAATTAGTTTATTTTAAGAGCATGGCTCTTGTCGGTGGACTGCCTTCCATCTTTCTCTATCTCCGGCCAGTTCTTTGATCTCTTTGTATGACATGACTTTGGCCCTCTCCTTGACTTAATCAACAAAGCATCTCGTCAGGGTCCTTGATTTGCTTCTATTTTCCCCTCTATGATGTTTTTCATAAATACGTCATGTCGCACAAGGTTGCCAAACATTTTTCCTCTTCTGAGCTCTATGCTTTCTATGATCCTTCTTTCCTCTCCTACAATGTCTAACACCTCCTGATTTGTTTTCTTTTTCCAGCTTATTCGCTCCATGCGCCTCAAGCACCACATTTCAAATGCTTCTAGCCTTTCTCGGTCTCTTATGGTCATTGTCCATGTCTCGTTTCCGTACAATGCAGTGTACCTTTAACTTTAATCAGTAGTTTTCAGGTACCTATACTTGAAGATGTTCTTTGGACATTGATATTCGGGCTATTATGTCTGAGGTGCAATAGGTATGAATCGTTACTGATGATACTGCCGTTAAGAATAAGGAATTGATTTCTGCGCAGTCCCATTTCAATGCGTTATATATTTGGTGCTCCATCAAAGACATTTTAAATTTTTGTTTTGAATGTATGTATGACCTTGATAACCTTAAATTCTTGTTGGAGTTTGAAAGTTGGAGAATACTGTCTTTTGTAGCCGTTAAAACATAATCTTTCACTGATTAGGAAAGTGCAGCAACATTAAAACTTCTGAACTGCACAAATGCCTATGAAAAGTTAGAAGATAAAGAAAATTTCACAATTTCATTTCACACACATTCACACGAAAACTTTCATAGAGTTTTGGCGGGAACACGGAAAAATCATGTCGATGCATTCTATTATTTTCTTAAACTTGTGTTATTTCGCGAATTAATGATTAAAAATGGTGGTGTTTTATTCATTGAGTGTTGAATTTGGGCATGACTTGGACTCGACTTTGACTAATTTCGTGTGACTAAATGTGATTTATGACATATTTGACTTGATTTTAATTTAAAAACTTACAAATTCATCAACTTGACACTGGCAGAATGCACAACGTGCGATGCCAATAACTAAGGAAAAAAAAAACTTTCATATCAGACGCACGTCACGACATTGACATTGACTTGACTTGACCGCTTGATTGACCCTGCATTGTTTGTTGTTTTTAATCATCCTGGCCATGGATACAAGTCTTTCAGCCGCATACATATTTCTACATCGATCCTTCTTTCTTTTCAGTCAAACGTGTCCTAGGCACAAAGAGTAAGTCACGGTCAGGTTCTATTATGCCCTAGCTGTGGCAAATTTACTACAAGCTTCTTCGGAGTTTTGAAAGCAACACGAAATTACCATGTTTCACCATATTATATCACTTGGCCACACTCATGCACTTAAATCGGCATTTAATATAAAACGCCACTATTTTTAATACATTAAAAACTCGGAAAAATTTTCAAAATAATACAATGCTGCGACGTTTTTTTTCGCGTTCCCGCCAATACTCATTTGACTCTGAAGGCAGGACGAAACGCCAAAAGACCGACGGATTTGCTTCACATAATTTCATTCGTTCAGGAAATCAATGCATTCGTTCGTTAACGATAGCGAGAGATATCACTACGTGATACCGATTAGCTTTGACAGTGACAAGTGGCATTAATGACAAATCGCAATCCGAATCGCGATCCCGAACAGTTACATGATAAGGCAGCAGATCACAGAGTAAAAGCAAAGAATAATAGCATAGAGTAAGTAACGTAATAAGAGACGGGTGTTCCATAGAGTTAAACGAAAAAAACAGTCACTCAAAATGTTTTTTCTTAAATACCAATAAAAAAACAATTAAAAGTATGAAAAAAA
Source organism: Erannis defoliaria (assembly GCA_905404285.2). Taxonomy (NCBI): domain Eukaryota; kingdom Metazoa; phylum Arthropoda; class Insecta; order Lepidoptera; family Geometridae; genus Erannis; species Erannis defoliaria. The sequence goes on from FR990072.1 coordinate 13,800,426, forward strand.
TATAAAAGAATATTGAAAAAATAACTTTTGACGTAATGGCAGAGCTGACATTGTCAGCCTGACAATATAATCACCTCAAATAGGGATGTACATATTTTTGTATCGATAAAATTACTACAAAAATGTAGGGGGGGTTGTGGTGGCGGGGGGGGCTGGGGCGTAGGATAATGTAGGGTATATCAATTTAAGATCTCTGTACACTTAGTTGCAAATAAATAAATATGAATGTATTTTATTTCATTTTTGGCAGTTTTGTTTTATTTTTATTTAGTGAGTTTATCCATTACATACAAACATAAATCTAATCTTACAAAAAAATCTAATCTTTTTCACTTCTCTTCTATTAGTAAGTAAGTAGTGTAGATGGCCGTTTTTTTGATTGTCTTCGATTTGCTGAAAGAATCCACTGATGGTGACATCTTCGATGACGTTGTATCTCAAGGATCTTGTGGTCAAGCATTATCTTCGCGCACTTGGCGGTGATTAAAATTGAGTCATTCGAGGGTATCATGTGTTTCGATCTTGCTGTTCGCTCCACATAGTCTCATGCAGAGTCGCAATACCACTTTCTGCACTGCAAGCTGCCATAAGTATTGTCTTTTCATGGCTCCCCGGATAACCTGGAAAGTGACGTTATTATTATATTATATGGCTGCTTCCGCCTCCTCTAGTCCCTCTTAAATTAGATTATTGCTTCCTAGCCTGTTTTTTAATTTTATTATTATTGCGCTATGAGCGCGAACACCACGCGCGTACTGGCGCTATTTTGTATTTTTTTTAACGTAAATAATAAACATCGACAGTCGATAAAAAAATGGACAAACACTATTGTTAGACTATTTATGGCTTATTTTCTTAATATTCCTTATTCTTTAAGCTAAAACTGTAAATCAAGTAATTCTTATTCTATAACAGCCTTACAAAATTAGTTTTTGATGCTTACCTATCTTCGTCCAAAGGAAATTTTGCCACGAAGATTCGCTTTTGGTCATTTGACTGGCCGGATTTAATACCACATATTTGACACGTTTTCATTATTTTTCATTATTATTAGGTTACACTCATTGAACTCATTCACATAATACCATGTTTTTACGTGATAAATTTAGGAATTTTGGTTAAAACAGGAAAATTATGCTTAACAATAACAACAAAATTTTGACAACTAAATTAAATATTGACAGTAAAACGTGCTTAAAACTCTTTGGTTGGCGACTGCGTAAATAAATAACTAACCTAAGCACTTTTATTCCGGAAGTTTTTGGCGGGAACGCAAAAAATTATGTCGCCGCATTGTACCTATTATTTTCCAAAACTTGTGTTTTTTCGGGTTTTACTGCATTAAATTAGTGGCGTTTTATTAATTAAGTGCCAGTTGACGTGCATGAGTATGGGAAATTAGTATAATATGGTGTAATATGTCTTTCGTGTTGTTTCCATAACTCCGAAGAAGCTTGTAGTAAACTTGCCACGACATTATTAGGACATGATTGGACTTGACCGTGACTTACTGTGTGTGACTTGGACTGAGGCTAAAACTCATTTAGTCGGAATAAGAAGGATCGATGAAGAAATATTTATTCGGGTGAAGGCCTAGTATCCATGGCCAAGAAACATATAAAACACCATTATTCCTAGTGACCGTTTCATATATGTCTTGTCTATTCATGTCACTATGGCACTCTCGCCAGGCATAATAGTATTAGGTATAGGCCTGGCGAGAGTGCCATAGTGACAGAATGGACAAGACATGTATGAAACGGTCACTAGGAATAATGGTGTTTTATAATTTGTTCTTGGCCATGGATACTAGGCCTTCAGCTGAATAAATATTTCTTCATCGATCCTTCTTATTCCGACTAAATGAGTTTTAGCCTCAGTCCAAGTTACACACAGTAAGTCACCGTCAAGTCCAATCATGTCCTAATAATGTCGTGGCAAGTTTACTACAAGCTTCTTCGGAGTTATGGAAACAACACGAAAGACATATTACACCATATTATACTAATTTCCCATACTCATGCACGTCAACTGGCACTTAATTAATAAAACGCCACTAATTTAATGCAGTAAAACCCGAAAAAACACAAGTTTTGGAAAATAATAGGTACAATGCGGCGACATAATTTTTTGCGTTTCCGCAAAAACTCCCGGAATAAAAGTGCTTAGGTTAGTTATCTATTTACGCAGTCGCCAACCAAAGAGTTTTAAGCACGTTTTACTGTCAATATTTAATTTAGTTGTCAAAATTTTGTTGTTATTTGATGGTACTTCTCTGACCATCAATTAATTAACGCAGAGTTCATGTGCGCTGACCTTTTATGTAGGTTAGAAATAACACAGAAAATATTGTAAAAACATTATATTGGAATTTTTCTACAAGCCTTGACAACCGCTTCGTTGTCAATACAATCCTCTAAATTGTTTTAAATTCGAAAGCCAAAGTTGTCTTTTTAAATCTCTATCAAAAAGCCAACCTGCCTTTCACATTGACATTAAGGTTACACATTTCGTAGCAACACCTCTTTGCTCCAACACTCCTCCTTAACCTTATGTCCATTCTCGCACCTGTCATGCTTCTCAAACACGCATACCCATACCTCTCACACACCACTCAAACTTCCCTCTTGGAAGTGGTTTTGTTAAACCATCTGCTACCATGCATGCTGTCTCTTTATATTTCAGTATGACATGATCATTCCCAATTGCTTCACGCACGAAGTGACATCTTACATCAACATGCTTGGTACGTTGGTGGTGCACTGGGTTCTTCGCCATAGCGATGGCAGACTGACTGTCAGAATAGATGGTCATGGCATCATCCGATTTATTGGCCTGTCCATCAGATATCTCTGCGATAAACCTCCGCAGAAATATTGCTTCCCTAACTGCTTCTGACAGGGATACATATTCCGCCTCTGCTGTGCTGAGAGCTACAGTTCGCTGTTTAGTGCTCTGCCAAGAAACAGCTCCACCTTGAATAAGGAATACTGATCCAGAATATGAACGACGATCGCTGTCTCCAGCGTAATCGGCATCAGCGTAGCCTTCAATCAATTCTTGCTGATTTCTTCTTGTGTATCTCAAACCCAAGTCTTTTGTCCGTTTGAGATAACGCAGCACTCGTTTAGCGGCAACCCAATGTTGTTCCTCAAAACATTCATTAAATTGGCTCAAATAGTTCACTACATGAGCTATATCCGGTCTTGTACACACTGCTATGTACATGAGTGAACCTATTAATGCTCGATAAGGAATCTTATCGTCTACTTTCTTGCCATGTACTGGCTTGTCTAGCTTTTGTCCTGGTACTGCAGGTGTGACCACTGGTTTGCACTCTTCCATATTGTATGTTTTTAAAATTGTATCTACATACTTCTCCTGATGTAGCTTAATCCCAGTAGCATCTTGCACAATATGGATTCCCAACATCAATTCAGCCTTAACCTTAAGCATCTCTTCCTTGTTATTCCAGAAAATTAAAATATCATCGACATACACAGCGATGATGATTATTTTGCCTTCCTGTGTCCGCATATAGACGCATGGTTCATTCTCTGATCTCTTAAATTTTAAGTTTATCAGCTCCGAATGAAACTTTGCGTTCCATGCTCGTGGAGACTGCTTCAAGCCGTACAATGACTTTTGTAAAAGACATACATATTCTTCTTTGCCTTTTGCCTCAAACCCCTCCGGTTGTTTCATGTACACGACTTCATTTAAATTTCCATTTAAAAATGCCGTCTTTACGTCCATTTGATCAATTTTCAATCCCATTTTAGCTGCTAAAGCTATCAGCACTCTCAAAGAACTGTGTCTGATAACGGGTGAAAAAGTATCAAAGTAATCAACGCCTCTACGTTGACTGAAGCCTCTCGCAACGAGTCGTGCTTTATAACGAATCTTTCCCCCCGCCTCTTCTTTGATTCGAAATAACCATTTCGAATCAACGATGTTGCTCGATCTCGGTGGCTTCACTAGTGTCTAAGTATTATTCTTCTTTAGAGCATCTATCTCCTCCTCAATTGCCTTTTTCCACTTCTCTTTATCACTGCTAGATAAAGCTTCACTAATCGTACGTGGAGAATCACTTTCGAGTGCTTGGTATGTTATATGATCTGGAAATTCCTTCTGTTTCCTCTCTCTTAACGGATATCTCCTCTCTATGGATGGTTCTGGTTCTGGTTGCAGTACCTCTTCGATCTCTTCATTGGGTTCTAACTGCAGATCCTCTGGTTCCTCGTCATCTCTCCCATCAAGAGATTCCCATTCATCACAACTTTCCGTTTCATTGTTGTTTGATGCTTCATTTGGATAAGAATGTGTACTTGTTTCTCTTAAAGTCTCATTATGTTCTTGAGATTCATCTTCAGTTTCCATTTGAAACTCATCTTGTTGATATTCAATATCACTCCGTGTATTTTCTCTTTCAGTGTTTGTTGATTCTACTGATAGATCTTCGTGTTCAAAAATCAAAGGAGTCTCATCCCTTTTCGAATCTGAAGTTCTCTCAATTGAGTGAAATTGGTTTTCAAAGAAAACAACATCTCTTGCTTTATGAACCAGCTTGGTTTCTGGATCAAACAAACGATAAGCTTTAGAATCTTCGCAGTATCCAACATGAAGCAACTCTTTGCTCTTCGGATCCAATTTTGTGCGTTTTTGATTAGGGATGTGCATAAACGCTCTGCATCCGAAAACTCTGATAAACTTCAGATTTTGTTTCTTTCCAGTCCAAGCTTCTTCAGGAGTTTTATTCCTAACTGCTATCGTCGGTGACTTATTTTTCAGATAGACAGCAGTCTTCACAGCTTCCGCCCAAAGCTTATTACTTAATCCAGCTTCTTGGATCATGCTCCTTGCTTTTTCAACGATTGTTCGGTTTGCTCGTTCTGCTACACCATTCTGCTCAGGTGTGTATTCGACGGTTAGCTGATGTTTCATTCCGTACTTCTTCATGAACTCCTTCATGCGAGTATTGACGTATTCTTTGCCATTATCGGACCGAATTGTGATCAATTTCTTCCCAGTCTGTAGTTCCGCAAAGGTCTTAAACTCTTCAAGTTTATCAAATACTTCACTTTTACATTTTAGAAAATAAACGAAGGTTTTTCGCGTAAAGTCGTCAATAAACGTAACGAAGTATTTAAATCCGCTGAATGACTCGACATTCATTGGCCCACAGACATCTGTATGTACCAGCTCAAGTACATTGTCTGCTCTGTTAGCTTTACTGCTTTTATTAAATGGCTGTCTGGTTTGTTTTCCCTTCAGGCAAGCTACACACTCTAGTGTAATAGAACTGTTGGAAAAACTTACCCCTGTCGCCATACGATCACGTAATAGTTTTAGGTTACGTACGCCTAGGTGACCCATCCTTTTATGCCATAGCTCCATCTCACTGACAGTAACAGTTGCCAACGCTGTGTGCTCCAAACTTTGCTTCAATTTGTACACACCATTCTCCTCTACACCTGTAAGTAAAGGTTCACCAAGTATACTGCAGTTACTACTTTTTACTATGTTAAAACCTCCTTTGAAAAACACAACATTCAGATCTTTCTTAGTTACAGCACTCACACTGAGTAGGTTTGAGGCTAAACCTGGAACAAACATCGCATTAATCGTAACATTAGGTTTTTTACTCACCACTGTTCCACTTCCTACACCATGCAGCCTTTCTCCATTCGCACAAGCCACAGTCACGCCCCTTTCATACTGCTTCAAATTGTGTAACCATTCGCGTCTTGAAGTCATATGGTTGGAAGCTCCAGAGTCTACAATCCAAGAATCTTCTGAAGTTGAAGTCGCCAACGCCAAAGCCACAGAAGCTGCATCGGTCTTCTTGCTTCGATTCTCTGGACAGTCTCTCGCTTTGTGCGGTCCGTTACAAATAAAACATTTCAACGTCTTCTTTTGTTTTTGTGCAGCGCTCGAATTCTTCTTCTTCGATAAAAGAGCTTGACTGTTTGTACTCGTAGCTGTATGTGTATCCTCCATTTGGTACAGTTTTGTTTTAACATAATCTGTAGTAATCTCAATATTTGAATTTTCAATTGCCAATCTCATAGCTTGAAAATTTTCCGTTAAACCTTGAAGTATTAGGGCAGCCAATAATTCGTCGTCGATCTCCTTTCCGAGATCACTCAGTTTTTGTGCTGTTGTCATCAATGCTGTAATATATTCTCTTATAGTCGGGAACTGCTCCAGTTTCAGACTCACAAGCTTTGATAGCAATCTGCAACGACTATTCAGCCCTTTATCTTCATATGCTTTCTCTAAAGCACACCAAGCCTCTTTGGCTGTTTTAGCTTGACGTACATGAATTAGGCACTCGGGTTTTACCTTCAAGCAAATCCTAGCTCTTGCTTTTTGGTCTCGTTTCTTGCCTATCTCATCTGCGGGCGTAGCCTGCGTGAACTCCCATAGATCATCATGTACTAAATATAATTCCATCATAAATTTCCATGAGTTGTAGTTATTGGCGCCATCAAGTTTTTCAAATGAGGCCAAACTCATACTATCGTTTTTACTTACGATTTCTCCTGAGTTATATTCTCTGCTGTTTATTTCTCGGCGCGGGTCCATGACCATTGATGGTACTTCTCTGACCATCAATTAATTAACGCAGAGTTCATGTGCGCTGACCTTTTATGTAGGTTAGAAATAACACAGAAAATATTGTAAAAACATTATATTGGAATTTTTCTACAAGCCTTGACAACCGCTTCGTTGTCAATACAATCCTCTAAATTGTTTTAAATTCGAAAGCCAAAGTTGTCTTTTTAAATCTCTATCAAAAAGCCAACCTGCCTTTCACATTGACATTAAGGTTACACATTTCGTAGCAACACCTCTTTGCTCCAACATTATTGTTAAGCATCATTTTCCTGTTTTAACCAAAATTCCTAAATTTATCACGTAAAAACATGGTATTATGTGAATGAGTTCAATGAGTGTAACCTAATAATAATGAAAAATAATGCAAACGTGTCAAATATGTGGTATTAAATCCGGCCAGTCAAATGACCAAAAGCGAATCTTCCTGGCAAAATTTCCTTTGGATGAAGATAGGTAAGCATCAAAAACTAATTTTGTAAGGCTGTTATAGAATAAGAATTACTTGATTTACAGTTTTAGCTTAAAGAATAAGGAATATTAAGAAAATAAGCCATAAATAGTCTAACAATAGTGTTTGTCCATATTTTTTATCGACTGTCGATGTTTATTATTTACGTTAAAAAAAATACAAAATAGCGCCAGTACGCGCGTGGTGTTCGCGCTCATAGCGTGTAGGGATATGCTTCCCTACGGGTACCTATTGACTTACTATTTTATAGGTAATTCCTGTGTTTAGCTTCCTAATAGCTGAACATGCTTGAATAACACACTTTTATGTATTACTTTTCTTTATTTGGATAATGTTTCTCACATCTCGTTTTTGAGGCATGATGTTCGTCTTAGATTAGGCCCTTGTAGAAAGTTAGGTGCCTTCTTTTACCTTGTATGTTTAGGGCAAGTTGTAATAATTTTCCTTCTTTCGTGTTCACACGATTTCTCCTGCTAGGAACCAATGTTTTCCTGGTTTGTCGGCATACGGGCGTTCTTTGGGTCCGCATGCTGAATCTTTCATGCTCTTCTGGTGCCGGGATCGACGTTTTCGGATTAATTTTGGAAATAATAAATTTTCCTGGTACCTCTTCGATCTGCATGAAACTTACATCGATTGGAGAGCGAATTTTTGTGGTTCATCTGGTGTAGTTAGATTGTGAAATAACTTATTGGTTTTACTTGAATATTGGTTTAAAATTAGGTAAACAAAGCGCTGTCAATCTTGACAGTTGTCAAATTTGACCGTCTGTAGTCTCCATGTAGTTTCGTGAAAAGAGGTTTGCCTGGAAATCTCGACTACATGGAGTATTTTTGGGTAAGGTCTTTTATATTATTAATAGGACCTCTCCGCTCTGTGAACAAAATTTCAGGCTGCAGAGAATTTTAGAAATGGCTCTAGAATACTTTCAAAATCCGTATATAAGGGAGACTTCCATCCCTGGTGCGGGATTCTGTTTTTGGATTCTGATTCTACAACTACTACTGAGATCAATGATACTTATGCCCTAAGGGTTATTGTGATTAAATTTAACCCAGTCTTAATTTTGGACGAGTTGGTCCGATTTGATCTCTTACTGGGCAAACCTTAGGCCCTTCATTGTTCCTTTTTCTTTTCTCACCACAAATTATTTCAGATTCCCTAGACGGTTGCCAGCTCCAGTTCTTGGGGAACTCTGCCCCAAGACCCGTATTCCTGCTTCGGGGAGCTGAAACTCCGAGCAACCCTGGTGTCCTATGTCGTGACTCTGCCTCAAGACCCGTATTCCTGCTTCGGGGAGCTGAAACTCCGAGCAACCCTGGTGTCCTATGTCGTGCCTACTTCTGGTTGCGAGAACTACAAGCAAATCTGGTGTCCCATGGTTGTGTCTGCATCTGGTACAGAAGCTCTCCAGTGAACGTGTCGGCTTCTGGAAGCTTCAAGCAATCTCCACTGCGGAAGTCTTCATGGTGGCTAGATTTCTCTAATAAAATATTCTTCTTTTGACTTTCGATATTAGGGATCCGTAAGGTTACCACTTCCATATAGGAAAATTATCAGTATAGGCAAATTCTTTAAAACACTAGGTAGGACATCTATTTTACAACAAGAGAGAGATTAAAATTCTTATAACCTATACTTTCTTTTATTTTAAAACTGCACTTCATTACAGTTTTTGGCGCCCAACGTGGGGCACAAATTTTACTCTCTTTCTTTTTTTTTCTTTTCTCTAAATTCAAAAAAAATACTTACACAAGTAAAAGTTTTGTTTGGTTCTTTTCCTTTGTTAGGTACTTTGCAATCTATGATTATTTTTACTCTTTACTATGTCTACGAGTATTATGACATGTTTGTTATTATCTTCAATAAATAAGAATAAACAATTTTCTTTTCGATATCACAACTTTCTTTGTTGATATCACAACTTATCTATTATGTTATAATCTGAATAAATGTAGGGTTGAAATGTTTAGTGGAATTTCCCAAAAAGCCTTAGCAATATCAATACTAGAAAGAAAATGAGCATTCCTAAGTTGATCAAGTATTCCATTAATCAATGGCAAGCTATAAGCATCGCGACGAGTTACTGAATTCAGTTTTCTGCTATCGACACAAAAACGCCATTCTCCGTTTTTTTAGGAGTAATCAAAACTGGGGACAGCCAAGGACTCTCACACTCAAAGTTTTTGGCGCCCAACAAAAATCCACAAATTTTACTCTCTTTCTTTTTTTTTCTTTTCTCTAAATTCAAAAAAAATACTTACACAAGTAAAAGTTTTGTTTGGTTCTTTTCCTTTGTTAGGTACTTTGCAATCTATGATTATTTTTACTCTTTACTATGTCTACGAGTATTATGACATGTTTGTTATTATCTTCAATAAATAAGAATAAACAATTTTCTTTTCGATATCACAACTTTCTTTGTTGATATCACAACTTATCTATTATGTTATAATCTGAAGATAGCTTAGTCAAGAATTCTAATAGTTTTTCTTGCTTTTCATGCTTGAGCCTGGTCGTTACGAAGGTATTAAGGTGATCTCACGACTTATACCACTATGACAGTTAAATGCGGTTCATGCGGTAAGTTTTTGAATTATTCTGACGGCATCACTTGCCGTAACTGCTCACTGTTCTTTCACAAGGATTGTGCTGGGGTAATAGGAGATTCTCTTTTGACTTCCGACTGGCATTGTCCTAAGTGTTTAGTTAATACAATGGAATCCTCAATTGACGTGCCTTGTTATAGCAAATCTGAAATACCATCAAATCTGAAACATGAACCAGAAATGCTCAATAGACAGGCATGTCTTATTGGTAACATCCCTAATACTCCGCCCAATAAATATGTCAATGAGTTAAAAAAATTTTCTTTTGACGGCAAGTCATGTCCTCGATCTTTTATTGAGAAATTATCAGAGTTCGCAGTTTCTCGACACATTGTTGAAAATGAGTTGGTAAATCATGCCTTTGAGTTTTTCATAGATGGTGCTTTACATTGGTTCCGATTTCTGAAAAATCGTTCCCCATCTTTGACTTGGAATTTTCTATGCGAAAAGTTAATAAAAGACTTTGGTGATCCAAACCATGATGCTAAGCTCCTAGAATGTATTCGTTCTAGAACACAGGGTAAAGACGAGCCAATAATTATTTACATCTCAATAATGTTTGGAATGTTTAACAAACTTGATTTTAAACTTTCTGAATCTGAACAACTGCGAATTCTTTTGCGTAATATTCGTCCTGGCTATTCGACATTTGTAGCAATAAATAGAGTTAGGAATATTGACTCTCTCCTAGAAACTTGTCAAGACTATGAAAATTTCAATGACAAAGAACGTAATTTTAAAGAGCCTCAGTCTCTGACTTACGCTGGTGCTTTGGAATTCAATTATAAGAATGTCAATATTCCTACTGATAATAAAAGTAATACTTTAAATCCTAGGGTGAGTCAGAATCAAAACGTGTCTAACCCTAGACAGTTTTACAAACAAAACTCATTTAATCCTGGTCGGAATGTTCCTCAAAATCTGTCTAATCATCGGCAGAATTTTCCTCAAGATTTGCCTTATTCAGGGCAAAATTACTATCAAAATACAATTACAGCTAAAAAATTTAATCCACATGGATTTTGCCTTCGTTGTAAGGTTAATGGGCATACTCTTAAAGATTGTCTTGAACCTAGGGTTGTGCTCTGTTTTGCTTGTGGGGAAAAAGGTGTTAAATTTCCTGACTGTCCTAAATGTAATCCAAAAAACTAAGTTTTGACTTGAATAATTCGACAGAACCTTGCTCCCCTAAGCCGAGTATTAATCCGAAATTGGTTTATAATATTTCTTGAGTTGCTTTTGCCGATGAAATTGACAATCATCGACCTTTTATTGAAGTTCAGTTTGGTGGTTGCTTCTTTGCTGGTCTTTTAGATAGCGGCAGCTCTATATCAATATTGGGTAATAATGCTCACATTAATTTGGAGAAACTGGGTTTTGAATTATTCAAGTCTGATTCTATAACTATACAAACAGCTAGTAGACAAAAGATATTATCGATTGGTTATTTTGAAATTCCGATGACGTTTAACGATCGAACTCATATTGTTAAAACGTATGTTTTTCCAGATATCTCTCCTTCCCTTATTTTAGGTATCGATTTCTGGAAAGTCTTTGACTTGTTTCCGGAATCAGTTCCCCAATTTTGCAATACGATTTCTAAATCTTGTGACCCCGTCGTCGAATCTAAAGTTCTGGATTATGATCAACTTGAAAGTGATCAGAGGCTGATTTCTGACAATCTCATTAAACGTTTTAATGACATATCATTTGAGAGTCGCGGTGAACTTGGTCGTACTAACTTGATTTGCCATAATATCGATACAGGCGAAATTCCTCCTATTAAACAGAGAGGTTACAGGCTTTCTCCTGTAAAACAGGAAGCCCTTATTAACGAGGTAGATAAGATGCTGGAATGGGGGGTTATTGAGGAGTGTGAGAGTCCTTGGCTGTCCCCAGTTTTGATTACTCCTAAAAAAAACGGAGAATGGCGTTTTTGTGTCGATAGCAGAAAACTGAATTCAGTAACTCGTCGCGATGCTTATAGCTTGCCATTGATTAATGGAATACTTGATCAACTTAGGAATGCTCATTTTCTTTCTAGTATTGATATTGCTAAGGCTTTTTGGGAAATTCCACTAAACATTTCTGATAGATGCAAAACAGCTTTTCACGTTCCGGGAAGGGGAATGTTCCAATTTGTTGTAATGCCTTTTGGGTTGACGAATGCTCCAGCAACTCAACAAAGATTAATGGACTTGTTGTTTACTCCAGCACCTGAATTTGAAAATAAGGTTTTCTGTTATTTGGATGATATTATTATCATAAGTGAGTCTTTTAATGAGCATATTTTGCTTCTGAACAAGGTTCTTGACAAGTTAACAGCTGCTAATTTGACTATAAACTTTGATAAGAGTCAATTCTTTAGAAAAGAGCTGAAATATTTGGGCTATATTGTTGACAAGAGTGGTTTACGTGCTGATCCTGATAAGGTTCAGGCTATTATTGATTATCCAATTCCATCTTGTGCTAAGGAGGTTAGAAGATTCATTGGTACTTGCAGTTGGTTTCGTAGGTTTATATCTAACTTTAGTTCAATAGCAGCTCCTTTGAACAAATTAACAAGTTCTGGTAAGAAAGCACCAAGGTTTTTGTGGAATAGTGCAGCGGATTTTGCATTCACGAAACTTAAAAAAGTTTTATCTTCCGCGCCGGTTCTGGCCTGCCCCAATTTCAGTCGTTCTTTCTCAGTACATTGCGATGCTTCTAATTTTGGCATTGGTGCTATGCTTACTTAGGATAATGATGGTGGTGAGTCTGTCATTGCATATATGAGTAAATCTCTTAATAAGCATGAGCAGAATTATTCAACGACAGAAAGAGAAACTCTGGCTGTAATTACAGCATTAGAGCATTGGCGTTGTTACTTGGATAACGGTAAAGAATTTATGGTTTATACAGATCATGCTGCCTTGAAATGGTTTCTGAATTTGTCTAATCCTTCTGGTAGGTTGGCTCGGTGGTCAATTCGTTTGTCTTGCTTTAATTTCGTTTTGAAGCACAAAAAGGGTAAAGATAATGTAGTTCCTGATCTACTTTCTAGATCAAAAGCAGTAACTCCTAAGTCGGATATGTTACAAGCTAATCCTATTGCTGAAGTTAACAATCGATATGTAGAATTGTTTTCTGCTTGCCAGAATAATCCTGACTCTGTTCCGGATTATAAGATCGTGAATAATAAATTGTTTCGTTACATGAAATCAAAGGATTCTATTGTTGATGATTTAGTTTGGAAAGAGATTCCTACTTCTGATGTGAGGGAAAGTTTAATTGCGGAATTCCATGGTTCGTCTGTGTCTCCTCACACGGAAATTTATAAAACGTATAAAAACTTGTCTCTACGCTATTTTTGGTCTGGGATGTTCAAAGATGTTGCTAAATTCATTAATAAATGTGAAACGTGTTTATCATATAAACATTCTAATCATGCACCTTATGGTCCTATGGGTAAGCCCAAGATTTGTTCAAGGCCTTTTCAATGCATTTCTCTTGATCTTATGGGCCCTCTTCCTATGACTCGACAACGTAACCAGTTCATTTTAGTTGTGAATTGCTGTTTTACGAAGTATTGCTTAATTTTCCCTCTCAAGCGGGCTATTGCCGCAAATATAATTAAAATCTTAGAGAATGAAGTATTTCTGGTTCACGGTATTCCTCAGACAGTTATAATGGATAATGGCTCCCAGTTTCAGAGCCGGGAATTTCATTCATTGCTAGATAAATATAAAATACCTTTTAGGTCATTTACGCCTCATTATTGTCCTCAAGTTAATCCTACTGAAAGATACAACAAGACAATTGTTACGAGCCTAGCTTCATTAGTGGGGGAAGATCACAGATCTTGGGATTTACATCTTCAAAAAATACAATCCGTCATGAATAATTCTATAAATGTGGTTACGGGATTCACTCCGTCTTTTCTGGTTTATGGTCGTGAGATCATTACATGTGGATCGTTGTACACACAGGTGGATAACATTGATGAAATATGTTTTCTACCAAGGGATATTTACGCGGGTAATTTAGGACTTATGTCATCAATTTACGACAAGGTTCAAGTTGCTATTTATAATGCTCATATGAAGAATGCTTCTCGTTATGACACTAGGCATCCGTTCAAGGAATTTAATGTCGGTGATATAGTTTGGAGGAAAAACTATGTTCTTAGTAATGCGGGGAACTATTTTAGCGCTAAATTAGCGCCTAAATTTATAAAATGTAAAGTTTTGGAGAAATTATCGCCTCTGGTGTATGTCTTAGAAGACAACAAGGGTGGCAGAGGTAAATGGCATGTCAAAGACTTTAAGTTGTAATATAATTAGTTAATTAGTTGTAAATAATGAAGGATGAATTTCTTTTCTTATTAATGTTAATTTAATTATACCTTAAGACTTAGATTTAGTGGTAGATATTAATTGTATTATTATTGTTAATATTAGAATAGGTGTTAGGTTTTATTATTCCTGCTTATCTGCTTGTCTTCTTGTCTTGAATACTTACTTACTTGTAATCTTATCTTATCTTACAAATTGTCATGGATATCGACTATTGGATTATGCAAAATGGTTTTAGCATGATTGGGGGTTAAAGTTTTAACTTTATAGCCTTCCTGTTGGGGTACCGTATGAGTGTGGAAGTATGAAAGATATAGTAAATATATATTAATATTTTTAAATTATAGGAATGATAGGTTTTTCATGGAAGAATGCCTGCATTGTGCTATTAACATGTCATATCGATTGTTCGTTTCCAAAACTTGTTTGCATGAACTAAAAACATGTTTTTGACTATTCTAACTAGTGATTCAATTGGTTCTTTGATTATCTTAGTAACTTAATTTAGGATTTTCTCTTCGGTTTTCTCGCTTTATCGTTGCGTGCCTAACTTCTCAAAAACGGTTTTTTAAAAAAAAAAAAAAATTAAAATACTTAGATATTTTAATAATTTTTTTTACCGGGGTTTTTGGGGAAATGTAGGGATATGCTTCCCTACGGGTACCTATTGACTTACTATTTTATAGGTAATTCCTGTGTTTAGCTTCCTAATAGCTGAACATGCTTGAATAACACACTTTTATGTATTACTTTTCTTTATTTGGATAATGTTTCTCACATCTCGTTTTTGAGGCATGATGTTCGTCTTAGATTAGGCCCTTGTAGAAAGTTAGGTGCCTTCTTTTACCTTGTATGTTTAGGGCAAGTTGTTATAATTTTCCTTCTTTCGTGTTCACACGATTACTCCTGCTAGGAACCAATGTTTTCCTGGTTTGTCGGCATACGGGCGTTCTTTGGGTCCGCATGCTGAATCTTTCA
This sequence comes from Erannis defoliaria, assembly GCA_905404285.2. NCBI lineage: Eukaryota > Metazoa > Arthropoda > Insecta > Lepidoptera > Geometridae > Erannis > Erannis defoliaria. The sequence continues at coordinate 13,815,437 of FR990072.1, forward strand.
TGCTCTTCTGGTGCCGGGATCGACGTTTTCGGATTAATTTTGGAAATAATAAATTTTCCTGGTACCTCTTCGATCTGCATGAAACTTACATCGATTGGAGAGCGAATTTTTGTGGTTCATCTGGTGTAGTTAGATTGTGAAATAACTTATTGGTTTTACTTGAATATTGGTTTAAAATTAGGTAAACAAAGCGCTGTCAATCTTGACAGTTGTCAAATTTGACCGTCTGTAGTCTCCATGTAGTTTCGTGAAAAGAGGTTTGCCTGGAAATCTCGACTACATGGAGTATTTTTGGGTAAGGTCTTTTATATTATTAATAGGACCTCTCCGCTCTGTGAACAAAATTTCAGGCTGCAGAGAATTTTAGAAATGGCTCTAGAATACTTTCAAAATCCGTATATAAGGGAGACTTCCATCCCTGGTGCGGGATTCTGTTTTTGGATTCTGATTCTATAACTACTACTGAGATCAATGATACTTATGCCCTAAGGGTTATTGTGATTAAATTTAACCCAGTCTTAATTTTGGACGAGTTGGTCCGATTTGATCTCTTACTGGGCAAACCTTAGGCCCTTCATTGTTCCTTTTTCTTTTCTCATCACAAATTATTTCAGATTCCCTAGACGGTTGCCAGCTCCAGTTCTTGGGGAACTCTGCCCCAAGACCCGTATTCCTGCTTCGGGGAGCTGAAACTCCGAGCAACCCTGGTGTCCTATGTCGTGACTCTGCCTCAAGACCCGTATTCCTGCTTCGGGGAGCTGAAACTCCGAGCAACCCTGGTGTCCTATGTCGTGCCTACTTCTGGTTGCGAGAACTACAAGCAAATCTGGTGTCCCATGGTTGTGTCTGCATCTGGTACAGAAGCTCTCCAGTGAACGTGTCGGCTTCTGGAAGCTTCAAGCAATCTCCACTGCGGAAGTCTTCATGGTGGCTAGATTTCTCTAATAAAATATTCTTCTTTTGACTTTCGATATTAGGGATCCGTAAGGTTACCACTTCCATATAGGAAATTATCAGTATAGGCAAATTCTTTAAAACACTAGGTAGGACATCTATTTTACAACAAGAGAGAGATTAAAATTCTTATAACCTATACTTTCTTTTATTTTAAAACTGCACTTCATTACAGTTTTTGGCAAAATTTAATTTAAATTTTTTTCTTAATTTTTACTGAATTCAGTTTTCTGCTATCGACACAAAAACGCCATTCTCCGTTCTTTTTAGGAGTAATCAAAACTGGGGACAGCCAAGGACTCTCACACTCCTCAATAACCCCCCATTCCAGCATCTTATCTACCTCGTTAATAAGGGCTTCCTGTTTTACAGGAGAAAGCCTGTAACCTCTCTGTTTAATAGGAGGAATTTCGCCTGTATCGATATTATGGCAAATCAAGTTAGTACGACCAAGTTCACCGCGACTCTCAAATGATATGTCATTAAAACGTTTAATGAGATTGTCAGAAATCAGCCTCTGATCACTTTCAAGTTGATCATAATCCAGAACTTTAGATTCGACGACGGGGTCACAAGATTTAGAAATCGTATTGCAAAATTGGGGAACTGATTCTGGAAACAAGTCAAAGACTTTCCAGAAATCGATACCTAAAATAAGGGAAGGAGAGATATCTGGAAAAACATACGTTTTAACAATATGAGTTCGATCGTTAAACGTCATCGGAATTTCAAAATAACCAATCGATAATATCTTTTGTCTACTAGCTGTTTGTATAGTTATAGAATCAGACTTGAATAATTCAAAACCCAGTTTCTCCAAATTAATGTGAGCATTATTACCCAATATTGATATAGAGCTGCCGCTATCTAAAAGACCAGCAAAGAAGCAACCACCAAACTGAACTTCAATAAAAGGTCGATGATTGTCAATTTCATCGGCAAAAGCAACTGAAGAAATATTATAAACCAATTTCGGATTAATACTCGGCTTAGGGGAGCAAGGTTCTGTCGAATTATTCAAGTCAAAACTTAGTTTTTTGGATTACATTTAGGACAGTCAGGAAATTTAACACCTTTTTCCCCACAAGCAAAACAGAGCACAACCCTAGGTTCAAGACAATCTTTAAGAGTATGCCCATTAACCTTACAACGAAGGCAAAATCCATGTGGATTAAATTTTTTAGCTGTAATTGTATTTTGATAGTAATTTTGCCCTGAATAAGGCAAATCTTGAGGAAAATTCTGCCGATGATTAGACAGATTTTGAGGAACATTCCGACCAGGATTAAATGAGTTTTGTTTGTAAAACTGTCTAGGGTTAGACACGTTTTGATTCTGACTCACCCTAGGATTTAAAGTATTACTTTTATTATCAGTAGGAATATTGACATTCTTATAATTGAATTCCAAAGCACCAGCGTAAGTCAGAGACTGAGGCTCTTTAAAATTACGTTCTTTGTCATTGAAATTTTCATAGTCTTGACAAGTTTCTAGGAGAGAGTCAATATTCCTAACTCTATTTATTGCTACAAATGTCGAATAACCAGGACGAATATTACGCAAAAGAATTCGCAGTTGTTCAGATTCAGAAAGTTTAAAATCAAGTTTGTTAAACATTCCAAACATTATTGAGATGTAAATAATTATTGGCTCATCTTTACCCTGTGTTCTAGAACGAATACATTCTAGGAGCTTAGCATCATGGTTTGGATCACCAAAGTCTTTTATTAACTTTTCGCATAGAAAATTCCAAGTCAAAGATGGGGAACGATTTTTCAGAAATCGGAACCAATGTAAAGCACCATCTATGAAAAACTCAAAGGCATGATTTACCAGCTCATTTTCAACAATGTGCCGAGAAACTGCGAACTCTGATAATTTCTCAATAAAAGATCGAGGACATGACTTGCCGTCAAAAGAAAATTTTTTTAACTCATTGACATATTTATTGGGCGGAGTATTAGGGATGTTACCAATAAGACATGCCTGTCTATTGAGCATTTCTGGTTCATGTTTCAGATTTGATGGTATTTCAGATTTGCTATAATAAGGCACGTCAATTGAGGATTCCATTGTATTAACTAAACACTTAGGACAATGCCAGTCGGAAGTCAAAAGAGAATCTCCTATTACCCCAGCACAATCCTTGTGAAAGAACAGTGAGCAGTTACGGCAAGTGATGCCGTCAGAATAATTCAAAAACTTACCGCATGAACCGCATTTAACTGTCATAGTGGTATAAGTCGTGAGATCACCTTAATACCTTCGTAACGACCAGGCTCAAGCTGAAAAGCAAGAAAAACTATTAGAATTCTTGACTAAGCTATCTTCAGATTATAACATAATAGATAAGTTGTGATATCAACAAAGAAAGTTGTGATATCGAAAAGAAAATTGTTTATTCTTATTTATTGAAGATAATAACAAACATGTCATAATACTCGTAGACATAGTAAAGAGTAAAAATAATCATAGATTGCAAAGTACCTAACAAAGGAAAAGAACCAAACAAAACTTTTACTTGTGTAAGTATTTTTTTTGAATTTAGAGAAAAGAAAAAAAAAGAAAGAGAGTAAAATTTGTGGATTTTTGTTGGGCGCCAAAAACTGAATTCAGTAACTCGTCGCGATGCTTATAGCTTGCCATTGATTAATGGAATACTTGATCAACTTAGGAATGCTCATTTTCTTTCTAGTATTGATATTGCTAAGGTTTTTTGGGAAATTCCACTAAACATTTCTGATAGATGCAAAACAGCTTTTCACGTTCCGGGAAGGGGAATGTTCCAATTTGTTGTAATGCCTTTTGGGTTGACGAATGCTCCAGCAACTCAACAAAGATTAATGGACTTGTTGTTTACTCCAGCACCTGAATTTGAAAATAAGGTTTTCTGTTATTTGGATGATATTATTATCATAAGTGAGTCTTTTAATGAGCATATTTTGCTTCTGAACAAGGTTCTTGACAAGTTAACAGCTGCTAATTTGACTATAAACTTTGATAAGAGTCAATTCTTTAGAAAAGAGCTGAAATATTTGGGCTATATTGTTGACAAGAGTGGTTTACGTGCTGATCCTGATAAGGTTCAGGCTATTATTGATTATCCAATTCCATCTTGTGCTAAGGAGGTTAGAAGATTCATTGGTACTTGCAGTTGGTTTCGTAGGTTTATATCTAACTTTAGTTCAATAGCAGCTCCTTTGAACAAATTAACAAGTTCTGGTAAGAAAGCACCAAGGTTTTTGTGGAATAGTGCAGCGGATTTTGCATTCACGAAACTTAAAAAAGTTTTATCTTCCGCGCCGGTTTTGGCCTGCCCCAATTTCAGTCGTTCTTTCTCAGTACATTGCGATGCTTCTAATTTTGGCATTGGTGCTATGCTTACTCAGGATAATGATGGTGGTGAGTCTGTCATTGCATATATGAGTAAATCTCTTAATAAGCATGAGCAGAATTATTCAACGACAGAAAGAGAAACTCTGGCTGTAATTACAGCATTAGAGCATTGGCGTTGTTACTTGGATAACGGTAAAGAATTTATGGTTTATACAGATCATGCTGCCTTGAAATGGTTTCTGAATTTGTCTAATCCTTCTGGTAGGTTGGCTCGGTGGTCAATTCGTTTGTCTTGCTTTAATTTCGTTTTGAAGCACAAAAAGGGTAAAGATAATGTAGTTCCTGATCTACTTTCTAGATCAAAAGCAGTAACTCCTAAGTCGGATATGTTACAAGCTAATCCTATTGCTGAAGTTAACAATCGATATGTAGAATTGTTTTCTGCTTGCCAGAATAATCCTGACTCTGTTCCGGATTATAAGATCGTGAATAATAAATTGTTTCGTTACATGAAATCAAAGGATTCTATTGTTGATGATTTCGTTTGGAAAGAGATTCCTACTTCTGATGTGAGGGAAAGTTTAATTGCGGAATTCCATGGTTCGTCTGTGTCTCCTCACACGGGAATTTATAAAACGTATAAAAACTTGTCTCTACGCTATTTTTGGTCTGGGATGTTCAAAGATGTTGCTAAATTCATTAATAAATGTGAAACGTGTTTATCATATAAACATTCTAATCATGCACCTTATGGTCCTATGGGTAAGCCCAAGATTTGTTCAAGGCCTTTTCAATGCATTTCTCTTGATCTTATGGGCCCTCTTCCTATGACTCGACAACGTAACTAGTTCATTTTAGTTGTGAATTGCTGTTTTACGAAGTATTGCTTAATTTTCCCTCTCAAGCGGGCTATTGCCGCAAATATAATTAAAATCTTAGAGAATGAAGTATTTCTGGTTCACGGTATTCCTCAGACAGTTATAATGGATAATGGCTCCCAGTTTCAGAGCCGGGAATTTCATTCATTGCTAGATAAATATAAAATACCTTTTAGGTCATTTACGCCTCATTATTGTCCTCAAGTTAATCCTACTGAAAGATACAACAAGACAATTGTTACGAGCCTAGCTTCATTAGTGGGGGAAGATCACAGATCTTGGGATTTACATCTTCAAAAAATACAATCCGTCATGAATAATTCTATAAATGTGGTTACGGGATTCACTCCGTCTTTTCTGGTTTATGGTCGTGAGATCATTACATGTGGATCGTTGTACACACAGGTGGATAACATTGATGAAATATGTTTTCTACCAAGGGATATTTACGCGGGTAATTTAGGACTTATGTCATCAATTTACGACAAGGTTCAAGTTGCTATTTATAATGCTCATATGAAGAATGCTTCTCGTTATGACACTAGGCATCCGTTCAAGGAATTTAATGTCGGTGATATAGTTTGGAGGTAAAACTATGTTCTTAGTAATGCGGGGAACTATTTTAGCGCTAAATTAGCGCCTAAATTTATAAAATGTAAAGTTTTGGAGAAATTATCGCCTCTGGTGTATGTCTTAGAAGACAACAAGGGTGGCAGAGGTAAATGGCATGTCAAAGACTTTAAGTTGTAATATAATTAGTTAATTAGTTGTAAATAATGAAGGATGAATTTCTTTTCTTATTAATGTTAATTTAATTATACCTTAAGACTTAGATTTAGTGGTAGATATTAATTGTATTATTATTGTTAATATTAGGATAGGTGTTAGGTTTTATTATTCCTGCTTATCTGCTTGTCTTCTTGTCTTGAATACTTACTTACTTGTAATCTTATCTTATCTTACAAATTGTCATGGATATCGACTATTGGATTATGCAAAATGGTTTTAGCATGATTGGGGGTTAAAGTTTTAACTTTATAGCCTTCCTGTTGGGGTACCGTATGAGTGTGGAAGTATGAAAGATATAGTAAATATATATTAATATTTTTAAATTATAGGAATGATAGGTTTTTCATGGAAGAATGCCTGCATTGTGCTATTAACATGTCATATCGATTGTTCGTTTCCAAAACTTGTTTGCATGAACTAAAAACATGCTTTTGACTATTCTAACTAGTGATTCAATTGGTTCTTTGATTATCTTAGTAACTTAATTTAGGATTTTCTCTTCGGTTTTCTCGCTTTATCGTTGCGTGCCTAACTTCTCAAAAACGGTTTTTTAAAAAAAAAAAAAAATTAAAATACTTAGATATTTTAATAATTTTTTTTACCGGGGTTTTTGGGGAAATGTAGGGATATGCTTCCCTACGGGTACCTATTGACTTACTATTTTATAGGTAATTCCTGTGTTTAGCTTCCTAATAGCTGAACATGCTTGAATAACACACTTTTATGTATTACTTTTCTTTATTTGGATAATGTTTCTCACATCTCGTTTTTGAGGCATGATGTTCGTCTTAGATTAGGCCCTTGTAGAAAGTTAGGTGCCTTCTTTTACCTTGTATGTTTAGGGCAAGTTGTAATAATTTTCCTTCTTTCGTGTTCACACGATTTCTCCTGCTAGGAACCAATGTTTTCCTGGTTTGTCGGCATACGGGCGTTCTTTGGGTCCGCATGCTGAATCTTTCATGCTCTTCTGGTGCCGGGATCGACGTTTTCGGATTAATTTTGGAAATAATAAATTTTCCTGGTACCTCTTCGATCTGCATGAAACTTACATCGATTGGAGAGCGAATTTTTGTGGTTCATCTGGTGTAGTTAGATTGTGAAATAACTTATTGGTTTTACTTGAATATTGGTTTAAAATTAGGTAAACAAAGCGCTGTCAATCTTGACAGTTGTCAAATTTGACCGTCTGTAGTCTCCATGTAGTTTCGTGAAAAGAGGTTTGCCTGGAAATCTCGACTACATGGAGTATTTTTGGGTAAGGTCTTTTATATTATTAATAGGACCTCTCCGCTCTGTGAACAAAATTTCAGGCTGCAGAGAATTTTAGAAATGGCTCTAGAATACTTTCAAAATCCGTATATAAGGGAGACTTCCATCCCTGGTGCGGGATTCTGTTTTTGGATTCTGATTCTACAACTACTACTGAGATCAATGATACTTATGCCCTAAGGGTTATTGTGATTAAATTTAACCCAGTCTTAATTTTGGACGAGTTGGTCCGATTTGATCTCTTACTGGGCAAACCTTAGGCCCTTCATTGTTCCTTTTTCTTTTCTCACCACAAATTATTTCAGATTCCCTAGACGGTTGCCAGCTCCAGTTCTTGGGGAACTCTGCCCCAAGACCCGTATTCCTGCTTCGGGGAGCTGAAACTCCGAGCAACCCTGGTGTCCTATGTCGTGACTCTGCCTCAAGACCCGTATTCCTGCTTCGGGGAGCTGAAACTCCGAGCAACCCTGGTGTCCTATGTCGTGCCTACTTCTGGTTGCGAGAACTACAAGCAAATCTGGTGTCCCATGGTTGTGTCTGCATCTGGTACAGAAGCTCTCCAGTGAACGTGTCGGCTTCTGGAAGCTTCAAGCAATCTCCACTGCGGAAGTCTTCATGGTGGCTAGATTTCTCTAATAAAATATTCTTCTTTTGACTTTCGATATTAGGGATCCGTAAGGTTACCACTTCCATATAGGAAATTATCAGTATAGGCAAATTCTTTAAAACACTAGGTAGGACATCTATTTTACAACAAGAGAGAGATTAAAATTCTTATAACCTATACTTTCTTTTATTTTAAAACTGCACTTCATTACAAGCGCAATAATAATAAAATTAAAAAACAGGCTAGGAAGCAATAATCTAATTTAAGAGGGACTAGAGGAGGCGGAAGCAGCCATATAATATAATAATAACGTCACTTTCCAGGTTATCCGGGGAGCCATGAAAAGACAATATTTATGGCAGCTTGCAGTGCAGAAAGTGGTATTGCGACTCTGCATGAGACTGAGATGGAGCGAACAGCAACATCGAAACACATGATACCCTCGAATGCCTCAATTTTAATCACCGCCAAGTGCACGAAGATAATGCTTGACCACAAGATCCTTGAGATACAACGTCATCGAAGATGTCACCATCAGTGGATTCTTTCAGCAATTCGAAGACAATAAAAAAAAACGGCCATTTACACTACTTACTTACTAATATTATAAAGAGAGAAGTGAAAAAGATTAGATTTTTTTGTAAGATTAGATTTATGTTTGTATGTAATGGATAAACTCACTAAATAAAAATAAAACAAAACTGCCAAAAATGAAATGAAATACTTTCATATTTATTTATTTGCAACTAAGTGTACAGAGATCTTAAATTAATATACCCTACATTATCCTACGCCCCCCCCCCCCGCCCCCACAACCCCCCCCTACATTTTTGTAGTAAATTTATCGATACAAAAATATGTACATCCCTATTTGATGTGATTATATTGTCAGACTGACAATGTCAGCTCTGCCATTACGTCAAAAGTTATTTTTTTCAATATTCTTTTATATTTTTTTCATACTTTTAATTGTTTTTTTATTGGTATTAAAGAAAAAACATTTTGAGTGACTGTTTTTTTCGTTTTACTCTATGGAACACCCGTCTCTTATTAGGTTTACTTACTCTATGGTATACTCTAGTAAAATTTATTTCGCAACTGCTATTCATACTCAGTCTAGAGTCAAAAATGACAGTGACAGCTGACAGTGACATTGACATATCTGTAATTTTTGACAGTAAATTGCTAATATTTGTTCTCTCTGTGCTTACATTAAAAATAAAATATTTTGACCATGAATAGCTAGCTTTGTATGTCAACTTTAAAAGTTACGAAATATGTACCTTGCGGTTTTTGTTTTTACTGGCAATTCTAAGGATTTCGGATGTAAGTGTGCTGTCAGGTCTTTGTGCATGTGTGGAAGTAAATTTTGAATGTGTTGTTGTTTTTGTCTTTGTGTTAGTAGTGCGTGGACGTCATCGGGGTTTGTTTTGGCTATTTCCACTCAGTACCATCTTACGTCGTGCTGTGAATGCATCCATATGACACTAATAATAAAGCTTACTGTGCCGTGCGCAAGTGAATAAAGGTGTGGTTTTGTCTTAATGTTTCCATGTGTTCTATGATTACAAGGCAATGTACACAGATATTATTACGTTCCCAACTACGAAGGAAAACAGATAACCGGATATTTTTTTATGATAATTAATGTTAAAATCTTTCACGTATGTACCTACGTTAATAAATTGCAGTATTTTTTAGTACATTATATGATTTATTTTGTTGTATTTTTTTCTTCTTATAAATTCCATACATATTATTGCCAAGACGCCAAGTGCGTGTCATAGTATGACGTTTAGGATTCCGTAGCATACACATTAGGGAGCACAGAAAAATAACAACAAGATAGGGATAAGGAGGCAGAAAAAAAAGCCATATTAATATTAGAGGTACTTACGGGTTCCCTGACCATCCTATCACAGCTGTGACTTGAAGGGGTAATCCAGGGAACGGAAATCTTTCCGATGGTGATGTGAATACCCCTGTTGAATATTGTGAACCGTATTGTAACAGGCAGATTGAAGCTTACGAATTAATATTTAAAAAATAAAGTTTTATGTAGGTATGATATATTTTTTAATAATGTAGGCAATTGGGCATTTAACATAGGATTTGGTACCTCCATGGATTGTAGGCATCGTTTTTTAGGGTCCCCCGCACCGTAACTAAGTCTACGTGGGTCATCTATATAAATAATTATTTATACCTTTATATATATGTATATATTTCATTTAAGAGTAGGTAACCATTTTGCGAATAAGTAATAATTTCAACTTATTCGTTGAAATTATAGCCTAGCTTAGTAGTTATAGCCTATTGGCTATACAAACATATATATATATATATACTTATAAGTATATATATTTTTAAATCGGACGATCGAACGGACAGACGATATATATATATAATGGATACGTGATCCGCTTACCAAAATAAAATGATCTAAATTATGATAAAATGTATTTTTTTTTATTGTTTAAGTGTAAGTGTATAATTAATTACACAAGGATTAAAAATATTTATACTTATAAGTAATAACTATATTATTAATAAAATAAAATAAAAAACATTTTATCATAGTTTAGATCATTTTATTTAGATAAGCGGGTCACGTATCCATTATCATGGCTGATACCTAAAAAAATATAAATATAAGGGTAGCTGTATATTTAAGTCCCTTGCACGTGTCAAGACTTAATTCTAGAGGGGTAGGGGGGAGGCATATCCACGACGGACCTAGACAATAATTACATGAATAATGAAAGATATTTTATCTATTGTTGGTTGCTCCGAGGTCCTTGCTTTACAAAAGGAATGTACAATATACCTACTGACGATTTTTATTCTACTTATATCTAGCTCTTCGTCTATACTCTGAGCAGACCAAGTTAAGGATGATTTTATGATAGGTACCTACTTCTGCTGTTTATTACACGGCGCTTGATAAGAATGCATCAATATTGCGCGACCGAAGTGAGTCAAAAGACGAATTAGAGCGGATTTCACGTCGTTTGTAAATAATAGGTAAACCATAAGTCAACACACACGTGAGCGTAGCGAGCGCGAAGCTGTTAAGATTTTTTGTCATGAACAAATTACTCCTTTCAAGTTCAATGATGAAAATTGATATTTAGATACATAGTTCATTCATAATTAAAAAGTATGATAAATTTTTTTTTATAGAAATGATTTTTGGGGTGAAACAGGGGATGGATTTGACACTAATATTATAAATACCTACGAAAGTTTATCTGTGTGTAGGTATGTTTGTTTCTTCTTCATGCCAAATGTCTGAACGGATTTTAATGAAACTTGGATTGGAGATAAGTAACTCATATGCCGGGACATAACGGGGATAACATTATAACAACATTATAGCATTTTTTTAATACCTTCTCATCTTCGCCATTTTTCATCATTACGCTGTGGAACCGCGTGGCACAGCGACAGCTATTACACAGCGACAATGATAAGATGAATGGACGGGAAATAAGCGCACGGATTTTGAAGACTATAATTATGTTGAGCGCCGGCTCTCCACCACAGCGCAGCTCTCTCGGCGCTTCAGTCATACTCTGACTTTGCGACTTGCGAGCTGTACGATACGACAATACAAACTTCTAATACATGTACATGTCCTCTTTTCGTCATGCAGTAATTAGATTCGACATCTCTATTTTCCGACAAATGTTTTACCTATGCATACTTTTAGCTTACCTTTACCAAGACAACACAATCAAGCATACCTGATTGTGTTGTCTTGGTAATTATGATCGATTTGCAAGCGCTGGGCCCGTCCATTCCATTATCCCGTCGCTGATATTAGGTACATACAAACGTGTCGGTTTATTTACCGCCGTGTGAAACCGGGGCGGATCAGCTAGTAAGATAGGTATAGTAGGTAGCTTAGTAGACACTTCGGGTGCGAAACCCTAAAAAAGCGTAATTTTATTTTATTATGTACTTTTCTCTATGAGGTTAGGTACTTTACCTACATAATAAATTTAAATAACATACCTTCTATAGAGGTAGGAACTCTACCCATGATACCTACCTACCTACCTTTACAGAAGTCTAGTCAATACCTACTACATATCCCTATTTTGAATATACCTAATCAAAGCCTATTCCTTAACTTTTGAAATAAGTACCTATTCGAATAAGTATTTCAAAATTCTACCTACTCATATCTCCCTCCATATCATTGGGTGAAGGGCTGTACGAATTACATTTCAAAGTGCAGTAAACAAAAGGTGGTGTTTCTTATGACCCATAAGTCAACATTTAAACATAGCAAAACAAAACGCCATCAAAATCACAAGGCACGAAAAAGACCAGTCGAAATCAACTTGCTGAAGTCCCTTTTACAGCATACAGCAGCTCTGCGCCGCATTAGAGCGACCAGAGCGAAGAAGTTGTGGCAGCAGCACGCAAAGGGTGTATAATAGCAAATCATACTTACGAATGAGAAAATCTTAACTGTAGAAAAGAAGTTCAAAGAAGCTTCTGAGAAGGTGCCATCATCAGGGAAAGAGGCCATCATCCGGCCACAGTCATAGTTGTATGGTGGGGTGTTGTTAGACAAGGTGGTCACAAAGCACCACAATGATCATATGGAGACTGTTGCTACCGAGCCAAACTTTATTTTACCAAAAGCTTTGAATATTCCAACTGGACCATTCCACACAAAGCGAGAACCATGGAATGTTGGTTAAAGGACAATTGACCCAATTTTATGGCTTTACATTAACATTAGCCCTCCGATAGTGTCAACCTCCACCTATTGAACTACAGACTATGGGAAGATTTAGATGTGAAAGCCTGCTTTGAAGATTTAGATATTGTGGCAGCAGTGGCTTCAATACCTGTGAAAATAAAGCATGCGGCAATAGACCAGTGGCCAGATCAATCGAAGAAGTGTGTCAAAGCACTAGCACTAATAATTTGTGTTGTATCTAATTATATCAATATGGAATGTATTTTCGTTCTTTCTCTTTCTTCCAAATTTTTATAAGCGGTTCCATTGGCAGGACATTGAAGAACGGTCACACCTTAGAGTACCTACCCCATTTGTAATTATAGCTTTGCACAACCACCTCTAAGAAGAATATGGTGCGTTTGGGAACCAAACAAATCGGCCTTTACTATCTTGTTTTGGGGCCCGGAGCAAAACTGCTTGAACTGAATCGGTCCCTGCCCGTGGTCCACCTACACTGTTCACCTGGCTGTACCAGGGGCATTTTTTCTTTCCGTGGTCCACCTCAAGATAACTAGGTGTACCAGGGTCTTTTATTTCTTCTCATGGTCCACCTTAGTTCACCTGGCAGTACCAGGGGTAATATTTTCTTCCCGTGGATCACTTGTATTATGGATATACAGGCTGTGCCTAAATACTAAATTTTACATTTAGCTTCGGTCACTTTTAATTACTTTCTTTAGGTCAAAGATAATATAATAATATAGGTACTAAGTACTTTAGGTAGAATTTAGTTACTATGTAGTAGACTAGTACAGGAAGATCACAGAACAAAAGATATGTTATATAATTTATGTCTTATTTTACATCAAATAACAAACAATGTTGAATGATCGAGTTGGATGGGTCCATGCCATACACCACAACTAGTGCCGTAAATAGGGCGTGACAGCAGTGCCCAGGCATAGGGCACTGGTCCTGAGGGGGCGCAAAAATTACCAGAGTAGGAACAAGTTTTGAATATTTTTCTTTTCAAGGATGCAATTATAGGCTGCTCGCACCGGGCACATGAAACGCTATTTACAGCACTGACCACAACACAGTTTGTTCTTAAAAGTAACCTAGCTGAACATGTCTTGCACTTGGCAATTTCTTATTCAATAATTGGTAATAACAATTGGTAATTGGTTGTATCAGTAAGCCAGTTCATAGTAGGTAATTTATATAAATAAAAACAAGTTTTATTAATAATATGATTTTATTATTATTCATGTAAGAGACATAACTAAAACTATGAGTAACTGTCAGTCCAGGTAGGTAACAGCAGTTTTTAATATAAAAACGTTTTAAATGCTTATGTAAGTCATTATATTATTCAGTGAGATACATCAGCTTTGTCGGCAGTTGTGAACCTCCCTAGGTATCAGAATTGTTGTTTGTTTTCTCCTTTACCTGGGCTGAGCACCGGCATCATAAATAAAACAATAAAGAAGCATTTATGCGGTGGAGGTACACAAATAAGCAAATATTTTACTCCTGATCTCCTTTAATCATGATGATGGAGGACTCCATAGGTTATAATTTCTCCGGAACATTTCTATGATAGCCTGCGATTTTCCGATCCACTCATAAGCCACATATTGAATCAGCAACACCATCATCCTAAAATTCAACTCAATAAATCCACAAAATTATAGAAAATCTATTAAGTTTTTATAATGTGACGATGCTTAGGTCAACAATATAACACTTGATTAAAGCACAGCAATATTATATTTAGTGGTAAATACAAAGAATACAAGATCGTAAAATATATCATGACAAGTAACAATCTACGGTTGCTAAGGGTTACCACAGCCATAGATATCATTAGATAGGAAGAGGTGATATAGGTATCATATAGTCTCTTCACATCCTAAGAACTTTTTAGAATTTTAAAATTCTCTTTAGACCAATCTTGCCGCTCATTTCTTCCAATTTTGGGCCAAAAAGCGGTTTGGTAAACATATCAGCCAGCTGCTTTGCTGATGGTACTTGTTTTACTTCAAGTTCTCCATTGGCAACACATTCACGCACAAACAGATGCTTCACCTTTATATGTTTGGTCCGTTTGTGGTGCTCATATTTAGGGTTGTGCGAAAGCTTTATAGCTGATTCGTTGTCCAAGTAGAGCACAGGTTTATCTAATTCAGTCAAGTCTTTCATAAGACTGTTCAGCCAGATGATTTCTTGTCCTGTTTCGCTGGCGGCTATTATCTCCGCTTCAGTCGACGAAAGAGATACGACAGATTGTCGTTGACTTCTCCAGCTGATAGCTGCACCTGAGAGTAGGCATACCATACCAGTTGTCGATCTCCCTGTTGTTTGATCTCCTGCTAGGTCGGAGTCAGAGAAGCATACCAAATTTTTCGGTGTCTCCATTGTATGCCTATAAACCAATCCTTTGTCAGCAGTTCCTTTTAAGTAGCGAAAAATCCGTTTCACTAGCATTATATCACTTGTAGTGGGCGCCTCTAGGGTTCTGGATGCTTTGCTTACAGCATACGCTATATCAGGCCTTGTGCCCACTGCTAGGTAAGTAAGAGCTCCAACAGCCTGTCTATATGGAAAAACTTGCCTGTTTTCACTGTCGGGTTCTGTATCCGTATCATTGATACTTTCTTTTATTATAGGAGTTGGTGTTGATTTGCTGTTCATCATACCAAACTTTTCAAGAACCTTTTTTGTGTAGGATTGTTGACAAACTGATATTCTTCCCTTTTCTGCTTTAATTTCCATGCCCAGGAAGTAGGAAACCGTTTTGGACGTTATCTTGAATCGAGCCATCAATTCCTTGATAAATTCATCTCCTGCAGCAGTTGTGTTACTCGCTACGAGTCCATCATCAACGTAAAGTCCTATTAAGACCTTGGAATGGCCTCTGATTCTAGTATACAAACAGGGGTCTGCTTCACTTTGTTGAAAGCCTGTTTTTATTAGAAATTCAGCAATGCATGTGTTCCAGCATCGTGGTGCTTGTTTGAGACCGTAGAGGCTGCGATTCAGCTTACATACTCGTTTTGTTCCGTCGTGGAATCCTTCGGGCTGTTTGACATAAATCTCTTCTTCGACTGAGCCGTTAAGAAAAGCTGTTGCCACGTCGAATTGTCGTAGGTTGAGATTTTCTTTGGCAGCGATCGCTATGATCGTTCTTATGGTGCTGAGACGAACCACAGGACTAAACGTCTTATCGTAGTCGACACCTTGCCGTTGTGAATAACCTTTAACTACGACCCTAGCTTTAAATTTATCTATTGAGCCGTCCGGGTTCGTTTTCACTTTATATATCCATTTGCATGGAAGTGCTTTACGTTGTTTAGGTAAATCAACAATATCCCATGTCCTGTTTTCTGTTAGAGAGTTTATCTCACTCAGCATAGCCTCAAGCCATTTATCTTTAAAAGGTGAGTCCAGTGCTTGTTTATAGGTCTCTGGTTCCTTTGGTGAATTTTCAATATCAGCAACAGCTGCCATTACAAAGTCATCATAACGTTGTGGCGTTTGTATTGCTGATCTGTCTCTAAGATTGTAGTGAACCTGTTCAGGTTCTAGTGCAGTTTCAGCTGCATCAACATACTGTTCGTTATCAGTATCAGCTTCTTGATCATAAGTGGTTTCACGTTCGTGATCAACATGTTCACTGTGATGAGTAGAATCTATATTTACTGCGTTTTCATTAATGTCACTTTGTTCAGTGTCGTCAGTTTCATCAAAAATGACTTGCATTTTTTTAATTTCTGGAGCCATATCACAGTTGATGTTATCTTTAGAGTTTGAGTAATAATTTGCTTTTGTGACTCTTACATCTTTCGAAATCAGACTCTTGCGCTTAGACGGAACATAAACCCTGTACGCTTTGCTGGTGTCCGAGTATCCAACGAACATTCCTGGTATTGCCTTCGGAGCAAACTTATGACCTCTTGGCCCTTTCTTCAGTACGAAGGCTTTGGATCCAAAAGGATAGAGATGAGTAACGCAGGGCTTTCTTAGAACCCATTTCTCAAATGGTGTCATGTTATCGATAGCACTGTTTACACTTCTGTTGCATAGATAGTTAGCGGTATTAACTGCTTCTGCCCACAGGTGCATTGGTGCTTTTGCATCAATAAGCATAGCTCTGGCTTTCTCTATTAGTGTCCGGTTCTTTCTTTCAGCGATACCGTTTTGTTGAGGGGTATAGGGTGCCGATAAGCGTCGCGCAATCCCGTGTTCCTTTAGATATGCTTGGAATTTGGCATTGACGTATTCCGTTCCGTTGTCTGTTTGCAAATGTATAATTTTGTTCCCTGTGAAGTTTTCCATTTCTTGTTTATACTCTTTGAACTTGTCTAGTACATCGGATTTGTTTTTTAAGAAGTAAACCCGTCCATACCTACTGTAATCGTCTATGAAGGTGACGAAGTATCTGCTTTGAGCCTCAGAAGGTGTGCTGATTGGGCCACACACGTCGCTGTGGACAATCTCTAGACGTTCACTAGTCCGAGGAGTAATTCGTTGGGGAGGGCTTGGTACTCGAGTTATTTTTGATTGTATGCAGGTTTCGCAGTCTAACAAAGTCTCATTTTTATTGAAATTCAATCCAACCAATGTCTCATTGTTAAGAGCTAAGTGGACCAGGTTCAACGTTGTCATTATTGTGATGACGAGCGTCACATTCTTCGAGTATTTTTATTTTAAGTTCTTCTGGTTTTGGCAGGACGTCGCGTGACTCTATCGCAACACGAAAATTGTCATATTCAGAGGATAAGCTGTACAGCATCATTACTGTCAGTAGATCCTCATTGATTTTCACGTCCATATCTGCCAGTTTGTCAACTGTGTCCATGAACTTGCTTAGGTGTGCGCGTACATTGTTTCCTTCCAATTTCGTCAGTATCAGGTTCTTAAGAAGGGATGCTTTGCGCGCGGGACCTGTACTCGCATGTATTTCCTTTAGTTTATCCCACAGAGCTTTTGCAGATGTGCATTTCTTTATTTCTTTTAATTGTGAAGGAGCGATTATAAGGATTAATTCTGATTTCGCCTGTCTGTCTCCTTCAACATCGTCTGCATTTGCACCTTGAGCTAGGGGACTTACCACGTATTTCCATAGCTTGCTTTTTATCAACACGGCTTCGGCCTGAATTGCCCAAGTGTCATAGTTGTTCGCATCAAGTGGATCTATGTGGTATGTTTTCGGCATTTTGCGAAATACCTATACCTATTAACGCTCTGCTACCATATTAAGTTTTTATAATGTGACGATGCTTAGGTCAACAATATAACACTTGATTAAAGCACAGCAATATTATATTTAGTGGTAAATACAAAGAATACAAGATCGTAAAATATATCATGACAAGTAACAATCTACGGTTGCTAAGGGTTACCACAGCCATAGATATCATTAGATAGGAAGAGGTGATATAGGTATCATATAGTCTCTTCACAAAATCAAACAAAAGCAAAACAAATTAAGGCAAGGACGAGACAAATGCTGCGTTCCGTAATGCCCTAAAAGTGATAATATCGCGAATCCGACCAAAGTCAGAAGTATTACTCAACCAAATCAAAGCCCTTATATTTTGTGACTATTAAATTTGGTCGGAATCGCGATATTATCACTTTTAGCGCATTACGGAACGCAGCAAAAGGATCGACACAGTGTTGCCTTCTCGGCTACTATAAAATATGCTAAGCTGGTAGTCATTAAAAAAAACACAATTGCTTAGGCTAAGCTGAACTACTATAAAATATGCTAAGCTGCTTAGGATATTTTGATTAGCTGATAGGCGCCAGGCCGAGCAGTGTAGACAAGGGCGTGCACTCACCATCATCATCATCTTCATCCTATATCGTAATGAATCGTTTTTTTTTAATGTCACACCCAAGTGGGTATATACAATTTAAAACAGAGTTTGATATTGATATTATTTTAGTAGGGTTAGTATGAGATATCTATTAAAAATTTATTAGTTAGTATATTATAGTAGTTAGTAGTATAGTAGTTAGTAGTTATAGTTGTTTTTATTTTATTTGTTATTATAATGTATCTGTATAAAAACCGCCTATAGCGCTAAAATCCTCCTCCAGCTGTTTACATTCTTGCCTGTTTCTGGCAGTTCTAGTCCAAAGTTTTCCCGCGGTTTGTATGATGTCTTTATTCCATCTATGGATTGGTCTGCCTCTCTTGCGTTTTTTATCTCTAGGGGTTAGTTGATATCTGTGCCCATCTATTTCCGTCTAGCCTGTGTATGTGGCCAGCCCACTTCCATTTTAGTTTTAAAATTTCTTTCATGACATCTTTGCCTTTTGTTTTCTTTCTAATGTGTGCGATTTAAACTCGGTATTTTAGTTTCACGTTTATATAACTCCTCTCTATTCCTCTCTGAAATATTCTCAGCTTTTCTATTTGTTTTATGGTCAAAGTTCAAGTTATCTCATACGACTTTATAATGTTTTTCGACTATATCTTAATCGTGGTAATGGCAATTTGGATGGAGATAGCTTATTTCTCGGAACTACAAATTTTACTAGTTATTATGTATCGTCATCATCATCATTATTATCACGCGGCTGAAACTACGGAGAGCAGCTAGTATTGTAACAATTAAAATATTTTTTTTTTAAATAAAGTACCGGACTTGAACATTGTAAAAACTTCTTAAAATTAAATTAAATCTATTTAGATGTATAATTTAACGGAGATTGTTTGTAGTATCTTATAACAGTCTATCTTATCTCGTATCAGTATCTTATCCAGATTCGTCCATACAAATAAAGATAGCTAATTTTAGCAAATAAAATTCTGAACTGGCAATCCTGTTGGTTAAGTCCAGTCGACTCAGACTTCCGATTTTGACTTTGACTACTGACAGTGACATTGACATCTATGTTTTTTTCACATTTTTCCTCCTAGGAGAATTATGGCGTCGCACTTTGTGCATTTACCAGTGTCAAGTATTTTTAAATAACAAGTTTTTGATGATTTTCAAGCAAGTCAAGTTCAC
Source organism: Erannis defoliaria (assembly GCA_905404285.2). Taxonomy (NCBI): domain Eukaryota; kingdom Metazoa; phylum Arthropoda; class Insecta; order Lepidoptera; family Geometridae; genus Erannis; species Erannis defoliaria. Next base: position 13,834,994 of record FR990072.1, read on the forward strand.
AGCCAAGTCCAGGCATGCCCTAGTAAAGTCGTAGAAACTTTACTACAAGCTTCTTCGGAGGTTTGGAAACAACACGAAAAGACAGGTTTCACTACATTATATCACTTGCCTACACTCTTGCGCGTAAATCACAGCATAATTAATAAAACACCACCATGAATATGCTAAAACACAAGTTTAGGAAAATAATACAACGTAGCGACATGGTTTTTTCGCGTTCCTGCCAAAACTCTCATCTATCTTATTAAAGGAACCTATTCACGCTCATCATATCATCAGAATATCGATGAATTTTCAGTCCTCACAATGGCAATACTGAACCTTAGAGAATGAATGATTTTATTATCTGTGGTGCTGAATGAACAAAGAATGAACGATTGAACGAATGATTGAACGAACGTTACTGCCTGAAAATAGGATCGGCCAAGTAAAAGATGAAAATCTAAATGCTCAATGGATGAAAAGATGAACTTTGTGAAAAAACTTCGCAATAGTTCGCAAAGGCAATTAATCAAGAGTTTAAGTTCAATAAAGATTCACTTATCGTGTTCAAATATTATATCCTCATAGTCTTCTTTGTATAACAAGGCGTTAAAGTACAGAATGGAAAGCGGAACGCCCCTTTGAATAATTAGTAGTTTTATGTCCCTTTGGCTTTACATATTGGCATAGCATTGTTGTAAAATAGTGTCCTTTTAGTTTAATTCCTTTACCTTTACCTACAGCTTAAAGTCAAAGCACTAGCCATGTATACGGGAGATGATGATGACTATAGATTCGCCGCCTGTACTTATTTCGCGAAAAATCACCCCGGTGAAAATTGTGGCAGCAATGGTTTACCCCTAACGCCTAGTAGTATCACCATATTGGGACGTTCTCAGCGTTTACTTACTATCGAACACCCTAATTTGTGCACATATCTGGATATCATACGAGGAAAACATGGTAAAGACAGTTCTAACATTAGACCTGAATAAATTCAACATGACTAATATAAGAGATTGCATTCTGCACACTAATTGCTTCATTTTCAGAAAGAATTATCGTTGTAGCTGAAACAATAGGCAAGTCCTTGGCAGAACACAAGTCAAAGTTCTCTTACGATGAGATCACAAGTATATCAAGCCAAGTCGTAACTGGCCTTATGTTTCTACATGACCAGAATATAACTCACAGAACATTGGCATTCGACAACATTTTACTGGACAAGAATGGAAGAGTGAAACTGTTTAATTATGGAATGTACTACATGACTGGGGAAGGCAATGAAGTACCTTTTCCACTTGGGTATGTGTCATTTTTTGTTGGAAAATAGGGTAGTGATGTTTTATTTATTAAACAACAGATTTTGTATTATCTCTGGACATAGGCCTATCAGAGGCTTCTAGTGTGGAAAAGGTCCACTCACCATGTACCAAGTAAGCCTACCCTCGACAATTGGGCCATGACATACCGTTCGAATGAGCTCTCACAGAGTTTTATGTATGGATTTAAAAACCATTCTATGAAAGAAAATATTGTGAGGAAATTCTCATATCTCAGGAGAAGAAATTCAATGGCGTATGGGAATCCAACAACCTGCAACTAAGCTGACATGGTAGACATTGTGATGAGTCATCATCAGCCCGGAGACGTCCACTGCTGAATGAAGGCCTCCCCTGTAGACCGCCACCCTGTATGACAACCTGCCATTTGCATCCACAGGTTGCCCGTGACTTACAATGTCGTCGGTCAACAGTGGGAGGCCGTCCTAAATTCTTATATTGGTAACAGGGTGTCTTCCAGGTCTTGTGTTATGAGTACCTCTACTGGTCTGGTAATCTTTGCGCCCTGGAGCCTGGACTCTGCACCATGTGCCTGGGCACCACTGGCACCGCCCTATTTACGGCACTGGTTAAAAGATAAACCTTTTCACACTACTGAAAAAATAATCTAAATCATGGATTATAAAGTTCTAGTGCAGGGTTAGTGAACTACCATATTGATTTCAGTCTTCCAAGGTACTTCAGCCCGGAAATAATTCTAAACGGTGGTGGCCCAGCTGCCGACATCTGGACTTTTGGCATAATTCTCTTAGAACTATGCATTGGAAAACTTTGGTCTAATCTGAAACCTGGCCCAATACTGCGGAGAATACTCACGCTAGTGCACGCCAACAACCCAGCGGAGAGGATAGCTCGAGAGCATGACTGCTTCGACAATTACAAAGTAAGCAAATTTTGTATAATTTATACTTGTGACCTGACTAGGGACCTGGGTATGTCCTTAAACTACAACCAGACCCACCGGAGGACGGGCAGCAGCATCCTTTTGGTTTAATGGTGGTGAGCATTCTGCGATCCCCAAGCCGCCTGCCAAGCATGGGGATTATGGCAACACCCCTCTATTGGGAGGCCTTCGTCCAGCAGTGGACGTCTTATGGCTGACGACGATACTTGTGCCTTATTAAGAAACTGTAGTTCTCAAATAGTTAATCCATCTATTATAAATTATTTTATTATTATAAGTATGTGAGCTTCTGCAGAATCCGCCTGGGGAAGTACCACACCTTTGTCAGTTATTCAAACACCAAGCAGTAGTGTGCAAGCATTACTGTGTTCTGGTTAGAAGAGCAATGTTACCAGAGAAATTACTTCCTTTTTTTTTTTGCTATTTCTTTTTCTTTCTGCGATCGGCTGTGCCATGAGCAGAAGTTACTGGGTGTGTTGGTCTAGAAGAAGAAGTCTAGAATTACTGGGTATGAAGAGATTTAACATCTGATATCTCAGGGTGACGAGCGCAGTGCAGTGCAGCGCAGGATTGTATTCACAAGTTCACAATTCTGGCACTGCTACTGTTAGTAGCTGGCGTGATGCTTACCACCAGGTGAAAGTCGGCCTCGTCTCGTCACTAGACCGAAAAAAAACCTTTTAAATAAGGAAAGATGACAAAAGACAGATTAACTGTTTCTAATAAAATGATATAAATAAAGTATTTCTTGATGTTGCATTGACTACTCCAGATTTTCTTCTTGACTCTCGTTTTCAGTATAGAATATTTGTATGATAATAACAAATTGGTGTGTTATTATAAATAGTTCTCTCACTTCTATAGTAGCATAATCGATTTGGATTTAAGAAATGGGTTGCTTGTGCTCTGGCTACTTTTTTGTATTGGAAAAATATATGGTTCGCCTTCCTGGGGCCTTGTTTTTGAAGTCGGCTTCGCTCGCATGCGCAACTTTATGTACGGTTCAAAATAAGGCCCCTGTAAGTAGTACCAAAAGATAAACCAAGGGGAGCAACAAATAATTGCGGGTATACCCAAAAAAATAAAAACCCATTAATTTTTCCAGCAAGTCCCAGAACATCTGCGCAGCGTCATAGAAAAATGTCTCAAAATCTACCCGAGAGACAGAGCATCGTTTGCTGAGCTACTAGATGAGTTGTCAAAAGCAAACACTAAACAGCTTGTAGAAGTGAAAAAGCCGAGAGGACTGAACGGTTGCAAGCTGCAGTATTACTACCATTGGTGGCAGTTAGCCGGGGGTGACATACAGGCCGAGTTGAAGAAAAATGGACTCATAAAGAATACTCCTCCAATACTTTCTATGCCGATGTAAGTGTTTTTATTTAATTATTGATTTTTGATTTTAGAAAATAATGGTTGATTCTTATTCGATGTGGGGGCGATAAGTCCTGCACTGACGTACCGCTTGTGGTGTATTGTGCATTTCCCCCACGTTACTTCTAGGAGCTGGGTTGGCCCGGGTAAATAATGGTTTAATTTTGAGTCTTCATACAGAATGTCCAGTTTAGTTAACAATTAATATTAATAATACTAATATTTTAATAATGAATTCATTAAATAAAGGCAAATAAAATTATATAAATGTCAAACACCCTTAAAATAACTAATCAAATAACCCGCCCCTGACCGTTCCCGGTGCGAATAGCAAACAAGGCCAATACGTCTCATGCTCTTGTACATGTTTCCAGAGCGATTCTCCTAGGCGGATGCACGATTGGCGGCAAAACAGGAGCTCTGTACGACCGTCGAACTGCCAAATATACACTCGACCTGCTACAGACCCGCCTCTGTCATATCCCTGCTAAAGACTTCTACCCGCTCATGCATGAGCCGAGGAAATACAGCGATGCTGTTGATTTGCCCAAAGTCATACGAGAGAGGGATACAGAGTACCAGCTATGTAGGATGATATATTTTCAGAGGCTCTTGGTTGTGAGTATCATCTATTTTTGAACGTGGTTTTGACTTATGTCGTCAATCTATTATACAGGGTTACTGGTGACTCGACGTATTCCCGGCGGGAGCAGATAGGGGTGCTAATAAAACAGTAAAAAAAACTATAAAAATATATATGTATTTCGAAAGAAATAATAAGAAAATAACTGAAAAAGTAATAAAATATTCAAATTACTTAAAATATAACCACCGTGTCATATTATCATTGTAAATTTTTACTTTTAATGCCAAAAAACTTATTTTTGCTTAGTTTATTTTTAATTATCTCAAAAACTAGTAACTTTCGCCCATACATTGGGGGGCTTAAAGAATGATGGCCAAATTTCATAGAGTCGTGGAACTGACTCTGATAAAGACTTAGGTTTAGTTAATAGATATGATTTATTAGTTAGGTTTTCATGTATAGAAAGTCCCTTAATATTTAGGTTTTTTCTTTGAGGCCACGTTTTTTTTTAATATTTCCCCGAAAAGAAATACCAGACCCCAAGTTTCTAAAAGTCAATAGAAATTGTTAAGTAAAAAACATGAATATTATTTTTTCTGGCTTTGTCTCATAATGTTGTTTGGTTTATTTAAATAAACAAATAGTAACATTTTTTTGTATGTGAACTGAGCTTATACACTCTCGCTATTTTGTTAGGTACGTTTTGGCCATCATTCTTTGATGCATGAGAGCCCCGCGGTATCAGGTCCCGCCGGGAATAAGTCGAGTTACCAGTAACCCTGTATAGTGAATAATAAAACGTATAACATAACATTAAATAATGAAACAAAATAATAATTATAATAGATTAAAGTAAAGTACCATAATCTGATATTTTTAAATATTTTTCTCCTATACCGGCTGCCTGTATCAGCTTTTAGCATCCCGTTGCTGGGCATAAGTAGGAGCTAGGCCCATTCTGGATGGGTGATTAGGCCATCTTTTATCTTGCTGTGTACTTGTAATAGGCTAGATGACTGATTTGTTTATTGTCCTATAATATATGGCCCATAAATATAGCTGATTAATGAAAAGAAAACTAAAATCTGATCAAAAATAAACAAATTATAAGCATTTTAAAATCATGCTAGACAGAGAGGCGAAACAGCAAATCGTGACGTCACTTCTCTGTACGCCATATACATTCTATTCTAACAAGTAAGGTGTGACGTAATTTTTTGTTTTGTGGGAAAGGGACAGAGTTGTCTCTAACAAAAACTTTAAACGCTCATATATCAGAACATTAATAACCGAAATTAATTATTTTTTCAATAAACCTACGATATTTACTTAAATTCTTCATCAAAGCTATTAGTTTCAACGATATAAACATCAGACATCTACCCTATTGTATAATTTATTATTTATGGTTGACATAAGCTGGATGTTTTTTTACCAGAGGTCACCTGATGTTAGGCAACGCTGTGATCGAAAACGTTCAACGCTCCTAGCCTGGAATGGGAACTGCTTCCCATGGTTCCATGGTTGCTGCTTTTGCTTGGGTTACGTTAGTTTTTACGACAAATTCTGAGCCCATAGGTAGCTAACAAGTTCAGTACTTGAAAGTTCCCTACAGCCATACTGTGGTTTTCTAACGGTGTTCTCGTTCACCGGCAGCTTAAGCTTGGGATTTCTGTGTCCTGTGGCGCGCTAATCACAGAGTTATATCATAGCTACAACTGTAAAAGCATTAAAATGTCAACTACATTGTATAACACTCCAGGGTTACCCATACACAGCTCAGTATATCTGTCAAGAAGCTGAGGTGGACATCCCTCCGCTCTTACGCGGCGAGGTGTGGGCCGCGCTGCTCGGTGTCAAGGGAGATATAGAAGAACAGTACGAAAGGATAGATAAGGAAACCCCTACGCCGACTGACAGACAGGTGCGTAGAAGGTGGCAACCCTAAAATGTATATATGGATTGCATAGTCCCAGTCCTGAGCAAAACTACAATGGCTTCAGACTGCCCCATCACCACCAGCTGACTGGCTCTTGCTCTAGCGGTAGGACTATTGCAGAGTCCGCCTGGGGAAGTACAACACCTTTGCCAGTTATCCTACCCCAAGCAGTAGTGTGCAAGCATTACTGTGTTTCGGTTTGAAGGGTAATGTTACCAGAGAAATTACTGGGCATAAAGAGACATCTTCACATCTAATATCTCAGGGTGACGAGCGCAGTGCAGTGCGGCGCAGGATTGTATTCGCAATTCTGGCACTGCTACTGTTATGGGCAGGCGTGACGCTTACCACCAGGCGACCGTCTCGCTCGTCTCGACATTTAAAAACAGCTGAAGGAATGTGGTCCATAGCCTCATGCTTGCATCTATACTCTGTCAATTACTTTAATCGCTTTTTGATACCTCATGAAAACTTGACGTAACATTGTAAAACGTCTAGCAAATTATATCCCATAGAAATAAATTCATTTCATCTAGCATTACCTTTTTACAAGTTTGTGTCAACTGTCGACGTAACATTGTAACGAGGGGATGCTAGAACAAACGTATTTTATTGTATGAGATAAAATTTGCTAGACAATTTACAAAGTTATCTCGTCAACTTTGCATGAGCTGTCAAAAATCGATTAAGTTAATAAGACAGATTAAAATACATTTTCTAGTAGTATAAAGACGTGTTCTTTAATTTAACATTGTATCAAGTAAGATGGTCCTAGCCCACTTCATCCATATCAAATTAACTCTAACCTGCCAAGTCATACAGGAGCTATTCGTTCAACAGATAGACGTGGACATACCGCGCTGTCACCAATACTGTTGGTTGCTGTGCGGCTCGATAGGGCACAAGACTCTCAAGAGGCTGTTAAAAGCGTGGCTGTTGACCAACCCGCAATACGTGTACTGGCAGGGGTTGGACTCACTGACAGCGCCGTTCCTCTATCTCAACTTCTGTAATGAAGGTAAGTTACACAATACACACGTCTACAGAATTAAGATAGGAAACCTTTTTTTAAATAGCGATTTAATTTTTATAAATTAAATCATTATGTAATAAGGCGAATTCTACAATTTGGCTATGAAAGATTTACAATGTGGTCAATTCTGAAGGTTTAAGTTGACAGACCTGGGTATGTCCTAAAACTGCATCCAGAACCACCGGAGGACGGGCAGCAGCGTCCTCTCAGTTAACGGTGGTAACCATTCTGCGATCCCCAAGCCGCCTGCCAAGCGTGGGGATTGTGGGAACACCTCCCTTTAAGGGAGAGGCTTTCGTCCAGCAGTGGACGTCTTCCGGCTGTTGATGTGAAGTTGACAGAACTAAACTAACTAAAGTATTGCTGTCCTTAGCTAACATGCCTAGTAAACAAGTGACAGCAATATTTTAATTAGTTTAGAACTGTCAACTAAAACCGTCAGAATCGACCACAATGTGTAACAAAATGGTTCAATAATACTGAAGGGTATGTATTATGTACTCATCGTTATGGACAACTTTTACTTTGTGCCAACCCTGAAGTCGCAAAAATAAAAAACAGATGTTCTATACAAAAAGTTAATTGCCCTTGGACAAAATTTATGGAACAGCTGTTTTTTTTCGCGATGTCGAGGTTGGCCCATAGTAAAAGTTGTTCATAATGACGTCTACACTGTAAACACACCCTTCAGTATTGTTGAACCTTTTTGTTACAAGTTGTATACTAAACCAATCAAAGTCAACAACTTTTAGAACACGAGTCTGCTGAATTCTAGTTTTTTTTGCCCTCGTTCAAAATTGATAATTTCGAATGCGGATAATTAATAACTACATCTGTTAACATTCAATAAATCATTCTTCTATCGGAAGGTCAAAACTTGGAAAAAACGACACCATTTCACGCAAGCCAGTAATACAAAAAAAACTATTTCTTTCTTTCCTTCTAGCCCGAGCGTTCGCCTGCCTGTCCGCGTTCGTCCCGAAGTTCCTTCACAAGTTCTTCCTGAAAGACAACAGCGCCGTGATAAAGGAGTACCTCGCCAAGTTCTGGCAGATGACCGCCTTCCACGAGCCGGAGCTGGCGACGCACCTGCACGACATCAACTTCGTGCCGGAACTGTTCGCCATACCCTGGTTCTTGACTATGTTCTCGCGTAAGTATTTTTACGTGCCTGCTGGGCTAAAGTGGCCACTTTAGCCCCGCTACGCGGCGCGAAAGGAACCACTACCTCCCCGCAGCGGCACGTAAAATCGTATACACACCACGGTAGCAAGTAGCCTCAGATCTCATGTTAGGCACCCTCAGCTTCGCCTCGGGAGACAATATAGGTACATGAGATCATTGACATTATTTACTTTTGCTCCCTAGTTGAATAATCTATTATAACGTCCTACATTACAGCGATGCATAGTTACGGTCCAAATCCAATGGCCATAATAATATAATTTTTGATACCGGCAGGGATAAAAAAAAAAATGAAAGTAAATTTGACAAAATAGGCTGAAGATTGATGATCGATAATACGCTTAAAAAAACTTCAATTTCGACTACCTAGATGACATCTTCATGTTTTCCAGTTATTTTGATTCATTCCAGTAATTTTGATTTAAAAACGAAACTACTGAACCGATTTCGTTAAAATTTATAATGGGATTTGATGTTTTGTTTATTGATTTTTAATAAAAAAAATACCCTACCCCTCCGTTATTTTTTTATTAATAGATTTAGAGTTTGTTTTAGGTAGGTTTTATTATATTAATTATAATTTTTATTATTTAACATTGAAATAAATATTATAAAACTATAAAAAAATATGTAAATCATTGTATCATGCAACTGCGCCGAAATATCGGGAGCTCATTTCACAACATAATCACGGTAAATATCCCGTTAATAATAATAGAACTTTATGTAAATCATTGTTCCACAGACGTATTCCCCCTCCACAAGATAGTCCACCTGTGGGACGCGCTACTGGTGGAAGGGCCAGCCCTCCCCCTGTTCATGGGAGTGGGGATACTGAGGCAACTGCGCGACACGCTGCTCGACTCTGGCTTCAACGAATGCATTCTGCTGTTTTCGGACCTGCCCGAGATTGACATTGGACAGTGTGTCAAGGTAAATAAAGCTCATATTCCTATAACAGGGCATACTAATGCAAAGAATTTAAAAGTGAACCTTATATTACGAGTAGCAGAGTTTAAATTGCATTGCTTTTCCAATAGATGACAAACGCTTGCATTAAAAGTTTTTTTCTTGGATTTTTTACTTTATGGGAAAATATACAAGACTCAATTTCAATATTTACAATGGTTTCCTTCCGGTGCCCTTAGTATGGGTTTTGGTAGAAACATTTACTATGTTTCGTCAGTAGTTGCCACTCGGGCGGTTAATGAATGTATTTAACGTTAACTATCAAAGCTCATACAGAACATTAGACCAGTGTAATTAAGCCGTTCTGTACGTAACCGTCAGAGTTAAATCGGTGGAGATAGTAAAGTAGAGGGTTCCTCTATTCGATGATCAATAGATGGCTAATATCACTGAAGAGAGAACTGAATAGAACGGAAATGTGACGGGCCGCGCTAGCCGGCATTAAGTGCAAATGCGCTTAATGACAATTCTACCAATATACATGTTTTTAAACTGAGAATACTCAAAAAGACAATTTAAATAGACGCATAAGAAACCAAGCCCCATTGCATCGTAATTAGATCAATTTTAATCTGTTGCAAAATGGCATTTCGAGCGTTTTACTTCAAATGCGCGACCAATGATTGTCATTTTTTCGTCGTAGTGACTAAGTATACAATTATATGTGAAACTGACGACAGCGGTTTTTCCATACAATTGCTTTACAACATTGTTTTGACAGCCGTTCTACCTAAGAAGTAGGGCTTTCGCTTTTCTGTGGTTAATACAATACATTTTATTTCACAGCAATCGATAGAAATGTGCCGTAGTTCGCCAAGAAGCATAAGCTACAGGAGATTTACAAATGTACCACCTAAAACAGACGCCATGGTGAGTTGAATCTTTGTATGAACTTTTAGTATGACGACGGTTCCGTATGTACATATAGAAACTAGACCACTATTCTGGAGAAGCATTCTGGACTTATAGATGATCAAACGATCTTCCAAGTGAATATCGATCACTATAATATGAGTCCTTTCATTCGACGATATAGTAAAAAAATAGGAATGCTTACAAAGAGAAATTGCTCCTAGTTCAATTAGTTAGTTAATGGCTGTGGCCATATACAAAAAAAAAAGAGAGAAATTGTAGCCGCAATTTCGGGGTTCAATTTGGGGGCCTGCAAGAGAGGGCAATAGGCATGTGGCCTAATGTTTAATTTATGACAAATAACAGGCTTAGTGATGAATATAACTATACACATTACAAAAACTGGAAAAAAATATTGTATTGGCTGATAAATCTCTGAGATATGAGCGTTTAAAGTTTTAGGTGGGGATAGAGAAGGGATGCTCTATCCCTTTCTCGCAAAGCACGTGTTAGTATAGCATTTGTATGCCGCGCCTGAGGCTTGACGTCATAGGTCAGTATAGCGCGCTCTCTGTCTAGCTTGAAATTAAAATACTTAGAACTTATTTATTTTTGAGTTATTTTAAATTTTGTTTTCGTTGATAGGCTCTATTGATGATCAGCTTTTTAATGAGATAATAAAAAAATTGTAGTCACCATGCCTATTCTCTGGGATCCCCTTTCGGAGAATTGGAAGCCAAAGTCGCGCCAAGTTATCGTGAATCTTTTCGCCAAACTTGGGTATTTCTTCTATTGGTTCTCTCAGAGCTGACATAATTTCCGGTTCTAGTTCGGGAATATCTTCGGCGATATTTTCCAGTGCTTTCGAAATGTCTCCGTCGAGAAATGGTAGCTCGTTTTCAAAAAAAAAACAGAAAACGAGCTTTATAAACTTGTAGATAGAATAAAATATCTTAATTTGCAATTATGTGAGGGTATTTATTGAAGTACTCATACTTTATAATTGTAGCTTTCGAGGCAACCCACGGTTACCCTCTAAGCATAAAATTACCACTGTGATACCCACGGTGAACCTCTGGTTTTAGTTGTGTAAGAGTTTGTTCTATGTACAGCTTCGTGATAACCCTCGGTTACCCTCTAAGCTAAGAACTATACCATTGTGCTGACCCTCGGTCAAAATCCAGGTAAAATAAACCCACATTTAGATCTGTGTTATACTGTAAAATCACTTTAATAAACAGCAGTTTGCTTACCTGAATCTTTTTCCGAAGATAAGTCCGACGGAGGTTTAATTCGTTGGCGCCTTTTCGTTTCCTACCTGTTAAACAATATACTTACTATATCTGAAGAATGAAATGACAAAATATTAATCCGTTTGTAGTGGTAGGACTCTGTTGCAGTGCAGAGTCCGCCTGGGGAAGTACCACACCTTTGCCAATTATTCAACCGCCAAGCGTAGTGTGCAAGCATTACTGTAATTCGGTTTGAAGGGCACTGTTACCTGAGAAATTACAGGGCATAAAGAGATTTGACTAATATGTCAGGGTGACGAGCGCAGTGCAGTGCGGCGCAGGATTGTATTCGCAAGTTCACAATTATTATGGCACTGGCGTGACGCTTACCACCAGGCGACCGTCTCGCTCGTCGGTTCAGTCGTTTAGTTGTACGCTGGGTAAGGTACAGAGCTATCTACTTTTATATTATAAAATAGTAAGGCTTCGTCCAACTGTGAACGTTTTCTGGCTGATGACCGTCAGGACACAACCACGTGCCTAACTGTATATGTATATTGTATACAGATAGACTGTACTTATAAATTGTATATTACAACTAGAGGTCGCCTGCGACTTCGTCCGCGTACGGAAGAAATTCGGCCCGCTCCCAAAATTCACCGACCGACTCTACCAACTCTACCAACTCCCCCAACCTTTGAATGAACTACCCAAATATAAATTTTCATCACTATAACTTCAAAAACAAAGAACTTTCCAAACAACATTCCACCCCCCCCCCCCTTAAATCGTCCCTGTATTTGTTTTTTGAAAATAACAATATATACAAATCCAAATTTTCGTGACTAAAAGTACACAAACAAAGTCGAATTTCGAATAATCTCTTATTACACCCCTCCGCATCGAGACGAATACACCCTCCAAATTTCAAGTCTGTACGACCAGCGGTTTGGGCTGTGCGTTGTCAGTCAGTCAGTCACCAATCAGTCAGGACAGAGTCTTTTATATGTATAGATTATATTTTTTTTGGTTGAATTGTATTATGATTATGCATGATATTTTAATTAATTAAATATTAAATAGTATAATATTATTTGGTGTGTTTTTTCCTTATGTGACTTTGTTCTTTATTATTTATAGGAAGTGGTAGAAATTCCCTTGGATGCCCTCTACACTGAAATTTGCCCCAGGATAAACCTACTCGACTTTTTCACACTGATATGCGAGGATAAATGCTTTGCGATCGACATAAGGTCCAACTTGCCGTGAGTATAAATCAGTTATTACGAAACCAATGGTAAACAATCGCTGTTTTTATTATTCCGTCCTACAGAGTAATAGAAGCAGAGATGTGATCAAAGGATTTTTCTTTAGAAAGACGCGTGACCGTGCGGGGAGGTGTAGGTTCGCGGGAGGAGTGCCAAATTGTTCTGCCATCTAGCGGTTTTCAGGAAAAGTTTTTGATAATCGAACTAGTGAATTAATACTTAGCTGAATTAACAATTAATTTCTTAATATCACGCTAGATGTCGCGTTTTATAATTTTATAGAACTCATCACTAAATGTAGAAACAAAATTACTGTCGAATGAAATTAGATGCCAGTCATGTCATCTGAATTTTTCCCTCGGTCATTTTTACATAAAGAAACAGAGCAACTTATTTCATTTTTACTGTTACTGGGTAAAAAATATAAAAAATCGTACGTCTAATATGTAAGCTTGAATGACCGTTACGCGTACACGGACGTACGCAGACTGAGCAAATAAGTATGACGTCACACACTCCGTCCGCAAAATAGATCAGCGGCTGCATGTCGCTCATCACAACTCCTTATCCTCCATGTTGCGTCCGTACCAAAATAGTAAAAAGAAACCCTTATCCGGTACAAATTCGTCAAAAAGTTTTTTTTCTTCAACTTTTAACTTGAGCTAGAAAGTTGATTTAAAGTAAATTAAAGTCATGTGGGGCTTGGGATTAAGCGAAACGTGTATTTTAAATTATTATACCTATTTTTTACATCATGGACTTATTTTAATTATCTTTCTTACAATGTGCAAAATATTAACTTCCCGTTCTATCAAACCAACACAATACTATGTGCCAACCTGTGGTGCCAACTAAATTATTATAATAAATAATAATAATAAACTAATTATTATTCAAATGATTACTTGAACCTGGGTATGTCCTAAAACTGCAACCAGACCCACCGGAGGACAGGCAGCAGCGTCCTCGTGGTTAACGGTGGTGAGCATTCTGCGAAGCCCAAGCCGCCTGCCGAGCGTGGGGATTATGGCAATACCTCGCTATTTAAGGGGAGGCCTTCGTCCAACAGCGGACGTCTTCGGCTGATGATAATGAATGGATAACATTATAAGTATGTATAATGTACGAGTGTTTACAAAAATCATATAGATACATATTCTATCAGTATCTGATTCTCTTTCAAGTACAGTACAAGCTTTGCTTAGTTTGGGGCTAGATGGCGCAGTGTGAAATGTCCACCAATATTCATTTCATCATCACCCCGGAGACGTCCACTGCTGAACGAAGGCCTCCCCCTTAGACCGCCACACTGTACGACAACCTGCCATTTGCATCCACCGGTTGCCCGCGACTTACAATGTCGTCGGTCCACCTATATATATTTATATATATAGTGGAAGGCCGCGGCTACGCTGCGTAGGACGGTTCGCGGTCGCCACTCAAGAACCTTTCTTCCCCTATATTTATGAACAAACAATAAAAATATTACAAAAGTCATTCTGTATAATCATTTAGTCATGATTTAAAACCGTCACTAACTACTAAGGTACGAGAAGAGCTGTATAGCGGGCAGTATCAACGTGCCGTACAGCGGCGTGCACTTGGGCCAGCACGAGCTGCGCGCGCTCGGCCTGGCGCCGCAGAAGGCCCTCGCGGAGGCCATGGCGGAGAGACGGACCGTCGTCGTCGCGGCCGCTGAGGACGATACCGCGCAACTGGTGAGCATTTTTAGGATACAGACCATCTGATAGTTGGACGTTTTGCTACATGGACATTTTGCTAAATAGCAAACCTTACCTACCTTAGCTTTGCTTACCTTTCGCAGTGTTGAACGTTTTGCTACTTATATCGTGTGATTAGGAGCCATTTCGATTACCTGGATGACTCTATTTTTCAGTTATTTTGATGAAAAGCAAACTACAAAATCGGTTCAGGATTTCGATAAAATGTATATGAGACCACCTCTATCACCTACCAAACAAAAAAAAAACATCAAAATCATTCATAATTGGCGGAGTAAGCGTAACATACATTAAAAAAAAAGACATACAGGCCAATTGAGAAACTCCTTTTTTGAAGTCGGTTGAAAAGTATGAGTAATCTTAGTAACTTTTAGTTTCACGTCTGCGATGTAATATAGGGTAGATCCCCCCTATCGCCGCTCGAAAACGGCACCGTCAAAACAAGGCGTAAATAGCATAATATGCCTTGTTTTTCTCTCAGTCGCGTGTTACCGCGCCAGTCATGTGACGTGCTACGATGCCGAATGTTTTACACGCTCACAAATGTTTTACAACACAACAGGGTGTTAAGGTTCATTATTAAAATGAAATAATATCCGTTTGTGGTCTTTGTTTATATTAGCTGGAGAGGTATGATATCTGTACAAGTAAGCATTGGCGCGGGGACACTTTTGAGATTAAATTTTCATAGAGGGTGTGTATCTACAACGTGTAACAAAAAGGTTCAACAATACTGAAGGGTACTGAAGGGTGTATGTACTCATCATTATGAACAACTTTTACAACGGGGCCAACCCTGAAATCGCGAAAAAATATCAGCTGTTCCATACAAAAAGTTCATTGACCTTGGACAAAATGTATGGAACATGTTATTTGTTTCACGATTTCAGGGTTGGCCCCGTAGTAAAAGTTGTTCATAATGATGAGTACATACATACTTCAGTATTGTTGAACCTTTTTGTTACATGTTATAGTATTTTTGATCTAAGTTTAACGTAATGTTTTTGTAAACAGTTCAGCGAGTATCTGGTAAAGTGCGGCGTGGCGCGGGTCTGCGTGCTGCACGGCGGCACCTCCGCGCTCCACACACACCTGCCTTCTCTCTTCACTACGCCCAATATACCGAGCGGGCATAATAGGAATGGACACAAGTGAATATAGTAGCTAGTCTAAAACAGTCTTTATATTATGTGAAGACCACAGAAAAGCGAAAGCCCTACTAGCCCTACTCTTAGGTAGAACGGCTGTCAAAGCAATGTTGTAAAGCAATTGTATGGAAAACCGCTGTCGCCAGTTTCACACTTATTTGTATAGAAACTACGACGAAAAAATGCCAATTATTGGTCGCGCATTTGAAGTCGTCGTCAGCCATAAAACGTCCACTGCTGGACGAAGGCCTCCCAATAGAGGGGTGTTGCCATAATCCCCACGCTTGGCAGGCGGCTTGGAGATCGCAGAATGGTCACCACCGTTAACCGAGAGGACGCTGCTGCCCGTCCTCCGGTGGGTCTGGATGCAGTTTATGGACATACCCAGGTCCAGTCCAGGTTCAGGCGCATTTGAAGTAAAACGCTCGAAATGCCATTTTGCAACAGATTGAAATTGATCTAATTACGATGCAATGTGGTTTGGTTTCCTACGCGTCTATTTAAATATTCTTTTTGAGTATTCTCAGTTTAAAAACATGTATATTGGTAGAATCGTCATCAAGCGCATTTGCACTTAATGCCGGCTAGCGGGGCTCGTCACATTTCCGTTCTATTCACTTCTCTCTTCAGTGGTGATGACAGATTGGCGTTCCCCTGGGATTTACACCCATAGATATCGCGCCTAAATAGATATACTTATAGCTTTTAGGTCTTATAACTACAACAACGTAGTATTCAGTGCACGCTAATTTGTACTTTATTTGGGTAAGACAGTGTCTTGATTTTCCGCTGTAGCGCTTGCCTCGTTGACGTCACGTGATGCGCGAGCACTTGAGCACAATAGTGGAATATGTACACTATTCTGTACGAAAAGAGTACGAATTAGCTTGCACTGAATTTTTCACACAGCGCCATCTAGCCCCAAACTAAGCAAAGCTTGTAATATGGAAACTAAATAGCTGATAGAATTCTTATATACTTTTGTTTTGTAAATACATATAGTTTATATTACCCACCCCACTCCCACACACACCCACACAGGTTTTTCCTGTCTTTGGTCATTCCAGTCTAGCGATTCGCGTATTGAAAGTGGAATCAAAGCATTTCGTATACATAAGTAAATTCCAACAAATGTATATATTCCATTTTTTGTAATGTTTTTCACAACGTAATATTATTACGAATAGAGTATCAAAATAAGAGTAATTACAAATAATTATAATGAAATGTTAGTTGTCCCTTAAAATTAAGAATAATGGAATTTAACAAAAATATATACTCTGCTTAATTTAGTATCATGTTCCTTCTTGATCAGAGCCTCATTATTTATTGTTGGAAATGAGTGGTTTTTGTCCACTGATTTATACCTTTTGGCAGCTGTTTTAGGAGTGTCAAAAGAGACTTTTTCTTTTCTTCAGTTGAAAAGATTCTGAAGTTGTTAAGGATGTACGGATTAGTGTCCAATCTATTGGATAATTCACCAAGATCCAACATAAACAATTTCCTTATAGTGGACCATGGGATGCCTAACTCAATTCAGAATTCAGAATTCCTCTGAAGAGGAATTCCTGTATTATTTGTTGCATGGAATGAGACATTGTCATGAATATCAACACTAAGGTCTCCAAAGTTACATTTATATGTGTTGTCACTTTCTAGAGTAATGGTGTTTGGTTTATATCTTTCAGTGTGTGATCTGGAGTCAGTGGACACTGGGCTTCGGCTCCTAACATATCTACTCTCTTTCATGGGCTGAAGGCCTAATGTCTTTGTCTCAACAAGCTCAATATAATTTGTGAATGCTGTGGATACTGGATTCCATGTTACCGCTGCATGTTCCAAGGTTTCCTCGTATCTCTTCGCTTGTTTATGGGCATTCTTTAACATGACATTGAGATCAGTAGAGAAACTGGATAGGTCTGCAATAGTTTTCTGAGTGTTTTTAGACACCCCAATCTGATAGGCAAGTAATAAACTTTTGACAGTCCATAGAAGCTCTGAATAACCTACCTTTGCCGCCTCAATTATTATATATCTGAACTGTAAAAAATCATCCTGAGTTCTCAGTCAGTTCAGTTAGTCAGTGTCTGATACTTTCCCATTAACTCATTGAGAGGGTCTCTATTTAGTGTTCCCAACTCCTTGAGAACCTCTAGAATTCTGGAATCCCCACTGTCTGGAAGAGATATCATGTAATTGATAAATTTAACCAGGAGTGTTAAAATCTCATCTTCTACGGTAGGTACTGGAGCTGGACAAGAGGGCCCTGCTTGATTTTTGTTTTTGGAAGACCCAGGAATTTTCATCACTATCTCTTCCTGCCCAGTCATATAGTCTCTGGTCAGATCTAGATTATGAGAGAGATTCAATGTACTGATATCAATAACTGAGGACCCTTCTGGTAAAAACTTTTGAAGGTATACTAACTAATACTACTGAGGAATGCTAAGGAATACTACAGTGAAAATATTTCTTTTAGATGGCAATGTTCCGTCTTCGAAGAAGCATTCAAATTTTCGGAATATTTATAGCCATAGTATCATAAAGGCCGTCGCAGACGACTCGCCATACATTTATGAAATATATATTATCTTCGTAACTTGCAAGTCGAGTATCGAGTAGCGATATTGAAATATGTTCTAAGATAACATGAAATATTATAGCATTTTCATCGTGTGTGACGGCTTTAATAGTACATCATGATACAAGTATGATATGTTGGAACACTCGAGGCGGTATTATGTTATAAGGTAGTCGAGAGTGTTATTACCAAGAGCACACGCGTTCCATACGACATTTTTCACCCCACTTGCAAGGAAAAATCAATCCGAATTATACTGGTGCTGTAATGTGTGAAGTAAAAAGCACGCGTCTGTAATATATTGGAGTATGAGCCTAAGATCGATGTAATAAGATCCACTTTACGAGCAAGTGTAATGAAAAATGAAATTATGGAACACAAGTAACTACGAACAGGCTGCGCTTCGCGATTGCCAGTATCGCTAGTATTTAATTTATTTAATCCTTTGTATGTTTCTTTGGTATGAGCAATAAAGAGTTAATCTATCTATCTATTGCCATTTTCAAGACTTTTCCTTATTTTTGTTTTATTTGTACGGGAATATCTATTCACGTTTAATTAAATCGGATACTCCGACTATAGATTCGATCTGGTGGTTCTTATTTTTGGTCACCGGTTGCATAGCCGGATGTGATCGAAACTTTAGTCGGAGTATCCGATTCAATAAAACCTGAGTGACTGACTTGACTTTTCCTTACTCTATTTACTAGCTAATATAATATTTCACCCGCGATTCTTGGGATAAAAAGTATCCTATAATAATCATTTATTCATCTTAGACTCATTGAAATATATATCTTTATTAGGAATATAAACAAATACACATTACAAAACACTGGTAGATCGATGCTACCCGCAGAAGTTAAAAACTGTGTCGCGGGTAACAACGCCCGCCTGCGAGACGATATTATATACTATGTTTTATTCTATTATATACCTCTACACCAAAATTAATCTAAATCCGTTCTGCCGTTTCAGCGTGAAAGAGTAACAAACATCCATACATCCATACCATACACATACAAACTTTCGCGTTTATAATATTATGATAATTATTTAAAGCTTAAACAGTAAGAAAAATTATGACCTCAGGCAGGACTCGATACGAGGAATCTCTGGGTTTCCGTCCCAACTGCTTTGCCAATTGAGCTACAGAAGTCTGCCTTAGTTGTCATTTCTGATACTGTTTCAAGCTATCAACTAAAGCGTTTGTGGTTTATAATATAAGTAGGATTCATATTTATTCGTATTTATAAAATTTGTTTCAATAATCTTAACTTGGGTGACTGAAACGTTGTGTGATATCTTATGAACTTCGATCAAAGTATCAGAAATTATCGCACACCGTGTGTGAAATGCGAAAACATTACCGTTTTTTTAACTGAACAAATAGCAACTCTAAGCCGAGAGGTTAAGGCTATAAATTGCAAAATAAGTGACTGTTGTCACGATCCGAACGGCAGCCGAACGTGTCCGAAATAAATGCAAATTGCTGCGCCGGCGCGTTTTTGTGATGTATTGTGTGGAACGTGAGCGAACGGATGCTGTGGAATCTTCTGTTTCTTTAATTAAAGACTAACCGTTATATGCATAAAACACTAAAAAGTATTTCAAACCTATTTTACTTGTAAAGTGTTTTGTCTTCTTAATTGTCAAACTCAAATAGTTTTAAATTAAAATAGGTAAGAAATACGTTTTAGCGTTTTATCCATATTACAGTCAGTATATCATATTTAGTAAATAATATTTCGTAAAAAAAATAAAAAAATTAAACATATTTAGTAAATAATATTTAGTAAATAATATTTTGTAAATAATATTTTGTAAATAATATTTAGCAAATAATATTTAGTAAATGATATTTAGTAAATAATATTTAGTAAATAATATTTTGTAAATAATATTTTGTAAATAATATTTAGCAAATAATATTTAGTAAATGATATTTAGTAAATAATATTTGGTAAAAATATTTAGTATATAATATTTAGAAAAAAATTAATAAGTTAATTATGAAATCAGAACTTAGAGTAAGACTAATAGAAATGGATTAGATAAGTATAAGTCAGTTGCTTTTGTCAGTATTGTTATGTTATTACAAAACTTTATGTCTGTTATTTGTTTGGATTTACTATGCTCTGTAAGTAAAGCCAGGGTCCCAACACTAGTGATTTGTTTTTAGGCCGATTATGGAAACATCTGGAATACTGATCGAAATTCAAAATAAGTTATTGCTGCTTCAGGGTTACAGAGCAGTTCTTATTGCTTTCATAATAATTATAGATAGTAGTTCTACCTGAAATACAACTAGAGTGGCTTGCAATGATTGTGATGACGGACTTCCACTGTGCTATACTGTTTCAATATTTATTTATTTTATTTATTTATTTATTTATTAAGAACACCAACATGATGTACGTCATTTCCCACATCTGATACATGGTATGTTAGTTACTAGCTAAACGTCACCACAATTATAGGTGCAGACTACATGGGTTTATTAAAATAACAAGTCAAGGTAAGATTGTTAGTGAAAGAAGTTAACATAGTGAATTAAGCGAATTAATATAACCTATCAAAAAATTTGCAGATAAGTCTCCTAGGTGGAATAAATTGCAACTATATGGCAGAATTAATTAAGCAGATACAGCAATCCAAATAAAATAAAATGCTATTTTTTCGGAATAATAGAGAGATTGGAACGGATTGACGATTTGAACTTGTCCCCACCACCCGCGAAATGATCGACAACGTCGTCCTTGGAGAAAGCGTTAAACTCCCTTAATATTATTTATTTGTGAATAGAACATTTTTATGGGTTATACAATGTGTAACTAAAAGGTACAAAAATATTGAAGGGTATGTATGTACTCATCATTATGAACAACTTTTCCTATGGAACCAACCCTGAAAAAGCGAAGAAAGAAATCAGCTGTTCCAAACAAAAAGTTCGTTGACACATTTGTTACATGTTGTATACTATACGTATATGATTCTACACTTTCCTGACGGCCAAATGAAAGAAAAGGTGATGACCCTGTATTAACTCAAAGGTTACAAAATAATTAGATAAAATATTTAAAAAAAAACCGCGGGACTTAACTTTATTTTACTCTTTAAGCTTCGTGCTGTTTTCAAGGTCTCGTATTACCTGTCAAGGTAATGCCATAAAATCAATCATTGTGATGGATGTCCATTAAATCCCTTTAATCTCGTAAGCGTTACATAAAATATCTGATTACACTTATCTAAATAGAAATATGCAAAAGAGCGCAGTGTAATCGGAGTTAATGACAAAGCATTTTAGAAGATCTAGTTCGCGACATTGGTAACGTCAGGAAAAAAAAAATAGGCTAGATGACTGGGTTTTTTTATTGTCTTATTAAAATGTGGCCCATAAATATAGCTGATTAATGAAAAGAAAACGAAAATCCGATCAAAAATAAGCAACTTATAAGCATTTTAAAATCATGCTAGACAGAGATGCGAAACAGCAAATCGTGACGTCACTTCTCAGTACGCCATATAAATTATATTCTGACAAGTAAGGCGTGACGTCATTTTTTGTTTTGTGGGAAAGGGACAGAGTTGTCTCTACCAAAAACTTTAAACGCTCATATATCAGGACATTAATAAACGATTTAAATTATTTTTTCAATAAACATAGCTCATTCATCAAAGCTATTGGTTTCAACGATATAAACATCAGTCATCTAGCCTATTGTACCACAAAAAGTGCTTTAAAAAATATCAACCGACTTCAATTTCGATTAACTGGATGCCATGTTTTTTCTTTGGACTTGGGTATGTCCTTAAACTGCAACCAGACCCACCGGAGGACGGGCAGCAGCGTCCTCTTGGTTAACGGTGGTGAGCATTCTGCGATCCCCAAGCCGCCTGCCAAGCGTGGGGATAATGGCAACAGCCCTCTATAAAGGGGGAGGCCTTCGTCCAGCAGTGGACGTTTTATGGCTGACGACAGTTTTCAGTTTCCAGTTATATTTATTTAAAACTACTGAAGCGATTTTGATAAAATTGATATGGGAATTATGAGACCACCTCTATGACCTACCAAACAAAAATATATCATCAAAATCAATTCATAATTGACGGAGTAATCGCGTACAAACATAAAAAAAGTCGAATAGATCCTTTTTTGAAGTCGGTTGAAAAGATAAGCGTGGAAGCATGCGTGATATTTTTCTTGCGAAGGAATCCGGCGAGCGCTTCTCCATACAAACGTATTCCCCTATTTTCTTCCTGGATAATGCCTCTAGGTCATTTTTTTATACAGGGTTAGTTCATACATTTTGCCCAAGGTCGTTGAACTTTTTGTAGGGAACGGCTGATATTTTTTTCGCGATTTCAATGGTGGCGGAGCGGAGCGGGCGCCCCCGAATACATGGCGGACGTGCAACGAACACGCCGCGGATGCGTAACGAATACGTCGCGGTCGCGCAACGAGCTTGCCGCGAACGGCATTTTGTACATTCTCGTACCCTTTCGTGCTTGATTGCTTTCGTTTTCTGCGTCTTCGAAGTAAAAAAGCCAACAGAAGTGTTTCCTCGTCGGAATCCATTCTGTTACTGAGTGTATTGTACGTCGTGAACTCGCCGCGAACAGGCGACGAAAACATTGCGTAATCGCATCGTCTCCGCGACGTTTTCGCTACGTGCCCGCTCCGCTTTGAAGACGCTCGCAAACCGCTAGTGTCCGCTAGTGGACAAGGCCCTTACTTAGTTGCCTGCCGGCTTAATATAGTTATCTAGTAGGTTGCGCCCGGCAGTTGTTCCGGTTTACAATGTCCTGAAGCCGGTGTTAACGCGCCGGGTTATGCGGGCCTTTGGGACGACGTAGAGTGTTTAACAGACAATTAACACATTATTAATTACACATTAACAATTTTTAGCAACTAATTGCTAAAAATGAAATGACAGAGACACGTCTTCAGTAGACCTATACTATACAGGGAGTTCTAATCAGTTAGCATCCTTTTAAGGGCATATTCTGTACATAAAAACAAACAACTTTCACTACTACATTTTGCCCAAGGTCGATGAACTTTTTGATTGGGTCAGCTGATTTTTTTTTCGCGATGTCATAGTTGGCCCCATAGTAAAAGTTTTATGTTTTGATGTACAGAACATGCCCTTAAATGCAATCTAATTGATTAGGACTAACCCTGTATACTTAGTTGTATTTCTCGTAAAACAAAAAAACCGGTGGCCCAGGTGCTATGCAATTATTGTTTATTACACTTAATTACTAGTGCAAAGGTTGTTTAGATGCAAATGCCCTAAAACTGGGCCGCTAAATGTGTTTCTCTACAAAATGCTAATTCGCTTAGTGGAATGATGATGTAGCGAACCATTGTTTTGTTTAAACTGCTGTTAACGAGGCCATCACACAAGTTGGAGTATTCTGCTTACTCACACTGCTGTTAAGGGGGCGACCAATGCCAGAAGTAAGAAAAAGGTGTATTTTTAAACACATAGTTTAATGATTAAGAACGTACATATTCCGATATAAAAAATACTATAGGTAGAGAAAAAACCCAAAGAAGCCGAGTAACCGAATATAATTTTGAAAAATAATCTGGTTTATTAAAAAAGAATACAAAATAAATAACAGTTTTAATTCAAATGCTCTAAATTATCAGCGACAACACCACATTCTTTTTTACGAATTACATAGCCAGACTAATATTATAGCAGAGTAACCGTTTTCTTTTTTATTTTATGCCTATATTTTGAATAATCAAATAAAATCCCACCTAAATTGCTCAAAGCCATCATCATCATCAATTGTGTCGTGCGATTTTCGACTCTAAACTGACGCGCGGGCGAAATCATGTATTTTTCTGGCATTAGGCGCAATCTTAAGACGCTGCCCAAAGACTAAATCCGTAAAACGTCCTGTTTTTTGTCGCACAGTTAGGCAATATCAATTACTGGTACACACTTGGACAAAACACAGTGCATAGTTAAGAGTTCATAAAAACACTTGAAACCCCATCGGTATCGGCATCGGCATAAATCGGCCATCTTATAAAAATTAACGGAAAAAAACCATCAGAATGAGAATAAGTATTCGTGTTGCATTTCTCAATATTTTGAGCGACAACTATACTTTTTGTAATTGGAAAAAAGGAAATTTACTAAAGTAAAAACATATCTATAAAATTTCTCTAATCTATACCTTTATTTTTAAACACAATAATACTGCGAAATTTTTTGACATGAAGTTCAACTAACATCAAACGAATCGCGATATTGAACTCTATTTTGTTGCAATCAAAATACCAAAGAGTTTGGTTGCAGAGCCTTAAGGGAAGAACTAATGCCAAAAGTAAGTAAAAGGTGTATTTTTAAACACATAGTTTAATGTAAAAGAACGTAAATATTCAGATAAAAAAAATACTACAGGTAGGGGAAAAACCTAAAGAAGCCGAGTAACCGAATATAATTTTGGAAAATAATCTGGTTTATTTATAAAAAAATATATTGAATAATAAATAATAATATTTTTTTACGAATTACATATCCAAACGAATGTTTTAGCACAGTAGCCGTTTATATTTTTTTATTCATGCCTACATTTTGAATAATTAAATAAAATCCCACCTAAATTGCTCAAAGCCATCATCATCATCAATAGGCTAGATGACTGATGTTTAAATCGTTGAAACCAATAGCTTTGATGAAGAATTTAAGTGAATATAGTATGGTAATTGATAACATTATTTAAATCGGTTAATAATGTTCTGATATATGAGCGTTTAAAGTTTTTGTTAGAGACAACTCTGTCCCTTTCCCACAAAACAAAAAATGACGTCACGCCTTACTTGTCAGAATAGAATTTATATGGCGCCCTGAGAAGTGACGTCACGATTTGCTGTTTTGCCTCTCTGTCTAGCATGCTATTAAAATGCTTATAAGTTGCTTATTTTTAATCAGATTTTAATTTTCTTTTCATTAATCAGCTATATTTACGGGCCACATTTGAATAGGACAATTAAAAAAAACCAGTCGTATAGCCTATTGTATCATGCGATTTTCGACTCTAAACTAATGCAAGACGCGCGGGTGAAATCTGATATTTTTCTGGCATTAGTCGCACTCTTAACGAGGCCAACACACTAGTTGGAGTATTCTGCTTACTCATACTTTTAGACGGTAATTATTAGTCGAGATCCATTCATTTGCGTAAGGCCCGATTTTTCAATCCTCAATTTAACCGTCCGATAGCTACCAAAGAAATAAATTGATTAGTCCAGTTAGCCGTCGAATAAAAACTGGTGATTTTTCGATGCTCTGTAATCGATCAGATCTTCCACCCATCTAGTAAAAACGAGATAAGCTTATGTAAAGTTGCGGATGATAGAGAGAGTGCGAAGATTGTTGAAAAATCGGTGCAAGCTATCAGTGGAATAAATTCTGTCTGACTGTTTAACTGAGGATTGAAAAATCGGACCTAAGAATAACATTTTTGTATTGATAGCATTCCTTTAGGCAGTTTAAATAATAATAGCTGATTTTTCCCAGAGAATACTGTCAGTTTTATTTCGAAAAAAATTATATATATGGGGTGACGCTCTCATCCAACTTGATAGCTTAGTCGCATTATTATTTTATTATTATATAAGATTGTAATATTATGAAATGTTTAATATAATATTGTTTAAACTGTAAAGTGTGAATATGTTTGTTAGTTAAATAGTTTGAAATATTTTTGACGACATTTCTAATCGCCTGAATATAATATTTCTTATAAGGAAATAAAGATGTTGATAAAATAAAAAAAAATGTAAGGCATCACTCAAATTTTAATTAATTATACTTAAATGTAGTTTTTTTTATTCCAGCTACCGTATTATAGAGCCTGTTGTTTTGCATTCCCGCCAAATTTACAGAGGATATACTCATCGTTATGAATAACTTTTGCTATGGGGCCAACTCTGAAATCGCGAAAATATCTGCTGTTCCATACAAAAAGTTTATTGACCTTGGACAAAATGTATGGAACAGCAGATTTTTTTATCGCGGTTTCATGGTTGGCCTCATAGCAAAAGTTGTTCATAACGATGAGTATATATCTACCTTTGTACATTTGGCGGGAATGCAAACAACACGTATAAATAATCGAAAAGATTTCCACTAGGAAACAACTATCTGTCTCCGTCATTCTTAATGCAGAAGACGGAGATGGTGAGAGTAGTTTCCGGGGGGCAGAAGACAAAACTAGATGGCCTAGAATTCAAAGTGCCACTTGCTAGGTACGAAAATTGCTTGGAACGATATTTTATTTTTGTTGAGCATTTGAATTGAAATGTTATTCAGCAATTTTGTCGATAGCTATTTTTATAACCATATTCAGTACTAATAAATAAATAAAATAAATAAATATCGCAGGACATTTTTTTCACACAGCGCCATCTAGCCCAAAACTAAGCAAAGCTTGTAATATGGAAACTAGATAGCTGATAGAATACTTATATACATTTTTTTTACCTAAAAAAAGTTTTTTTTATATTACCTTCAATTTTTTTTAAATGCGCTAGTTAGGGAAATATAGAGAGAGATAGTCGAGCAGATAGGCGCTTGGTATAGACCTCAAAAATAAAAACATTTTCGTATTTTATATAATTATCGATCTTTGGTTTGCATTATTTATCCAATGCTTGATGCTCTTAAAATTTCTGAAATTAACTATGTACAGAAGTAAGTAGGTAGCATATGAAATGGAGATTGGCATAGTAGTTCCATACCGGCTTTTTTATATACAGGGTTAGTTCTGATCAGTTAGCATCCTTTTATGTGCATATTCTGTACCTACACCAAAACAAACAACTTTTACTATGGGGCCAACATGAAATCGCGAAAAAAATATCAGCTGTTCCATACAAATAATTCATCGACCTTGGGCAAAATGTATGGAACAGCTGTTTTTTTGCTATTTCAATGTCGGTCCATAGTAAAAGTTGTTTGTTTTGATGTAGAGAATATGCCCTTAAAAGGATGCTAATTAGAACTCACCCTGTATATTAAATTAATGCTCCTAATCGAATTGTATTGAGTTAAGTATCTAATAAGTTTATGTATTACTTTATATGCGTAGAATATAAATAAGAAAGTAGTCTAATTAATTTGCTAATTTGTTGTTTAATATCCTAAATGTTATATCACAATTTAACCACATT
Source organism: Erannis defoliaria (assembly GCA_905404285.2). Classification (NCBI taxonomy): domain Eukaryota; kingdom Metazoa; phylum Arthropoda; class Insecta; order Lepidoptera; family Geometridae; genus Erannis; species Erannis defoliaria. The sequence continues at coordinate 13,862,331 of FR990072.1, forward strand.
CTCCGAAACCGCAAACAAAAGTTTATTTACTTTAGTTTCAACATACAATGGGATAAGTCTTAGACAAGAATTGAATTTGATAAAATATTATGGAGACAATCTCACGTATTTTGTCATTGGTATCTTTAAGGGTTCCCACGGCTCCTATTGAGACAAGTTACCCACATAATTATCTGGCATTGTGGAGCGGGCTGCCCCTTCACGTTGTTTTGTTTTTACACCCCCTATCACGTTATGAATGGGAGGATAGGGAGGTGTCGCGGGGAGTGGGGGGGCGCGGGCGGTGCCGGTCACTCTCGGCTCACATTCGCCGGCTGACACCCGCCGCGAACGCGTCTCGCCGCTGCCGCGCATCACACTCGCGTGCAGTGAAACTTCATAAAAACACATTTTATCGCCGAAACAAATGGGTGTCGATAGTGAATTTTAAATGTGATAATGCACAGTGCTCTGTGAAATATACGAGAACAGCGCCAGTGAAGTTTACATTCCGAGTTCCGCTCGGCAAAGGACTGGAGTGACAGTTCGGTGTGTGTTGTGAGATTCCGTCGACTGCTCTAGCGGAGTGAGCCCGCTGCCCCGGCCCCAGCATGGAGGCCTACTTCGACATCTCTAACATCTCCAACGACCTGAAGGACGTCTGGGAGGCGGACATCGACCCGGTGAGTCGACCTTGCTGTGATATCTGTTATCGTTACACGCGAAGACGCTCGCCATTCGAAAAACAACAGTAGCCGCCGATATGAGCGGAGTCATGCATGAAATTCCAGTACGGTCGATTTCTACACTCGCTATTTCCTTTTACATATTTATCGAGTTGCTTTAAAAGTGCTAGTAGTGGATAGAGGTCTGGTTATTACTAATGCAGTAACGGGTCCCGAGCTCGAGCTGCGCGCTTGTTGTTTTGAAACCTACCCACAATTGCAGTAAATTGTTGGCAAAGTGACGCTCCTGACTCACGTCTCTGGCGTTCCACTCGAGATAATTAAATCAACAAAGCAGATATTACCGATAGTAATATACTTAATCTTCATTGCAGATCTAAATATCAGGTGTTCGTATTGCGATAAATGCTACAAAGTTTACTTAATTGAAAGATTGTCTGGAATGTCCACATTATCATCCTTAGCGGTTCTGGGAACTTTATTGGGAATCCCGGTCACCGGGAAAATCAGTTTTAAGATCAAACCTTTCGGAAAATTTCGTATTTATTAATCTGATGTGAGCTGATAAGAAATTAATATGAAATCGTAAATCATAATAATGTTTCAATGATCGCTCGATAAGTTATCGCTAAGCATTTTCAATGTAACTTTTTGTACAGTAATATTTAAATTATATAAAACTGAAACAACAGGAAAATTATCATGATTAGGTATAGTTAGGTTACTGCGACTTGAAGTTCTTCTGCCAGTGTTTCACTATCCTCAACAACACGAACTTATCTCGTATTTAGTTAATTGAAAACAGAAGATTAGCGAAAGGGGAGGTTTCTGCCTACAGTGGGCTGCACATGATGATGGATTTATAGGTGTCCTAGTTTTGTTTCGGTCTCCTTTTCTTTTGCCTTGCCATTTTATGTTTTTTTTAAATACTTATTTGTGATGTGGGTATTGATTATAAAATGGTATACACCTATCTACACTAATAAAAACTTTGTTTTTTTAGAAGATATAATCTTTCGAACTAAGAAATTATTCTAAAAACTGTTCACCGATGATAGAAAGTTAAAAGAAAACTTCTGGCAACATTGGCAAAGCCGCGGACAAAAACTCATCATCATCATCAGCCAGAACACGTCGATTGCTGGACGAAGGCTCACTTAGTAGGGAGGGACCTAGTGGACAAAAACTAGTTTTCATAAATGGTGATAGGTATTCATTCGAGAATGTAGGTACATAGGCACCTACCCATACAGCTGCGCTATTTAAGATTTGACATTTTGGAATTTCCGGGTTTATCGTTTATCTGTTTCGAATAGATTAGTTATTAGGTGCCTATAACATTAGATATGCTAGCTTTGGAAATGTATACAGTGATATTTACCTAATGACTCACTTTTGATCTAATATACCTAGCTTTTACCCATCTGGACAAATCTAGCACGCTAACCGGAAAATCACTAGATGACAAAATATTCAGTTATTCTATAATACGTTTTTTTTTAAATAATACTGACTTCAACTTCGAATACCTGGATGACATCTTCATATTTTAAAGTAATTTTTATTTAATAACCTCTGAAGAATCATCAAAATCAGTTCATAATCGCGTAACATACATACAAAAAAATATATACAGTCGAATTGAGAACCTCCTTTTTTTGAAGTCGGTTGAAAATGTGTTTATTGTTTTAATACAAGCATGGGTACAGCAAAAAGTACATCCTTATTATTTCTGCGACTGCGACTGGAAAGGGAGAAAGAAAGATAAATGAGCGCGCAAATAATTTTTTTGTCGACCTTTGGCTGCAGTAATGTGGTTGAATAAACACTGAGTTAATTTATTCCAACTTAAGTTATATGAAATGTTTATGGACTAAACTATGCCGCTTGATAAATCATTTTAGAGTTTTCGTATTCCTTATGTTATTTATTTACGTCCAATGTAGCGTTAAAATTGAGCTAAAATACAAGATGTTTCCTGGCTCATAACTTTCATATTTATTAACTTTTTACTTTCGTAATAATTTACAATCCTAGATAATGAAGAGATTAATCGATATAATACTTAGTCTTGGAACTACAAAATTACATAGTGGAGTAGTGATACTACCGCGTTTCTATGGAGAAGTGACCAACTTGTCTACTCTTAATGCAGCCTATTTTCATTTAGGTACCTACCATTCGTGCATTTGTAAATGTGTATAAGTATAACCTTTATAGCCGACTTCAAAAAAGGGGGAGGTTCTATGTTCGACGGTATGTACAGCCAAAGGATAGACGGCGCTGGCGATATATGGCCCACATTTTTAGCATATTTTTGTGAAAAAGCCGTTCATCTACCTTCAATGCTTCACTTCACAGTTCGCGGTCGTTGGTGAACTGCTTTCCCAAGTTTTCTTGTATCATTTTCTTGAAATTCTAATAAATTATTATTGTTACTATGGGCAAGTACTTAATTATACAAATAATAACCACAAAAAACGCATGACAGATCTGCTATAAATTAAATAAGGTAACTCTTTTTTTTTGTATTTTTTTGTATGTTTCATTTGTTCAAAATCTTCAGAACCACAGACAAGATAGTGAAACTGTTATGTCTCTTCATTGCCATCGAACGGATTTTTATGAACTATATTTTTTTTATTGGCTCTCAGAAAATCGCCCATGGTAAGCAGATTTCGAAAATTCTTTTTCTATTTGAAAGGGTACACACCCGAGGTGGTCCCATATTAATTTGAAGTCGGTTGTTTTTTTTTGTTTTTGAAAAAGTTATAACTATAATGTTATAATTTTAACGTTAATGTTTTAGCATTGCTTTTTTTCAACTTATACCATCCAACTCCTGGGCAAAGGTCTCCTCACAGGGTAGTAGTACTGATCCAAAGCGCTATTTCCTTGCACAAATCTCGATTCATCACTTCTCCTGCCAACCTTCTCGGAATACCTACAACACGATCGTGTGACCATGATTCGCTGTGTATTCTATTTGCGCTCTCCAACAGCGTGTTGATCCTGAACTTGTGAATCTCCAAACTTTGATTTTATATTGATATTGTTATATGTGATTGATTCAGGCGTTACTTTGCGGAAGTCCATTGTTACCAAAATTTGTTTTAATTTCTAGTGTTTTTCCGCTGTAATATCGTTTCGAGTACAGGTTTTGTTTCAGGTTTAATTATTTTTTTGTTTCAGGCTAGGTTCAATTTCAATTAAAGTTGATAGTTACAGTAGATTTTAGTGTGTCCCTTCATCCTATAAGTACTCGAAACGATATTACAGCGGAAAAACACTGACAATTAAAACAAATTTTGTTTTTTTTTGATTGATATTGATATTTTTATCGATAATAATATAATCGCAAGTCAGGTTCTATTACTTAGGTACTTAGATGTTATTTGACAGCTCTTACTGTAACAATAATATGTATAATTTTGGGCAGAGGTTTCGGCACATAAATTAATTTCTCCATCCATATTACTCATTGTGATACGTTACATCGATACTCTTCTTCATTTCTAAAATCATAAAATAGAGACGAAAATTTGTAAGACCGTTTCTACTTTCTCATCTGTGTTCATAAAGCTAATGCCACACAATCCTTTATTTTACATAAACGCATTGCTTCTGCATCACAATGCTCGTGTGAAGGCTATAAAAATATTCTTTAATGCTCCGCTGATGGGCTTCAGACTAGACAGCATTTATAATAGCGCAGCGGAATCTGAAACCTGTTTGGTTGCTAGTTGCTGGTTTAGTTGCTCCGAATGCGTTGACAGACCATATACTCGGCCTGAGGACCGTTCATATTTAAGGAAGCAGTTTTGAAGGGAGAATATGACACTGCTTAGGGCCCATTTCGGAGTGAAAATAGATCTTCGATGCTCCAACCCTGTAAGCTTTTCAAAGATTTAACACAAGGGAGACAAACAGTCAGGACTCCATTATTATTCTTCGATGCACAAAAAAAACAGTACTGTGAGATTTCCATAAAATTATTTGTATATACGGTCGCACATGGCAGAGATTAAAAATTTATCTGAATAAAATATGAATTAAAAACTTGAAATGTACGTGGTATAGAATTCCATTAACCACAAAGTGAATGTGAGTTGTTTTTTCAAATGCCAATTGATTGGCACTCCGAGCTATTCGGGAGGGGTCATCGTCAAAGGCACCTGTCTTATTCACTACGTGACGTCATGTTCTGAGAAGAAGCTACCAACCCGGCTGCTTAGCGAAGCCGATTTGCATGAAGTAATTCCATGCGTGGAGTGTCTTCCTCATTTGGCTAGGTTGCTCGTACGTTTCTTATGGCCACCGTACGGTACACCGGAGCCAGAGCGTCGACCTGTGCGTTGAACTGAACCACTACCGCAGGTTTTTTTTATCGTCTTTTTTATTGAATCTTGGTCTTTATAATAGACCATTATCAAGCAGTAGAGGTGCGTAGAGAAGTTGAAGAGAAAATTAACAGTTATCTTCTCTTAATTCGTATGTCAAATGCGATTGGAACTCAGCGGAAATTTAAATTTAATTTGACCGCCTTTCAAGTAGACGCCAATCTAAAAAACGCTATGGAAGCCTTTGAAATGTTAAAAAGATGGAAAACTCGTACTAAATGCAAATGGAGTTATTCCAACTTTACGTCTAGTAGAGCGAGCCACAGTATTGGCAAGAGGATAAGTTTTAATTAAAATTTAGTTTTTACCTGTTATTGAGTCTGTTTACCGTTATATCTTGCTTGCATATAAGTAGGCAGGCATGTTTGTGTTTCCTCTTTCCAAAATTGACACTCGTCACTTCGTCCGGCCGGTGTCCGGTCTATGAATGCGTCATTTTGTCTACTTTGCACTATTAGGGTTGACACAATCAAATATTTATTATACCTACGATAATAACGTACTGTTATTTCGAGGCAGTTGTTAATATCAAATATAATTTGACTTTAAGTAACTCTCTCAATCACAAAGATGATTATTATGTATAGTTCTCACCTACCTCTAAAATTAAATAAGTTCGCACTAAATGAGTCCTAATTAATGGCCCAAGGCGTCTGATGTCTTGACAGTTGCTCTTATAGTACAAACAACCGGGGCGATCCGACGGAGGCGCTTAATAGTCGTTGTACATGACACTAACAGTAATTTATCCGAAGACCCACCAAACCGTCCTTTGCTAACTCCATTAATCTTTTTAGATCACTTATTCGAGCTACGCCTTAACACAATTTTTTTTTTATTCGATCAAGTGTCGAGACAAGCAAGATATTCGCCTAGTGGTAAACGTCACGCCTGCCACTAACAGTAGCAGTGCTACAATTGTGAACTTGCGAACACAATCCTGCGCCGCACTGCACTGCGCTCGTCGCCATGAGATATTAGATGTTAAATCTCTTCATACCCAGTAATTTCTCTGGTAACATTGCCCTTCAAACTGGAACACAGTAATGTTTGCACACTACCAAGCAGTATGCTTGGCGGTTGAATAACTGGCAAAGGTGTGGTATTTCCCCAGGTGGATTCTGCGGTAGAGTCCTACCACTACAAAATACCCACAATGCACTTGAGTTTCATGGGGATGTGATAAAAATATAACACATTTTTCAACATTACAATACACACATACACACATTACATTTACTTATCGTAATCATAATTCCTATTCGTAAATTATTTTCACCTCCCAATAAATTGCAACATAGAGGTGCCTTTTTATGAAATAATCTCAATCTCAATGTAATATTTTTGGTTGTTGAAGATAATTTACTTAATACCTATGACAGTGTGTTAATGCAATTAGTATAATTTATGTTCAACTGTTTTATGTACAATTATATAATAATGATTTATTAGGCTATTCGAGCTTTATGACTATGCAATATCAACTTCTAAGTAGACGCTTCTTAGATTGCTTAGCGGGATTTAATGGGTAAGTTATAATGGGCGATTCTCTGACAATTAAAAATAATATATAGTTCATAAAATCCGATAGACAGCGATGAAGAGACATGGCCCTGAACAGTTTCACTATCTAGTCACTGGTTCCGAAGATTTTGACGAATGAAGCAAAGTAAATAGGTCAAAAAATTCAAAGTAACCTTATTTCATTTATATCAGATCTGTCATGCGTTTTTTGTGGTTATTGTTTATCTAACAAAGTACTTGCCCATAGTATTACTTAAGCTTTCGTTATTCCACGCAAATTAGTGAGTGCGCCTTGCCAATTAATTAATTAATTACTATCAATAAAAATAACAACAATAACGTAACGTAACAATAAAAAAATATCAGAATTTCAACAAAATGATACAAGATAACTTGGAAAGGCACTTCCTCGGGCTCCTAACAGGCACGCTTAAATTACCTAGCAAAGGTACAATCATGCGATGAGCTAACTAGAATTATCCAAATACGCCGAAAATCAAAATGTCGATAAAATATGTAGACAATAGACAATAGAAAATAGATTTAAAAAAAAAAAAAAATATTGTTAATTGTTGAAAATGAATTTTGTATAAAATATAATACAAAATGTACAAATGTACGTGACAGCCCTAGTATGTTTGCGGCGTAGTCACACACGCGCTTCAAGTGGCGGCCACACTATTGTGACCACAATAATTGAATTTCCTGGTGTGAGTGGCCCGCGCCCGTACTCTTAGGAATTCTCATAAAACCTTTTACCAAAACAATATTGCGATTACATTAGATGCTGCCCACGGGTTTGCTCGTGGTTTGTCAATTTTCCGCGCTTTTTAGATAAGTCGCTCAAGACGCTTCTAAAGGTTTTCAAATAAATCTCTTTTGGAAAAATCTTTAGATGAAAGGTTGAGTGAAACATAATTTAGAGCACTGAAATCTGAACAACGGTCTCTTCAATGCCTTGCCTTGCTTTGTTGTGTCCGCTCAAGACGCTTCTCAAAGTTTTCACTAAAATCTCTTTTGGAAAATTCTATACTTAGATGGTAGTTTCAGTGAAACAAAATATAGAGCATACATATTTATAATATAAATTTGAACATAATAATATCCATCCCAAGGTGACCTAAAAAACTTAGGTTTTAAAGAAAAATGAAAAAGAAAGAAAAATGATTTATTTTGTAACATCATTACTAATATAACTAAGTAAAGTTAATTACAAATAAAATTAAATTAAAAGTGATGTCACAAAAATGGCTTCAACTCAGCGTTATGCTGTTTATCAAACAGCGCTGATCTTCCGTTGAGGCCGATTGAAATGAGGCCACGAAAGGCCTAAAACAGCGAAACGTTTTAAAACTATGTAAAATAATATCTGTACAACATTACAAAAAACATTAAAAATAAAAATATCGAAACATGCACTGAACTGAAAGAACAGCTACCACATTTCAGACCCCATCGGAAAGGACGGCGCACGGAACTCACACTATCCGTCTCCGTCATCCTTAATGCAGATGACGAAGACAAGTAGAGCAGTTTACAATCAATTCGATTCGACTGGGCCTAGAAAATGGGGGCTGAAATGAGATAATAATTAAACTCAACTATATAATAATAATATAATAATATTTTAGCGATAAGACTGCCTGTTGTTAGACCACAGTCAATTGTAATTTCTGACGAACAATTTAAATTTGTGTATCTAGGTATTAAATTTCCTCAGTTATCATTATTTATATCCTATCCGTTTGTTTACATAATCGGACATCTAAATAGAAACAAACTTTATTATGGAGTGACGATATTCTGAAGGCAAACGGCAGTATCTGAAAGTAATGAAGCCGAGAATCTTAGCGTGTGATGCAAAATACCTAGGCCATCAGCTGGATGGTCTAGGTATGCAAGACTTCTGTAAATTATGTTGTATCAGCTTTTGATTGAAGTATGCCCATCCTTGGATTGATGTTAATAAATAAATAAATATCGGTGGACATTTATCATAAAGCGCCATCTAGCCCCAGACTAAGCAAACCTTGTAATATTGATACTAGATAGCCGGAGAATACTTACTTATATAGTTTTTTTTGTAAATACATACTTATATATACTACACCCAGACACAGAACAAACATCTATGTTCGTCACTTAAAATGTTTGATCTGGGTGGGGATCGAACTCATGCTCTATAGCTCTGAAGGCAGACATGCTACCAACTGAGCTACAAAGCAGTCAAAGGCAGTCTTTTCCGATTGAGTTTGTAATACGGTAGCTGGTCACCTCACCTGTCATAGTCACAGTCATATGTTACTACACAAGTTTTGGGACGCTAGAAAACCTATTCGCACTTAAAAAAAAGAAAAGAAAGAAAGATTTTTTTATTCGAGACAAAAAAAATAGATACACACACAAAAGTTCATACAAAAGAAAGAAAATTAAATAATAAATAAATAGTGAGCACCTATATTATTTGTCACGAAACCGATCCCAACTCAGCGTAATGCTGGTTGCTAACAACCAGCGCTGGTTGTTTATGTTTTTGTAACTTGATTTCTTCAAAAAATCAAAGAAACATTCGTGGTTATGTTCGCATTTGAAATCCTTGTCTCGGTCGCCGGACAGTCTGTCGTACATAATAAGATTACGACAAGTAATCGGATTCCGGATCGTTCTAGTTTCTCCATTTACAGTAATATCCGCTTCGCTGGTGATAACAATGTAAATAAATGTATGCATAAGGTTTAACAATTCCTATTTTAAGCCTAGCCTTATCGTAGGTTCTTTTATTTTTAGTGTTAAAAAATTGGTGCCCTAACTGGAATACTCCTCATTACTCATTTTAATAATGTCTATGCACATAATCAAAAATAAATGAAATAATTTGGTTACTCCATTGTTCAAAACTATTTCACCGTCTAAAACTACTTCGTTACACAATGCCATATCAAAATTAAGAATACTCAATGTGGCCATAATAATTATGTCCTGAATTCTAGAGCGAAATTAAATGAATCTAGGCAAACATATTGAGCGGGAACTAGATCACAGAAACAACAAGATATGCCTTCAAAGTTTACCCTTACAAGCTTAGCTGAAAGCGTTTTTTTTTTAATGATTAGGCTAATCTTAACAATAATATTATATCTTACATACGTATCATAATAAGCTTTCTGTATGATTAGCATTCATTCATTAGGTCATTGTGTCCATTCAGGCTAGGTGTACAATCTGCGACTTAGTCACTTAACACCAATCACCTAGCCTGTCAATAGTAAAAAGTCATTGTGTATCTATAAAAACAATGAATTAAAATGCCAGACAGCCCAAAAGCCATGAAAATCACAAACATTTATGTGATGAAAATTCTTTTAAATCAGCATCCATCAAAAATTAAATTAAAAAAAAATATATTTATTTCAGGTTAAGGTACCCATAATTATGCACATGATTAAAAAGTTAAAATACACATTATTATATTATATTATATCCATCGCTTGCTCATTCATGTTTGAACATATTGTATGCGCAAACAAGAACGTGCACTAAACTGCGAACTAAGAATCAATTTTACCTATTCGCAGCGACTTATACAGTACCTACTTTGTAAGGACAGGGTATTAGCCCTGTCCTTACACATTCTTATTGGCACCCGTACGAAACGGTTTGATTCCACTTCGAATTACTTCTTTATTCGAACTGCTAAACAGTGGAATGCGCTGCCCGAGTGGGTGTTTCCCGATAATTATAAACTGGGTGTCTTTAAGTCGCGAGTGAATCGGTTTCTTCTAGGCAAGCGTGCTCCATCGTAGACTGCATCTTCGTTTATCACCAGTCGAGATGGCAGTCAAACGCAAGCCTATATCATATTTAAAAAAAAACCCGACTCATTGGTGTGGATAAATTGCTCGCTGGAGCAAACTCGCACGCTGATTTCGTTGGTGAACGGTTATTTGTTACAACGGTACTTGAGATTGAGTATATTCTTACTGTGGGTAGGTCCTTAGTAGAAAAACGATTAAGTGAAAATTTTGATTGCTAGCATTAATTTGTCTCGTAAACACTAACAGACTATAAACTCACACCGAGCCAGCGTAATGGAATATCGCCTAATCACTCCACGACGATAGGTCTAGTAATGCGCTGTTATAAGTTGATGCAATCGTAGACAATAGACATACAAGGGTCGGATGGTCAATGGTCATACTGTTTCAAACTGAATAGATATTTTTTGAGCTTGCCTGATTCATTTTCTATCTTTGCGGGGCTTACTTACGAGCGCAGTGCAGTGCGTCCTAGGATTTTGTTCTCAAGTTCACAATTCTGGCACTGCTAGTGTTATAGGCAGGCGTGATGCTTACCACCAGGCGAACGTTGCTACCTTACTTCCCCTGCCATTCTTCTATCGGACGGGCTAGACCTGAAAAAGCGTCACCGTTTCATGGTTGATATACCAAAACTCGTACCAAACGGTTTGATCGTTAGAACTGCTAAACAGTGGAATGCGTTGCCCGAGTGGGTGTTTACCGATCTAGGCCAGTATGCTCCATCATAGACTTCATCAGGTGACATGGTAGTCAAACGCAAGCCTATATTACCTTAAAAAAAGTCTATATCGTCTAGTCACTACACGGTATTAAAAAAAAAAACTTATTTTAGGTAGGCATATCCTCACATTTGAGTACTATGCCTACTCGGTGCTGCGTGAATCCCGCGTGGAAACGAAGTATTAGGTACGTGAGCTCTGGAATTTCTACACGACCTTGCAATACCTAAGCGAGTACCTGATATCTAGCTATTCTATTAGGTATATAGCGGCTAGGTATTGCACCCTTATCGCTTATTATGCGAGAATACATTTGACACACTTTAACCATGAATTCACTTCACTCAACGGTGTTCGATAGTGATTTGTTTAATCGATATTTAAATTAATATTTTACGTTTCAACCTTTCAACCTACTTTACTCAATCACGTAACACAGGCTAAGTTATTGTCTTTTTAGAAGGTAAAAATGCTTTTAAAATAATGGAAGTAAAATGTCAAAGAAGACTGGGATATTATCCTTATAGATGAGTAAAGTGATCATCATCGTTCAAGCTTTTCTTTTAATTTATAAATGGATCCGGACGACGTAGTTGTCAAAAATCTGTCAAGGGTGAGTCGGTGGCTCTGACGGTTCCGTACCGCCATACAATTATAACGTAAATATATTTTTTAAAAAAAACTTTTCGGTCTTCTTGGTTAGTTCGAAATCTTTATTAAAAGTCCGACTCGCACTTGGGTGTGGGTTTTTTCGTTGATATACTTTAGACGGGTCACAATAAACTTCAAGCTCTATTTATTGCCGTTTATTCTACAGAGCAAAAACAAAATAAAAACACGTTCACAAGGGTTTTACTTTATTATTACTTCTTAATTAGTTACGAAATCTGCTACAACACATATTCTGTAAAAATGTCTATCTATCGACTTCTTATCTACCTATTACGAAAAAATATTGCTCTACTCACTAGCAATGCATCAGGTGGCCAGGCGCTTGTTATCCACTTATATTTATACAAGCTGTTGCTTTGATTTCCCGCCAAATTAAAAGAGGTATGGGGCAAAACCTAAAATCGCGTAAAATAACAACTGTTTCATACACAAAGTTCATTGACCTTGGACAAAATATATGAATCAGTTGATATTTTTTTAGCGATTTCTGACGATGAGTATATCATATCTACCTCTGTAAAATTGGATGCAAAACAACAGCTTGTATAAAAAAAGTAGGTCAGACTCATCGAGCCAGGTCAAACTATAGAGATTAGTAACAAGGTCTCGTTGAACTCTTCGGGTACGGAATCCTAAACATATAAATTTCTTTCTTTGTACTTTTTAAAGTGAACAACGGATAATATTTAGCGATTAACACGCCGTGTTTGTACTGGAAACAATGGTAGTTTGCGTAAATATGCCTAGCCAAGAGATGGTTGCGTCACACGCGGCCACGGTGTAGGTATCCAATGGTATCATTTCAAAAACAACGTATACTATTTGCACAAGTGCCATCGAATGACATCGTGTGCTACTAACACTGGAAAAAAAAGTTTACGGGGACAAATTGTTTTACCCAATAAGAATAAATACACTCCATGTCTGTGAGAAACCTTTCAAACTTTCGTTTTGTGGCAGTTAAGTAGAGTTTCGTCAAAAGTACATGAAAAGCTTTGACAAGGTTTCTGTTAACTTTTTATACTGTATACTGTAGACAAAGCAAATAAGTGGGCGAGAGAGTCAAGTAGTAAGTAAAAGTGAACTTCAAAAACGATGTTCTGCGAAATTGTATTAAAAATATTTAAAGACTGAAAAGCCTAAAATGAACGCAACTATATTTCATTATGCAAGACTGCAAAGTTGTTTTTTTGACGCGAGTACCTACTTGTATTGGAATTTGAGCAAACGAAGGATTCTAACAACACACTTTTCACTTCACTACAGCGAGGAAAATGCTAAAGTTTTTTTTATCTTGCAGTCTTCGTGCTGGCCAGTGCGATTATTCTGAAAATGATGTTGGCGCACTGATATGAAATAAGTATTATTATTATGCATTTTCAGAGGACTGGCGGTATAGAAAATAATTGGATAGAAAGGTTCGAATTTTAAAAACTCTTTCCACGCTATCGGACAAAATAATGTACTTGGGATATGTTGGCAAACTACAATAGTAGCAAAAACTGGATAGTTGCGGCAAAAGAAGGACAAAGTCACTTTTCATCTAAAAATCATTTGGAACACCGCAACTTATAAAGAGACATGAATCCACTTCGTGACTCGTGAAGTAAAGGGTCGCAAGAATAAGCTAAATTACTAAATCAGGCATGCATTCTCCTCAGCCTGCTGTTGTCAAATAAAGATGTTCACGAAGTGGGGCCAGCTGGTAAAATAAGGGAGCCACCATCGTATCGTCTGAACAAAATTAGCAGGCAGTGATAGTCTTTACAAAGACAATCTTTAGTTCTATGAATTGGCCAACTGTCTACTAAGTTGGTGAGTAACGGTGGCGTGTGAAAGGCGACGTTGCATTCCTCTCACCACACACCACACACGCTGGTGCGGGCGCAGCTAGTGACGCGAAACTGGGGCAACTGCACGCCTTGAGTACTTTGAGACCTTGATTTTCCAAAGAAAAAAGAGAAAATAGTAAAACCAACTTTTGAACAAAATGATGCCACATATTATGACTACCTTATAGTTCAGTTGGTAGTATGTCTGCTTTAAGCGATTGTAGAGCGTGTAAGTATTTAGAAGAAGAAAAAAAAAGTTTTTTTTTAGTTTTTGGCATCGCACGTTGTGCATTCTGCCAAGTTTATGAATTTTGCAAGTTTTTTTTATTAAAATCAAGTCAAATATGTCATGAAATCACAGTTAGCCACACAAAATTAGTCGAAAGTCGAGTCCAAGTCATGCCCTAGTAAAGTTGTGGCGACTTTACTATGAGCGTCTACGGAGTTTTGAAAACAATACGAAAATACATGTTTCACCACATTATATCTCTTGCCCACACTCGTGCATGTAATTCAACACTCAATTAATAAAACACCACCATTTTTAAACATTAATTCGCTATAAAACACAAGTTTAAGAAAATAGTAGAATGCAACGACATGATTTTTCCGTGTTCCCGCCAAAACTCTAGGTACCAGTTATCTGGTTCCCATAAGCATTGCTTAGTTTATATGTAAACAATAAAGTTTTTTTATTCAAATCTTTATTGAGATTGCTCGTATGCAGGTTCACGTCCTGCCAGAGGTCATTATTTTTCTTACTGTCTATGCATTAAAACAAAAAAATTAAAGCCCTACAAATATATTTTTGTTCAATTCGAAAACTCCGTGAGCTGTCAGAATTCGAACCTGTGTAATATCGATTTTATGCCCCATCAAGTCCTATCATAACCCCTATTAAGAACATTGACCATATTTGTGGCTTGGCACCTAAAAATAAAAGTAAATAACTACTTGAAAATTCTACCATTTTCATTTTCTAACAAAAATTATACTAAGATCAAGCTTAGTTCTAAAATTAAAAGTCGGCGTTAGGTACTTCAAAACCAAGAGTTGGTTTGTGTAGAAAAAAGTTTCTATATCACACCTATATCACCGTATTATTTATTTTAATTCTAGACATGCTCTATTCCTCGCTTTGTTACGGTAGCGATAACTGATATTCCTGTGAGTATTTCTGTTGTTTTGTTACTTTGTAGTGCGAGTACGCCATTACTTTGTTAGGTTGAGTATACAAATAGATTTATTTATTTACGTCTCGGTATTTTTTCTATTCACTTTTTTATTTTGTTCAAATAATTTTGCGTAGGTTTTATTTAATTAGTAGGTACCTACTTACTTAAATCACACTTTCAAATTACAGCAACAAACTTATAAAACATTAAGTAATTACGAGGGCTACACTAAAAGTATCGGGAATGGAATATTTCCACTGTTTCTGTCATATTAAAATCTTTTTAATTGAAAACTCCTTGGTTTTAAAAATCGAATACCATTTATTTATTTAAAAAAATATTCTCGGTCTTGTCACAAGGTTTTGTCAAACTTGTTTAGTCGTTGAGAAAATGGAATTGACTCGAGAAAATTCAAGAGCGATGATTTATTATGACTTTCGAAGTGGTTTAACACAAAAACAGTGTGTTGACCGGATGATTTCTGCATTTGGTGATAAAGCCCCATCCAAAACCACAATTTATCGCTGGTTTGCTGAATTTCAACGTGGACGTGTCAAGCTCAGTGATGATCCCCGTCAAGGTCGTCCAAAAACTGCAGTCACCCAAGAAAACGTTGATGCTGTGCGTAAGCTGATTGAGGAAGATCGACATGTGACATACCGCGAAATTCAGGCAACTTTAGACATTGGCATGAGTCAAATACAAATAATCTTGCATGAAAAATTAGGTGTAAAAAAGTTGTTTTCCCGATGGATACCGCATTCGCTCTGTGAAGAGCAAAAAGCGGCTCGCGTTACTTGGTGCGTCAGAACTCTCGAAAGATTCCACGCAAGATCCTCAAATGCTGTATACAACATCGTATCAGGTGACGAATCCTGGATATACGCGTACGAACCCGAAACAAAAAACCAGTCACGAGTTTGGGTGTTCGAAAATGAGTTAAAGCCAACAAAAATTGTTCGTTCACGGAGTGTTGCAAAAAAAATGGTGGCCACGTTTGTCTCCAAAACCGGCCATGTTACGACTATTCCTCTTGAGGGACAAAGAACGGTTAATGCAGAATGGTATGCTAGCATTTGTTTGCCACAGGTCGTTTCTGAACTCCGTAAAGAGAACTGCAACCGCCGCATCATCCTCCATCACGACAATGCGAGTTCTCACACCGCGCACAGAACAAAAGAGTTTTTAGAGCAAGAAAACATAGAATTATTGGACCATCCGCCGTACAGCCCCGACCTAAGCCCTAATGATTTCTATACTTTCCCTAAAATAAAGAATAAATTGCGTGGACAGAGATTTTCATCACCTGAAGAAGCTGTGGACGCCTACAAAACGGCCATTTTGGAGACCCCAACTTCCGAATGGAATGGTTGCTTCAATGATTGGTTCCATCGTATGGAAAAATGTGTCAAATTTCGCGGAGAATACTTCGAAAAGCAATAAATATATTTTTAAATAGTAATGTTGTGTCACTTCCTTGATTCCCGAAATTTTCAGTGCCGCCCTCGTAAGTACTTACAAAATACTAAATTCGATGCTATATTCGTCCCGAGAAGTACAGACATTTTCGCCATTTAAATTATATTTCAAATTGCATTGCTATTTCCGACGTAAAAAAATATACCTATATTTTCAATAAAATTGATTCTAGCAGCGCCATCTTTTGGAAGCGCTGCATTAGACTATCCACATTCAATAAGTACTTACTTTCACTATAAAATCAATCGGATACTCGCACTTCAATATAAGCACACTATTCAATAAAGAACAATTTATGTTCTGCCATTCTATTTCATTAGTCTGCGTCGTAACATCGTAATTACTAATTAGCCTCATTAAACAGGTGTCGGTGGTAAATGAGGAAATCAAACCGCCTTTGCACCGCAGCCTCACTTATTGAATTAGCTTAGTTGAAAATGTGATTTCGTCGAGCTTTCCTAAAGATTGCGGAGTTATGAGGTGTCGTTTCCCGAGGTAATAGGATAGGCTCTACTTAGCGCTGGTAACGTGACATTAGTTGAATTGACAGTGATCCGTCCCAAAAGAAACACTTCAAGATATTTATTTGGTGATATCTTTTACCTTTTTTTATTTTATTTTATGGATTTGAGTGACGAGACTAGCGAGCCGGCCGCGTGATGGTGGTAAACGTCATGCCTGCCCATAACAGTAGCAGTTCCAAAATCAAGAACTTGCGAATATCCTGCGCCGCACTGCACTGCGCTCGTCACTGAGATATTAGATGTGAAATCTCTTTATACCCAATAATCGGTTTCTTCTAGGCAAGCGTGCTCCATCGTAGACTGCTTCCTCGTTTTTCATCAGACGAAATGGCAGTCAGTCGCAATACGCCAACGCAAAATTTTATTCATAGGCAAACGCCTAAAAAGTAAAAAAAAAAAAAAAAAAAAGTAAAAGCTGTCCCTATAGTAAAAGCTGTTCACAATGATGAGTACAACGACTTCCTTTCAGCTTAGTAATACCTTTACGCTCAACCCCGTATACGTTTATAATACTGGTGTGGATAATTGTGTTCGTAATTTTTTCCTGAAACAATTAACTTATTATCAAGAATGTTCAAAGCGGGCTTTTTAGAAATACATAAAGACTACATTAATGATAACTCAACCATTATATCGTAGTCTATTTTTCTTTATATTTAGCGTTGGTCTTATCTTATTCCCAGAATGTTCTAGTAACTAAAACTTTAAAGATCCTAGGAGGCCTCCGTGAGTGCTTTTAAGGCCCGATCCGTTCACGTAATGCCTAAAACGAGCTTTGGAATTTGATAATTTATTGCTAGAATCCCTATACCTCGGTACTCGAACATTTAATTTATTAAAATCATTTATCTAATACACGATTTGAATTATTTTACTTGTCAGAAAAAATTCTTAAAGAAACTACTTTTTAAACTATTCCAATTTGGTATTTCAAGTAAGACCAATAATTTTTCATAGAGGTATTTTAATTTTTAAAACATATAGTATCGTGTTACAGTCCGGCCACTGAGAGGATGCGTTTGAAAGCTACAATAACATTGTCTAAAGCTGAATGGACACATTATTTTGCTATAGGTAGTATAATCGGCTACCACCTTTAACTGTGTGTATAGGTGACCTGGGTATGTCCAAAAACTGCATCCAGAACCACCGGAGGACGGGCAACAGTGTCCTTTTGGCTAACGGTGGTAAAACTCTGCGATCCCCAAGCCGTCTGCCAAACGTGGGGATTATGGCAACCCCTCCCTATTAAGGGGGAGGCCTTCGTCCAGTAGTGGACGTCTTATGGCTGTCAATGATGATAGGTATTATAATCGCAAAACTAGTAACTACCAAAGTGTTTTCATTCAGATTTAGAAAATGTTATTGTAGCTGTCAAACGCATACTCTCAGTGGCCGGACTACAAAATATTATGTTATTAATATTGTGTTGTTGTGTTTTTGTTATTATTTGTTTTACAAAAACATAAATTATATGTATTATTAATATTATTTGCACAAAAAAACAGTGCGTCAGAAAGTGCACTCGCACCACAGCGCACCCAAAGCGGGTGCTTCACCTGCCTACGTCATTTTATTCCGTGAACGTATATCGCCTTAATAACTAAAACAAAATATTATGGACATATAACCAACGTCAACCACTCAACCCATAGTTGGGGTAGCTGGTTATCCAGTCACACAATAAGGCTCTAATTCGTACCTTGAGTTGGGTTATTAGTTGTGTATTAACGACCTTCATTAATTGCTATCGATTTCTTATTACGTAAAGGTTGATAATCGACCTAAGCCGGGAATGCGTGTCCTTTTGCCTTTTAATTACGTAAATGTGGTTTGGAGTTTCAAAGGATTTAAATTACCGATATATACGTATAGGTATGCAAGACCTAAGTATAGATTGAAAGCTTTGTAATTAATATGGAACACATCAAAATTTAATTTCAATCGACTAGAATGGAACCCATTTCGATCTGGAAGGTAATTCGCAAGATTACACTAATATACTTACTACTTAAGTTTATCGCAATAGGTAACGTAATTAAGATTTTAATATTATTTGTCTGTTTTTAAACCACGACGGAACGGTGTATTCCGGTCCGATCCCATGAGAGATGTGAGATGTGGGGATCAGTTTTATGACGAAACATAAAAGGTGGATAATGTGAGCAAAAAATAAATTTGTTGAACTAATGAATAATTTAACTAGATCAATGGGTTCGGCCGATATAGATACGGTTTTCTGTAAAAGGTTTATGATTTTGCAACAAAAACAACAAAAAACAACAAAAATAAAAATACAACTACAACAACAAAAATGTAACAAAAATAATGTGTCAAAACCACGTCAGTTTTCATAATAAAAGGTTTATGAATAATTGGCGATGGTTTTTAGATAGGTGTGATGGTGTTAATTAATATAACACCTACTATGGTGCCGTGGGTTATATAAAAAAAGTGTTTATTTTTACTTGTTCCTTGTTAGTCCTAAACAGGTGAATCCATTTTGATTAAATTCGGAAATCAAAAAGGAAGAAAACTAGTAAATTCAAGATAAGGAAGATCATTATTTTTAATTCAAAAATAAGAAACTAAGAGACACGCAACCCATCACGAATGATTTATCTATATCAGCAACTATGATAGGTACGCACGTACCTAAAATATGTAGTAAGTAAAAAAAAAAGTAAAAAGTAATTATTTGAAAGGTCGAATCATGAAATTCCTCATCATAATTCTTATGTAAGCTAATGATTGGCAGCGTCGCTTCAAGCTTTATCGAGTTGAGAATCGAGTCTTGGTTCTATCGATATTGAAAATAGAGAGTCGAGAAAGCTATGCGAACTATTCATGCTTGAGATTGATTGACGTGCAAACTTGGAGCAACCCTAATAAAATCTTTGAATCTACACTTTTTTCTCTTTCTTGGCATCATATTCTATGAATTCTGCCAGTTTCAAAGGTAAAGTATAAGTAGGTACAGTACAGCCAGACAGAGTAGAAATTAAATAAAATGGAACTAAATGTTTTCAATACAAAATATTATTCAGTGTTGCCAAGTTATACGTGATTTTGAAGAGTTTGCATAGAAAGTATCGCCCCCATTTTTGTTCTAATTTTTATGGTCAAGCTGTAAGTAATCGTACTTATCGTACCCATCAATCGGTACCTGTGTAATTATTATCAACAATCAAACGACAGATATTTTCCGAAAGCCAAAGTAAAAAGTATTTCTGGTATTATCTTGGTAGATAATTTTTATTACTGCAAAAAGATTAAAGTAAAATTTTATCGCATCGATAAAGAAAAACATTGTTTACGAGAAAGTCGCATAGTGACTCGTAACTCACTTGACTTTCATACAATTAGGACAGTTATATATTATGATAACAATTAAATTGCGATAATTTGCAACAGTGATGTTATCTCTGAGGTCATGTTATGTAATAACATATTTTTATTTGTGTAGTTAATTTTAGTTTTATTTTATCCGTGCACAGTAATTAATAAATATGTCGAATATAAAGTAGCTGTAAGTACCTAATTCATTAACTTGCTGCATCTAAAAACAAAAAATATGTCTCTCTCTTTTGTAGGTTTACGTTGTACGTTTAATTAAATCGGATACTCCGACTATAGTTTCGATCACATCCGGTGACCTTTTTCAAAGAGTGAAAACAGAGCCCGACGCCCGTGCAGCTGCGTCCTGCTTAGCACTGCAGGCCGCTGCGCGTCGGGCGCGCGATGACAGCGGTTGCTCTGCGGGCGGTTTGTTACTAATTGGACACTAGAATCTGGACACGCTTAGTAAAACTAGAAAACTCATCAACTGGTGGACACTTAAAAATTTTGACGTGTGCCCTAATTTTTTGCGCCCCCGGGGCGCAATCGAAAATTCTAAAATCGAATCGGATTCGATTCGAAAACTTATCTCACCATCTCCGTCTTCTGCATTAAGAATGAAGGAGACAGATAGTGTAGTTTCTGAGTGGAAACCTTCCCGATTGGGTTTAGAAAACCTACACAGAACGGTTTCGATTCGAAAACTACACTCTGTCTGACGGAGTTAGAGTGTAGTTTTCGAATGTTTGTATGTTCTCCTGAATGTAGAAGGCAAAGATGGTGAAAGCAATTATCGATTCGACGTTTTCTCGATTGGTTCATGGGTCCTGAGGGTTTACCAATATTTGCGAGAATTGCGCTTAGAAAATGTATGAAAAAAATTGTTTCTCCCGACGTCTGACAGAAGCTCTTTACCGTTTTTCATACATTTTACTATCGTTACCTACCACGTTATTCTTGAAAAATGAAAATACTATAATAAGGACTCGAAAACCGTCGATGCTAAAATTACTACTAAGTAGTTCACTCAAATATTTATGCTAGGGCCTCTGGCATTTGGAGACATAGTTGTCTCTCGCTAATCTATCGATTAAAGCTTTATCATCACGGAGGCCTTTCTCTTCTCTCGTCTTAATTGGCGTTAAACTCGATGGTGTAGTCTCTCGAGGCGTGAATATTTGATTTTTATTTTACAAGAATATTTGATTTTTGTTTTAAAATGCCGTCGCTTTTTGTAAACACAGCTGTGTCAATTGTACTCCTACATGTATACATTTCTTGATAAATGCTTGTAATTATTGCGATTTCGTAAATGAATATAGGTAGATACGTACCCATGCCTTCAGATACTATGTAACACCAGGAACCTTGTAATGGTTATAAACTTATTGTGCTCATTATGAACAACTTTTACTATGGGACCAACAAATATCGTGAAAATTAAAATAAATTTTAGATTTTGTTTTTAATATTAAATATTATGTATATATTTTGAACCCATAGATTACTCGTTTGCAGGCTCAAGCCCTGCCAGGGGTCATAATTTTCTTACTGTCTACACATTAATAGTTCATAAAAAAAAAAAAAAAAGTTTTTTTTTATGTTAAGGAGGTGGATGCAGCTGCACGCCAGCGGTCCCTCATATATATGACATTTCATTTTTATTTAAATTTAAGTAATAATTTTTATTTTTGTTTTGTCATTTTAATTTTAAAATTTCAACTGTATTTGTTGTTTTTATTATTTTGAAAAAGTGTACCTATTTCTCACTATGGATTCTAATTATCTGAAATAAATGACTTATTATTATTCACATTATTTATTTACTTTCTTAAATCTAAGTTTTTTACAATATAAATTTAAAAACATAAATATTATAAAAAACCTAAACCTAGAGTGCCGCCGGCAGCGGGGCAGGGCTCAAGCTGCCGGTGGTTAGAGCTGCAGAGTGAGAAACCTCCTGACAATGCGTGCCGTGTCAAGTACCAGTGCCTTTTGTATCTGACCCTTGACCCAACCATCTAGCGAGAGCCTCTTGAGGTATTGGTCGAGGCTCTTCGCTATGAGACCGTTCGCCGAAACGACTATCGGGACAATGATCGTCGAGTCGACAATGATTATTATTATTATTAAAGACATAGAAATATTTTTTATATTTTTCTGTGTAGAACTGCTAGAATTTATTTATTTATTTGAATTTATTGAGTCGATTTGAAGAGTATATTCCAAACTAAGAGTAAAAGTTGTTTAAAATGATGAGTACAATGGGCTCCTTTTAGCTTAGTTTCGTTCCGCGTAACCCTGAACACTTAATTAGCAGATAATAATTATAAATAGTGATGGGTTTTCCGAGTGGGTGTTTCCCGATAGTTACAAGCTGGTGGGTGTCTTCAAGCCCGTTTCTTCTAGGCAAGCGTGCTCCATCGTAAACTGCACCTTCGTTACAGAAGAAATAATAGTACTTCACTTAACATCTGGCGAGATGGCTTTTTTTTCTTAGTTATTGGCATCGCACGTTGTGCATTCTGCCAGTGTCAGGTTTATGATTTTTCAAGTTTTTTTTTATTAAAATCATTTCAAATATGTCATGTAATCACAGTCAGTCACACGAAATTAGACATAGTAGAGTCCAAGTCATGCCTTAGTAAAGTTGTGGCGAATTTACTATGAGCTTCTACGGAGTTTTGAAATCAACACGAAAATACATGTTTCACCACATTTTATCACTTGCCCACACTCGTGCATGGAATTCAACATTCAATGAATAAAACACCATCATTTTTAATCATTAATTCGCGAAAAAACACCAGTTTACGAAAATAATAGCATGCAATGACATGATATTTTCGTGTTCCCGCCAAAACTCAGGCGAGATTTGTCAATCGCAAGCCTAATCTAATAAAAAAAAGTTACACTTTATGACTGAGCTCTCAATATAACCATCGAATAGTTTTGTTTAACATGACCAGTGTACTTGTAAGTAGCGGTATATTTATAAATATCGCAGTCTTTTTTTTAATTTATGACAGTTTGGGGATACATAGCGCTGTGTGAAATAAAATGATATTTAATTAATTTTAACCGACTTCAAAAAAGGAGGAGGTTCTATGTTCGACTGTATGTATGTATTTTTTATTTTTTAATTTATGTTCACTGTTTTTTCCGTCAATTGGGGACCGATTATAAAAAAATATATTTTTTTGAAATGTTATACTCTCAAGGTGGTCCCATATTAATTTGAAGTCGGTTGTTTTTTTTAATGTTACATTTTTTTTTTAATTTAACTGTTAAAAGTAATTTTGAACTAGTCAAAATAAAATTGATATAAAATTACTACTACACACTACACTACTATCGTTACTATCGTTCTACTATTGTTACTTTTACTACAGGACCAACTTCTTCCCGATTTTTTTAACTTCTTTAGAAAAATATAACTTGCCTTCCACGAAATGTGTAGTTCAACTAATTTTATTTTGCGATTTTAGTGTTGGCCAAGTTGTTCACAGTAATCAGTAGTACAATGACCTCCTTTAGCGTCATTGTACTCATCATTCTGAATAACTTAACTTAGTAATACCAACTTAACTTAGTAATACCAACTTAACTTAGTAATACCAACTTATCTTAGTAATAACAACTTAACTTTGTAATACCAACTTAACTTAGTAATACCAACTTAATTTAGTAATTTAAATTAGTAATACCATTACGCGTAACCCTGTACAAGTATGACAGTCATTTTAGGCAAACATAACACACTGCTACTTTGCCACATACCGGAATACGTACCTATGTTTATATGTAACTCGTAAGTAGATACTTATATTTAATAGTTCGCTTTAGGTACTATTTCCACAACGACAATCGGAATCGGCGTGGGTTGGCAATAAACTCTTATCACATAGTAAGTCGATTAAGCGGCCGTGAGCGTATGAAATTTATCGGCCGATATGAGCGAGCGTTTGTATGGGATTTGCGTAACGCTTTCGCTGAATAAGGCTGGGGATAAACGAGCGTAATTTTGTGAGTTGGAAGTTGTGACTCGCGTTTATTGTGTCGCGCAATTTAGGCTGCATTAAAAGACTAGATGACACGGTGATAACCCTAGTGGATTACTGAAAAATTATAAATTCAATTCCTCAATTCTGACACTGTTACTGTTTTGGACAGGCGTGATGCTTGCCACCAGGCGAACGTCTCGTGCGTGTCATTAGGTACTCCACAGCATAAAATATAAATTATAGAGGAGAAAAAAATCAGTAGAGCAATTTTCGAGTTTTTGCGAGACAAACAAATAAGAGGGCAAAGCAATAGATTTATATATATTTATATGTATATTGTAAAGTTAGCCAAAACGGTCAAAAGTGGTCATTGTATTCATCATTATAAACAGTTTTTGCAATGGGGCCAACACTAAAATCGCAAAAAAATGCTGTTCTATACATTTTCTTGAAAGCTTGTTACATTCTTCTATGGAACAGCGGAATTATTTTCGCGTCTTATGATGATTCCCGTAGTGAAAATCGTCCACAATGGTGCGTGCATTTACCTCCTATCGGCTTAGTAGTAACGTTACGCGCAACCCCATATAAACTAGCTGGTTTTATAAAAATGAGTCGCTGTACGAGTTGATTGATTTTAGTTTTAGTTGTTGATTTGTGATTGGCTCGACTAATAATAAGAACGTGAAGCAAAAACGCGACTCACAGCTCACAATATTACGTTCGTTTGTCCTCAGCCTTATAAAGTGGAAATTCCGTTTGATTCCAAAACTGGGCCGTTTTCGTTCTCTTAATTACCCACATTCACGATTGGGTTGTATGTACTTAATCATGTGGAGATTTGACACGCACTGTTGTCTGTTATGTAAACTGGTATATAATCAAAGTATGTAAACGTAGTCGAGCTTCGACGTTTTCATGTCGATTTTCGTTAGATCGTTTAGCATAAAATATTTTTTGCCTTAGTTATACATTGTTGGTATGCTTTTTTATTTGCCTAGCAGTTTAATTCAAAAAAAGACTAAACAAAGTCACAGAGTCCTTTTTGCAGGTCAAATTATTTGTGTTATTTTCCAGAGCACGAAGTAGTTGGTGATGTGTTGTATAAGTACAGGTGGGTTACATTACACGTGCTCTGGAATAGAGACGTGCCGTAGGACGCCCTGAGACCCGGTGGAGTGACGATATACATAAGATAGCTGGTAGCGCTGAAATCGAAGATCGGCTTTAATGGAGTACCCGGTAGAAGCTTATGTCAAGCAGGGGACTATGATAGGCTGATGATGATGATGTATGTTTTGCTCAAGAACCTTATGTTTGGCTACGAAATCTTGGAGGATCTAGCTCTCTCTCTCCCACGAAATGTACAAATATTTAAATGAGTAAAAAATAATCTAAGAGAACAAAACATACATACAGTCGAACATATAACCTTTTTTGAGGTCGATTAAAAAAATGAGGATTAATGACATTTACGTTTTATGTGGCTTGTTACATTACGTTACTTATTAAGCTAATAGTTCAATTTATGTATTTTAGTTTATTGTTACGTTTTAATTGAGTGTATCGAATAATTGAGCATTGCAAATCGGTACCCGTGCAAGTGCGAGCCCCGAAGGTGACCCTCTGTCTGCCGTCCCGACCTGACCTTTACCACAGAAGGTATACGTCATACTAAGGTCGGTACCGAAGAGTACATTGCATAAGACATCAAGCTAACTTTTTGCTTGGTTTTTGCTTAATTTAGTCTATACCTACGTTTGACTTATAGTAATTAAAGCGAAGGCACAGTTTAAGGCCATAATATACCAAAACATTATTTTATCAACTTACTATATTTAAAGCAAAAACATATATTATGTTACAGACGAACATCTGTATATACTTCTACGGTTCAAAACAAGATAAATTATATTTAACTCGATTGAAAAAAAATCCGAATCAGCGCCTATTTAGTATTTTTAACTTTTTTCAGCTATCCTAATTACAGCACATAGTCCAATGATATTATATATTATAAGGAGGACATAGTCACAAACAAAATGTATGTACTAAAATTACAATAGTATAGTTCTTTCTTCGGTTAAAAAAATATTAAATTAGATACTTTTGTGTTTGACTTTTCTGCAGTCTGTACGGAAAAGACCAGTGTGGCTAGTTAGCAATAGTTGAAAATAATTGTGGCGAATTATCTATATAAAAATAGGTGTGTGATTGGTTTACACATAATGATGTGTGGCGAATTAAATTTGCGGCGAGTTTACAATGAGCCTCTGAAATTAACGTGACCTGGTTGTCAAAGGAGGCAGCCGAAACAGATTATTTTGTAATTGGAGGCAGATTTCCCATCTGAGCCCCACTGTTAATTGGTAATGTAAAAACGCAAGCATTACCATGTGAGGCTTATCACCTTATCAGTTCGCTTCCACGGTCGTGCGGCCGCTTCGATACGTTTCCCATAAAAAACTATTTACTCCATGGCGAATTTTAAGTTTGCAACTAAACTTCGTTAGTTTACGTTACGGTGGAATTCAGAATTAAATTGCGAATGTTAAATAACTTTACCGTGAGTAAATTAAAATTAAGAAAGAAAATAGGTAAGTACTTTTTATTTGAATTTATATCATCTATGTTTCCTCGATCTAGTTGTACCTACAGATACGGCTTTAGACAAATGACGTTAGTTAGTACTGCGCACTTAATTTTTGCATTGCACAGAAGCTAAATGACGTTTGTTAACTTAAGCAAGGTTTTTATGTTAGGCCCTCTATCAAGGTGCCAATTGATTAGTTGAGTAAAAAATAATCATTACTTACCCAAAACATTTTTTTTTCTTTTCTCGATATGTGAAGATTTTATCAAAATTACAAAAAAAAGTTATCAAAAAACCACCTGCAATGCGGAATGCGGATATCTTTAGCAGACAGCAGGACAAGGATAGAGTTTACCAGATGAAGCTGAACACAACTTAGAAACAACACAGTGTGTAAACACTACTTACTGTATTCTGGTTTGTAGGGTACTGTCATTTATCAATCGACTTCAAAAAAGGAGTTTCTCATTTCGGCTGTATTTTTTGTGTGTATTTCACGCGATTACTCCTCCAATTGCAATGGCAATACCCCTCTATTGGGAGGCCTTCGTCCAGCAGCGGACGTCTTATGGCTGACGACGACTCCGCCAATTATGAATTGATTTAGATTTTTTTGTTTGGTACGTCATACTTTAGAAGTGGTCCCATACACACTTTACCGAAGTCGGTTCAGTAGTTTGTTAAATCAAAAAAAAAGATGTCATCCAGGTTATAGAAATTAAGGTCGGTTTTTTAAAAAGGTATTTTAAATAATTTTACTATAGAGCTAACAAGTAACTTTAAAAAACCGACTTCAAATTAATATGGGGCCTCCTCGAGATTTTAATCAAATAAATAAATAAAATTTAAAATCGGTCCACAATTGACGGAGAAATCGACGAACATACATTAAAAAATACATTTTATACAGTAGAAAATAGAACCTCCTTTTTTAAAGTCAGTTAAAAAGACACACCATCGATTGTCTCGAAAGTAACGAGAGCTAATGCAGAAGATCCCCTGGACTTTGCTTCGGGTCTCATACTTCGTTTTATCAATGCAATGGTCATGTGCAGGTGTTATCTCTTACCACAAGAGTGTAATTTTTGTCTCATTATCATAAAAAAAGTAACTTAGGAACTAGGAATATTAAAGGTCGATATTTAATAACAAGTCTATTTATTTAGATAGGAATTTATCGAAGTAAATTGTCCATTTACATTATAAAATATCGAATACCTAATAAAGCATCCATTGAATAAAGATGTTGGTATTTCCCGAGTTCCATGTACGGGCTTACCGTAACCTTCAATTTCTTTTATACCTACGGCATGAAGGCGTTACGTCTTAGTTCTTAGTTTAGACAATAGCTGAATGATGACAGATCTTCAGAAATAACAGCTTATTTTCAAGAGCCGCGGCAATGATATTATATACAATGTGTAACAAAAAGGTTCAACATTACGAAAGGGTATGTATATACTCATCATTATGAACAACTTTTACTATGGAACCAATACAGAAATCCGGAAAAAAAAACAGCTGTTCCATACATTTTTTCCGAGGTCAAGGAACTTTTGTATAGAACAGCAGACTTTTTTTCGAGGTTTCAGAGTTGGTCCCATAGTAAAAGTTGTTCATAATGATGAGTATATACATACCCTTTCGTATTGTTGAACCTTTTTGTTACACGTTGTATATAAGGAGGGAGATATGTCATATCGCACCCTTAAATGGCCCCGTGAAAACGGCCCCAGGGACTTTCTCGCCGGTCTGCGCTCACTAAGCGAGACGCACGCTATCCCTCTTATGCTCTCATAAAAGTGCTATCTTCTTTCGCACTCCGGCGCAACTCGTAAACATGACGGCACGGCAGTCATTTTCAAACGTTGTTTTATTACGCGATGGCGCATTTTTCGTAATCTAAAAGCCGAGAGCAAAAAAAAAAGCAAACTAACTAAGGCTGTTTGGTAGAGGAGCAGCTCTTTACGTACGTGTATTTCGTAGACATTATGATAAAATTTAGGGCTTCGAACACCAGTGAAGATTTAGGACGAGACAATACGTCGTAGGCGTCTTTACAAAAATTCAATTTTTATAATAAATCTATTTTATTTAAAAAGTGGTTTTTCTTCTTTTTTAAACTCAATTCGTGTTTTGTTTTTTTTTTATAAAATACTTTTAAACTAAAATAGGTTTGAAATACTTTTTAGTGCTTTATGCACAATACGTTATGAGTATAATTAGTCAGATAAACTCCGCAATGTGGATCACCTATCACATTATGCATTAGGAACGAGTGTATACGCGTGACGTTTGGTTTCACCAAGAGTCCGCGGCCCTTTAGCACACAGATTACATTCCAGTTATATCGTGTACCTACCAGTGCCGTGATGTCCATTGTCGTTCATTGCTTATATCCGGTCGTCGATACCTATTCCTACATTGAACGAATATGCAAGATATGGTGAAAAAAAGTACATGAGTTTCTTTGTTTCCAATGTGATTGTTCTATTCGTCCGGCCGGACGTATTAGTTAATAATTTTTTTCTCTTCGTCTTTTTGGCATCGTACTTTGCATTTTGCCACCAATCAGTAAAAAATCCTATCTACCATCATTAACATTCGAAATAAAGCAAGTTTAGCTAAATAATGCAATTCGGTGACATAATTTTTCACGCGTTCCCGCCAAAACTTCTGGTTTTGTTTGCTTGCTTTCACGTATCTTTTGGGGGACATAGTACACACTCAACAGGACGCGACTCGCAAATAAATAAAATCACATGACAGTGATTATTGCCGATATTTTATAGCGAAATTGTTTCTTTTTGGAAGATACATTTTCGTCTTTCTCTTTACATTATTGGATTGATATATTTTGTTCCGAGAAATTGCTATCACTATAGTATTATAAATGATCTGAGCTATCAGTAAATAAAATCAAGGGTTAATCTCGAGGGAAAATCTATACACTATTTTAGATCTTATCTCTAATATTAGATTATTTAATTAAACCGGAAAAAAGTATGAGACAAACAAAATTAGACGTCGTTACTCGCGATATATCGTTTATCATTTACTAGATTAGACATTTTGAAATCGGTTAAAAATACAAGTGTTTATTGTGTCGTATCCAGCTAGATACTGACTCTACATCTTGGGACATTTACTATGTGGAATCTATAGTAATCAACTAACCGAGTATAGTAACCGGCACGACCTAGGAAGTGGCTAGGCTATCGAGCTGGCACTAGACTTTACCGGTGTCTATTTTACCTTCACTTTATACTAATCTAAAGATACCGACAGCATGTTAAGTGCAGCTAATAATCTAGTTAAGATGTGTCTGGAAAGCTTCTTTTAATCTTGGCAATTATGACTGTGAATGTACATTATATATTTTTTGTTTTCTATCGCTAAATGTAAAATGAACAAATAATATTTTTCTTACTATGGGTTAGCACTTGGTACACCAGAAAATGATTTAAATATTTAAGTATCCTTAATCATATTTTTCGGTTGAAGTTCCTACCTACTTATACACGATACTTCAAATCAGTTGGCAGTGGGTAAAAGTAAAAAGCTGAAGATTGGGTTGTATGTAGTCTTGGGAGCTGTAGACAAGCAATCAGGAAAACGAAGCTCTCTTACTTTGTAACTGAGTGTAAGACCACGTATTGGCTTTACATAAGCCATTACGAGGCCTTATGCCTATCTCAATAAACTATAACAAACTAGTTTCATACTTTTATACAATGCTTCTTTTCACTGGTCAGATTCACTAGGTCAAATATACCTTACCAGATTCTTGATAACTTAGGTTAGGACATTTCACACAGGTGACCTAGTGATACAAATTGCCAAAATGTCACATGCCTTTAGTTCTGAAAACATTTACACACGATTTTCATTAAGAAAAAACGTTGATATTCCATAAACTGTTTCCCAAGCTTAGCAATTCCGTATCCGGATACTAACAGAACAAATTAATTCATTAAAACGAGCGCGTTGAACTCTTTTGAAAGGCAATTACGCGCTTGGACATTCAGCTTTTTATTTCAAGTTTGCCGGTGAAAGTCTTGCATTTTGTTCGAATTTTGTGGAATAACTAAAAAAGGCTGTTGTAAGTGTGATCATTCATAGAAAATTCAATAAGATAACGGTCCCATGTTCGACAATGTTGAATAAAAACGCGATGTTCCGGTCCGTCGCACTGCGCGAACATAGCACGGCATAGCAGGAGCATTGGGCACGTAATGATAATAACAGAGTGAATCATAACACAAGTGAGTTATGAGTTTTATTGCGCGCATTTGTTGTTGGCTGTCGAGAGCGCAATCATTAGCCAGTAAAACTGGCGAAATATTAAGTCTGTTACAAGAATAGGAACAACATTTTAGCGGTGATGGCTCAGTGAATAGATCGCCTACGTAGTTAGTCGAGGGCTCAAATCCCAATCATGAGTTTGAGCTGCCGTTGAAAAAACATTCTGAGGACACGATAGCACGGTAAAACTTGTAGTACTTGCCTGACTAGCTGCCCCTCCAGTCGAAAATCTGTTGCCAAGCACCCTGACTGTGTTTGCCGGCAACGCACTTGAGAGTCAGTTCCCATTCCAGGCTAAGTGTGTTTACCATCTTCATTAGACCACGCACCTAGTCTGTCAACCATAAAAATTTGGTATATTTGAAAAATTTGGCACCTGTCAAACATCAAGTAATTGGCTCATTAAAGTTGCTGAATTTTAGTAAATAACCTCGCCATGAATGGAAAAAAAAACTATACAAGTTCTAGGGACAAAAACAAATAGATATAGAATTATGTTCTCACTACGTCAAAATTGCCACTGAGTCGCGGCCTATATTTTCCATCAACAGTCTAGATTTTGCCTGCTACGTAAAATTAGTAATAAAATACTATTTAGCAATAAGCCACTACTATGTGCTCAATTCAAAAGTATGAACTACTTCCATGTCTTTATGAAGCATTTTCAATAACGTTAAAATCTGCAGTGAAACAATGAAAACAATACTTATTTATTTCGCTTTTTAAATTATTTTCTACACCACTAAGAAAAATAAAACTGATTGCGTAAAAAGGTCGAGTGTAATTCCATTCGTCCTACAACGAAGTGCAAAGACGCCTACGTTCTTACACTACATAGTTCTACATAGGTATGTAAACCTAAGTGTTTAAAAATAGATCCGTAAGACTGCGATCAAACTGTTTCCACCTTATGTTGACCTCTCTTAAAGTGATGAGATTTAACAACTAATAAATCTTTGGGTAATAAACGTAATGCTACAAGGTTCTGGGCGACTCTTCAACTGTTTTGGGCCACATAAAATATTCTTAGTTGCATAAAAACCAACTAAAATATTCTTAGTTGTATAAAAACCTATTCTTATTTGTGTTTGTTAAAACATAAGCATATAATTCCATTAAAAACATGTAGTATCGGCACATTTTTTTGTCTGTATTCTAAATTTTGTACCTACAACACAAACATATTTTTTATAAAACCCCATGTTTTGTCGTGTTTTCATTTTTTGAATGCTCCAAGTATTTTATGAACATTAACACTCATGCATTCTACATAATGAATATTGACTTTTTGTTGAACCATAACATCAAACCACATTCTCTTACTTTCAAATACATTGTATCCAGCCCTGTAGACATGTTTAAGCTCGGTTGACTACTACTGTACTTTGTTGTACGTATTTTTTAAATTTTTTCTTTAATGACAAAAAGTAGCAAGTGTTCCTCAGTATAACTATAACAGTATAACTATACTATGGTATTCTATCAGCTATCTAGTTTCCATATTACAAGCTTTGCTTAGTTTGGGGCTAGATGGCGCTGTGTGCAAAATGTCCACCGATATTTATATTTTATTATTATGTTCTAAATTTTTGACGTACGTTTTACAGAAAAACTTTTTTTTATTAAAATCCCTTGTTTTGTCGCATTTTCTTTTTTTGATTACTCCAATCAAAAAAATTACAGAAGATAAGATAATGAATCCTATTTATGAACAGTAACACTCATGCAGTCTACACTTGGAGGATCTAGCTCTCAACTTAATCAAATAATCTGCATAATGAATAACTTGTTCAACCATAACATTGTATGTACTTTTTTTCATAAAACAAACCACATGCCCTGTGGTGACAGGCTTAAGCTTGGTTGACAACTGCTACTTTTTTTTTCGTAGATATTAGCAACGCACGTTGTGCATTCTGCCAGTGTCAAGTTTCTGAAATTTCAAGTATTTTTATTCAAATAAAATCTAATAAGTCTTGAATCACAGTCAGTCACACGAAATTAGTCATAGTCGAGTCCAAGTCAAGCACTAGTAAAGTTGTGGCGACTTTACTATCGAGCTTCTACGGAGTTTAGAAAACAACACGAAAAGACACGTATCACCACATTATATCACTTGCCCACACTCGTGCATGTAATTCAACATTCAATAAATAAAACACCACCATTTTAAATCATTAATTCGCGAAAAAACACAAGTTTAAGAAAATAATAGAATGCAACGACATGATTTTTCCATGTCCCCGCCAAAAACCAACTGCTACTTACTTTGTACTCTGTTGTTCTTTTTTTTTTGTATTTTTTTCTATAATGACAAAAAGTAGCAAACATTCCTCAGCTTACCTGAAACCATATAGCAGTAAAATGAATGATAAATAAGACCGTTGTACGATCATAAAGGACACAGAGCTGTCTGGTCTGGACGCATCAAGCACACTTCAGTAATCGCGTCCCATTTACCTTGTTTAATGCCCTTGGGGAGATCGGGAGAAAGGATGTACACTGTACACGAAGCCCTTGAAAAATGTAGGTTGCACTCAACAACTGAGGGTTTAAATAGGTTAACTAAGACTAATAACATCTATAAAAAATAGTAAGAGAAGCAAAATAAAGATCCTAAACCCTCCTAGATCTGACTGGATTAATAAAGACATTTTAGATGCTATAAAGAGTAGAAATGATTTATGGAGTTCCAGTGTGAAGAAAACTAACATGTACAATAAAGAAGAGGAACAAGAGATTCAGAAAAACTTACAAAGTAAAAGAAAAGATGTTAAAAGAAGAATTCAGGAAGCAAAAAGATCCTATTATCTCAAAGCTTTTAAAACTTGTCAGAATAAGCCTCTTAAGATGTGGCGGCTCATTAACTCACTAAGTTTTAATAAAATCAAAATTCAAAACGCTCCTTTGAAAATTGACACTCAATCAGGCAGTTATACTGAAATCTCTGACATATGTAATTGCTTCAATGAGTTTTTTGCTAGCATTGGGTCTATTTTAGCGAATCAAATACCTCAACCATTTCATGATATAGAATCTTATGATAAATCATATGCAAATAAATCAGAGACTGCAGAGTTGATTAGCTTCCCACTTGCCACAACAGAGGAAATTAGTAAAATAATTGATAACCTTAACCCAAATACCAGTACTGGTCTCGATGGAGTCTCTTGTAAAGCTCTGAAATGCGTTAAAAAATTAATTCTAGGAAATTTAACTACAAGTATAAACGATTGCTTAGAGCGTGGATATTTCCCTGAATCACTGAAATTAGCCAAAGTAACTCCGATCTATAAATCTGGCAACAAAAATGATCCAGGGAACTATCGCCCAATCTCAGTACTCCCAATCATATCCAAAATTTTCGAAAAAGTTCTTTATAATCGCATAGACAAATATTTAAAATCCTTTAATTTCTTGTTTGAAAAACAATATGGCTTTCGATCGCAATCAAACACACTCTCAGCTTGTATCGACCTCATAACAACTCTAAAAACCAATATAGACAAAAAACTTATAGCTCTTGGAATATTTATTGACCTCAAAAAGGCTTTTGATACAATTAGCCACAAATTACTACTTCATAAGTTACACACAATCGGTTTCAAGGGAACAGCTCTTAAAATGATACAATCTTACCTTTCAAATAGATACCAAGTAGTAAAAATTGGAGATGTGACCAGTAAGCCCGAATTAATTACCTATGGTATCCCACAGGGATCGATCCTGGGCCCTCTGCTCTTCTTGATTTACATCAACAATATCAATGAACTTAACATGAACGGTGACATCACTTTATACGCTGATGATACTTGTCTTTTTTACTTTGGGGATAAAATTGAAACAGTAATTCAACAAGCTCAAATGGATCTCAACATCTTGAACACTTGGTTTCTGCACAATTTGCTAACTATAAACATAGCAAAAACCAACTATATGATATTTAGGGCTAAAAACAAGGCTATCGATAGCTTCACGCCACTACACATTAACCATAATCTACTAAGTAGAGTAGAATCTGAAAAATATCTTGGTCTTATTCTTGATACGCATCTTACATGGAAACCACATATAAGTAAAATACAATCAAAACTATCTTCCTTACTCGGTATACTTCGAAACAATGTTCGATGCTACCCTAAATCTGTTCGATATCTTATATATAACTCATTTGTAAAATCTCATTTAACATATTTAATTGAAATATGGGGATCAGCTGCCAAAACTAATTTAAAAAAACTACAAAGAATCCAAAACAAACTAGTTAAACTACTTTTCTACCTAAACAGCCTAACGTCAACAA
The DNA here is from genome assembly GCA_905404285.2 of Erannis defoliaria. NCBI lineage: Eukaryota > Metazoa > Arthropoda > Insecta > Lepidoptera > Geometridae > Erannis > Erannis defoliaria. Next base: position 13,897,683 of record FR990072.1, read on the forward strand.
CAACAGTTTATAAAAAGACAAAGCTTATGACACTTACACAAATATATAACTACAATACCTGTATACTTGTAAGAAAGGTTTTGAAAAAAGACATACATACATCAATAACATTCACTATCAAGTCACAAATTCAAAGTCGATCTTCGAGATACTCCAACCATATCTGTTTACTAAAAAAACCAAGAACAAAAAACTATGGCTTAAAAAATTTTAGATATGAAGGCGCCCAAATATACAACAAGCTACCTAAAGATATAAAAGAAATTCAAAATTTTCTATTATTCAAAAAAACCCTTAGATACTACGTAATCAATAAGACCTAAAAAAACACCTAAAAAATAATAAAATACATAAATACATAAAATATAAAAACTTACACTAGTAAATTCATTGCAATTTTATTTTGAGTAAAAAATTTAAATTAATGTTAACTAGTAACTAACACACATAAATGTATATAAATTCGTACGTATACTCCCAAATTAACTCTTAATTAAACAAATTTTTCTTACAGTCTTTGCAATATAAAACAGAAACATACCAAGTGTGGAAACACTTCATGGATGTAATTATTTAATGTACTACCAAGTTATATACTAAATACATTTTTGCATGCTACATGAATTATAAAGGAATAAAAAAAAAAAAAAAAAAAAAAGAAAAAGAAAAAACTATATTTAACAATAAAAAACAAACAAACAAACAAAAACATTTTATATATTTTTTATTTTTTATTTTCTATAGCATATTTATATTAAAAATTACACTCGATGTCACGTTAATTGTTTAAACTTCAGCTCGTATTGCAATAATTCTTACATAAATAGGTAAACCTTGAAGTACATACATACTTATTTATATATAAAATAAATAAATCAACTAATAGAACGAATCAAACTTCTGTTATATCTTACACAATATTACTTAAACATTAAAACATTAATTAAACACTTACATATTGCTATCAGGGCGGGAACAGTTTGCGACACTTAATAGATTCCGTGTTTACTATCACTCACACAACCCAATAAAATACCTGCTCTCGCCATACGGGGCACGATACTGAACTACCCACTTTAAAAATAGATGTGTCGCTTTTGTTTTGTTTTGTTTACACTTCAAATAAATTTGCTACTACGTAGCTGTTTCGATTAGATAGGTACTAATCGTTTGCTAAAAATGTAAATGTAAGTCTAACATAGGGTTACGTACATAATAATATTAGGCATAAACACAATACCTATTATTAGTAAAAACTTAATTATAAATACAGCAATAATAATAGCATATTCTACTAATAAGGCTATATTTGTACTGTAGCTTAATAACTAAGTAGGTACTTCTTACTCATTCTTTATACGCTAAGGCATGCATTTAAATATTTCTATATTATAAACTATAGAAATTTAAAAAAAATATATATATATATATATCTAAAGTTTATAATATGAGATAGCTTACATAATAATAGATATGAACATAATAATTGTTGATGTAACGTGTGCTTACTTTATCATAATAATAGCAATAAAAATGTACGTGCCATAAGATAACTGTACACTATAGTTTTGTACTGTAGCTTAGTACTTCTTACTTTATTTGTCTGCTCCATCGATATACATCTACTACGTAGGTAGTACATACTTATACTTATATCGATGGCCTGGTCCCATACTTGTATTTAACTGTGTACTTAAAACCTAACTACTAATAATAAATTATTATCTTACTTTTAAGTAACTTTTGTTAAGAATATTCTGTATTTTTCTCGCTAAGTGAATTGTCATATAATTCTTTGAGAAAATAAAATCTTAAACCATAAACCATAAGTTTATGGGTTTTTATGTATGTTGGTAGGGTAAGGTACTTTCTCGAACACGGATGGCTGCCACCATTCAGGTTGAAAATCTGACTCTAAACACTGAGTGTTCCAGAAGCATCAATTGAGATTAACTGGCTCTCAAGTAATGCTAGGTCAGGTTAGGTTCTAAGTTAGGTGCGTTTACCATCTTAGACCACACCGCCACACCATTATCAGGTGGCTGTGGTACTGTCCCATAACATAAAACCCTTTTCGATTTAGCAAAAACTTACATGAGACTCACTATTTCTTAAATATTACGTCGTCGTCAGCCGTAAGACGTCCACTGCTGGACGAAGGCCTCCCAATAGAGGGGTGTTGCCATAAATATTACGTAGATCAGAAAAAAGGTAAATAGACAAATACGAATAACTTTAATATACACATTTAATTAAATGTTAAAATTGCTACAATGCGTATCTAAAGCCCAATAAAAACACAATAAAGAAACGTCAATAAGTTGACAGAGAATTGGCTATTTATAGATCAAAGTTAATTTTAATACAAAGAGGCGGAGTAAACAGACGCAGGCGTAATTTTCTATACAATAGCTATCTGTTTCCTTAGAATAAAGGTTTATAAGAGATTTACGGTGATTATTTCCATTTCACTCACGGCAACGGTTCTTTATAAATAAGTTCTTTCAAATAGAATCAGAGCTTAGCTACTTTCAGCTCAACTCACGTGGCTTAGCTCACGTTGGTTAAACTAGCCACATTGTTTCATGTAATTAGTAGTGGTAGGACTCTACTGCAGAGTCCGCGTGGTGGCACCTTTGCCAGTTATTCAACTGCCAAGCAGTAGTGTGCAACCTTTACTGTGTTCCGGTTTGAAAGGCATTATTACCAGAAAAAATACTGGGTATGAAGAGATCTAACATCTAATATCTCAGAGTGACGAGCGCAGTGCGGTACGGCTTAGGATTGTGTTCACAAGTTCACAATTCTGGCACTGCTACTGTTAATAGCAGGCGTGACGCTTACCATCAAGCGAACGTCTTGCTCGTCTCGTCACATGAATAAAAAAAATAGTAGTTAGCGCTTAACTCAGTTCTGCATATTCCGAAGTTTGGTAAGTCTTCTATGATGCCTATTGTTGGGTGTTTATCTACTTTGCAACATATACTCACGTAGCTTTATCTCTGATAATCAAATCACATAGTAGATTCAGCCTATCTTCTCTCTCCTATCTTCGGCTTTTCGCTACCAGCCATTGTCAGTTGCCATGTAACAACTATAAACTGTCACCTCATCGGTTCGGAAATGTAAACGGTTATTATTTTATTGGTAATTTTATTTTTCTGATAGATATAACTAGCCTTCGGCAACATCAGGTTACACAAAATTTAAACTAAAGAAACTATAGTTAACAAAGCAAAAAACGTTAAACACTCTTGAAATGTCACACAATACGCGAATAATCTCAATATTCACTACACTATATACTATACATAGTATACTATACTATACTCATAATTAAACATACTCTACGTTCCTTCGCTGATTAGTTCACGGTCAATTGGACACCCTACAACTACCTAAATCGAACTACTGGATTGGTTATGTAGCTATTTCCTTTCCCATTTTCTTTTAGCATGGAGCCATTGTAACTACGCATTTCTCGATTTTTCTTATTCGCATGATTTGCCACGGTTGTGACTTCAATGAGTGTAACGAAGTAGTGTGCGGTGTGCATGCTAGATTCTTTCAATTATATTGGTAGAAAAGTTTTCTCCGATCATTATTATTAATAGTTTTACAATGAGGTTGAATGATAATTATCAAATGACTGTTTTATTGGCGAGACGTCCCATAGTGTGATAGCCTCATAAAATAATTTTTACAAGCAATTTGTACAAGCTTGCTAAAGGTTAAGGAGTATAAGTGTTTTCCTAACTTTCTTTCCTTTCTCAAATGAAGGCTAGAAGACTCTGTCACAGGTGTCAGGGTCTTCTACCCTTCATATATACAATACACAGTTTATTTAAAAACATAAATATCATACAAAAGTATAAAAAATTGCTAAAGTCTTGGACGCCCCCAATAAGCAAATGTACATCTTATTTGAAAAACGCCCACCTGCCTTGATCCATTGAAGCTTCGCGGAGTACAAAAGACATGCGATTTAATAACACATAATATAATACTATACTAGTAGTTTTAATAGACTTTGATCTGTACGAACAATCTGACAAATGCATTGTCGTCTTCTGAGATTCAGGTCATTGGACCTGGTCATGTCTTAACATATGTCTAGTCCTAACATCGTAACATCTTTACCGACAAGTGCATATTACCACACGGGCATCAATTATTTTGTCAACGGGTCAGGATCGACTAAATTGTAGTTTATTTTAATAAGAAACGTCAAAGATTAAAAACTGTAACCATGTTTCTCGAATCCGTTAAAAATTACATCTTTTCAGGGAAATCTATCGTCATAAACAACAAATGCTCTATACTTTATCTATTATTTATTTAGTTATATATGTTTATGGTAAGACAAAATTGTCTATAACAAAAAATACGAACAATGCGTGAAATACCTGAATAATGAAATATCTCTGAGATTTCGTTGATATGAAACGTCAATTTGTTTATCAAAGAAAATATTATAATAATTATTTTGTACATGTAATTTGTATTACATTGCAATTTTTGTATACATATTCTAGATTGACAAATTGTTATAAATAAATACTATGAATCATAAACTTCTTTATTTGCACTGAGTGCACTGAACTTACTTTCCTTACATAATGGAACTTCGCTTTTGACCTTTCTTGATGCGATTCCTGTACTAAGTGTGATCTTAATAGCTTACGATACTAGAGTACAGTTCTACGTAAGTATCCTTGGCACCAATAGCTAACCTGAGCAATTTGTTCCAATTCTCAAGGCAGTTAGTGTTATTATTTGATAAAAGTTTGCAATAAAGTGGCGTTTATCTTTATCTAAATCTAGGACTTAAATATGGTATACCTACTAGTACGTTCGAGTGTTGCTTTTCAATATGAATGATGTGTTAGTCACTATCAGGCGTTACTAATAATACTCCGGAATATTGAGAACTAGTTGTATTCGGTGGTTTTACCAGATTTACCACTTTTTCTGTATTTCCGTGACATATTAATGTGTTCGTCCTCGTAATAAACACTAAAAATATCGTATATTTTTTTTAATATTACTTTTTGTCTGCTTCCTTACAATGATTGTCTCATGCTGGTACTCGATGAGTTAGGCGACAGTGCCCTCCCAGTATAAAAGAAATTTAAAATAATCGCCCTGGCAAATTGAAACAACATCGATTCATCTGCTTACTAAAACCTATTGTGAAAAGTAACTTACATACTCAAATGATAACAGAAATAATCAAACCTATTCAAGTTATACAGAGACAGACAGAGCTACTTTCATTTCGCTTTTAAAATACTAGTTAGAAAGTTAGACTTACAGAATAAATAGAAGCTTAAGAAAAACTATAAATAAATTATGTAGATATAGTAACGATATCTTTATTTTCGGTTGATTGCGTACCCTGGACTCTTACAGGCCTATGCTCAGCAGTGGACTATTCATGAATAAATGATCGGCTAATTATGATGGTGAATATGAACCTCTGTTTTATAAGATTACTAGCTGTTACCCGCTACTTCGTACGTATTTAGAGCTCGGCCTTCTGCCTCGCTACTATGACCCGCTCCAGGAACATAAAATTTCATAAAAATCGGTCCAGTCTACTCACCGTTTAAACATTCCCTGGACTACGATAAACATTTTAAAACCAAAATCAGCTTAATCAGCCCAGCCGTTCTCGAGTTTTAGTGAGACAAACGAACAGCAATTGATTTATATATATATATAGAAGATAGAAGATAGATAGATAGATTAAGAGAGATATGGATATATAGAAAAGACTGCGTTTATCGGGTGAATTAATAGTACTTTTTTGTTGATTGGGTTTGCTTTAGACCACCATCACGCCTGATGTTAAAACCATAGAATACCTATACGGTCTAGGATGGAGCACGCTTGCCGAGAAGAAACCGAGATTGTACCTATCTCGCGACTTGAAGACACCCAGATTACGACCACTAGGGCAGCGTATTCCACTGTTACGCGGTTTGCACAAAGAAAGTGGAAACAAATTGTTACGTTCGAGTTTTTGGAACATCAACTATGAAACGATGCCGCCTTTTCGAGCTTCTTAAAAAAAAAAACTAATTTTAGGCATTAGAATAGGCTAGATGACTGATGTTTAAATCGTTGAAACCAATAGCTTTGATGAAGAATTTAAGTAAATATAGTATGGTAATTGAAAACATTATTTAATTCGGTTAATAATGTTCTGATATATGAGCGTTTAAAGTTTTTGTTAGAGACAACTCTGTCCCTTTCCCACAAAACAAAAAATGACGTCACGCCTTACTTGTCAGAATAGAATTTATATGGCGTCCTGACAAGTGATGTCACCATTTGCTGTTTCGCCTCTCTGTCTAGCATGATATTAAAATGCTTATAAGTTGCTTATTTTTGATCAGATTTTTATTTTATTTCCATTAATCAGCTATATTTATGGGCCACATTTGAATAGAACAATAAAAAAAAACCAGTCATCTAGCCTATTGTATCTTGACAGAGGTAAAAGATCGAGTGCGTAAGTTCTTAGACCGAATACTAGAATCCACACGTTTTAAAATTTTCGCATACTTGCAGAAGTAATGCAACAATTCCACAAAGTCTGTGCGGCGACTAAATAATTAGAACACGACCGATCAGGTACCGGTTTTTAGCTCTTACGGACGCTTGACATAATTCTGCTTTGGTCCGATAAACTGTGACATGGTGCCCACTTACACATGGTGTTCTATAATATTCCTGACCATCAGAATCCATCTTTATTCGGAATTTACGGATAAAAAAACATAGCATTTGTTTTACGGTGAAGGAAAACATCGTGACGCAACATGTATGTCAGTCAAGTTCATGATATATGTGAATGTACCATCCACACCGGACCAGTGTGGTGAAATTATGGTCCAATCAACCTTCGAGGGTAGAGCCTAAATAATGTACCCGATATTACTTCAAGGAGAATGCTCTGCAATACCAAAAATTGCTATTACCAACCGGTGAAAAACTTCTTAACATTTATACAAATCGAAGATAACAATTTTCTTGGTAGGAACGCCTTTCCGGAACTTGAGCGGTAAGCGTAGGCAGTGAAAACCATAATCATTATTTATGTGAGTACGTATCGAAAATAGTATTAGGACCATGTTAGGATAGTGAGTCACATCGAAATTTTATTGTATAGGACATATTTATGTTTGAATATTATTAATAGTGTAATAACTTCCAGCTATTATTATTATTAATTCGTTTGTTATTTCTGAACAAAAAAAAATACAGTAAATATTGTGATTTCCTCATAACTTCTATTATGTTTTGCATATTTTTATGTGTTGCCAAATGCCTTTGACCGGATATCTAGTCAAAGTTGAGTCAAAGGTCTTTGCTGATACAGTTTTCCTCTCTATAAAATTTCTAGATACCTACCATATTTATTCTTCTTCAAAGGTCATAAACTCAAACATCCAAAAAGTAACTACTTTAATGCGATTGTATGAAACTGTAACGCGGCAAAAATATACACCTGACATTATTTTATGAAGTGTGAAAGTTTATCTATGTATATTTTGTATTCTCTCCCTCTTTTTCTATGTTTGTGTGTGTGTGTGTGTGAGCGAGAGAAATCAAAACAGCCTGTATGTATAATGCTGTGCTTGTCAGCATTGGTTCAGGTGCGATGTAGGGCACTCGAGCTACGTAGACAGCTGGAATGCACCGGACTTCAACCCGTAATCGCTCTACTTCAACTTTGATTGAAGAGTTCAATCAGTCCGTTAAAAGGTAAGACAAGAATTGCGAAATTTTTCAACAGATTCCGAGGTGAAATGAGGAAACTATAATTTCCACTTTGTTCACCTAGGTGATTTCACCCACATGAACTGAACAAAGTGGAATTTAAACCGTTTGACAAAGCATATCTGACTAAAGTCAGATAAAAAGTACCTACCTATAAAAAACTGTAGGAAAAGTTTAGTTCACAGACTTAAGACAGATTGAAAAGGGTTAACAAATAGAAAGCAATCATGCCGTGCTTATATAAATGGTCGTTGTTGGTCCTACAACAGAAATTAAAAGTCATCGGTCCAACAAAGGTGCTGGCTACTCGGTCTTTCTATACAAACTACATAGAACTTAACTAAACATCCAGCGCTTACAAAAACTCGACAATTCTAACTTAGTTAGGTAAACGAACTTAACTCACGTAAATAATAAAATGATTAAAAGGCAATTCTGGCACTGCTACTGTTAGTGGCAGGCGTGACGCTTACCACCAGGCGAAAGTCTTGCTTGTCTCGTTACTTGATAGTATAAAAAAGGTACTCTTTCTCGAAGAGTGTGCTCTTGCCGTACTTTGTTTTAACGTTTAATTCCGGAAGGGATCGGATTATACGGATTCTGTGTCGCTTGATAGGTCCTTTGATGTTTACACGCACGATAAAATAAATACAAGGAAACTAGAAGGAGATCTATATATGTATAAAATTCAAAGTCCTGACTGACTCACTGACTGATATATCAACGCACAACCTAAACCGCTGGTCCTAGAGACATGAAATTTGGAGGGTGTATTCTTTGGAAAGTGTAGGTATCTACTAAGAAAGGATTTTTGGAAATTATAGCCCTAAGGGGGTAAAATAGGGGATCAAAGTTAGTATGAAAGTCCTTTGTTTTTGTACTTTTAGTCACGAAATTTTGGATTTGGATAGTTCATTTATAATAAAAAATGCTGTTTTCAATATTTTTTGACAGGGACGTCAAAAAATTTATAGTGATGAAAATTGATATTTTTAGTTAGTTGAGAGTTTTAGTTAGTTCATTCAGGGGTGGGGGGAATTGCTCGGGATTTATTTATTTATTTAAATTTAATTAACACGGCAACGCCAATTACATTAATTAAATCAGACTGTTAAACAAATTACAATTTACTTATTAGAACTATAAATAGCATTAAAAATATATTAAAGAAGGCACAACACTTATAGTAACCAAAATGTGATATTAAAATTAAACAAAATCAAATCAAAATCTGATATCAAATGTCAAAAACATACAAAATATGATAAATCATTCATTCACACAACACTCTCACAGTACCTCAAACATGCCGACAATATATCCGTCCATCCATCCACAAACAGGTCACAGATAGGGTTTGAATTCAGGAGCGATTCGAGTGTGGTAAGCATACGCGGCAAATGTGAATTAGCGCACGCAACGGTGTGGTATCTGGGTAAATCGAAAAATTCGTGCTTCCTACCTCTCAAGTAATTATTCGGCACATTAAACCTACACAGCTCGTCACTCAGCTCAGGTGCATCTATTTTACCCCGAAAAATCTTGCAGGCGGTCACCATCTGGTCATTGAGCCGACGAACCTCAAGAGAGTTGTAACCTAAGCAACCCAGAATAAATTTGCTAGGGACGATTCAAAGTGGTGAATCTTGGGAGCGGGCCGAATTTCTTCTGTACGCGGACGAAGTCGCGGGTGACCTCTAGTATCACATAAAATGATAGCTAGTTTACTTGAAGCCAGTGCAAAATTTGCGCTTTTAGGCGATGTGGGAATTATAATACAATTATAAATAATAACAAATTTATTATTTATATCTTCTTAACGATTATAAACTTGAGTAATCGTTCTCACTGAAAAAATCTGTGTGGCTGACAGCTACTAAGAGAATACGTCATTTGCAGTGGACGTAAAGCTACTTTCTATCTAGTATACAACTGAAATATCAACAAAAACCATAATTTGTAGATAATTCCTTGTCTAGTATAGACATCGTTGACTTGCAGGGTTCGCTATTGCTTTTTAAGTATAGACGACTGTGTTGGTCATTGGGTTATTATACCGTTACACAAGCAACCGTTTCTCAGTTTCGATTTCTTTAGAAAATGACTCGTAGTAGTTTTCCAACCATTCAGTTTACGTTGAAAACAATGCTGGAGTGTCGACAACACAGGCGTAGGAAACGCGGTAATCGCGTCTATCCGGTGTTTTCGAATCGGAAATCGGACAAGGAGACTTGTAACAAACGGTTAAGTAGTACGTGAACGCGCATCTGTGTGCTAAATCATCGGGACGGGTACTTAAATTATTGTATCTAAGTCTTAGATAGAATAATAAAAAATATACTCATAAAAAGAAAAGAAGTAAATGAAATGAAGTAATAGGCGATTTGCAGTACAAGTACTTAGCATTCAATTTTATTTTTAATAATGTTGGAAATTGATGTACCGGCCAGTTCGTCTGTGTTTTTTTAGTAAACATGCTCGGCGTGCATGTCAATATAGGAGACATCAATGTCTGCGCGCGCTTTACACTTGGATTATCTATCTAGCCGCTGACTACTCCAATGTTCTATAGATACCAAATACTCACAAAAAAAAACTAAGAAATAAATAACTATGAGTACATTAATTTAAAAACTAAGATTACTAATCATTAAAGAGCTCTCCAAAAAGATACAAGCTACGAGTATTACTATTTTGCAGTACCGTTTTTTGGCTTTACTTCATCGTAAAAAGAGCAATACGTAAAAGAATCAAGCAGACACTAATGAAATTGCAACGACTAATATGAACTGAGTTTTTGTTTTAAATCTCTATAAATAAATTACGAAACCGCACACGCATCGTGCGTGAGTCCAACTGGAACTTGGTGGGTATTTATCTATGTAGGTACCCTCTAATTAGAGCCAGTGTCATCAGTCTACTTGACTAATAGCATAACCTTTTTATTAGTCCAGTGCTAGACTTAGCTTACTCTCAAAGGGCGATTGGGCCAAATCCACCATCCTGGCCCAGTTGCGGGTCGGCGATTTCACATACGCCGTTGAATTTCTTCTCCGGACGTACTTACGCAGGTTTCCTCGCGATGTTTACCTCCAAATGCTAGTGGTAAGAAAATGTGTACTGTATGTAAATGTAAATGTGTATTACAGAGCTCATCGGTGCGGGATTTGAACCCGCAACCTCACGATTTTAAATCGATCGGTCTCCCAATTAGGCACTATGGCTTATATTTAGGCTACCATACCTTTAAAGCATAGCATGTCAAAACTCAAAACACAAAACTGTCTAAACTGCTAACCGATTCACCTCAAACAGTCAAGAATCGATGGAGACCGTTAAGTTCAACAGCTAGCTGGATATCTTCCAATCGCTGCACCTTAACAGCAACGTCACATTCAACGAGCTCGCAATCGGCCCTTTCATCTAACTAACAGTGTAAACAAGTAAAAGTCCCGCAGAACCGTGGGATAGATAGGTTCCACCTCTCACGGCTGTCTGTTTAACCGCCACGCTTTTTGACCGAGAACCGGTACTCCCCGTTACAAGATAACTGAAATGAGTAAAATGAATTATTCGGACTCTTTCTTCACTGTTTGATGTGTTTATATAAGTCTAGATACGAGTCAGGTTTTCGAAAGTCGATCTGAAAATTGCGTGTAAGCTGTTTACAATCGAGAGCACAGTCGTTTGGCTGTTTGGTCATTTCCTGAGTAATAATAGCTGGTACGGAGAAGGTGACTTCCTATGTCAAATACTTTAATTTTTTTTTTTAAATCAAGTATCATGTTACTGGAAATATCAAGAGTTTTAAGGATCTAGATTATAAATAATTGTTTATTTATTAAGAGCCTGACAAGTCCAAACGAGCAAACCAATACATAATTAATCGTTTTTTTTTGTAAATAGCACAATGTAGCTCCATTAAATGATTTCTAAAAGTTTACGTTTTACAAGTGACTGCGAGTGACATTTACACGTTACATTTCTACGTTAATTATCTCGATTTGTCTTATAATAACAACCGTTAAATATCTATGGTCTTCGGTTGGCATGTAAACTATGACAAGAGTGTCTTCGGTCAGCTGGACCCGCTCTTGCACTCAGCTTTTACGAACGTGTACTTGAAGTAATATTTACATTTGAAAAATGATGCAAATTTGATCGTCTGCTAAGATGCTGTCCACGATGGTCGCTTGCTTAAAAGAAACCGATTCACTCGCGATTGGAAGACACTAACATTCTAATCCTTCCCGAACAAAAACGGAACCTACTTATACAAGCAATGCGAATAGCTGTGAATGCTGTGATGAGCGACAATGATAAGATGAATGGACGGGAAATAAGCGTACGGATTTTGAAGACTATATGTTGAGCGCCGGCACTCCACTCGCTTCAGTCATACTCTGCCTTTGCGACATGCGAGCCGATACGACAATACAAACTTCTAATACATGTACATGTGTTCTCTTTTTGTCATGCAGTAATTAGATTCGCTATCTCTATTTTCCGGCAAATGTAATATGCATCTTTTTAGCTAGGTATACTTGATTGTGTTGTCTTGTTAATTTTGAACGATTTTATAATGTATCTACGAATGTAGGTACTCGTATATTATCGCGATCGTAAACGATCAGCCTTCAATCTAAAGGCCAGATATGACAGGTAGGACATCACAGCCAGCGACGGTGATAACGGAGTGGACGGGCCCAGTGCTTGCATATTCAAATTAGCACAAGGATTGTCTACCACGTCGCGTATTGAGATTTTCTTGTCAAAAACATTCATCGTCGTCTTATGTAGCGTTTATATAAGCTATTCTTATTTATGTTAGGATATAAATATCTTGTTTTAAATTATGACCGTTCTTTTATGTCGATAGCCATCTCATTTTTGATATTGGAAAATATTAAATTGAATAAGAAAGATTAATAGAATATACATTGCATGTGGCTATTATAATCTTACAAATAAGTAAAAAAAAAATCGTCGTTACATCATAGTTCAATGATTATTTATTTACGGCATACTTACCTTGATTATATTCTGAATCGAGCTCCTGATATTTCAGTTCCAACATATAACTGTACCGAAATATCGAAAGCTCGATTTATGTGTTCATATATACTTACGTGTATATCCCGTGAATGTAAATTATTTATATATATATATATAGAGAGAACTGTAATGAAAAACCGTATTTATGTTAGGATATAAATATCTTGTTTTTACTTATGACCGTTATTTTATGTCGATAGCCCTCAAATTTTTGATATTGGTTATTAAATGGGTTTGATTTGTCTCAAATTTTTTATTTTAGTCTAGAAAAACGTCTTAGACCTCTTAGACCCTTAGACCGTCTCAGCCGACAAAAACATCTGTAATGCTATAATAAACAGAAACAATATAAACTTGTAAATACGAGTAACACATCTGAATAACAAATAAAATCTAAAATCAACTTAACGAAAAAAGCTTCAGTGTCGAGTTCCTTCAACAATAGGCTAAGAGAAAGGCACCAGAACTTCACCACGCATTAGGCAGTGCTTTCATCAAGTTAAAGCGCTGAACGTTAGAATTATAGGTTCTTTACCTTCTATAGCTATTAAGCGCCGCCGGCACAAATAAACAAGACAACGTAACGGTACATCGGCCAAAAAATAAAGTCTATTCGCCAATACCCCAGTGTGTGGGGTTCATCGACATCTCTGTACTCTATTAAATAAAATAGCATTTTGTTAGGCTCGCACGTTTTGATCTTATTGCTGTTTGAAGATATTATCGCACAAGCAACGTAGTTTAAGCTGTAATGATTGGGAATAACGACGATATTAGCGGTTAGTCTCCGATGTTTGGCCCGGATTCGCTTGATTTCTTTTAGGAAAAGCGAGTCATCGCTTCGAGTAGACAAAAGTTGCGACAGCCGCCAGTTTTGCCAATGACTTAGGTCTGGCTGGGTTTTTGCGGTTCAGTTACTTGTACATTGAAGATATTCAAAAGGTGTAACAGTAAACTCTTCACAATGTAAACTCGGGCATATTTTGACATTCAACATTGTCTCTTAGATAATTAATTTGAGTCGTTTTTGCATAAAAACAGAATGAGGCTACTTACATACTTATGTTTGCTATCCAATACAAAATGTCCAATTTGGAATGAATATTTGAAAAATACTAAATGTACAAAGTAGCGTTCTTTTCGAGAAAATTATGTAAAACACTGTGTCGGCCACACCTAGCCGGGCTAATTAACATAACAGGATCATATCTTTGACATTTCGATAATTTTGAATCGAATTCATAAAGTTTCTTGTGGAAAATGTCAATTTAATACGATATTGAGTGAGTGAGAGATATTTACAAGTACCTACCAATTTTTTTATTATCTAATGAAAATGTTGAAATCAAATTCACGTACTTTATATCTACTTAATTACCTCTTTTAATTAGGAGAGTCGTGATAACGCTATTTATCTTTAATTAATTATGATCTACATGTAGGTACTTTTATATGCGCCTGTACATATTATCCAGAGATAAATTAATACTACTACCACAAATTCTATATACTAGAAGAGTTAGAATAAGTTAGAAACGATGAGATTTAATTTAGTTTTTTGATAAATTGATCATATGTTATTTTATCGATCAACAATTTTGACGTTTTCAGTAGACAAATATATTATTATACCCATCGATGAAATATGTCGGGCATTTAGAATCAATATCCCTGCTTAGCTGTTTTTGACGGAAAATTACATATTAATCGATCGGTAAACATTTTACTTGCAATCCGAGATGGAATCGTAACTCGCCAAAATGTACGAGTACCTGCCCAGGCAGCTTTTTATTACAATTATCTACACTAATATTATAAATCTACACTTCTACACTATATTTACAAATAAAATTATATAATGTATATTATAATACAATATAATATATCTACACCAATATTATAAAGAGGAAAGATTAATAATTATTTTTGTATGTTTGTAACGAATAAACTCAAAAACGACTGGACCGATTTCAAAAATTCATTCACAATTAGAATGCTACATTAATCCTGAGTAACGTAGACCATATTAAATACTAGAAAAAAAGTTGGATCCCCGTGCGAAGCCGGGACGGTAGTATTATAAAAATACAGTAACACAATAATCGGCTACTGCGTTAAGCTGGCTATGACGTGGCCATGATATTTTTATTGCAGTATTAGGCAACGAGACGAATGAAGCCGATATCAGACAGTTTTACAAGTAGATTTAATTTTTTATTGATTTTCTACGCATACGCACGCGGAAAATACATGTTTAATAGATAACATAACTTTGTAAACATTCGGAGAAATCGATAATTTTTTTAAACACGTGATTCTGGCACAAATATTTTTCTTATTTTATTTTATTATTCTTTTAATTGTAGCAATTTTTAAAATATTACTAAAATTCAGACTTGGTGATTAATTATATAAATCTTCACTAGGAATGTGAAAATATACGAACTAGATAAAAATTAAAATACGATAGTGGCTCCATTAATCGCTTCAAACGGTTACGCGGAACGCGAAATAGCCGAAATACTCACTCAAGTTCTATTATTATTTAAGGGATATTTACCGTGACTATGTTGTGAAACGAGCTCCTGCTATGGCGGCGCAGTTGCATGCGCCATGATCACCTACAGACTGAAGAATAAAATAAACGGCGTAAAATAGCAACAAGCAAAAATATCTGTTATTACCATTTATTTATTTCATTCTTTATTGCACACATAAATACATGAAACTACAAAAAGAGGACTTACTGCTAAACATTTTCTACCAGTCATCCCCGCGGTGACAGATGAGGATATAGGCGTACAAAATAAATTACAGTCTAGAGCAAAGTCAGTAATAAAATTTCAACTAACTATTAACTAAATAATTATAATTATCTAGATAAATTTTAATATCTGATAAATAATATTAAATACAAATAATTCACTAGATTATAATTTTTTTATTTTTTATTTTTTTTAAGTACTCATATTAGATTTATTATTACCATCCACCATAATTTTATATAAAATAATAATAATATTATTATAAAATAAACTATATATATAATATAAAATACAAATAATTTTTTGATAATAAAAATAAATATGATAATGCGCAAGTGAGATAACTGCAGGATGAGTCTCCTTAAGCAGAAGAAAAAATGCTTAAGGCACTTCCTGTTTGCTTTAGAGCGTGCAAATCTACCGTGTTGACACTTAATTAGTTTTAACAACAATATTATCTAGATATTTATTTACTATTCTACTTACTCACGTTTAATGTATGTTGCACGTGACATCAGTCTATGTAAGTCTTATTTGACTGCCGCTTATCTCCTACATTTGTAGTTAGATGCGCTTTTTGTTATAACATTGGATTATCTACCTACATTACTTAACATAGACGTTGTCTCATTTTGAAGACAGTGGACTGGTTTCAGGCACTTAATTTTTCATGTTCTTTTCATATGCGAAAACCGTGACATACTATCCCCACAAGTGTAGACATTATTTGCTTTATTCTGGTTAGTGCTTGTGAGGCTAAGACGGCTAACCACCTGTCTCTTGCAGCATTCCATTGTACCGTTGCGTGTCAGTGGCGGTTCGTCGCCGGCCGGCATTCAGACTTTTATTTATTTTGTGGTCTATGAGCAGTTGAGCAGTGGACCCGCCGCGCCGCGAGACTTGTAAAGGCTCCTTTTGTGTGTAACTTCTGCAATACATTGGTACATATACCGTACGGTGACCATGACTAACATGTCCGTACGTCCCATTATACTTATACCTGTATAATTACTACTGTTACTGTTTTACTTACTTACTATACAACTGTTTTAAAACTGACGAGTTTCCTCTTATATGTAACAGATACTAGCTACTAATACTGATAATGATAAGATATCTAATGTTTTGTTGTCGCTTCGATATGTTTCTTGGTAGCCTATTTAATTCAATGCGGGAATGCCGCCAGTGTTTTTGGATACCAATATTAATTATTTAAGTTTCCAAGTATTTCCGTGTATGTAAATAGAGAAAATTATTTCCATCTATTGAAATACAAAACATAGGTTTTTAAATCCTTTTATTAGAATTTGCTTCGGGATATTCGGCATCCAAATTATCGTAGAAAGACATGATGTGATAGAAAATAAAACTTTAAAAAAAAAATTTGTTCTTCAATAGGCATGTAGTAATTTTCTATTTTGTTAATTTTAATTAGTTTTTATTTGGTTTTATTTCCACCTTTGTCGTCTGGGATCCTCTTGGATCTTGGGATTAGTGGTCAAAGGATTTAGTCATGTAGAGAATAGGACATGTTTATCTTTTAGGTAACAGTTACGTAGGTATATGACAGTTTTGGCACTAGACTACTATGTACTCGCGTATGCAATAATTTCTAGACTTCTGGTTATTTTGAAACTATTTACTAACATTTTATTTGAGCAGTTATCCAAAATAAACCTTCTTAGGACTGTTTACAAAAAAAAACTATAAAAGTTAGTATTTTTAAGAATACACTTATCGTTTTAAATACAGAAAGACTTATAAACATATACATTCCAAACACTCCTACGTTCTCCTTTGTGGTATTTGTCTTGATATATAATCTAATTCAGTAGTTTAAGAAGCAAGAATTATTGAAACGGGATACGGGCTTCCCCAAGAGCGTGGTTTGTGGCAAGCCCGTATATAAGCGTTGACAGTAAATTCCATGCCACAGCCATCATTATAAGCGTTTGAGTGCTCTCTGTTTTCCTGTATTGAAAGTTTTTAGTCTGGGTAAGTTATGACCAGGAAAATTTGTCATTTTTAAGTGTGCGGCCTTGGTTTATTCCTAGCACATTGACGTCATGATTCTTGTGACAGAATTAATCCAGCTAAAAATATCAAAGAAACAATATAATAAATAGGCAAGTACGTATATATAATGTACAAGTAAGTGCATGTCGATGCTTATGTTTTGTATGCCTTAGCCACTACACTGCCATCAATGTACTGTAAATAATACGCTTAAAAAAATACTACTGATTTCAACTTCGTATACCTGGATGAAATCTTCATATTTTCTAGTAATTTTGATTTAAAACAAACTACTGAACCGATTTCGATAAAATTTATATGGGACCACCTTTGAAGTATTACCTACCAAACATAAAATAATCTTCAAAATCAGTTCATAATTGGCGGAGTAATCGCGTAACAAACATACAAATAAATAAAACATACAGTCGATTTGAGAACCTCCTTTTTTGAAGTCGGTTGAAAAATATAAGGACTGAATGTAGGTACTATAGCAGTTACAAAATAAAAATAGAAATATCGCTAAACTGACATATTTTCACGGAGCCATAAAATCTATGAATCACCAATGCATTCGAGCTCGTTTAGTTGATTTACTAGCGCGTTAAATTTACGAGAACAATCACCCGGAGCAATTACAACTTGTTTCTATTCTAATTTCTCACTCTAAAAGTAGATATGACATAACTGATGACACATGCAACTAAAACGAATAAGCACATTTGTTTGTTTGCACTTATAGTATCATATGAATCGTCCGTCTTGTGTCAAATTCAGTAATTCATATCTATAGAAATAATAGGCTTAGAACCCGAGTCGGCCCTTAAGTAAGCCTTATAAAACTTACGGTGACCTGTTTTCTCATGATAACAATGCTTTCTTTATCCCTTCTTAATTTCCCAACGTAAGGCGAAAACGGTTATTTATTTGCAACATGTTTCGAGCGCTTGTGTGCGTGGCGTGCGTGTCAAAGAAAGTAATTAAGTACTCTTCACGCACACATTGATTGTTGTTCGGCTTCACCAGTGAACTGAATTTTGAGTAAAACTACTTATCACTAGATGTTATTAATGCATATCCAAGTTTTGGATTGATTGATATTTGAAACAGAAAAAGTAAGTAAGTTCGTGTAGCCTGAGAAGCCGACCCTGTACTCATAGAGAAGAGTAAGTATAATATAATGTTAGAGATAAATGTCTCACTCAACTCATGTGACTCACACTTGTAAATGCCCATCCTCTGGAGGCTGGAGTCTACCATTCGAAAACCAGACCGTATGTTGCTTAATTTCGATGTTTTTTTTAAACAAGCATAGTTAAGCTACATCAGGACAGCAGCGCTTATTTTTTTTACTGTTACACAAAACAGCCCGCATTGTCTTTTCAGATGTCTATATCTCTCTTAATTACATAATTCTCAGAATTACATAGAAGTTTTATTCTGTGTCTGAGCGTAGTATGTATTATTAGTATGTAGGTATTTTCGCCAAGCAGTAGTGTGCAAGCATTATTGTGTTGCGATTTTAAGGTCAATGTTACCAGAGAAATTACTGGGTATGATGAGATTTATCATGTGATATCTCAGAGTGACGAGCGCAGTACAGTGCGGCGCAGGATTGTATTCGCAAGTTCTCAAATCTGACACTGCTACTGTTAGAGGCAGGCGTGTCGCTTAGCACCAGGCGAACGTCACGCTCGTCTCGTAAATCGACAGCAACAAAAAAATATTGCATATAGGTATTCTATCAGCTTACTTTCCATAATACAAGGGTTGCTTAGTATGGGCACAGAATAAAGAATAGTTGGTATGGGGCTAGATATTACTGTGTAACATGTTAAAAAAAAATAGTGTTATGTATACCCAAATTAAATTCAATGAAATCAAATCAACAAAGACGTCTAATTGATTAACACCTCATTACGGAAACGCACCTCAGAGCAATCGAGTCATCCAAATGCTAAGAACCCTGCTGGAGAACCTAGAACGAAGGAGTAAGGCTCGTTTAAAATTGGATTATTTAGCCAGAAGGTGCATTATCCAATTACGCGGTTTAGCAAAAAGGTAAAGTGCTGTAAGTGAAATATTGCAGTGGCGTAACGTTGGGTTCGACGACACTCTGCAAAACAAAGGGTTTTGTCACCTCGTCGCGTTGTCTTGCATCAACTATCGTGCTTTAGCGACATAGAACTGACAGTTTGTTAGCTAGTAGTGGTAAGACTCTTGGAAAATCTAGCTCTATCTCTGTCTCGTATATAAATAGGACTCTACTGTAGAGTTAAAAAAAAAATACTTTATAGGCTTGTGTTTGACTGCCATCTCGTCTGATGTTAAACAAAGATGCAGTCTACGATGGAGCACGCTTGCCTAGAAGAAATCGATTCACTCGCGACTTGAAGACACCCAGATTATAATTATCGGGAAACACCCACTCGGGCAGCGCATTTCACTGTTTAGCAGTTCGAATAAAGAAAGTGGAATCAAACCGTTTCGTGCGAGTTCTCTGTATACCAACCATGAAACGGTGTCACTTTTTCGAGGTCCTGGCCGCCTGGGGAAGTACTACACCTTTGCCAGTTATTCAACCGCCAAGCAGTAGTAGTAGTAGTAGTAGTGTGCAAGCATTACAGTGTTGCGATATGAAGGGCAATATTACTAGAGATATTACTGGGTATGAAGAGATTTAACATCTAATATCTCAGGGTGATGAGCGCTGTGCGGAGCGGCGCAGGATTGTATGCGCAAGTTCACAACTGCCCTGCTACTGTTTTGGGCAAGTGTGACGCTTACCACCAGGCGAACGTCCCTTCCGTCTCGTCACCCGATAGTATAAAAAATTACCATAATGATATCACTATATCACTCACTGATATCACTTACTATCACTAGTAAGTTACGATGATAGCCCTATAGTGCCACTCGTAAATAGTAGGATCAGGGAACCATCGTCGTACTTTCTAAACAAATTGACCAGCCTATAAAGTATTTTTAGTGCCATCATTTGACTACCTGTACAAATGTGTTGGATGGAGGTGTACTTTCTCTATGATTGATTGGCTAAGAGTTTCATTCCCCTAAATATATAGTTCTCAATTTGGTACTCATTGGGGTAGAGTTGCTGACATTACTTTTACGCTATGAAAACCGACTTCAACTTCGAATATAGTATATATAATATATAATGGATGACATCTTTCCTGTGGGACATTTTTTATATGGGACCACCTCTGACCAAACAAAAAAAGAATCATCAAAATCAGTTCATAATTGGCGGAGTAATGGCGTAACATACAAAAAAAAGCATACAGTCGAATTGAGAACCTCCTTTTTTGAAGTCGGTTGAAAAGGAAAATTTATATAGGTACTACGTATTCTTGTGTAACAAAACAAATGAACTTAAATTGAACTTCGTTCCATCTCATCTATCGATGCCCAAACCACACCCAATTGAAAGAATGAATAATTAATTGTCAAATTTTAGTTTAACGCAAATGGTGCCTAATTAACCAGCGGGACATTAGTATCATGTAACATTTTTATCATAATGTTCCTTATCTCGTTTGGTGGGTTGGCACAGCACGTGTCTTTTATCAACTTCACTCATCTTAACTCAAACACTTCATTCATTCATTCACATCAAAGTTCAATCGGGCTTATTATTAATTCGATGAGATCCAGTCACTAACAATTATTGACTTATTGTCTCAAAGTTGTCTTAGGTTATCAAGTTTGCTAATAAAATAAATAAATAAATATCGGAGGATATTTCACATAGCGCCATCTAGCTCCAAACTTAAAGAAAGAATACCAGATTTTATATTCACTCACATTATATCTTATTGAAATTCGTCCACGCTGATTGAATGAATTTTGTTTCTATCCCAAAATCTTGACAAACAAAATACTCTAAATATTTAAGGCGGCCTTGTAGCAATTTTGAACGTTTTTGTTATGTAGGAAATATCCAAAATGCACAATCTTGAACAAAAAAAAATTGTATAAAAATTGATTATATATTTTAGCTTTTTTTTTAAAAACGCAATTTTGAATGAATGGCTTGATAGAAAAAAAAAGTAGACAATAAATCGGCGTTTCGATTAGCTAGAACTAAGAAAATACATCATGAATCCACGTAAAATGTATACTAATAGATAGAAGATAATAATATTATTTAGTTTTTGATTTTTAAGATTACAGTATTTCTTTGTTATATTTTTCAAAACAAAGCTACAATTGCAATTCAAGCGCTTGCGCCTTCTCCCTAATCTCGCTCGCGCCTACCATTAGTGCCAACTCACCTGGACGTACCTCGCTACAACCGGGCCTTAACATAGTTTGGTTACATTCAACTTGATGAGGTTCCAAAGCTTACCTATTACGTGCGCTCAGTTAAAAAAACACTACGTATGCACAAATAGAATATAGATTAACTATACTAATCGTGCTTACTTATGCACAGTGAAAATTTAATGAGCCTGCTTTTCAGGCTTATAAGGAAATGATTCGCGTTTTAACTTAGACATCAACATGATGTGTGAATCAAACTAAAGCTACAACTAATCATTGTTACGAGTAGGTAACTATTGATAAGGAAAACATACGATTAGCGTACCTATACGCGTAGTATGGCAACACGGAATGAAATCATTTTACCCAAAATAAAGAATTTATCAAAGATTTAGGAAAAAACATTGTATTGATAAATAAAACCCATTTTTGAGAACCTAATCACTCAGAAGTTAGCCGGACACATTTTTTGCGACATCTCAAGCGGAAATCTTCAAAGTGAGACTTCGTATTAAAATGTATGAGAGGCCTTTTGTAATAAAACTTTGATGTGTCCAAAACCGAGCAATAAAAAAAAGTTACACGTCCATCTGTGGGTTGCCAGATGTCACTGCTTGCATCCTGTGTATTGATGCTAATCTGCCGGATTAGATTACCTCTTTAGCCGAAATAATGCCTATTGGAATACATATTTACGATTTAAAAAGTTGTAACCTTTAGTGTCTACCCTAAAAGCAACTAACTTAGATAGGAGGTATCTGTTAAAGTTTAAATTACTCAGACTCATGCAAATCCCAACCAATAAAAACACAGAATTAGTATAATGGCACTTCCGATCATTTATATTGTTTTCAGTTTTTTATGTAGAGTTTTAAAAATACCTAAACATTATATGGCAAGAAGCGTTAGAAACTATGCACTTGTTTTTTTTTGTGCAGTTTACGAGCATGGCGGAAACATTACTCGTTATCGCTCGATAACACCACAGGAACAGTTTATATGCAAATTGTTGGTTATTTTTAATTTTCTTTAAACATTCCGTTTTCAGTTTTATAACTATTTTCTTTTTTTTTTCAGGTAAGTGCTGGTATGATCGCTTTCTCGTATGGAAATTGTA
This sequence comes from Erannis defoliaria, assembly GCA_905404285.2. NCBI lineage: Eukaryota > Metazoa > Arthropoda > Insecta > Lepidoptera > Geometridae > Erannis > Erannis defoliaria. The sequence goes on from FR990072.1 coordinate 13,920,708, forward strand.
AAAAGTTTTCGCTGTGCACTGAAGAGGTTAGGAGGACTTATTCTGGTAAGTGGCAGCGATTTTAGGTGGTTTAGGCAGTGACAGTAATAATGGAATGGATGGGCCCAGCGCTTGCAAATCGACAAGTATACCTAGCTAAAAGTACCTATGCATATTACATTTGCCGGACAATAGAGATAGCGAATCTAATTACTGCATGACAAAAAGAGAACACATGTACATGTATTAGAAGTTGTATTGTCGTATCGTACGGCTCGCATATCGCAAAGACAGAGTATGACTGACGCGAGAGGAGAACTGGCGCTCAACATATAGTCTTCAAAATCCGTGTGCTTATTTCCCGTCCAATTTAATCAAATCAAATTAACAAAAAGGTTAAACAATACTGAAGAGTATGTATGTACTCATCATTAAGAACAACTTTTACTATGGGGCCAACCCTGAAATAGTGGAAAAAAATGAGCGGTTCCATACATTTTTTCCAAGGTCAATGAACTTGTTCTATGGAACAGCTGTTTTTTTTTCGCGATTTCAAGGTTGGCCCCATAGTAAAAGTTGTTCATAATGATGAGTACATACATACCCTTCAGTGTTGTTTAACCTTTTTGTGACACGTTGTATAGTTACTTAAGCAATTTATTCGCAATAAATTGAACTTGAAAACAAATTTTTCAATTACACGGAAACTTCAATAATTTGAAAAAACTAACAAAACGAACGAAACAAAAACGATAACGTTTTTGCCAAACTACGAAACAAATGGACATCCCTATTACCTTTATTATACCTTTTGTATCTACTTATCTATGCTTATAGCTATGTTATGCTAACCCGTAGAAGCAGCGTTACCTGTTCTCTAGAAGCGAAAAATTTTATATTTGGGGATCATCGACCTCGGTCGCCGCGCGTGACTAGCCAACTATACGCGTCGGTTTATTTATTTACACGATTTTTAACGCTTACCCTATAATTTGCGCATTATTCCATAAACTTATATATTCTTGTTGTGCTACAAACTAATTTGATATTTGACGTTTATTATAATCAACGGAACATGCATTCAAATGATAACGTTATTAGTGCCTATAGTTTAAAACACATGAATAAAGGTTATGTGATGAAGCAAACCAAATTAATTTCAAAATAAAAAAAAACAAATGTCACTTTTTTTTTGGCTACACATATTTTTTTAATGTTATAAACATTACACGTAGTGTAATTTCATGTAAATTTGAATATTTAACAAAAAAAAAACTTTCTGTAGTCGTTTTGTTAACGTTTAGTCACGGTCCAATCAAAGCCACGCTTCATTAAAGTGGTAGGTCTATAGAAAACTTCTACGGTGTTTTAATAACTAGGCACGAAAGATATAAATATGTTCCACCAACGAGGTTCCACAGGCAAAAAAAATCGCAGATGGCGCCAGTGGCGGTCCGGATGTGGCAAAATCAAGTATTTTTTGCAAATCTATTCTTGATGAGGGCGTTGTCGATAATATAGTCCAAGGAAAAGTACTGGGTACTGTGTCTTGTTTCTAGAATCTATGTAATGTTGACGGCCTGAAAATAGATTTTTGTAGGTTAGGTTTTCACATTTTCGGCCTTACCTAAAATAATCTCGATTCTCTTAGTCACTGCTTAAACTTCTCTGTCCTTTTCTAGCACGTGCAATTTCACGTCAGAGAGAAGATGGCAGAGCATCTTAAGCAGTGACTAACGGTTGAAAAGTTTTTTAAGTAAGGCCGTCTGTGTTGGATAGAGCTTTAATTAGCAAGGCAAAGGATTGCTGTACAAACCGCAGTATATGTGGATTCTCCCCGGTAATCGGAGTTTTTGAGTTGTTATCTAAAAAAGCAAAACAAAAAAAACAACAAAATGTATGAGATTGACAATAGGGTTTAAATGATGTTTAAACTGATGTTTCAATCGTTGAAACCAATAGCTTTGATGAAGACGTATTGACTTTGCGCCAGCTAGCGGAAAAAAATCGCTGTGTGGATGCCCATTAATTAGGTTTTTTCCTCCCTTGTACTGTAATTCCATTCTGTCTTACCAAAGCTGTTCCACTGGTGTGATAGATGGAATGTTTTACTCAAAGAACAACAGTTTCAGACAATGATATAAAATGGTGACATATTTTTTTAGAATGACGCCTAAACCCAGCGACAATGATAAGATGAATGGACGGGAAATAAGCGCACGGATTTTGAAGTCTATATGTTGAGCGCCGGCTCTCCACTCGCTTCAGTCATACTCTGTCTTCGCGACATGCGAGCCGTACGATACGACAATACAAACTTCTAATACATGTACATGTGTTCTCTTTTTGTCATGCAGTAATTAGATTCGATATCTCTATTTTCTGGAAAATGTAATATGCATTATTTTAGCTAGGTATGCTTGATTGTGCACTTGTTAATTATGAACGATTTGCAAGCGCTGGGCCCGTCCGTTCCATTATCACTGTCGCTGTATATTATCGCCAATCATGTATTCATGGTTAATGGAACATTGTTCTTCTAAAACTAACCTGTTACTTCTACTATTGTACAATAGATTTTTATTTGAAACTGGCTGATTACCTCACAAGGATGTTTTTCATGATATACTGAAGCGGGAGTTAGAGCACGAAGGCACATATTTATAGCTGGAAGGTAAAACATGACCACGACTCGCGGACATGTGGTACCTAGTTTCTAGAATTATCTGTTTATTGCAAAATTTGCACGTTTTATCGGCTAACTTGCGCAACATTTTGGGAATTTTATGTTATTAAGTTACGTTTATCTCTGCTGGGAATTTGGGAATTTTGGGATCAGAATGGAATACACCCATCTATCGAGGTGTCAAGAAGTCATCTTTTGTTATCAGCGTTTGCACATTTAATTATGTAGGTAAGTAACTACCTACAGAAAACCTACCATGATTAATAATAAAACATGCAGAGCTAATAAAATTATGAAACCATTTTTTTTCTAATGATGACCATACACTTTGTATGGTTTAGGTATTTAAAATAGGTTTGCGTTTAACCCCATCCTGCTTAGTGTTAAGCAATGATGAGGACTAGGATTACATTATGTACTACGCTTAGAAGGAACCTATTTACTCGAGACTTGAAGACACTCATATTGTACTTTTCGGGAAACAGACTTCGGCAAGTGTGCAATTGTGCGTGCGTCTTGCACATCCTCGCTGTGCAAATAAAAATTGGTGGAATTAAAGCTACTTATTTCTTAGGCAGTTTGCCATAATAACACATTCTGTCCAAATTTCATTTAATACAGTTTAGCTCCAGTACTAAGTAGTTTTCGAATCGAATCGCATGGATTCGATTTCAAAACTACTCATAGGTACCATCTCCGTCTTGTGCCACAGACAGTGGAGTTTACGAGTGGAAACCTTTCCGCGAATAGAAATCTTTCCGAATGGGTACTTTTCCAAATGGAAACCTTTCCGAATGAAAACCTTTGCAAATGGAAGTATTTCCGAGTGGAAACCTTTCCGATTGGGTTTACAATACGGTAGCAGAAGGCAAAACATGAAAGGCAGGGATAGATAGCGAACGAGCCAATATAAATTGCATAGGATTAGTGATCCTAATGATAAGGCCCGGATAAAGAACTTTCAAGTTCTGAAATCCTAAAGGAAAGGTTTTTTTAAATTAATTTCGCATTAGTTTATCGGTGAACTACTTCTTATCGCATTTTGCGAAACTCAAATGGAAAACGGGACGACACTAAATCTGTCTGTACGGGTATGGTGACGTTATGCGGGTAGGCATTTATTTGCTCTATATTCTATCAGAGTACGGTAATTTCCATGTCAAGCAAAAAAAAAAGCCGACATAAAAAGTCACTGAATACTTTTGTGTACATATAAATTACAATCTCAACCGATTTGTGTCTTAGGGCCTTACTTAAAAACGTTGTTTACGTTTTTTTGGCGGGAACACGGAAAATCATGTCGCTACATTCTACTTTTTTGGCACAAGGTCAATTCGGTTCGCTGCCGAAAATAATAATCTAATTACCTCATCAATCTACTACACAAAAACCAAATAATATTTAACAATATTTCTTTTCTTACCTAAAAACGTAGAAGCTATCAACCGCACTTCCTCAAAACACCGGAAGAAACGTCAAATAAATATATTGTCATCCGACAGGCGCTCACGCTTGTTTGTGTAAGTGCTTACGTAAGGCATGTACCAATATGTTAGAAAAAAACCTTGAAAAAGTGCTTTGCACGGTTCAATAGTCGAGGCGAGGTGAACAACCCCTTTTGGCGCAACCTGTTTAGGTAACGTTAGATAGCGTCCTAACTAAACTAAGCGTGGCGTACACTTGACATTCGCAAATTCTTTATAGCACAACCAACTTGTGTATAGAGTTGATTAGGATAGTTACCTTAAATTAAATTGATCAAAAAGTTTGTGATTTTAAATCGCTTTAATTCTAATACAACTAATAAGTATGGGTATAATATTATATGTGAGTATAATACAGGAGTATACGGGATATTGGTATACATAACCTTATGAGTAAATTGCAATGTACCCGGCCTAATACTAATATAAAATGTAAATAAGTGGACATTTTAGCTTACAGATCTTTTCAATATACCTACTACCTATACCTACCTGCTGGGGGTTCCTATATTTTAAACATTATTTACGTAACTCTGTATGGTAACATCGCACTTGAGCTCCTAGATACAGGTCTCGAGCCTAGTTTGGGGCTCATCGTTAATTATCTTGATAAAAGACTGTATTTTTAAGTCTGTACCTAATTTAAGTAAATATGTACTACTCTATGTGGTTGGTAATAAACACTATTTAAATTTTTCTATTTTTCTATTGAGAACTTATTGTTTAATTTTAGACTTTTAAGGTATTACAAAGTGCAGTATTGATATACTTTACTTAAAGAAATAAAATCTTATTTATACGGGATTATTCGCGTTTAATGTGGTAAAGAAGCTAGAATGTGAAAAAACAAATGTGAGCTGTGTTCACAAAAAAATTGAGGCAGATATTCCAATATTTATAACTGGTACTTGGATTTGTTGAAAGGTTTCAATCATAACCGGAACCTCTTTACCAAGGACGGGAAAATGACTGCCAGTAATGGTGTATTTTTCAAACTATACAGAAAATAAGAAACCGTAAAATCCCACGAGGAAAACTTATGGTTTATTCATATGACCAACGATTCTACACATAAGTTTGGTCGCTTACTTCGTCATTTCAGGTACGCGTGATATAGCAAATTGACATTATATGCGTGCTAACGTGACTTTATTACCTGTGATTGCTTTTCAAAAGTGTAGAGTTGGTTTTATTGATTTTTTATTAGGTACGTGATAGCTGTCTAATTTTGTGTTAAAACAGGGGTCAATAAAGGTCCAATCTTGCACGATCATGATTGAACCACGATAAGCTTTTTCTTTACAATGTAATAACATAGCTGTACATGGTACAGGATTACGCGTGTCGGTATTACTAAGCTGAAAGGGAGTCATTATACAAACGTATCATTGTAAACAATTGTTACTAAGAAGTCAAATTTAAAAAGCAAAATAATCAGCTGTTCTGTGGCTAAATCCCATTCAACCTTGACAAATTGTATGGTGCTATAGTAAAAGCTAAAAGCTATAGTATATAGCCTAATAGGGAGACCGATTGACTTGTAATCGTGAGGTCGCGGGTTCAAACCCAGGCCCGTACCAATGAGCTCTTTGGAGTTTATGTACGGATACTCTTACCACTGGGGTTTCGGTGAATTAAAACATCTTGAGGAAACCTGTGTAAGTCCGGAGAAAACATTCAATGGCATATGTGAATTCACCAACCTGCAACTGGGCCAGCGTGGTGAATATGGCTCATTCGCCCTTCGAGGGTAGGCCTTAGTCCAGCAGTGGTAATAAAAAAAAACTGATTATGTTTTTAGTAAAAGCTACCAATGATAAGTACTATGATTCTTTTTGGGTTAGTAATACCGATACGCGTAGCTCTGTTTATAGCATAGTAACTTAGCATTAAAAGGGTAGAGAGCTTCTAGGTTTAGTCGAAGGGGAGTTATTGTATGCAGTGCCTTCGAGGTAACATAGGTCTACCTCAAGAAATAGAAATGAAAATAGAAAATAGATAGAAATAGATGATTTTCTTAAGCTAAGATATAATATTAGAATAGAAAAATATGGTAATCAAATTGTAAGGATATATAAAGTACATTAAAGAAGAACAGTAAAATAAGATAGACTTGAGACTTATTGCTACCGATCTAAGTGTTTTTTTTTCCACATATCCCTACCAGTAGCAATACATTGGTAGGGATAGGTTTACCAGAAAATGTATAAAATTTATGAAAATAAAGAACTAGATACAAACCCCTAAACAACAAGTTCCTAACATGATCAGATGTTAGGAACTAGCTCGCGGGCCAGGCCTCACTGCACCAGGATAAGAAAAAAAAACATACATCATACCCTTCGAGGCTTATGTCCAGTAATTGACCATTTACAGACTGATTATGCTATTTTTGTAGTTATATGCTTATACAATCGGCCAAGCGAAGATAACTTATATCTATGGAACAGATAATTTTCGTAATTTAGCGTAAGCGTCATGGATAATAATTATTCAAATTCCCTATAACTCGGCTACGAAACATCTTTCAAAACACAGTCAGTAAAACGGTGATATCATACTATGAACGCCTTAGATGTGCGAACAGCATAGCATGATGTTGTTTGACAACTTCAAGCATTTTTACTACAAATTGAATAGTAATAAGACCTAGTTGAGTAGAAAGATAGGAGCAAAGTTGCTATTTAAATAAACACAGTGTCGTTTTTCAGCTTGGCATTAAAATGCTCTGCATTACAATTTAAAGACACTTAAAAAGATATTACAACTGCTAAATGTTAAACAGTACCAAGTTACCCAGCGAGGTACTGCACCTAGTTTAGCTATTGGCTTAATTTTGGGTGAAAAATGTCACCCAGCTAATTCTGTCTAATAAAGTATCACGAATATCAAGAAATTGTTAAGCGATTGTAAGGCCCTCACTACATATTCAGCACGATTACTTATATATCAATCATTTAGGTTACATCATGTAACTTGTGTCATGGTCGATGAGATCTTTATAAATATAATTATAGCGTCTTGCTTTTGCTCCAGGTATACTAAAAATACTAATTTATTGACAGTGAAACGTACTGCCATAACTGGTGATTCAAGGAGCATGAAGTTTTGTACAAGAATTAATTATATAAGACTACTTAGGACTACTACTTACTTTTAAATAGGACTTATAAATATAGAAGACTTTTAACAGTTGATCATCTGCCCAATGAAAATAGACGGTTAATAGAATGTTGTTCCGAGCCCTGGAGACCTAACAGGGCAAAGGCGCGGGTTATTATAGGTACGTACTCGCCAATTAAAGGTTTGATTGCATCTTTATTTTCTAGTACAAACGCGATTGGGTGAATTACTAAGAGAGAGAGCTAAATCCTCCGAGAATTCTAATGTCGAAATGAAGTCTTTCAAAATAGTAACACTTTATGGCTGACTAATTCGCTTTACAGTATTCATTCTGTCTTCGTCTCTTGGTCTCAGTCATGTTTTTTTAATATTGCTTGTATTAGGGTGTGCTATGTGATCTTCTCATATTACTAATTAGAATCATCTTCCAATATTATCATTTGTACCTACTTCATTATGTTTTAACATTTTGTGGAGAATAAACTTTTACATCAAACAATATAATGTTAATCTGTGGAGACACGAGTCCGTCACTAATGCCAACGGCTTGCTAAAAGAAGACATTGTATATCTACTAAAAAAAACATGTTTACTTAGACTATAACAATGCTACGTTGGCGCCAGCCACTCGATGCGACTTAATGCGTTAACGCAGAGTTAATAAAGACATTAAGATCAGATATCTTTACATTTATATAAGTTAGATGTCAGTGGGTGATGCGTGTCAAGCCGGCGCCTCAGGGAAATTCTCCGCTCGCCACGCTTTCCTACCCAAGCACGAATGACACCTTTCCCATCCCATTCCACGTCCGATTCGTGCAGAATAAACAACCGTATTAGAAAACTAAGATCGAATGAAGCTGTCATCGATCGAATATCGATCCGCGAATCGTGATAACTATATAAAAGATCTCGGAGAAAGTAAGCTGTCAATGTTGTCATTTTTGGGCTTGTGTCGAATTGTTTGCGTCTACGTTTTAGAGTCAGTATTTTTTACTGTCAACAGTTTATTACATTTTACTTGCTATTAAAAACTTTAAATTTAACATCTAAGCTATCCGTATTTCAGGTCTGATTCCGTCGTGACACCCAGCCCAGGGCCGTACCATGAACACTTATAGCTGGACCTAATAGCTTCAGCTGCCGACACTGCGCGAATGCGAACCTTATTGCGGGGCGATACAATTCACAGTTGCGCAGCGTCGGCAGCTGGGCCTATTCGGTCCCGGAATTAGCGTTCATGATACGGCCCCAGAGCTGATAAATAGAATATAACATTTTGCTGTGAGACAGAGAGTAGATATTAATTATTATTTTGCTACAAGCACTACACCAATTAGTCTGTAGATGTAATATAGCAATAAATAATCTGTGCTAGAGATAATATTAATTAATTAATTAAATTAATTATTGCGTGGGCATTTTACACAGCTCCTTCTAGCCCCAAACTAAGTAAAGCTAGTATTATGAGGCCCAGATAGCTGATAGAATAAATAATATATACTTTTTTTGAGAATACATACATACGTGTTTTTTATAAGTGCCGAATGTCTCACAAAAACAATTTTGTTATTTTCAAAAAAATATTTAAAAACCGCAAAATTGCGCTCAAAGCAAGCATAAAATATTAAGCAGTTACTCTAACAATATTTTAATATTTTATTATTTTATTATTCAATATTTTTTATCTACGAATAATGATGTTATTAGCTAAATGTCATTTTAACTAAGCCTGCAATAACCGGTCCTATCTAGCCTTTACAATGTTTGTTGGTAAAGTTCAATTGATCAATATCGTGTCAATTACAAATGATTGATTCATGCGGGATGTAGAATGCGTGTTTACCAACTTTCACGTTACACCTATGTAACACCTCACTTTGATATTATACGTCGATAGTAAACGTTTCATGACGGTAAAAATATCTACCTACAGCCAGCGACAATGATAATGGAATGGAGGGGCCCAGCGCTTGCAAATCGATCAAAATTAACAAGACAACACAATCAAGCATACCTAGCGAAAAGTATGCATATTACATCTGTCGGAAAATAGAGATAGCGAATCTAATTACTGCATGACAAAAAGAGAACACATGTACATGTATTAGAAGTTTGTATTGTCGTATCGTACGGCTCGCATTTTGCAAAGACAGAGTATGACTGAAGCGAGAAAGAGAGCCGGCGCTCAACATATAGACTTCAAAATCCGTGCGCTTATTTCTCGTCCATTCATCTTATCATTGTCGCTGCCTACAGCTATCAAAAAAACGTATAGAAGATATTGTTAATAATACAAATTTAAATTTATAACCAGGAATACTAAAATTCTAACTAATATATGTGACTTGTATACGTCCTAAAATTGCATCCAGAACCACCGGAGGACGGGCAGCAGCGTCCCCTCTGTTAAAGGTGGTGAATATTCTGCGACCCCCAAGCCACCTGCCAAGCGTGGGGATTATGGCAGTACCTCCCTATTCAGAGGGAGCCTTCGTCCAGCTGTGGAAGCCTTTCAGCTGATGATGTAATGTGTGTTAACTAATATTACCATTTCGTGATCAAACGGCGTGGCCAATCTTGACGAACTTTGATATAGAGGTCGCTGAAAATTTGTACAAAGCTATGGACTACATATCATTGTCATTATCATCGCCAATTTTAACACCACGCGGATGAAGCTTGCAAACTTGTTATGTAACTAACTACATCATCATCAGTCCAGAGACGTCCACTGCAAAAAGAAGGCCTCCCCCTTAGACCACCACACCGTACGAAAACCTGCCATTTGCATCCACCGGTTGCCCGCGACTTTCTCAATGTCGTTGGCCCACCTAGTGGGCCTACCTACGCTGCGTCTTTCGGTTCGTGGTCGCCGTTCAAGAATCTTTCTTTCTCATCGGTTATCAGTTCTGCGATGTGTCCTGCCCATTGCCACTTCAACTTGCAAACCCTGCGAGCTATGTCGGTGACTTTGGTTCTTTAGCGAATATCCTCTTTCTGGATTTTATCGCGAAAAGTATCTCCGAGCATAGATATTTCCATTGCCCGTTGTATTCTCCATTGACACTGCGTTTCTCAAGCAGTAACTTACTACATAGCAAGACAAAAAAATCTTACTTTTTATTTTGCCTCCTCGAAATGAATAACTGCCAAGGATTTGTGTTTTCTCTGTGGTCGAGTAATCAGTCTAAATGATAAATGAACAAAATGAGAGAAGTCGTGTTTATGGTAATTCTGTAAGCACAGGCCTCGTATTATTTGTCACTGTTGATTTTTATCTTTGTGTAAAATAAATTACCCATTAAAATGGATTGATTACGCGCTTATCTCGGTATCAGGTCTAGCATGACATAAAGCAGAGCTGTTCCTTAAAAAGTTGTTCCATAAATAAAACTTGCAATGCGACAAGCTGAATATTTTTTTCGCAATATCATAGGACTTGAAATTGTGTATATAAAATAAAACTTGTTTGTACAAAAACCCTCTCTGACTAGCCATAGATCTCACTCTGTTTACCTATCATATTAAAGTAAGTACTTACTTATATATAATAATTTAATATGGCTAGGTATATTAATTAAAATACAATCTTTGGCACAGCGTCACTAAACTATAACTATATTACCCATCTATAATTTTTTTCTCGTTTTTGAACTAATAAGCTAGGACATTGACTTACCTACTCCCGCTATGCCAAAATATTATTGTGTCAATTCGAGAGCATATCATAACTTACTTGCTACTTTGAAATTGAGAGTTCGGACTTATTTGGTAAAGCTTTTTTTTTTTGGAATTGTTGAGTTTATTATCCGGTCTTTTAAAATTTTGAGTTAATCACGTTAATCATAGGAAAAACCCTTAATGATTGATACCTAGATAGATATAAACTCTTTATTGTGCACATCAGAAAAAAAAATAGAAACAAGAACCTTCTTAAGAACATAGAACCTTGCTTAGGATCATTGGTCTACTTGTTTAATTACCTCGTATGGGTTAAGTAATAAACGAATGCACACAGTAACTTCATGCATAATCTGTAAATTACATTTACAGATTATGCATAAAGCTTAAATATTTATAATAAGAGGAACCCGTTATCCGTACTTACCTATGTGAATTTTATAACCCATGCACGGTCAAAGATATAGTTAATAAAAAATACTGTGTAAAGATAAAAAATCGGTAGGTATAACAATTTCTTACAATATAAATATTATAAATAAACAACAACAACAATAGAACAAACAACACAACACAACAACAACAAAACATCACAACTATAACCAACAGAACATCACTATCCTACATATTCAGTGATTTCAGTGCAGCATTCTAAGGCATCATTCTTCCTAGTAGTGCTGACTGAAAAATTGAATGCTCGAGAATCAGCCCGCTGCTCTCTATGGAAAGTACCTGGTCGTTCCCACGAGATATATTATCTTATCTGTGACAATACTGATACGATCTGTTCACTCGACCGCGGTCACAACATCCGCATCTCGCATGCGGACCACTATACAAATATTGTTATATGCGGAATGCCGAGTACAGTGGTTTTCTGCACGCTAGGTCAATTGTATATAAATACCTAATAGTGTCAAGTAACGGTTTTGTTTATCTCTACACTATAATACTATACATAATGTACATGACAATGAAAACCAGAGAGGTAATATTCTACAGGAGCTATAGACTCGGAACTCAAACAATAGGTACAAGCCATGTATAAGGCAACGTAAAGATATTCCATTGTTTTACCTTTACATTATATGTAACGAAACAACGATACTTAATTTGAGCCATACTTTTTTATTACACATACATTTAAGTGAAAAAATAAATGGCTCCACTTAAAAAAAACGCTCTAATTTATTTTTAAAGTCGATTTCCATGTGATAAAGGCATGAAACAAACCACACAGCTGCGTCTGTGGTGATATTACGACTGCATAAAAAAACGGAGTTGTACATACATTTGACCCAAGCTTGAATCATGAGGCCTCTCGTAGAAAAACATATCTGTCTTCTACACTAAAAGCAACTATAATATGTGACTACTATATATGTGAGTACAGATCAGAGAAAGGTTTTAAAAAGAACTAGCATAGTCAACAATTATAGAATAGAATAGAATAGAATAGAATAGTTTTTATTACCAACCACATAGAGTAGTACATATTTGCTTAAATTAGGTACATAGTAAAAAATACAGTTATTTTTTTATCAAGGTAATTAACGGTGAGCCCCAAACTAGGCTCGAGGCCTGTATCTTGGGGCTCAAGTGCAATGTTACCATTCAGAATTATGTTCGGTTACGTAAATAAAATGCTTAAAATATAGGAACCCCAGTGGGTAGGTATAAGGTAGTAGATATATTGAAAACAACTGAAAGCTAAAATTCCACTTATTTACATTTACATTAGTATTAGGCCGGGCATCTTTGATTTATAAGTTTTATATAATTATTTTAATACTCCGCTCCTGGATACAGGGTTAACCTCGAAAGGCGATTGGCCCATTAACCACCACCCCAACTGGGCTACCCTACCCTGGCCCAGTTGGTGGATTCACAAACGCCGTTGTAATTTCTTCTCCGGACGTATGCGAGGTTCCTCACGATGGTTTCCTTCACCAAAAAGTCGGTGGTCGTACATAAACTCCAAAGAGCTCATTGGTACGGCTCGGATGATACCCCACCCCGACCGGCCGACCGATGGTGTCATAGGAGAGTGATGGATTTAACCCCAACCACTCGATTTCAAGTCGAGCGGTCCCCCAATTAGGCTACCACGGCTTTTTAACCCTTAAGGTAGCAAAACTAATATAATAACTAATACTATGAAATCTTGTTTTTTTTTATTTATTTTTATTTTTTTGTAGTGGTAGGACTCTACTGCAGAGTCTGCCTGGGGAAGTTCCACACCTTTGCCGGTTATTCAACCGCCAAGCAGTAATGTGCAAGCATTACTGTGTTCCGGTTTGAAGGGAAATGTTACCAAAGAAATTACTGGGTATGAAGAGATTTAACATCTAATATCTCAGGGTGACGAGCGCAGTGCAGTGCGGCGCAGGATTGTGTTCGCAATTTCACAATTCTGGCACTGCTACTGTTAGTAGCAGGCGTGACGCTTACCATCAGGTGAAAGTCTTGCTCGTCTCGTCACTTGAATGTATATAAAAAATAAAAATAAAAACAAATAAATCTGTGACTAATACTAATAAGGAATACTAATACCAATTATCAATAACTAATAAATAATACTAAATAACTATAATTATAATACCATCATCATAATCAGCTTGACATAGTCCACTACTTGACATAGGCCTCCCTTGACACGCCACTCTAATATTAACTCTACATAACTCAAAAAATTACGATCAAACTATGTAAGTATATAAAAAATACGCTTGGAAAACCGCGCGTCTCACCTAAAAATCTGTAAGTATCAATAACAATCAGTTTCTAAACAAAACGATTCAATATTCGATTTTTCAAGTAGGAAAATAATTCCAAGAAAGAGTAATAATACAGCTCTGTGTTATCCTCGACATTACGTCTTTGTTATTATAACCGGAACGACCTCAGCTTGCGTGAATTCCCGCGCGAATCACTATACTTAAATACTATAGGTATTTGTAGATGGTGTAAAAATTCACAAATTTTAATGTTTATTTGGTCACTGTTACACATCTACGAACTCATGTGTGAATTACATTTAGATGTAAGTAGGTAAGAAGGATTTAGCTCTCTCTCTTGTTACCCTATTTTTATAAATAGGTGAAGAGTTTGTTTATGATTTGAACGCATTTAATGAGGTATTATAATGGGGATAACATACACCGAATCAATATTCACACAATACCCAAAAACTCGAAAAAAATCAGCGGTAACCTGTTTAGTAGCTTACAAAAATACGCATAAACAATAAAAAACTATATGAAAATGTAGTTTCCATATAATTATTACGATACGGTACTGTCCCAAATGTTCATAGTTATGTAATTTTTTCCTATCGAACACGTACTACATAATTTGTCAATGGTTTCTGTGCTGGGGAGTCGGCAGTGGCGGATTTACCAGCAGGCTGAGTAGGCTGGAGCCTAGGGCGGCAGATTTTAGGGGCGGCAATGTGGGCCAATTTTTTTAAATTTTATTATTATTAATAGATACCTATTTGTACACCTAAGTGTTATTAGGTCAGAGTGTGAGAGATACTTTCAGGGTTAACACATTTTTCGTCCTCATTGATAGACTCCGAATAGACACTTATCTGAATTAGAAAAACGGGAGACCTGCAAAAGGTTCAATGAAAAGTTTGCGTTTACGACGAAAATAAGTGAATCGTCATCATCAACCACTATGACATGATTGTGAATGGGTTATAGTAAGTTTTCTGTGCTAGGGGGTATCTGTGCTAAATTGTAGAGATCGGTAGGGGCGGCAAAATTTATTGTATTTGATGTAAATCCGCCACTGGGATTAGGGGAACTGATAATTTATGGTATAGACGGTAGTATGTCGTGATGGGGGCGGTCATAGGATCCTTTTCCCCAGAAAAATAAGAGATATCTGAAAACCACGTGTAAAATAGCAAGCCGTAGGTAAATAGATAATAGCTGAAAAAATTACTTTTGTGTAGTAGGCTAAGTAGTCTTTGTAGTTTGTTGTATTTAATAAAGGCGAATCCCTAAAAATATATATATAATAATAATAAATAAGTATATTATTACCTACTTTCAATACAAATCTTATTTTTCGTTTGTAAAATAAAAGAGTATGTAGTTGTAGTAACGATAAAAAAAAAGTATGATAATTATATTAAGTGTATATTGAACAATATTTTACATGTAGAGTGAAAATATTGAGTAATGTTGCTATCTTCATAGGTAATATACTAAATTATTATAAAGCTACATGGTTACAGTATTGTTTGAATTATGTTGTTAATTTATCCTGAATAGTCACATTTTATACACCGAGTACACGAGTGACTCGTAAGTAGAAATAAATAGATTGAATACATTGTACTGCAGGATATGATTTAATCCCACCTTTTTATAATTTGTTTACCTACGTATTCAACTGTCTGTATGGTTAGGATTTTTTATGAGATAATATGGCTACTTTCATGGTTGCATTAAGTACTGCAATTGCTTTCTCAACTAGTGTTACATTGTGGACCTGTATTTTTTAGATAATAGTAGATTCCTCACCTAGGGAGCAAAAGTAAAGAATGTCTTTAGAGAGTCTGAGATCTGAGGCTTCTTTACTTGCTCCCATGGTGTGTATACGATTTTACATGCCGCTGCTGGGAGGAAGTTGTTCCTTTCGCTCCGCGTAGCGGGGCTCTTTAGCCCCGCAGACAAATAAAATAAATTCTTTGAACACGTAAACACTCGAAATGTCCAACGCATACAAAATTGCCAGCTATTGCAATATTTGGAAAGTCACCAAAACATTCTGCCAATATTGCACCCGCATTCTGCATTTCATTCCTCAGAGCTGTTACCACATCACTAACAGGCCGAACAGTTTATTTGTAAATGCAGCCAAATTTAAAAACTAAAATTTTCCACGAGCTTCCGTGAACATTATTCAGAAAATACTATTGTGGCTCTCCTATTCAACTCTATAGATAAGATGGTCGCATATATCCGAAAACAGTTACCTACCTGCTAATAAGATTTTATTCGATTGTTATAGTCGACACCTCTTTCGCTAACCGATTGATCGATTGCAGCTCGAATCGGAGTTTTGTTTATGTAATGTAATTTCGATTGTCGCTAGCATTTCATGTCCTGCTATTCTGATTATAATTATTGCCAATAGTTGCCTATGCAGACAAAGGCTTTTATTTTGCATACATTGCCAAAATTTTCAAAACCCAGCCGCAGGATTGTAGGAATGTATCACTATATTATTTGTACAGATTTATAATTACTTCATTTTACTTACTTCAACCACGTCGATAAATAGTGAGATGTCCCATTATTTACAGTAATTATTTTGTGAATCGAGTTCCCTATATATCGGCGCAGTTGCATGTACAATGTTCACAGATATAGGTACTATGGATATCCCGAGTAAGGCACTTAAATATCCCACTTAAATAATCATACAATCAAGTGACGAGACGAGTAAGGCGTTCGCCTGGTGGTAAGCGTCACACCTGTCACTAACAGTAGCAGTGCTAGAGAACACAATCCTGCGCCGCACTGCACTGCGGTCGTCACCCTGAGATATTAGATGTTAAATCTCTTCATACCCAGTAATTTCTCTGGTAACATTGCCCTTCAAACCGGAACACAGTAATGCTTGCACACTACTGCTTGGCGGTTGAATAACTGGCAAAGGTGTGGTGCTTCCCCAGGTGGACTCTGCAGTAGAGTCCTACCACTACAAAATAAATCCTGATAGTTTTAAACAATATAACAAGATGTACCTGGGCATGTTCTAAAACTGCATCTAGAACTACCGCAGGCAGCAGCGTCCTCTCAGTCAACGGTGGTGACCATTCTGCAATTACCAAGCCGCCTGCCAAGCGTGGGGACAACCCCTCCCTATTAATGGGGAGGCCTTCGTCCAGCAGTGGACGTCTTTGGCTGATAATGTGTAATTATCTGACACTTATTAACAACTGTGTCATAAATTTATTAAGAAATTCAATTAATTTACGCGCTAAATTGTTAATCAGTTCAGTTAAAAAAATAATGGATATTATCCTGTTATTATTATATTATTCTGTATTATTCTATTATTAGCTACTTACATTCATTCGTGTTATCTAATCAGTCAAGATTTACCAACAATTATGTCACCAGAATGATTCATATCCTGAAATCCGAATTAATTTCATTATCAATAAACGAGTCTGTTATTATTATAATATAAACAAATGTCACCATAATCCTCAGAAATTGTTGCAAAGTTTAAAATGGAAATCAGAATAACACCATCATTATTAAAATTGATATTCCTAAATCGATTTCAACTCTAAGGCCTCTTGACTTGATTACTTTATTTTGTCAAAGTTCTTTGAATTTTTTAATTTGTACGTCGTGCGTCCTTGAGCGTCGAAGAGAGCATCGACTCTTCTGCTAAATCCAAAATTAGTATCTTTGCACAAGGAGTATAGTTAGTATGTATAACCGGTTTTACGTTTTCTTTGATAATATAACAGGTATGTACGGTTAATGATGTAAGCATCTCGCGATTGTAAAAACATCGAAATCATTTCTATAGAATATGTTATGTAGGTATTCTATTGTAGGAATCGAATATATAGAAATATCGATTCTAATATGATACGTCTAAGTACCTGTCTATTGATGATTCTAGGTAGGTACGTATATACCGAAACATTTATTAGAATACATTTTCCTATGTATGATTTACTATACATAGGTATAGTAGTAACAAAACCAGTTAATACTGGTAAGGTAATTCAATTGATCAAAATAACCAATTCAACCAAACCAATCAGATTCCTTAATAAATGGGCTTATTTTTAAACTAGATTTTTATGTGAATTTAATTTAATTTAATTGTTGGTCCCGGTTGTTTGTTCTAGTTTCTATAACAACAAGCGTCAGCCGTGTCAGAGGCCTTCGGGCGGCACATTAACTCTGACACTAGGGCTGGCCACTCAGCCTATACGAACTTACTTACTTACTATGTGAATTTATATTTTAATGTTATTTTATAATCATTTTTTGTATTTTGAAACCCTTCGCAGAAGTTTTCGAATGCAAAGGTTTGAATTATTACCATTACGTAAAAAATTAAGACATGTTTTCAGATTTTTTGTTCATCTATTTCTTCTCTATCTATACAGGGTTAGTTCTAGTTCGCATTCTTTTAAGGTCATATTCTGTTCATCAAAACAAACAACTTTTACTATAGGGCCAACATTGAAAGCGCAAAAAAACAGCTGTTCCATACATTTTGCCCAAGGTCGATGAACTTTTTGTATGGAACAACTGATTTATTTTTTCGCGATTTCAATGTTGGCCCCATAGTAAAAGTTGTTTGTTTTGATGTACAGAATATGCCCAAAAAGGTTACTAAGTGATTAGAACTAACTCTATATACTTCAGGCTTAGAGTAATAATAGTAGTACTTTCAGGTCTAGAAATAATACTATTAAGGATTACTTAAGCTTCCAGGTTAAAGTGCGATACAATCTAGTAAAATGTGCCTTAGGTCTAAAGCCTGTTGGTTGAACCACAAATTTTGTAACTCCTTCCTCTTCTCTCTCTTAAACAAGCATTTTTAGCAAAAAAATAACTCTATGGTATTAATGTTTACCATTTTTTTTGGTATTACCAATCCCTACGTTGGTATCCCGGAAGGGATAAGTGGAAACAAAACCACTTAGATCTACCGGTAGCGATAGGTAAGTGGAAAGAACTTGAACTCTTCAAGTAGTCCTCTTATCCCTGCTAAATAAAAATAAATTAATAGAATAAAACACGACCATTAGACCTTAGCCCAGCAGTGGGACAACATAACACAGTATTGAAAGAAACAAGATAGGAAGAAAATATGAACATGAGTTGGGACTTGGAGAAACTTTAAAGTAAGGTGAATTGGTAACTTCGTGCCAAGTGAAGGAAGTCTTAGCCTATTTGAAGTAAAATATTTGTATCAACAGCGCGGTGCAGCCAACGTGCACTGCCGTGACTAAAATGCTAAATCGACGCTCTCTTGTGAAAGTGCAGTTTCTTTTTGGGCCACCGAATTTAATTTCCTTAACAGACAATTTGTGCGGAACGTTATTTATTTTATATTCATGTACTAATTGTACAAACGATAGTAATTAATAAACTGTGCTAAGTGAATACAGTCGTTTTTATACAGGGTTAGTTGTGATCTATTAGCATCCTTTTAAGGGCATATTTTGTACATCAATACAACTTTTACTATGGGGCCAACAAGAAATCGCGAAAAAAATATCAGCTGTTCTTACAAAAAGTTCATCAAACAGCTGTTTTTTTTTAGATTTATAGGGTCATTGCTATATTCCCCCCACACTTAGCAGGCTTGGAGATCACAGAATGTTCACCAACATTAGCAGAGAAGACGCTGCTGTCAGTCCTCCGGTGGTTCTGGATGCAGTTTTAGGATCCCCAAGTCCTTGGACTCTTTGGCCCTTTGGTCCTTGGTCCTTGGAGTTAAGTATAACTTTATATCAGTAAAACAAAAAACAATATAGGATCAGCAGGTTTGATTATACACAAACTTTATGTCTTTATTTCTTCTAGTGTAGATTTAAAATTCAGAATACGAGTACTCTTAAAATTTAATTTAATAACTTGTAACTAACCTAGATTTATTATACTTTACCGCTACACAGTAAAATCACCAAACACCATTCAAACTGATTTTTGACCCACATAATGTTTACTTAATTGCAAAAGCAATCAAAACTAAAGACACTGGTTCGTACTACTTAAAATGCTGAATTCACTCGTCTGATTGTATTGCAAATGTTTACCAATCAACTGGGTTATAAAAACATACTTTTTAAGCTAAATAAATGTTTACGTCGTTGAGAAATTTATCTTTTTCTTAGTATTCTTCACAACAAATGTCTTAGGCAATAAGCTCGAAACGAGACAGTTTTGTACAGTTGTTCTCTAAGGCTGAGGCTACATTGGTGCGCGACGCAATCTGCGATACACAAGAACATACACCAAAACAAACACACAAAACCAAAGGTTAGTTCACCACGGCCGCCGGCCGCCGGGCGTAGCTATAGCTTTCATGGGTCCGAGAGTCCAAAAGTCGCAAAAAAACAGCTGTTCCATACAAGAAGTTTATCGACCTTGGGCAACATGTATCAAACAGCTGTTTTTTTTTGCGATTTCAATGTATGCCCCATAGTAAAAGTTGTTTGTTTTGATGTACAGGATATGCCCTTAAAAGGATGCTAACTGATTAGAATTAACCCTGTATATCTTATTTCCGAAAAGCTTATAGCATTTCATTCCCACCGGGTGTCTAGTATGGTGCCCATTTTTATTATTTTCATCGGATGCTAAGGCCCCCCCCCCCCCCCCCCCCCCCCCCCTTAGCCCGGGGGGTCTTATAGCTTATAGCTCAGTTGGTAGCGTGTCTGCCTTCAGAGCTGTAAGGCGTGGGTTCAATTTATTCGAGATAATTCGCTTTTACTATAGTTGCTTGCTAATAGAAATTATGAAGAAGGCTTATGACCTCATTGCGGTTTTAAATTCTTGTCATAGTTCGTTCACCCGACACAACTGATTTCATCATTTTGTATCGTAAACAGTCAACTTTGCTCTGCGTTAAGCTGAATTGCACTTATCGGATCATTTACCTACATTTACTTTATTTTAATAAAATTATAAGCCTATACTATAAGCCTAAAAGACTAAATCACGGATGTTTTGCGATCTAGTAGGTTTCTTAGAGCGATGCTAGTTCTTTCATATTTTCTGCAATGCCTATTACAGCTGTAAGTATAAATTGAATTATAAAATTAATCTATGTAATTATGTCTATTAGAAAAAAACACACAATAAAAATAATAATCTCCAATAAAGTTTTAATATTTACAAAATAAATGTATATTATAGGCGTTTGGGCGTTCGGTATGGGTTGTTTGGTTAGACATTATCATAGCCATTGGCGTAGCTATAGCTTTCACATGAGGGGAGGGAGGGGTCCGCGGATCCAAAAATGTAACATGTACACAACAAAATGTACAAAGATTAGATTAGTGTTTGTTTTGGGGGGGGATTTAGTTGTTGTTAGTTGATTTAGATGGTCAAATGATTTAAAAGTAATTAAAAAAAAAAAATGATTTTTGGTCTTCAAAAATTTATTGACGAAAACTTCCCCAGAGTAAGTGTTTCTCACCTGGGCATGTATTTTATTGTTATGATACCATGTATAGAAGTATTTTTATGGTTGGCTTGTGTTGGACTTTTTGTATGAAACAGCAGATAATTTTTTCGCTATTTCAATGTTGGCCCCATAGTAAAAGTTGTTTGTTTTGATGTGCAGATTATGCCCTTAAAATGATGCTAACTGATTACCACTAACCTAAGCAGGAATAACTCCTCTTCGTAAGTTATAATATTGACCCATCAGTTATCAATCCACTTTAGACGTTAGTTTAGCACTTTTACTTGTTCCAATTCCAACCCACAACTAAAAGCTGGAATGCCAACAGGGTGCCGAAGGTCGACAGGCGCGCACCTGCACTCTTAATACTGACGTGAACGGATCATTTTAAGATAAAATACGGGTTTTTTCGGTGAAACCTTACAATCTATGTACTTGGGACAAGCCGACGAGTTTACTTACATGGTTCGATAAGTCTGCTATTTTGAGCATTCGTCGGTTTATTAACACTTTGTTGGGTTCGATTTCGTCGCGTATAAATTGACATGTTCTTTATCAATATTATCAAATTAAAATCGTCACATAAAATACTACTATCTCTAGCGTGCATACCAAAGATAAAAAGATTTATGATGTTGTTGCAATAGCACCTGCAAATCTTAATCTACGGATTACTATTACGAAATACCATCATAAAAATGTCATCAAAAAATATGCAATGCTGTGCGAAAATTGTCTTAGTAACAAAGCAATGAAACAATGAGAACATTGAGGACCATTTGTCTGTGGATTCGTGGTCTCTACTCTAGAATACGTTTATCACAACGCTTATCGAGGTTTATCGGTTATGATTATTTAGACACAAAATCCTCTCCCAGCCGCCGTCGAGAGCGGACGCATACGACCCCACGTGAGTGACACCTGTCCCTCAGAGTCCCTCACTGTATCAGTGACAGTGACGGTCTCGGTGACGGTGACAACCGTCCCAAGTTCCCCATACTGCGGTACCTGGTGACGCCCGCCCTCAGCCACGCCAGGGCACGGACTGCGCGGCGAGTCTGTCCACTCGTGCTTTCGCTGGAGATTGTGGAGACATTATCTGAGGGTCAATGAAGTAAGATTGGACTGAACAGCTGGCTGTGCTCAGAAGCAAAGAGCTGAATCCGACTTGAGTGGCGTACCTGGAGAAAGGCCTATATCCAACTGTGGACACTAAGACAGGGTCAGTGGGATGATAATAATGACTTCGAGCTAATAGTTGATAATAGTTATGCGTAAACGAAACGCGATTTGCAGCGTCCTCTTGGTTAACGGCGGTGAGCATTCTGCGATCCCCATTCCCCAAGCCACCTGCCAAGCTTGGGGATTATGGCAACACCCCTCTATTGGTAGGCCTTCGTCCAGCAGTGGACGTCTTAGGGCTGACGACGACCGTCAGTGTAGTGTGCCGTGGAAACAATCACAATGAGGGTAGGAGACCAAAATACCTTCATTATTCGCCAAGACGACCTGAATTTTTCAGTGAGCTTGTGACCGCGGCCTTTGATAGATAGCCGAATCGTCGAGGTAAATAATAAACAAAAAACCGTGTGCTATTAAGTCCCGGTGACAAACATAATTAGATATAGGGAAAAACATGAAATCCTATTAAAATGCCGCACCCACCCATGTTCACATACGATCCTGATTTCCGATTCAGCCTCCGTCACACCTCTCATAGAGATCATCACCAGATGAAGGCACGCTGGCGTGTGAAAGTGGGAAACCATTGTCCTTCACAATGGCTTACCAACTAGATCGCAGTGAAAGTCGCTCGCAAAGGTCTCGTACCGGCATGATATCATGCATATTCGATATTTGGAGGCAGACTAATGCCATTCTGAGAATTATTACCTAATTAACATATTTGAAGTATTGCGAATAATGCATAAAAATACTAAAAACTTGTTACCACAGGTTGTTACTTGTGATATACAGGGTTAGTTCTAATCAGTTAGCATCCATTTAAGGGCATCCATTTTGCCCTTAAAAGGATGTTAACTGATTAGAACTAACCCTGTATACTATGATAAATTGCTACAAAACAAGAGTGTTTGCAGTCTGTTGACTTAATTATGGCCATCTTTAAAAATAAAAATATTTTTTTTTGAACATCTTGAAAAATGTTTCCGTTCCTTTATAGTTATCAGTTATCGGTAAGTTATAAGTTTTACTTGTAGAAATAGAGTAAGCTATAATAGGTACTACGTACTAGCCACTAAAATTACATCTTTTGTTTACAGGTAAGTGACATGCATTTTACTACAGTACCACAATCCACTCGATGTCATCCGAGATCTGGGTAAGAATTCGCTTTACATTCTTCTTTCGAAATTCATTCCGTACCAACTTATCAGTAGAGTTGAGCGAGGGTGCCACCATCGTATTTTCTTAGAGCTCGGAATACGCGTCCGGGTCATGAGTAAGCTCGCATTCTTGGAATGGCGATGGTTATAATAGCTTTTTGTTTTGGTGGGACGTGTGATACCCATGGGAATAAGCATTAGTTTTAATTGTTACAAGATGCATTACTATAACTATGTATTTTTTTATACAATCATGTGACGAGACGAGCAAGGCGTTCGCCTGGTGGTAAGCGTCACACCTGCCACTAACAGCAGCAGTGCCAGAATTGTGAGCTTGCGAACACAATCCTGCGCCGCACTGCACTGCGCTCGTCACCCTGTGATATTAGATGTTAAATCTCTTCATACCCTGTAATTACTCTGGTAACATTGCCCTTCAAACCGGAACACAGTAATGCTTGGACACTACTGTTTGGCGGTTGAATAACTGGAAGGTGTGCTACTTCCCCAGGCGGACTCTGCAGTAGAGTCCTACCACTACAAAATTGAATTATATTTAAATAGAGTCGTACCTGCTAATAAAGTAATAACGATCAAGAGATTTCATCCGCATCCTGCGATGAAATATAGGGTAGATCCCCGATCGCCACTCTAAAACGGCACTGTCAAAACAAGGCATAAATTGCGTAATATGTCTTGTTTTGATCTCAGTCGCGTTTGACCGCACCAATCGTGTGAGACGTGCTACGATGCCGAATGTTCATTATTAAAATGAAACAATATCTGCTAGTGGACTATTTTTATATTAGCTGGAGAGGTATAATATCTGTATAAGTAAGCATTGGCGCGGGCCACTGTTGAGGTTTGATTTCCATAGAGACAGTGTATATCTAGTATATTTTGATTCAAGACCGCATCTCTTAACTTTTCGTGTAAATAGCAACGGTTGTATCTGTCGTCTTTATAAAGCTTTTTTTTTTTTGTTTTTTTTTTTTAAATATTGGGGGGACATTTATGACACACAGCGCCATCTAGCCCCATACTAAGCAAAGCTTGTATTATGGAAACCAGATAGCTGATAGAATACTTATACATATACATTTTTTTTTTCGTAAATACATACTTATAATACATAGTTTATAAAATCATACAGCAATAATAATTTTCCTAACACCTTTAATTTGCAAGTCAAATAGTTATCTTTCCCGAACATATGAGTAGAGGAAGTCTAAAATGGTGACGCGTTATGTCATCCGAAATTAATATTCAGAGAACTTAATAGAATAGGGCTATTGTATTGAAATTAGTTTGCATTTCCTAAACAGTAGTGTTGTGGAAGTCTACAATATACCGTTACAGTTTCGACCAATTTCAATCGATAGTGTACTGTTATCGTTATCGTGCTGGCTTAATATAATAGAGTTGTGCTGCAGTCGCTAAACATATTGTGGTTTTCCTCTTTATTGTTTGCGTAAATTGTTATTTATTTTTGCTATCCAAGCGGGTTTGTAGAATAGGGAAGTATATGCTATACTATTAGCTATTAGCTATTTGAGTCTACAGTGATGATTGTTAAACTACATTATACTAAGTCGTTAAGACTTTGTAGCGAAATCAAACTTTAAACGATTATTTTTAAAGCCAACGTATCTATAATACTTATATTTGAGGAAAACTTAATTACAATCTTTACAAAAAGACGGCAACACAACCTTTTATAACCTTTTTTTATATTAATGGATTCTAACTACAGTGAGATATAATATACGTAAGTTGTCGACTTATTTGTCCGAATTCAAAGAGAGGTGATCGCACATCATGTTGCTTAGTATATACAATGTGTAACAAAAAAGTTCAACAATACTGAAGAGTATGTATGTACTCATAATTATGAACAACTTTTACTATGGTGCCGACAACGAAATCGCGAAAAAAAACAAATGTTCCATACATTGTGTCCAAGGACAATTAACTTTTTGTATGGAACAGCATTTTTTTTGTCGCGATTCAATGTTGGCCCCGTAGTAAAAGTTGTTCATAATGATGAGTACAGTATTGTTCAAACTTTTTGCTACACATTGTATAATATCGTATTCAAAACAGCTCTTCTAAATCTGGTAGCATGGACCAAACTTTCAAGTGAAATAATCAATGTCACGTCTGCTGTTGGTATATCGAAGTCCAATACAAAATTTTCTAATATCTTATTTTTACTAAAAGTGAAATTATTAGATGTAGGTACTAACAATTAAATTCTTTCTCCACCAATTATTATTCGGTTAACGTCGAGAAAGCAGATACGTAAGTAGCTTTTCTCGTCACGACTTTTATTGTCCTACCTACTTCAGTTCTGTACACTTCAGGGCTGTCAAGCAATGTCAACTAGTCCGATTGTTCTGCCGTTATTATTGTAACCCATTGTAATCGCATTTGACTGGCAATACTATGAACTAAGTACGAAGGTAAATAAATTAAACGTGACGTCTTCGGAAATATTGCGTAGAAACTTACTTAACTACTTACTTCGTAAGGTAAACTTTCAACGTTTTTCAAAATTAAATTCATCCAGAGTGTGCCTAACATAATTGTAGAAAAGCTAATCACACTTAAGTCTCTCATCCTACAAACGGCAACAAAAACAAAACAAACGCGAGGGAAGAAAACAACGAACGAGCGGCTTCAAATGATTATAATAGAATTAAAAAATACGGGAAAGCTCCTACACCTAACGTGAAAGATCAGTTGGTCACACTATTGACCTACGGCTTGTCATGCCTGAGTCATTGCCTATAGGTAGATAAGCCAGCAACAAATACCTCCTCTTTCCATGGAGAGAAGGGCCTTGAAAGTTCACGTGAATCGCATACAAGTGGCACGCTCGCTGTGCGTCGTCGGTCACATAGGCTATACGACATGATGCACTGGCACACTGACAACGTCCCGTTGGACACACATACCACGATAGAAAGAGATAGTGCAGGTTGAGCAAGACAGGTAGGGCCCCATTTGCTACCTTGACCGTCTAACCTAAAATTAAATTCATAAAACTGTTTTTTCTGTTTACGAGTTGACTGTATGTTGATTGAGATAATGTCCCAACAAAAAAAACTTAAAACAAAATGAGACCTTACCGCTAATTTATAGGCTGCTGTACCTATATTTATTATAGTCAGTCTGAAGTTTATAGGTAGATAGTGGATAATAAGATTTTTGTATATATTTATTTCCTTGCTTGCCTTGCTTCGGAATCGATTCTTTTAAAAATGTAATGAGGCAATTCTGCCATATTTATCAATGCAATCGAGATCAAAATTATTAATACAAAACAGTTCATTTCAAATAGTATGTATTGTGTTGCATAACAACTGGAGAAGTTATCATTTTAGGGTACTGAAAACAAAACCTTCGGAAAATTAACTGGTTCTCGACTAAAACCTGTTCAAAATTGAATCCGTACAAATTTGTGGTCAAATATTTGAACTTTATCGGACCATACAAACAAAACTTCGTTGTTTTTATTATGATTGATGTAATATATCGTCGAACCCTTTCATTCTTAGATTTTTTTAAATGGGATAACCGTTTTGCATTACTGTACCAATAAATCTGGATATCAGCATAGTGATCAAGGTATCGGCTGCTACCCTATATTACTTATAACAAGTGTTCTTAGCTGTGACATTATAGATTTATGCGATGATACAGTCGTTGATCTGTTCAGTTGAATAGCAACAGTATCCCTTATGCAAACAACTTATTGTGCATATCACTGTCCCTCATTGTTCGTAATGAGCACCGATTAAAAACAACGCGAGTGGAATAACAAACCAGCTGTTAACAAACATTGAACCCATTTTCATTTACTATGCAGAAACAGAATAATAAAATTATTTTACTATTTTATTACAAAATCACGCAACTATTTCAAATTAATAAGAATATTATTATAATGGCAATGCTTATAGCAACGCATAAGCTTGCCATTCAGCGTGGCAATGCCGCCAGCATGCTGGGTGCGTACCCAGCATGCCGACTGGTAGTGGGTTTGAGCATTTGGATTGTATCTTGACTTTCATCGGTCTGGATTTGGATACAGTCTTTTTTTTTTGTGTAGTAGGCTAAGTAGTCTTTGTACTTTGTTGTAGTTAAAGAAAGGCTTATGCCTAAAAAAGTACAAAAAAAAATAAAATTGAGAAATGATGTACTTAGATTTGATTACTACAGTCATACTACTACACGAGTAGCGAGTGCGTATATACTTACGCGAGTTCAACCAGAATTTGCGAGCATGTCAAATTATCTGGTTGTGAAAGCTATTGAACGTTTTATATTGTTCGTTACTTTTTATCTTACTGATGCTGTCGTGATGCGATATTTTTATCATTACCATAGCGCGTTATACAAATTATGTTTCTAATAAATTACAAACCTTTATTCTGCTGAAAGAAGACACAAAATCTAATATTACGTGACACAGGCTAGATGTGATGTATGCCTTAGATTGCTGCTGATGCGTACAATGTTGCATATTTG
This sequence comes from Erannis defoliaria, assembly GCA_905404285.2. NCBI lineage: Eukaryota > Metazoa > Arthropoda > Insecta > Lepidoptera > Geometridae > Erannis > Erannis defoliaria. Next base: position 13,948,733 of record FR990072.1, read on the forward strand.
ACGCATGAGGCATGATGGCATGCGCCTTTCTCACGGCCTCAGCATGAGGACGATCACGTATCGACACGGCAATGGAATGAATGTGAAATTATGCCAATAGCTGGACGCACACTCATCCATAAACAAATGTTCTCTCAGTCAATTTTAAAGTATTATCTGACCTAACACCAAACATTAAAGTTCATTATTCTAAGCTATACGCTTGCGTACCGAAAGCCTATGTTACAATCGGATTAAACGCAGCCTTGGTTTCATTAAAAGTTACTTTTTTGCGTAGCTTAGTTATCCGTTACATAGACGAGTGCCTAGCTATTAACAGGCATTTTGACTTGTTACCGTTATGAATGATCGATTCTACTTATTGAGTGGGTCATGCATGGCAAAAAATACTTGTCAGTACGCTAGTTACTACACAGTTAGTAGGTACTTAACTACTGATCAAGTTTCGAGCCATCGAAATACTTTTTACATAAATATTCAGCAGATCGACATCCTTGTTATTTATATCCCGAAAATACTTTACCTATTTAAATCTACCCACACGAAAGTCGGTAAACAGAAAGCCGAGATCTTTTCTCGGCTTCACCTTTCATCACATTTTTACTTATCAATATTTTATTCGCGAATTTCAAACTCCTTTCAAGATTCAAATGACTTCCACGGCATTTCCAAATACGCGCGGTCTCACATATCTCATCACAATACTAAACAGATATATTGCTGTAACTGGCGCAATGTCAGGCCGGTGTCAATCTGGGGCAGTGGGTGCAAGCGTACACTCTATGAAGTTATCTACACCGTACTAGATAAATGTACCACCGACGACGACGAGGCCGACACACGATAATTGAGCAATTACATTCCTTGCAACATTTCTCTCCATCTTATGTCTCACAATATATTATAATAAACATTAAAAAAAAATACGGACTGCAACTTCGAATACCTGGATGACATCTTCATATTTTCTAGTAATTTTGATTTAAAAACCTAACTACTGAACCGATTTCGATATAATTTTTATAAGACCACCTTTGAAGGATTACCTACCAAACAAAACATAATCATCAAAACCAGTTCATAATTGGCGGAGTAATCGCGTAACAAACATACAAAAAAAACATACAGTCGAATTGAGAACCTCCTTTTTTCAGTCGAAAATATTATTAACGACTATTGTAATAAGACGCGTTGTAAATAAATGAATTGACGTTTCCTGATTAATATTCTAATCGCCTGTCTTATTTATTACTCTCAGGTGGTGTTAATCAAACCTATTTGCATAAGACATTTCGACGACCATAAAGCATTTTAAATGTGACGAACATTGGTACGGCCGGTCAAATTGGAGAATACTGCGAAACGCATTAATATAACATTTCTGCTTATATAAATTCGGGAATCAATTAGAAGTCAGGCAGTACAGGTCATAAAGATTGGAACCGAAATTCCCGTCTCGCGACGCGGTAGTAGCGCGTCGCGAGTCGCATTCAAGAGATGTATGCATGCGTTACATAGTACGTGATCCGCTTTTAAAAACAAAAAAGCGTGTACATCGATTAAAATGTTAAAATGTGAAACGGTGTGAATAGCTGGCAACCCTGGCGTTGCGTAAGCTGCACCGTTATCAGTATTATCATACGGCGATGGAGGCGAATGACATTTACCATAAGTCCCCGCTCTGGAAACCAGATAGTATTGCGAAAACATGTAGTTAAAAGGATTACGTCGGAATTCGTTTACAGATTCAGGTGCGCGTTGATGGAAAACATTCTAATGTATTTCTAAAAAAATCCTCTAAGTAAACAGATACACACATAGTATATAAATCGATGATATAGCTAGCTTTATTGGTATGTGTATATAATATGCATTGTATATACATACAATATATACATATATATATATATATTTATAAATTGTTGATTAATTGTACTAAGCTTTGTATTGTATTATATTTAATATTAAATAGATAAATAGGTAGGTAAATCGCTTAGCTATCCATGAGTAAGATTTTCTTTTTCTTCAACATCCAATGTACTACAATTTGCAGTTGATTCTTATAATTATACATACATCCTTACATTGTAATTACTTGTAATTATTACTAATTTGGTCTGGACGGGTAAAACAAACAGTGCACGAGTACCCAAATGTATACTATTAGTTCATCTGTGCCCAAACTGGGGTAATCCCGATTGAGAACCAATTTCTTGAGCACCCATGAAAAGAGCACCTCGCAATAACCCAAAATAGCACCAATCAATGTTTTGGCCTGGTGCTTATCGCTTAATTTGAGTCGCGAGTGACTAGGCAACCAAAATGTTAAAATTAATAGTAATAGTGTTAAATAATCTATCTATGGTCCCCATCCCATCACTAAAAGCTGACGTAGGTGCTCTCGTCGTCAGCCATAAAACGTCCACTGCTGGACGAAGGCCTCCCCCTTTTTAGAGCGCTGTTGCCATAGTCCCCGCGCTTGGCAGGCGGCTTGGGGATCGCAGAATGGTCACCACCGTTAACCAAAAGGACGCTGCTGCCCGTCCTCCGGTGGGTCTGGTTGCAGTTTAAGGACATACCCAGGTAAGGGGAATAAAATCTGTTTTTTTTTTAAAGGCAAAATTTTGATTGGTGCTATTTTGGGAATATGTTAGGTGCTTTTCTCATAGGTGCTCAAGAAATTGGTGCATGCTCAATCGGGAGTACCCCCCAAACTATGTTTTCAAAGGAAATAACTAAATAGATAAATGACTAACTACAAAGATGCCCTGTTACATATTTATTGCTGAGCTATAGCTACAACTGTTATATACATTTTTGACAAATTAAGTAATTCTTACTTAATCTTATGCAAATTCTTGGCTTAATTTAGTTTTGTTATATTGTTGAGATGAGTTTCCGTTGATAATGTCAGCTTCCTTCCTGCGAGTCGTATCATTTGGTGGCGTTATCTCAATTTTACAGACTATTATAACGTCATTATAAAAATGGTTTTATTTGATTAATTTAACTATTTATGAAACATTATAAATTATACACCCATTGTAATTAGAATGGGTTAGTTGTAAACAGATTAATCAATGCTAATTATCACTGGTTACTTACACAATACCTAATAACAGTTTCTATATAAACTTAAGATAATTTATGCTTTAAAAAACAGTCACATTACTGTATTTTGTAGTAAACAATACGTAACGATGTACACGTATTATTGGGCATGCATTATTAGGTACCTGTACCGATTTGCACGGGCAATTTTGTATGACTACAGTATTATGTGGACAGCCAATAATACGTGTACATGTCTTCGTAAGGTCGGGTTGAGTACATCGAAGAAGACTTCTTGAGTCTCGTAAGATCGTTTTAGTGAGGCTTTAGGGAACACTTCTTCACCTTCTGATCGCAGGTTTTCAAGTATTCATAAAAATATAATAGGTGTATAATTATTAACATACAACTATACAATTAACCTTAACCTTATCCTTATATCATCAAATCTGATATGAGTAATGTACACTTATTGCCCGTACGTTATTGGCTGTGTGTTTTATTCTGGCAATATTGTGCGAAAAGAGTATTTATATTTATATTATATAGAGTATAGAGCCCGATATTATACAGCCAATATTACGTTGCCAGTAAGTATATTATTGGTACCGGTAATATTGTGGTCGTGCATTATTGCTAGGTCGATGTTTTCGATAAATTTAAATATTAGGAGAAACCCTAGTAACCCAATGCATAAACAGAAATAATATCCCAGGAAAATTAGGGGTTGAACTAGAATAAAATAAAAATTGCTTTTTCTACGTATTATAACGTAACGTATCTCTCGTATAAAAAGTCTAAAATGAAACTCAGCTTTCAGCTTTTAATATTCTCTATTAAAATTCGCAAGAACCGCCTTACGCAGTCTCGTAGATTGACTGGGCTATAAGCCTTCTTAGCTATCTTCTTAGTAACAAACCTCCTCATAATTTATTATTAATCAAGGTCTGAATAAATAATCTAGATTGCATGAAGCTCTTGAACTGGATTTTATGATAAACAATATTCTCGCCTGTATTATTAATGAACTATTTATAAATACCTAAGTAGAGATAACAAAAGTTACATAGTATTTAATAATTGCACTGATATCAAATGACGAAAACAATATCTACCTATGAATAGGTACCTACTATAGGTACACTACCTACTAAATAATCATACATTCTGAATATATAGACACTTGTTTGCGTCAACTAGCTGTGGCCATAGGTTTCATGTTTTCTTTCAATGTTCTGAGGACATAGTGTCTTATTAAGATCGTCCTCATGCCATTTACTACTTTGCCAAATATTGTAAAATGGCTGTTTAGCCGTTTTTGGATCTATCAGTGTATTCTAGCTAAGTGAGCGGGCATTTTTTATGATTAAGTATAGTTATTATTGCTCACTTTAATTTTTTATTGGCAAAGAGTACATAGACACAAGTACAGAAGATTCACTCCTCAAAATCATTTAAATAAGTAGCGAGTCTTAGTTCTTGCTACTACACAATAAAGTGCAATTCAGGACGTGCGAGCTCTAACTACCTACAATAATATGAATCTAGAAGTTGCCTCTCTGTCTACCGCGTAACTCTTATCTCTTCTGACTGAATTCTTCCTATTGAATTGGCCCGTCTAGACGGGCCCGCCACGAATTTGTTGCTTCACACCTAAAGTGCGGAGTGCGCTAGGCCTCGTATTGTTTACTTAAACAGCGTTTTTAAGTACCTAAGGCCCTTAGTTTCTTATTCTTACGATTTGAAATTATCACATCCCTCAAAATGCAGTCATAAAAAACATACAGGCGAATAGAGAGCTTCCTCCTTTTTGAAGTCGGTTATAAATGCACATTCACTAGGTACGCTTATCACCTTATCTGCGCGTTCACAGCTTACACAAAAGACCGGGAAATTACTCTTTAAATATGAGGCGTTTAGCAGTAATACTGTACATAGATAGGCAAACGGGAAACCTAGACACATGATGTCACTTACACATTTTTATCATTATTAATATATACAATGTAGTACCATTGCCGTTGCGTCAATTATAATTGACGCAAGTGAGGCAATGGAGAGAGCTATGCTTGGAGTTACTTTGCGCGATAGAATCCGGAACGAGGATATTCGCCAAAGAATCAAAGTCACCGACATAGCTCGCAGGGTTTGCAAGTTAAAGTGGCAATGGGCAGGCCACATCGCTCGATGAACTGACAACCGATGGGGAAGAAAGGTTCTTGAGTGGCGACCGCGAACCGGAAGACGCAGTAGGTAGGACCACTAAGGTGACCGACGACATTGTAAAAGTCGCGGGCAGCCGGTGGATGCAAATGGCAGGTCGTCGGTGTCGGTCGGCAGTGTGGCGATCTTAGGGGGAGGCCTTCGTTCAGCAGTGGACGTCTCCGGGCTGGTGATGATATAATCGACGTTTCTTTATAATGGTGCATACTGGTATGTCTGGTTATGGTGGTTTATGTGTATTGTCAGTAACTCTAGTAATGTCATGTTGGGTAATCCAGTTTGGCAGATAACTGTTGGTCGGAACATTGGTTATTATTAATTTGCTTAATATGCTACGGTTGTAAAGCCAATTAGTAAATAGATACATTCTTTGTTTACGTTAATTGTAATTACCTACTTACAGTCACTTGTTATTCATATAGAGGACTGATGCGAAACTGAGGAGACTGACTGACTGACTGCCTTTATGAGCAGGTTAATTATGATGGGAGTCCATAAACTTTATTCAAAAACCGTGCTTGTCTTAAAGCATGTCTTTTAATTGTTCTCTAATTTATTAGGCAATCTGGCAGTGCTCCACTTAGGCGTTTGTATGAACTTAAATTCCACAGTCCTCTGGGTTTGACACTCTCTTGAATATTTTATGTGAAGAGTTTTCACCCTTTGGGTATTTCTATTTGGCGTTAAATATTTGTGTAAATAGGTATAGAGACTTTCCGTAGGTTAATTAGCAAAATCAGCTGGGACGGAAACCCAGAGATTGCTCGTATGCAGGTTCGAGTCTTGCCAGAGATCATAATATTTCTTACTGTCTTAAGACAGCGCACAGCTTCTGCGTCAGTCCTATGGCAAGACCTTTGATTATATACCCAGCCGAGAGCTAGATCCTCCGAGGCCAAAAGGGTTAGTCTGAGATTTTGACAGACCAGACCTGCTCTCATCTTGTCTTACGACCCAATAAGCGATCTCAATCCATTATTATCGATATCAGATCGAAATTCCAATAAGATTTTGTCAACAAATCGTTTTTCAATATCCAAACCGTACATAGCAGTTGAAAAAAAATCATTATTCGTTGTTTTGACTATGACAAATCCATGACAGAGGTCGATCGGGAAATCGCATTCTGTCTTGTATTAATCGAGGATTGAATATTGGGAATGCGACCCGCCGATCAGGCCATCTCTCTTACTGTCTTAGCACACCTGTCTACATTTCATCCACGTATCCTGTTATTCTTGAATAGTCATAAATAACAAAGTTGTGCGAAGTGGCAATGGGCAGGCCACGTCGCTCGAAGAACTGATAACCGACGGAGAAGAAAGGTTCTCGAGTGGGAAACACGAACCGGAAGTCGTAGCGTAGGACCCAGTAGGTTGGCCCGACGACACTGCGAGCGAGGGTGGCATGACGTGGTATTACGTATAAAACGTATTGTCTCATAAATAGTGCAAAATTGAATTTACTGTACGCACGCTGTTATCAGCGGGCGCAGGCGGCACGCGATGGCGGAATGGCGTAAAGGGCGGAAAATTGAGAAAAATTGCTTTTAATCCGCGTGGGAGCGGGTGGGAGGAAGTGACGGCAGGAGGACCGGGCTGGTGACGTCACGCGACGCGCCCCCGACTTCGTGCTGAGCTGACGCCAAGTACACTCACGAACAATAAATCTCCTGCGACTTCTTTCAATTACATTTTTGAAACGTTTTCTCACAGATTTTTTCATGAAGGTTATATTAAAAATAACAGGCGATTTGGTCGTCAGTGCGGACTTTCAGGCGATAATAAAATCTTTCTGCTGTTAATCGAATCCTTCGAGCATCCTTCGAGATAGTTTTTTGTGTTTACGTTGCCATTGCCAATGAAATCGATCTTGGCAAAATACTTGTGTTGTCAAAACAAATAAGTAGGTACTTAATACATATATTATTATAAGGAAGATATATATTTTTTTGTAATGGATTAGTAATAACATAGGGTCATCATTAATGTTAAAGTAGGTAGAGTTTGTAGGTACTGATATAACTGTCTTGCTTCACGGTGCTGCTGTGTTTATTTGCCGTTTATTTTATTTTAGTTTGCAACACATTAAATAAACAAATGATTTTTTCATGATAGTTTTAGAGTCTAGATCTAGAGTCTAAATCCATACGGAACTATTATTTAGATACTAAAAAGTATTTTATTGTTAGTTTTATCTGTAAATATTATCTATTACTATAAGAATCTCTGTCCTGACTAAACGACTGACTAAATGCCTGAAAAATATGCTCGCAATGATTTAAAGGAGTGAATATTGGGAGGAAAATAATTAGTAATTAACCCAGCGAAGATACGAGTAATTTCGAGCGAGCCGAATTTCTTCCGCGGACGAAGTCGCGGGGCACCTCTAGTGTACTATTCAGTATTCAGTAATTTTATTGCACCGAGCATCTTAGTCTAGTACAGTAATGCCAAGAACTAACGATACATGGACCCTGTAAGGGTGTGGCAAAATAAATCTTAACTAGGTACATATTAGTTATGAATACAACATTTTGTGAGTTTGAAACGTTTTTTCGTCGAGGTAATCTTTAATACCGTAGTAACCTTAAGCTAGTTTCTAATTTCTTTCGGTTGTTGTCTTGTATATTTAAATTAACATGTACTCCAATCCTCTCCTAACAATTTCTATTAGCGGTTCCGGTACTAATATTAGGTAAATACTCGTTATACAGTTATTATCGGGCCCTTTAATCGTTAGGAGAAACCTACGTTCAAATCGTCCGCAGTTCATAACTAACACGCTATCGAAATGTAAATCTTGTTGCAAATGGTCCCCTGTATTGTAGAATGGAATGGAAACTGGAATGTAGCCATTTAGATATTTTCTCGTACTTACCTAATGGGAAAACGGAAAACATCAATTTTCCATTAGCGCTTGTGAAATCCTGTTGCCAACGATCATAAAGGCAGAAATTACAAGATTGAACACCTAACCTAACTAGGAATAGGCATTGACACTAAGTAAGTACCTATAACTAGTTACCAGTGCATATACAACGTGTAACAAAAAGGTGCAACAATACTGAAGGGTATATAACTACTCATCATTACGAACAACTTTTTCTATGGCGCCAACATTGAAATAATGAAAAAAAAACAGCTGTTCCATACTAAAAGCTCATTGACCTTGGACAACATGTACCTATGGAACAGGTAAGTAATTTTTTTTTTCGCGGCGTTAAGGTTGGTCCTTTAGTAAAAGTTGTTCATAGTAGAGTACATACATACATACATACATACTTACCCTTCAGTGTTGTTGAACCTTTTTGTTACACATTGTATATTTATTTTCGACGGTATGTATGTTTTTTTATGTATGTTCACCGATTTCTCTGTCAATTGTGAACCGATTTTGAAAGATCTTTTTTTATTTGAAAAGGTATACTCCCGAGGTGGTCCCATATTCATTTCAAATCGGTAGAGTTTTTTTTTTTTGAAAAAGTTACTTGTGTACCAACCTTTTTGTTACACATTGTATGTTTATTTTGTTATTTTGTTGAACTATTTTGTTACACATTGTATATTTGTTTTGTTTTTGAACTTTATCCTGGTTTCGTTTTCGGTGGGGATTCCCTAACACCCGGAAATAGAAATATATATAGAAAGATGTAAGAGCTATCACTTGTTCCACCGGGTCGAAATCGTCTCCGGTTTCAAGACCAGTATCCGGAAAATTGGACGAAGGAAACACGCCCTTATCCTCAATGGAACGTAGAATTACCGCGAAACGGTCCCATCCAATTATTTGTTTGATTTATCTACCGTTTTCTCCAGAAAACTGAGAAGCGATTCAATTTCAGATTTATGAATTGAAAGTAACTTTACGTTTTGCTTGTTTCATACATAAGAACATTATAACATTCCTGCAGGGGTATTCACAACTCAATCGGAAAGGTGTCCGTTCGGATCCACATAGGTATAATGTGGATCCGAACGGAACCCTTTCTGATTGAGTTGTGAATACCCCTGCTGACCACATCTAATCCTGACCTTTGACGATCTGTGTTGCGCTGTAGTAATACGAACTGCTTTGCGTTTTGAGTAGAAGTCTCCGGTTCGATTCCTGTTCAAATAGTTCTAGATAAGCTGGGTTTGGTATTTAAACGCCTGTGTCATGAGTTTAAACAATAACTATAAATAGGTAGCATTCATATTGCCGTAGCCATTCGTTCTCAGATAGCGCGTAAGAGCAAGTGATCTATGCACAAGATCACGTGCAGTTTTGGTGCTAGTTTTTGTCTATAAATATGGCTGTCTTATTCGTTCAATACATGGTAACTATAACCAATGACGATAATCGTCCTTGCTATAACACAGAGAATGTTATAGTGGAACGCGGTAGAGAAAAACCTACACACCTACTACAGAACAAAAGTACTTACTGACTCACATTCATTATCCAATGCCCAGTTATCTCGTTGATCAATGACGTAGGGGTTCAACTTACGCACGTCACTTTCATTCATGAAGCCCACGCATTCGTGCGGGGCTTGATACTGATAAGATTATATATTTTCTAATGGCATACGATTCTACAGATACTTCAAACCAGGGAATAACAGACAGTGACGAAACTGTTTTTGAAAGCAAAAAAGGAAAATGCTATCGCAAACGATGTCACGCCGCTCTTCCATTACTCGTACCTTAGAGATTTTGCAGTTGCTGGCTGTTTTATTTTGTAACGTTCATCATCATCATCAGCCCGGAGACGTCCACTGCTGAACGAAGGCCTCCCCCTTAGACCGCCACTCTGTACGACAACCTGCCATTTCCATCCATCGGTTGCCCGCGACTTTTACAATGTCGCTGGTCCACCTAGTGGGAGGCCTTACTACGCTGCGTCTTCCAGTTCGCGGTCGCCACTCAAGAACCTTTCTTCCCCATCGGTTGTCAGTTCTTCAAGCGATGTGTCCTGCCCACAGCCACTTCAACTTGCAAACCTTGCGAGCTATGTCGGTAACTTTGGTTCTTTGGCGAATATCCTCGTTCCGGATTCTATCGCGCAAAGTAACTCCGAGCATAGCTCTCTCCATTGCCCGTTGCGTGACTCTAAGTTTATCCAAAAGGCCAGCAGTTAAAGACCACTTTTCAGTTCCATATGTCATCACTGGCAACACACACTGGTCGTATACCCTTGTAACGTTAATGCAGCGTTAATATACATATTATACCTATACAGGGTTAGTCCTAATAAGTTAGCATCGGTTTTACTGTACTTCAAAACAAACAACTTTTACTGTGGTGCCAACCCCGAAATCGCGAAAAAAAACAGCTGTTCCATACATTTTGCCCAAAGTCGATGAACTTTTTGTATGGAACAGCTGATCTTTTTTCAAGATTTCGGGGTTGGCCCCTTAGTAAAAGTTGTTTGTTTTGATGTACAGAATATGCCCTTAAAAGGGTGCTAACTGATTAAGAAAGAAAAGAAAGAAAGAAATGTAATTTATTTTGTAACATCAAGTAGTAAGTAGTATAACTTTAATATAATTACAGTCCTGGGATGATGTCACAAAAATGGCTTCAACTCGGCATAGTGCTGTTTATCAAACAGCGCTGATCTTCCGTTGATGCCGATTGCTGATTAGCACTAACCCTGTATATTTATTTACGTCTATATAATGTAAGTAAAGTATACCTACTTTGTTAAGATTATTACTTATTATGTTTTACATTTTTGTTTATAAAGATCTCCACTTAATGTTGTTTGGAGATTGACGTTTCTAACTTCTTTTTTTACCTCGTTCATACCAGTTATTTAATGTTATTTTTTGTTATTTAAATGTTGTTTATGTTCCTTATAAAGATAAATTAAATTTCAGTTCTATCAGAATTTACGATAAATTTAAGGAGCCGTTGGTTTTAAGATAACTAACCAAGAAATGGGAATTAAACAGTTTAAGAGACAGGTAACTATAGCTGCATTCCATATATTATTATGAAAACTGACGTGGGTTTGACACATTTTTGTTTTATTTATACGGGACTACTCACGTTTAATTAAGAACGTTTTGAGTACTAAGCAGGACGCAGCTGCACGCGTGTCGGGCTCTGTTTTCACTCTTTGAAAAAGGTCACCGGATGTGATCGAAACTATATTCGGAGTATCCGATTTAATTAAACGTGAGTATTCCCGTATAAATAAAACAAAAATGCATTCCATATAGTATAGGTACTAAGAGAAGAGAGGTATATTTACCTACCTACTACTGTAATGGTGACATTTTGATCATGACGCCATGTGTCTAGACGAAATTCGTGTCCTGACGTCACCGCCCACTCAAGCGTGTATTTTATCCCATCAAATTAATACTTGTTATACTTGTAGGTGGATGTAACCTCCCGTGGGTGGGTGACATCCTATTTTCCTGTCGGAAGCACTTTCACAGGGTTATCATTATTATAATACTATGTATCGAGTTGATTGAAGCGAGAATTCGTTTTGTGAATGAAGGGTTATCTAAATCCTGGTTTTTGGTTAGGAAACGATTGCGAAAACTTTATGGGTATTTCAGGATTCAGGATTCAGGATTCTGATTGACACAATACCTTAAAGCATAATTGTGTTTATAGGTTTCATTATTAGTCTAAAACAAAATGTTTAGTTTGAAAACAGCTCAAGTATATTTTTTCTACCTTCTCCAGAAAGAAACATGAACAGGAAAATATCAACCGACTTTAAATTAATATGGGACCACCTCGGAAGTATACCCTTTTAAATAAAAAATCGGTCCGCAATTGACGGAGAAATCGGTGAATATAAAAAAAATACATACATACCGTCGAACATAGAACCTCTTACTTTTTTGAAGTCGGTTAAAAAGAACCAACATGGCGGACCAGCGACAATGAGAATCAATTGTGTTGCTTGTAGTTGCTAGAAAATCGACATGTTTGTTTACATAATTGTCTAATAATTCATTTAATTATTATGACTTGATATGATAACCTATATAAAAATAAGGGATATAGTTAAGAAATGATTTCATGGTTCCACTTACAAAAAGTTGATCACGTAAAATCCTTATTTAGTCAAACAGTTTCCAGGGTGTCTAAATTCAGCGACCTATAAATCCGCGACGTCACGTTGAGTAAACTGCTGTCCCGTAACCTAGTTGCCTTTGGTTTACCAATAGACGAAAACACGTGCCCTGCACGGGTACTAAACTGTAACGCCTACAAACTAACATGTACAAGTTTTTAAAATAAATACGGGGCTAGGCGGAAAGGTAGTACTAAACCGAAGCCTAAGAAAGGTTATAATATTTCTCATCATTGTGATCATGAACAATTATGCCCATACTATACTATACATATATATAAACCTAATATTTACTATAGGGGGCACCCTGAATACACAAAAAAAACAATATTTTCAGAGAAAATTATAATAATTTGCCTTGCCACACAACCCTGTCCCTGTTGTCCTTGTTGTCCTTGTCCTCGTACTGCACAACAGCTTGTTTTTTTTCTTTATATGTGAAACTAGGTATACTCGTATGTAGTATAATTATCATAGGTGTTAATTAAATCTAATTATATGAGCTCCAGCTTCTACCTGTTTGGTATACAAACATCTGGGGCAACTAAAATTACAAACCAAGCTGAGAGCGTGGATACAAGAGAATTTGTTTTATGCGTTTTATGACATTGAAACTTATTTTAAAATAAGTCATTATAATGAATAGTATAGTATTATTAATAGTATATACTTAATTACTGGGTATGAAGAGATTTAATATCTAATATCTCAGGGTGACGAGCGCAGTGCAGTGCGGCGCAGGATTGTGTTCGCAAATTCACAATTCTAGCACTGCTACTGTTAGTGGCAGGCGTGACGCTTCACCCATCAAGTCTTGCTCGTCTCGTCACTTGACAGAATAAAAAAAATAAAAAATAAAAATTATTATTTATAGTATTATTTAGTATTTTTATAATTATTGCATTTTATTAAGCGATATTTTTTTCTAACATATTTACCTACTTAATGAAATTTGACGTGAAAATTTGGTGTTATCAATAAACTATTGTATTGCCATAAAAATGACCACAGCTGGACGAATACCTCCCCTTAACAAGGAGTGGTTGCCATAATCCCCACGCTTGGCAGGCGGCTTGGGGATCGCAGAATGCTCATCACCGTTAACCGAGAGGACGCTGCTGCCCTTCCTCCGATGGGTCTGAATGCTGTAGGACATGAAGTCTACAGGACAGCGAAACTACAGGATACTCTAATAAATAAGACTCACCATCAATGTCTCAAAGCAACGTGATGTAGTGATGCCCAGGGGGCGTACCATGAACGCTTATTCCGGGACCGAATGAGCTCAGCTACCGACGCTGCGCGATTGTGAATTTTATCGCCTCGCAATAAGGTTCGCGGTCGCGCAGTGTCGGCAGCTGAACCTATTCGGTCCCGCTATAAGCGGTTCACGGTACGGCCCCTGGACTTTCTGGCAGGTTATCTTTTATCTTAAGGAGAGCATCTCATTAATCTCATTACAAGTAGCCAAAAAACTATCTAAAAATTAAATTGCAACTGCAAATACAGAAGCAAGATAATGGTCGAAACAGAATTTATCCAAACGGTACATGTTCAAGCGTCTCAATAATCATACATTATCGCGTCTGCAAAGAACAAGTCAAACTAGAGCGGTCCGAAATGTGCAATGTCGATCGAGCGTCGATACCACAGGGTTGTCATGAATATCGCACTTTTTATTTCCAAATAAAAAGGACGAGATATAAAAATAAAAAAAAGTAAAAGAATTACGACAAATAAAAATGTTGGAAAAAAGTACGTTAAATAATAACAACATTCACAACAATAATAACATAATATTATATTAATAATAACATTCACTTAATTTGTGGAAAGGATTGTTTACAAATAAATGTGTTAGTGTCTGTCTGTTTTAAGAAAAGACAACTGAAGAAAAGTAAACTTATTGCATCTAATTAATATTGAAGCTACGTTTTGATGGTAGCCCTACAGAGAACGGAACGGTACCGCCGAACCGGATACGATTCTACTATCGGCCGGTGAAAGTAGAAACAAAAAATGCTCCCATTCCTTTGCTGGTTGATATTTCATGACGTTCACTAGCCTGCTAAGGGAATTTTACAGTTTAACAGTTGCGAGTCAATACGTAGCAAAACGATGTATTTGTTTAAAAAAAAATACAGAACATAGGTAAGTTTGTTGAGATACAAGATGAGTGAGGTTCTACGTCCTCACCGCGAAGGATTTTAAGATTGTAATAAAGGTAAATTACTTCTTGGTCGACTAAATTCTAAAAAGATAGATAAGAGTTACTTACCTCACTGAAAGAGAAATGTATAAAAATCAATTGTAAGATGTTATAATAGATAAAGAGTAATTATAGTAATCTACATACTTCAATAGAATACCTAACGCTGATTTACGTTTGATGCTTCTATCACCGAAGCGTTACTTAATAGTTTCAGCGGAGACTATTTCGCAGTCAACTGAATCGAATAGAATGTCGCGATGTGACCCGTTTACACTGGACACACAGCTTTATGAGCTATTACTTCACGCCCTAAATATAAAATAATGATCTTTCAGGGAACCGGATGCTGTACCTATTTGCGCTGTGTAAACTGTGCCTAATTTACCTACATACTACTTACTTGAGAACTGAGAATTCTCAGAAACGAGCTCTATTGTAGGCGCTAAATGAATCCTGAGATATCGATCGAAAAGAAGTTGGGTTTTCCAAAACGGTTTCCTAAATTATGAAGCAAACATACCAAAATGGCTGTAGAAAGGTGAGCTGTAAGGAATCAATAACCTTGCATTCCGCTGGGTAGCATTTAATAAGTAGGTAGCGTGTACTGGGCTTCAATGACTAGCTCCATGTATACTCAGTTTGCGGACACAGTAGTACCCGGCGACCTTAAAAGGTTTCTGTCTCCTGGTTAAAATGTTGCTATAATTAATTGCGCTAAAAGAATTTCAATATCCATAAAAGCAAGAAATTGTGACTCAAACGAAAACAAAACTCGTGTTTAATTGCAGCGAAGGTGCTGCAATAAAAGAAACATGTCTGGCTAATTGATTAATGTGTTTAATTTGAAGCCATAGCGCGCTATCACCGGCTGTTCTATCATAAATAAAATTAACTGTACAGTTGTGCTTGCGTTTTGAATGATAGCCCGCAGCCAGGCGGTGCTGGTCCAATTGTTTCCAAGCAATGCTCTCACGAACCTCCAAATGAATGGGACGTTGATAAATTGTTTTGATTAAGTTACGGCTTGTGCTGCTTATAACAGAACCACTGCTAACAGTCTTGCAGTTGTAAATTACAGATACAGGTCAAATAAAAAGATGATTTGTATCTTTTCGATTCTTCAAAAGTTTTTTGAATTATAACCCTTAATAATTCTGATTTACATACGTGTTTTCAGGAATAGATTGAAATTCAAAATGTAATATAACGTCACCAACCGCGTCTCTCTACTCAAGCTCAAATTGCAAATTTTGATACTCTATCTTGGATGTTGAATTTATTATAGGAGATTGTTTCTTATTACCATTAGGTAAAATTAAACTGACTAACAATGTGTTCCCAACGTCTTTGCTGATGCCATACAGGTGATGTTGAGAATTATAGAAACTTAGATTATATATACGTATAGACATAAATATAATCTAAGTATAGAATATTCATCGTGAAATCCTAATCCCGTTCACGTATGGCAGATGGAAATAATAGTTTCCAAACTGCATTCTACCCACAGAAAACCAAAAACAACGACATTCTAACTTCACCACTGTTAAAAAGTGGCATAGTGTGTACGGCCAACGCTTACATTAATTATACAATTAGTAGTAATCTGGAACAATATGTGCGTTCTCGTGGCACAAATCACGCAAATGTCGCGTGAGGTGTGATTTATTATCAGGGTTGGCGAAGATCTTTCACAAGGGATTGTTGCAATCTAAGACTATTACTTTTTCTGTGTTACATTTACTGAATTAATAATTGAACATTGCATCTTTATACAGTTTCTTCGCAGTCTACTGCTCTTAAAATGTTTGTAGACATAGTTTCGGGTCATGACTTTATAACTCTTTGTAATTCTTTATAAATTACCTTTTTATTTTGTCTTCCTATACTTGACATTTAGATGTAAGTTTTACTGAATCTATCTTTCAAGTTTGTCGTCAAGTGTATTTATATTATCAGAATTATACAATAACTTTATACTCCTGTCTCGTTTTTATTATGCTTTTCTTCTGTTGAAACGTTCGGCGTTCTCTTTTGTTTTTGGAATTTTGCCAGCCCTAATCACGATATTTAATTATGCAACAATCGACTTTGAGAATCGATTTTGGACCGGTTCAGTGATCCAGTTGCATCATACTTATGAGCGTGTGTGTCATGTGTGGCTGTGTGTGAAGTTGCATTTCAGTAATCGGACTAGCTGTCAATTCCAATGTCCGGCTTGTGCAATCTCGTGCGTTATTGTCTTCTTACACGAACATCTATTACGGTGTTATTTATATTAATGGGGTTCGTGACAAGCTACTTCATCTGAGTATCAATAACATTGTAACACTGGTATCGATTCAAACGGTATTTAATAATTAATTTTAGTTGATCCGAAGTAATTTTTAATCAGCTATTCTAGTATTC
Source organism: Erannis defoliaria (assembly GCA_905404285.2). NCBI lineage: Eukaryota > Metazoa > Arthropoda > Insecta > Lepidoptera > Geometridae > Erannis > Erannis defoliaria. Next base: position 13,965,711 of record FR990072.1, read on the forward strand.
ATAGACGATGGAATATCCAATGGAATTACTCTATTTTGTCAATCTAAACAAGATCGGGGGAAGGTTTTTGTAGTGGTAAGACTCTACTGCAGAGTCCACGTGGGGAAATACCACGCCTTTGCCAGTTATTCAACCGCCAAGCAGTAGTGTGCAAGCATTACTGTGTTCCGGTTTGAAGGCAATGTTACCAGAGAAATTACTGGGTATGAAGAGATTTAACATCTAATATCTCAGGGTGACGAGCGCAGTGCAGTGCGACGCAGGATTGTGTTCGCAAGTTCACAATTCTGACACTGCTGTTAGTGGCGTGACGCTTACCACCAGGCGAACGTCTTGCTCGTCTCGTCACTTAAACGTATTTTAAAAAGGTAAAAGATTAAATATCATATTTATGTTCTAAAATAGTCCCGCTGCAATATAGCTGCATTTCATTTATCAATTTGTATTCTATACCATATTTTATGATTAGCATAAAAATTTGCTCTTTTCTATATGTTTAGAATCTACATCATTTTATAGCCATGCCAGTTATATTAAAACATATTAAATCATCTTACCGTTAGATATTATAATGCCACTTCAGCTACATATAGATTTTGTTTATAGGTTAATTTATTACTTTTACAATCTTCGCTTCGTTAAATAAGCAGCTAAGGAGGTAGCGATCTTGTACATTTACCGTCTTATGCATAAAACATTAAAACCTATTTTTAAACGAATTTTAGTTATATAAGTAGAGTTATGTCAATTTCTTTCGAATTACGAATTGAGTTTGAAAAAAGAAGACAAAACACTTTTTTACTAAAATAGAATTGAAATACGTTTTATTGTTTTATGCCTACACGGTTAGTTTCGGGTCTTATAATACAATAGGCTTGTTTATGGTAAAAAAAACATAGATCGGGTACTCAAGGAAGAGTAATGATATAGAGCATCGTAGAACGCGTTTACGTGACTATTGCAAGTTTGTCTAGATTTTGGTCGTGTGTATCACCGATGATACATTTTTGATATCAAAAAAGTGTCTAAATTGTCAATTTTAGTCTTGCCATATCATCGCGTAGGTACATCGTCTTCGGACGATGCGCTAGATCTAAAGGGTAAGAGATAACGTCTAGGTACGTTCGTCTTATGACGTCTTGACGTTCATAAATAAAATCCTATTACTTGACTAGAATATTTCAATCTAATTTAAATATACATTAGTTTCTACAGCCGTAACATAAATATTTTAATTATTAACTTGTGGCACAACCTGTTATCAGTGCCCTTTAAATAAATCACGCGATTAAATTAGATCGCGCTGATATTTGTAGAACATCAAATGTTAATTTACGTTTATTGATTGTTTTACTAGAATTACTGATAACTATGTCGGTATCGGGTCTACTATCGCAGCTCAATACCAAAACAACCAGTCGTGAAACAGTTTAATAAGTAAGTATTTGAAATACACTGCCATAAACTTTTTACTTTTACCCGTACCATTTTTAAGGGTTATATTGTAAGGTTTTTGTACAATAACTTACAAACTACAAACAAACACAATTACAATTACAATCTCTTAACAACTCTCTCAAACTTGTTAATTACAAACTCACTAGTGTCACAGATAACATAATAGTGATGACCCAGTCCCATATAAAACGCGTCTTTAAACATAGTTGCACCAAACAGACTTTCTATACTACTGTATAAAGTCTGTGTTGCACCACAATATATCTATAATGACAATCGTGTCATATTTAGTGCAAGCGAATTTGTACTGTATGTGTATGATACAGTGTCGAAGTTCTACTGTAGTGTTGAAACGAGCGAGAGAGCCGGCGGTAGCCGCGCGTCGTCTACGAGCCAAGTGTTACAGTGAAAAATGTATACTATCACATGCAAATAAATAATAAAATAGTTTGCACTGAATGTGACAGACCTGGGTATGTCCTTAAACTGCAACCAGAACTACCGGAGGATGGGCAGCAGCGTCCTCTTGGTTAACGGTGGTGAGTATTCTCAAATTTCCCCAAGCCGCCTTCCAAGCATGGGGATTATGGCAACACGCCTCTATTAAGGGGGAGGCCTTCGTTCAGCAGTGGGCGTTTTATGGCTGATGACGAATGTGACATTATTGTAGTAATAGATTTAGATGCGTTTTATAAGGGAGCGAACGAGGAGCGAAATGCTCCAAGCAGTGAACCTACCCTTCTATATTATGTAGTTGTTTTAATGACAGTTCTTTTATTCTTATCAACAATTCAAAAAATAACCGACCGGCAGAAGCTCCTTCGTACCTAAGTAGCAAGTACCTACTACCTCAGAAATTAATAAGCAAAAGTACTTCACCTACCTAGTAGGTGAAGTACTTTACCTTTACCTTTACCTTTCACTATATCCAAGTATAATTTATGATAATTACGTGGACTTTAGCAAAATTAATTGCGTAGTTGCTCACCTAGGAAGTACAGAACTCAAATATTGAAGTTATTTAAGTAAGAAATAAAAAAAGAAATAAAAAAAAGAAAAGATTAAAAAAAAAAGAAAAGATTTAATAAAAGTGATATTTAGTATTGGTACAAAACAAATCAAACATTTTGGTGGTAAATTACGATTTTACGAGTATAAGTCATTAATCACTTTCTAATTTAATAGGTTTTTCGCAAAACTGCATTTTGCATTGTGATTGGACTCAGTGAAAGTTGTCTTCATAAATTGCGAAACCGATTTTATTGGCTTGTTGGTCGCAGTCTATTACATAAATCCAATATAAATCCTTGTTGAGTTCTTTCAACGTTGTCATACAAACTTATTCGATGGCGATATCTTAGGGTTCATTAAACTCATCATAATGGACAACTTTTTTTCATGACCCCTGAAACCCCTGAAAACGGGAAAAAAATATCGGCTGCCCCATAAACAATGTTGTTATGCAAAACAAAATAAGTCATATCTCTAAGCATCTCATTTTTTTCGCGATTTTCTTTTTAGTTTCGTATTAAACGTTGTACATTACGATGAGTTTAATGACCCCTAAGATGTCGCTAATAAATTCAATTTCACCTTGTAAGGCGCTGTCTAAAATACGCCATCAGCGCAAATCAATGATATTTGATCGAGCTAATCAAAAGTCTCTCAGATATGGCAGAGATGGCTTACAGTCGGTATTTATCGGAGTTAATCAATCAATCAATCATTTACACATGATCAAAATGCTGGCGTTTTTTTGGTCCAAAGCATTGCCATTCTTATAAGCAAGCAAAATTGTTAAAGTTTGGAATAGAGTGAAATCGTTCTATACCTTTTGAAGATGTAGAAGACGTTAGATCTTTAATTCGGGATTCGGGGCGAACAAGTAGTGAAATACCAACTTAGATAAAAGTCGTCTTAATGACGTGTATAAAATTGTATCCGGTATGTCCATATTTAAGCGATATTATTTTTTAGAGTTCCGTAGCAATTTGGAATCCCTTACATTTACTTCTACACCTACAAGGATTCTTTAACAATTATAAGTTCGCGTTGACCACCAACTCGTCTGGTAGTAAGCGACAACATGGTAGATGAAGCACGCAGACTTAAAAGATACTAATCTACTCCTCGCTCCACGCTCTCCGAGCCGGTTGTCAATTTTGATTTAAAAATTATTTGGTACTTATAAACTAACGACTTTAACATCAAAAGGAGGCAATCGCGTCCTTTCGTTTTAGTAATACAGATACGCGCAACTACAGAACTCTAGGATAAGCGCGGTAGCACTTTATTATTTATATTTTATACATGTGTATCAAAAAGGTTCAACAATACGAAAGGCATGTATGTACTTATCATTATAAACAACTTTTACTATGAGACCGACCCTGAAATCGCGAAAATAAAATCAGCGGTTTCATACAAAAGCTCATTGACCTTGGACAAAATGTATGGAACAGCTGATTTTCGCGATTTCAGGGTTGGCCCCATAGTAAAAGTTGTTTATAATGATGAGTTCATACATGCCCTTTCGTATTGTTGAACCTTTTGTTACACATTGTATATTATTTCATATTTTTTTGCCTTGGGTGATTATTATTATCTTTCTATCGAACGTTTTATCAGTTTAATTATGAATTGTTTTATTGTCTTTCTTAGAAATTGATGATAGAGGCCAGATTATCTGGTTGATGTTTTAGTGTCCTGGTTATAATTAAATCATTATTGCGAGTGGGTTTTACACAATGCTCTTTGCGATAAAATTAATTCGAATCGGGGACAAACAGCGCGTGTAAACGAACGCTAAGAAATTCGTTTCGTAGCGGTCTAAGCTTAGGTTAGGTAATTTTTTTACCGAAAAAGCCAAAAACATTATTATTTTTGTCATTGCACTCTGCCGTGTCAGTTCATTCCATTATACCATTTAATTAAAGTTCATTCAAATCATTAAATTAGGCCAACTTGTAAACAAAACAGTTTCCATTTCATATCTTGAAAGTTTTGTAACTTTTTAGTCAAGTAATCACGGATTACATTTTAGGAGTTGCTAAATTATTCATTAGCATGTCCTAAAGAAATTCGATTCAAATTGAAATTCTCAGCAGGCTCGTAACGATCACTCCATTCGGCAATTCCCAAACAAGCCAAGCCTATTTAATAAGGTCATTACCCCTCGCGACTACGCAACCACTCGCAGATTCCATCAACAGAAATCTATGACACCATATTTGGCTAACGCCTGTTACACGGGCTTCGTACTTCTCATTAGTACTAATCGGTTAATATGAAAGTGACACTTGTAGCTTAGTAAACAGGATCGAGTTCTATTAACATGCACTCTAACTTACTAATACTAAACACTAATTCGTACGTTTACACGAAACGTATTAGTACTAAGCATTAGTAAGAAGCATTTTCACTACGAAGCCTCGTTTTATCCAGTCATTAGTTACTCATGACCTATGAAAGTTTAGGCATAGTTTATCATTGGAACTATACTTACAGCTGCAAAGTTTGAAATCGATACGACAATAAGAAGTAAGCTCAAATCGTCTTCCAAGATTTTATTACATAGTTACACACAAGTGAAGCATGGAATCCAGCGCGTAGAACTATCGAGTTCAATGGTAAGGCCGCGTCTACGGGGTCAATATCATTGTATTAATTTGCACATAGGTAGTCGGCTCTAGCTCTAGCGTAGAAGTCGGGAGCCCGTCACCTTGGCCATGAGTAAATAGCGTCGGAGGCGAACGAACGGCCGTGATGGACTCGCCTCGCAGCCGAACTCGGTTACCGACCCCGAGAGACGCTCGCGGACTATCTGATGAGCGTCCCAGCTACGATATGGTCGATGACCACGCCCTAATTACCCGACTACGCAAAAAGAAGCGTTATTACTTTGGCTGTTTGCAATGTAGGTAGGTACGTTCATTTTCCATCGTAGACTGCATCTTCGTTTATCATCAGACGAAATGGCAGTCAAACGCAAGCCTATATAATATTTAAAAAATATATATACCACGTATCTTCTAAACTACATACTACTATAATACGTCTGCAATATTTTATTTCCCTTGGGGCAAAGACTATTCTGTACACTTGCATCTTGCACTTGTATCTTTCGCTTTCATGTTGTCAAAAACAGAAGATCGGGAAAAGCATAGAAGATCAGTCTGCATTAGGTGAAGACTATGCCCAGCAGTGAAGTACGTAACGGTGGGATAGCTATTTATTATTCCACTAATAAAAAAACTTAGGCCGACATTCGACCCCCTTTCAATTACACAACTTTGCTAAATTCTACACCTGTAAATAAACTGTACCTAGGTTTATTTGGTTTACATTGCAAAAAAACTAACTACCCGACACGCTCACGTCCTGGCAGGACATTTTTATTTAAAAAACGTTTACTGGCTTTCAGCTGTATTTACAGGATCATACCCAGTCATGCACCAATGAGCTCATTGAAGTTTTTGTACGGATTTTAATATCACTGTCTTTTCTGAAAGGTAAAACATCGTGAGAAAGCATAAAGCATCGGCATACGTTTGGAGAAGAAACTCAATGGCGCATTCACATTCACCTAGGGTTACCATCTGATAGGCATTCGCCAAATTTGATAGGCATTTTACGGTTTAGACAGGCTTGCGGCCGGCGCTAAGCAGAGACAGGCATTTTTGATTTCCGCGGTATCATGCAAGCTCGCCCGCCCGGATGAAACTGACTATAAAAACATACCACGTGCGCGCGCACAAAAATAAAAGTAAAGAAAGAAATTTAAAAAAGGCCTTTAAAACTATCTGTTGCATATAATTTATTTTGAGATCTACAGTTTTTTATAATAGACAGGCATTTCTCTGGTAAATCAGGCATTTTGTACGTCCTGGACGGGCATCCTCCCTTACACAGGTGGTAAACCTACATTCACCAGCCCTAATAACTGGGCCAGCGTGGTGGATATATCCCACTCGCCCTTCGGGCGCAGGCTTAGTCCTACGCTCGAAGGCGATTGGGATTTCGTTCGGCGTCTAGCAAAGGATTATTAACAAGCTGATTACGCTTTGTGGTTTTCATGATTGATATAAAACGAATAATCATAGATCTCTATGAACAATGGTGATAGCATTTAAACCACTGTTTATAGGAAAATAAAAGATAGTCACGGTCGTCACAAATAAAAAATCTTGCAAGATAATGTAAGTACCTACTCTGTAACGGCTTCTATAAAATAAAAAAGTGAGGTAAAACTGGATACCAAGTTCTTTCCTGTCATGCATAACGTTCTTCAATTGCTTTTAGATTTTGATAAATGTTATTTTCTACTCAATAGTGCGATTTGGCAAGTAGACACAATGTCGAGTGTCTAGATCTAATAATTTGTTGCAATGGAACCAATCCCGAAATTAGCGAAAAGCCGAAATTGGGGCCGAGTGCATTGGAAAACACGTAGACTGTATATTGTAGTGGTAGGACTCTACTGTAGAGTCCGCCCGGGAAGTACCACACCTTTGCCAGTTATTAAATCGCCAAGCAGTAGTGTGCAAGCATTATTGTGTTTCGGTTTGAAAGACAATGTTACCAGAAAAATTCGGTACTGGTAAGATGAGATTTAACATCTATTTATACATATAAAATGCTCTGTCCTGACTGATTGGTGACTGACTGACAGACAACGCACAGCCCAAACCGCTGGTCGTACAGACTTGAAATTTGGAGGGTGTATTCGTCTCGATGCGGAGGGGTGTACTAAGAAAGATTTTTCGAAATTCGGCCCCTAAGGGGGAAAAGTACTTTGTTTTTGTACTTTTAGTCACGAAAATTTGGATTAGGATAGTTCATTTAAAATAAAAAATGCTATTTTCAAAAAAATATGACATGGATGATTTAAGGGGGGTGGAATGTTGTATGGAAAGTTCTTTGTTTTTGAAGTTATAGTGATGAAAATTGATATTTGGGTAGTTCATAAAAGGGGGAAAGTTGGGCGGGGGGGGGGAGTTGGTAGAGTCGGTACAGTCGGTCGAGTCGGTCGTGTCGGTAGAGTTGGTAGAGTTTGCTCGGAATGATTTAAAGTGGAGAATTTTGGGAGCGATCCGTATTTCTTCCGCACGCGGACGAAGTCGCAGGGGACCTCTAGTCTATAACTATAAAAGGCTTTGTCCTGACTGACTGACTGACTGACTGACTGACTGACATATAGACAACGTACAGCCCAAACCGCTAAACGTAGAGACTTGAAATTTGGAGGGTATGTTTTTGGAGAGGTGTTAACGCCCACTAAGAAAGGATTTTTCGAAAAATCTACCCCGAAGGGGGTTAAATGGGGTGTTAAAGTTTGTATGAAACTTTTTATTCTCTGGTTCGATTGATACAAAACTTGGTATACATATTCTACTATAAAAATAAGAAGATACGGGTGTCACAGTTTTTTCAAAATCAGCTCCCGTTAGTATAAAAAAAAAAACTAAGTTTTAGTGATAGTACGTTTGTTTCTCCTTAACTTTGTAACGGCTGTACATATTAAAATGAAATTTGGTATAGGGATGGGGATAGATGTGAGGATGGGGGTGGGGGTGGGGGTGGCGATGATACTGGGAACGGAGACGGGACGGAGATAGGCATGTTAATATTAAGATTACAATTGGTATCGGGATGGGGATGGGGTGGGGATGGGTGGAGATGGGTGGGGATTTGGTGGGGATTTGGTGGGGACAGGTGGGGATGGGATGTGGATGTGGATGAGGCTGGGAACGGGGATGGGCGTGTCCATATTAAGATGAAAGTTGAAATCGGGATGGGGTGGGGATGGGGATGGGATGGGGATGAGGGAGGGAACGGGGATGGGGACGGGGATGGGCGTGTTCATATTAAAATAATATTTGGTATCGGGATGGGGATGGGGTGGGGATGGGGATGGGGTAGGATGGGGATGGGGTGGGGATTTGGTGGGGACAGGTGGGGATGGGATGTGGATGTGGATGAGGCTGGGAACGGGGATGGGCGTGTCCATATTAAGATGAAAGTTGAAATCGGGATGGGGGTGGGGATGGGATGGGGTGAGGATGGGGTTCGGGATGGGGATGAGGGAGGGAACGGGGATGGGGACAGGGATGGGCGTGTTCATATTAAAATGACATTTGGTATCGGGATGGGGATGGGGAAGGGGGCGCTTATAGGGATGAGGCTGGGAATGGGAACGGGGATGGGCGTATTTATTGGTCGGCTGAACAGATAGAGCTGCATTTTTGGATAGGTAGTTATAGCACATAAGGTTCGGAAACGGACATAGGCTATTTTTTTGTAGGTCCACGCAGACGACTGTTTGACGGACATAATTATTATAGATACTGTACAGCCTAAGCTGCTAAATTAATTATATTAATTATATTATATTATTAATTAAATAATTATATATTAATAAATTAACTTACTTTTAAATGCCTAAACTAAATTTTGAGTGGTGTAAACTTACACTCAGCTCAAGCTGTGGTAGCTTCAGTGAGATCAAGCTCGACTCACATTCTTGGGGTCGCGGGTTCGAACCCGGGCGAGCCCGTTCCAATTAGTTCTTTGAAACTTACGCATGGATAATACCACTGGCTTTTCGGTGAAGGAAAACATCATGAGGAAACCTACATATTTCTGGAGAAGAAATACGATAGTGTATGTGAATTCGCCAACCTGCACTGGGCCAGCGTAGTGAATATGGCCCAATCAGGGTAGGCCGATATACCATTAGTGTTAAGGGCTAATGCAGAGAAACGCATTTTTTTTTTTTTTTTTACGTTGGGAAATGCACTTTCGCATACCCTCCTGCCAGCGCGCAGGAGGGTTATGTCGGACTCGATGCCAGAGTGAGACTCGATGGCACCCCTACCGACTAAAAACCCAACGGTGTTCCCACACTGCGCCTATTGTCGAGGTCACGGGTACGCTCTCGCATTCATCCGCGACCTCAACGGCGCCGCCCTTTCAGGCCCACCACGGGGAGCCGAAGCTCCTCCAGCACCGATGACGATGTGTCCGAATACCCAGACACATCGTGCATCCACCTCGGAGGCCATGCCAGCGAGATGGGCGCCGGACGGCCCTACGTCCGAACGCCCTGGCCTCCATGCGGCGGGTCAGGTGAGTGGCCCCGCCGCCTGCCACTTCGGCCGTTGGGGATGGGGAGCTCTGGCCCCTCTGGCCTGCCCCATCCCGCAGCCCCACCACAACACACCCGGTGGGTGCCCCCTCAAGGAAAGCCCTTGATGGGGCCACCACCTGGTTGTCACTCCTCACTCTCCACTGTGCCCTCTGCTAATCAGAGGGACACGTGGAGAGCCCTCATGTCCGGACCAGGTCCGGACTCACGAGCCCAGCCCCTGCCGTGGCCCTTGGAAATGGAGAGCTTTGGCCCCTCTGGCCTGTCTCCATTCCTCAGGCCCGTGCAGTGGCCTAGCCCCCCCCCCCCCCCCCGGTGGCCGCTTCCGCGGCCCCACCTCGGGTACCTCTTAGCTTCACCGTGGGGACACTTCCCACGGCTACTAAGCCCCCCCGCCCCGACAAGGCGGGTACCCACGGGGGGGACGTCGAGCGCGCCCCACTCCAACCCACACCGAGCCTACCTAAGCGATTAGTGCAGCACTGTATTTTATCGAAGTTTCGTAATTCTTGCGATATTTTGGTGATCTTTTTGCGTTCTTTGTTATCATACTTTTTCTGCTTAAGCTTATTTCATTTCATTTGTTATTTACATTTCGTATAATTATCGTTATTTGTTCCTTTAATTATTTAGATTGCTATTTAGTTTGTTATTCGTATTTTATTTTTATTTTAGTTTACATTGTTTGTTATTAGGTTTTTTTATATTGTTACTGTTGATATTGTTATTTAGTTTGTTATTTAAAATGCTTAGTGAACTTCTCTTCATTCATGGAGCGAAGGTAAAACACTATGTTGTTCCCATCGTTGGTGATGGAGCGTGTCTTTTTCGTGCGCTTTCTTTTTTAATGCACGGTACCCAAGAAAAGGCAATTGAGGTGCGAAAAAACATCGTTACTCATGTAGTAGCTAATTGGGAGGAGTTTGAAATCATGTCTCATGATTCAAACGGCGACAACTACACCGCTGCGACTGCATACTTTAATGACATGTCACGGCAGTCGAGTTGGGGCACTGCGTGTGAACTAGCCGCTGCAGGACAAATATATGAGTTTGAGTTTGAAGTTTATGAAAATGGCAAATTGTATGCAAAGTTTGGTACAGCAGGAAGACCTATAAAGCGGCTACAATTTACGGAAAATCATTTTGATGCGTATCTGTTAGAAGACATAGATATAATTTCTAACGGCACTCCACATGTTCCAGTAGTAGCGAAAAAAATAACTAAGCGACGTGTTGAGGTTCCTACATCTCCAAGTTGCATTCAAACAGAAGATATAAGTTCTGACGCAACTTCTACTTTGCCTTTGTACTTTGATTCTTTAGCTGTAGAGATGCCCAAAAATAATTACAAAACGTCTTCAACTCATACCGTCCAAACTTCTTCAGCCCGATATTTTTCTGAACTGAATTCACCAACATTTACGGCTCAGTCTGATAAATTAATTTCACCTACATTTACGGTACAGCCTACTCAGTTAACAAATGACAAATTAATTTCACCTACATTTACCATCCCAACTATTCCCAGTTCATCACATTCTAATTTACCGACCTGCAGTGATATATCCCCCACATATATTTTTAAAGAAGCCTCACAATCTTCAGAAGTTCCATGTCCATCCATCCATCTATTCTGTCATGTCCATCTGTCTGTCTGTTTAAAATTCAACAAGACGGCTTTGTTTTGAAGTAAGTATTGCAAACGCGACATGCCAAATTTGGACATCCTCAAGCAAACTTAAAGACTTGCAAGCGGCTTGGAAAAAATGCAATAATATACGTATTTTAGTGATTCAATTGAGTTGGGCCCCGATTTAACCGAATTCAAGTATTCAACATTACTACGCGGGCAAAGCCGCGGGCAAAAGCTAGTCTATAATAAATCTCAGGGTGACGAGCATAATTCAGTGTGACGCAGGATTGTATTCGCAAGTTCACAATTCTAACGATGCTACTGGCAGGCGTGACGCTTACCACTAGCCCGCCTAGCACGCGAGCCGTGATAAAATTATATCCACTCTATTTTCCCCGCGAAAACGTGACAGACGTATCCAAATTCTAGGTATCAGGTTCCCGCGCGGTGAAAGATCAATTAGTCCTCGGTGCGTGCTAAGGGGGTAGGTAAACGTCGCGTTTATCTCGTTACTCTGTAGAGATTAAAAGACCTAAGTCTACCAGTTCACTGTGATCTGAAGCAGGTTATGACGATGAACTAATCTGACTATGAAAAGGAAGTGGATAGTGGAACTCTTCATCGAGTTTGGGCTTATTTGATTTGTTTATAATGAGCTGTATGTACTCTTGGTGACGGACTGAGGATAGAGCCTAGATGAATAGTGGCTCATCAATTTCTAGCAAACTTACGATATTAAATTAATTCGATTTGTTTAGACGAGATCCGTACATTAAATAGGTATACTAATTATGACAGTTAAGCGTATTTTAATTTATGATAAAATTATTTGCTTAGATATTTAATGCATCATACTCTTAGAATACATTAGCCACGTATCGTGTGCTGATTTTAAATAAATGGTAGAGAAATCTAATATATATCGAATGCTTTTAAACTTGCTCAATATGCTGACAGATTCGTGTTCAATGTTGAAAGTTAGCAAGAACTAGAGAAGCAACGGTACTGCGTCTCATTGGTAGGAATTACATAGTCTGGGCTCATAGAGCTATTGTAGAGTAGGTAGCAACAAATTGTTTCTCAGCAGGAAGCCTGTTAGGCGTCTGTCTGTCGATCCGGTTGATATGTAGCAGGGGAGGATAGAACCTTGTAGGCTACTGGTCGATAACGATAAGTGATAGTCCCTTGAGTTCGTTGACGTATCTATTTTGGATGTTGCTCACGTTATGGATATAAAAACATGTTTATTCGACGTAGCAACTTGAGGAAATATCTATAGTTATTTTCCGATTATTTTATTTAAATTGTTAAATTAACTTTCTAGTTTAAAATTAGACTAAACTTTCTGTGAACGATGATTTACGCGAACATATTAAATAAGTACTCAGTCCCGTCAAATTGTCCCCTGCGAGAACCTAGGACCTAGACGGTATTAGAGTTCATATAAAGCTGTCTACAACTTTCACAAACCGAGAGTGTCCGAGAGTAAACTTCGATGTAGAATCTATAACGTTAAAGTAAGAAAAATACTATAAGGCTGATAACGATACTGAGACGAATTTGGGAGAATTATGTAAGTACGTAGTACACACAGATTGTATAAAAGTATTGTTTCCTAATCCGTAGTACCTAGTATGTAAATGATTTTTAAAAAAACGACAGGTATGCTGCCCTCAGTAGATCTCGGGCGTAAATAGAAAAATATTATTATTTATGTTCATAATTCTTTCAAACTTACATTTATGCCTTTGATAAGATAATTATACAACCTTGATTGGGGTATCCGGGTGGACTATTGGCTCTGTTACGGTTGAAATAGATCACGAGGCTGGTGGTTGAAATATTCCTAAATATATAAGTAAACCCAAGGAAATTGTATACGTAATATAGGTACCTCTTAAAAATTAATTAAACACTGTTATTTTTTGCTACCGTTGTACAGGTGTCGTTTTAATCGTTGTACTTAACTAAACTTAACTTGTGGTTTTTAACTTTTAATGGGTTTTTAGTACCTACTCGTTGTAATAACTACGCAGTTATTAAGTATTGTATTCTCTGTGGCTGAAATTTCACATTATTTTGGTCGAAGAAGGAGGTGAAGAAGAAGAAGGTTGTTGATGAAGAAGGTTGTTTTATTTACGGTCGAGATGATGCATGTAGGTACTTTGTAGGTATCATACTCGCACCTATATAAAGGAATTTCAACGTAGTGATTATCTCGTCTCTTATAAGAGTTTTCTCCCTATTCCAGGAAGAGATGCAAGACGTGCTAGAATCAGATTCAGAGATGACGGACTGGCTGGTGGAGCCCGACTCCAAGTGCGGCGTGGTGCTGCACGATCGACTCATGACGGACGCAGCCATCGGAGCGGCCCCTATCAAGACAGAGCACTCCTACAGCCTGCACTCAGATGACTCCAACCCGCCTTCGCCACATACCAAAGTAGACGGTGAGCCTCTTTCTTTCCCTTCAGAAAAGCACATAAATACCTACAAAAGGTTAGTTTGACCCATTTATAAATTTCAGACTTGATTTAATTGACTTGAAGATGTTTTACATGTTTTATAATTGCGAACTCTCTGATCGCCTTTACTCTGTTATTCTTTATCTAACCTATATATCGATGATGTCCATTGATCTAATAAAAATTGGAAAATGAGGGACGCGCGCTTTGACTTGGACCGCACAAATTAGGTCCACGGACCTAATTTACCTTAGTCACAATCAAATAGGCGCTTGTGTGTAACATTTAAGTTCAATTATCGTAGATAAATAATAAATAAGCAGAAACAATACCTTCTTGTGTTTTCAATAGACGCACAAATAGTCAAAAACCAAAAACAAGTTCCACGGAATTATTTCTCACTCGATAATACATTAAAACATTATTTTTTCTTTATATTTTTTCCGATTAATGAACCGATTACCTACTTAGATGTTTTATTCCAATTATGTTTGCTTGACATTAGAGCGTACCTCATCTCCCTTTTTACTAGATCTATGATGATGTCCTATTTTTCTGCTATGCTCTACATATTTGAAATTTGAGCCAATTTTTGGAGATGCTGTTGTACACGACAATTTGATGATTGTGTTCCACCTCAAAACAACCAAATTGTTCATGACATTTGTTTCCCGCGACAACGATTGTTTTTACCTGTATACAATGGCTATGATAATTAATTTCATTGCCAACAACCTCTCCGTCCTTGAAGAGTACCTACAGGTAGATACAATAATATGTACATTGGCTGTACACATGTGTCTACAATACACACATTAAGGTTTAGAGCGTAACCGATTGTTATGTAAATAATAGCGTTTTTCTATGAAAAATATGGAAAAAAATTGCTAGAATTTTCTGTTTTTTTCATCAGCAAACAACATGAGAGAGAAACAAAGTTTGTATCTGAAACAAACCAAATTCATTGGAGTTCTACCTTGACTCGTCGATGCATAGAACCTCACTTTGGATATCAAACAAAAGGAGGTAGTTAATTGCCTCCCTTTGCTTTGATAATAACTTCAACGTTAACCGCACACATAGAATATACAATCAATAATCCACATCGAAACTCGATACGATAAAAAAAATTCTGATATACGAGTAACTGTTTCGATTAATGTCGCGTCGATATTTCTGTTTCTCGCTGTATTTGTTTCTTAACTTTCACGAAAACGGCGAAACCCTTGAAATACTTGCAGTAAAAATGAGGAAAACGTTAAAATCACGTTCCGCTCACCGACGAGAAATGAAAACTAACAAATTGCTTTTATATCAAACAATCTGATTGGAAGTTGTGAGTCATTGCTGGAAAACGTCCTCCATTCACGCTATGCTGATCACCGTATTCGTTTAACGTACCTACTCCTACTGGTATCACAATCACGACATTAACAGTTAACAGACTTTCATTCTTAGATCAGCTAATTACATTGACATTTTATCACGTAACTAGCTTTATAGCATAAGAACAATTGCGATACTCGTTTTGTCATTTAAAATTTTTGAAAACGTGGGCAAAATGTTCAGTTGAGTGAAAAGTGGAAAGACGAATTAGGTTAATGAAAATAAGTCTTAGTAACCTATAGTTTCGTAATTTTATTTGGAAATCAATGGTTGCGGTCATACATTGAATGTGTGAGAACTTGGGAACATTATTCAAAATATTTTAATAATAATGGGCTAAGTGCGATAGTTTTCACAGCTGGTGCGCGCTGTCCATAGCAAACATGGCGTCATTTGGACTGTTAAATGATCTGATTACATCATAACACCCAGTCGCATGGTATTCCAAATCGCAGATATAAAAAAATATGATTAAACGCATGAAATTGTTTCCTTTGTGTTTTGACAATGAAAAGAGGGAAAGTTGAATTGTTTGTTGTGAAAAACCGGGCATGCACGAAAATGCTTCGAGACACTTGAAAACTGGTAGGACAAAAAATTTGTCATAGTCCACTCCCAAGTCATGGCCTAGTAAAGTTGTTTACTATGAGGTTCTACGGAGTTTTGAAAACAACACGAAAAGACATGTTTTACCACATTATATCACTTGCCCACACTCGTGCATGTAACTCAACACTCAATAAATAAAACACCGCCATTTTTAATCATTATTCGGGAAAACACACAAAAAAATAATAGAATACAACGACCTGATTTTTCCGTGTTCCCGCCAAAACTCCATTTTGGTTATTGATGTCTACCTATGTTTCTTTATTATCTACTTTATTATTGACTTTTAATATGACATAATTCTGTATAATTACTAAATCCCGCCTGATTTTTTCAATGACTTTATGTGGCGTAGGTACCCAAGACTGAATGCATGATTGATAACATTTGACATCTTTTGTCTGATGACTTCTAGATTATATACAAAGTTGATTTCTACGGGTCGAAGTACAACTTGGATATAAATGAAGGAGAATTATTATCTGTTGAAGATGTAAGTACTGTGAAATATTAGGAATATAAATTCTACCTACATAGGCCAGGCCAGTGCTGCAGTTATATTATAATTTCTTTATTTTTAACTCTGGAACCGGTGTTTTAGAATATGGCTTTGGCATCAAATAGATACTTATCGGACCTATACGGAGAGAGACTAGATTAAGGATCATCGGTTTTTGATGTAACTACACCATCATGTAATGACATCAGCGCGTTCACATTTTCCGTGTCCTTCTTTTTACTTCAACGCTTCCATACAATATACAGAGTTAAACTAAGGCCTAATAACAACATCCGGCATTTAGGGAGCTTGGCCCTGAATCAATGTAGGGTCTAATTATTGTTTCAAATAAAGGTTTTCTGATATAATAATATGTAGAAAGGGTTATAACTAAGTTTTAATTTATTTCTTACAAAATTTGATTTAGGTAGTTACCTAAGTTACTTTATCAACATAACACGATCGAGATAAGCCAGATGCTCATTGTCGTTTGTTGATTCATACATACTTACAAATCCGGTTTATGAATTAGGGTGCAGTGGAGCAATTTGGGACAGTTATATATACCTACCTACTAGCTAATACTAACCTAACCTACCTAACTGGAAGTTGACTTGTTAAGTGACCTTTTCTAATATGCAGAGATTGTCTGGCATTTATTTGAGTAGTATCACTATTAATAACCAATGTTGTTACTAGGTAAGTTAGTAAGTGTACAAAGTCACTGACTAAGCTAAGCTTTGCGTATTACTAAGCTAAGCTCTGCGTATCACCAAGCTTGTAAGAGCTGTGCAAGCTATATAAAATTCATATATCGATTTTAATTCTGCCATTTAAGTTTTAACGCTATACATAACCAAAATAAAACTTACTACTTAACTTACCTGGAAAATGAAAAATAACAAAGTGTTTATGTTTACCTACGTACTCGTTTTTTCGTCTTCAAATTAACCGGTTGTCTACAGTCTCGCAACCAAAGCAAGAAATGTAATTGACTACCATAACAATTAGTAAGTTTACGTTCAATCTTTAACAATACATGTCAACTTTAACCGTTATAGAGGTCTCTCGTTAAATTTAATCGGCACCAGTGCCAACTGCGACTCGTTTTAGCCAAAAGGAGCTTGGGTGAATGGACGGTGATGGATTTGGCATTATTCAAGTACTGTCAGCGGGAGTCAGGGCTGAAACTGTAAAGGCTCAGATAGATCAGAGCAGTCGTGCGCTCGAAGAGAACATTGAGCATCATATAAGCGATCTCCATCAGGTAGAAGACGTTCTTTGCTGGACGAAGGTCTACCCCTTAGATTAAATATGGGTCACCCCTTACTGGGGGGGGGGGGGGGGATATATCATAATCCTCACCGTTAACTGAAAGGACGCTGCTGCCCGTCCTCCGGAGAATGCAGTATTATATACCCACGTCATAAGCGTTCATTCTAAAGCTGATTTATCCTAGTAAAAAAAAATGCTAAATTAAACGAATAGAATCAATCAATTAATGTTTGTTTCTATTTGTTTTGCAGTTTATTGTAAGTATTTTGTCTTATCTTCGCAATTATTAATATAAACACTTATCAAAGATTTCGTCTTTCTAAAATATGTAAAAATGTTAAACCTAATATGGGTGCCGGACTCGTGTCTATATCTTCACATATCGTGCATCCACATATCGCACGTTAATTGAATTTAGCTTCTTAAGAACACGTTACAAACAAATGCTCAATATATCTGCGCCTTAATGGAACAGTTAAATGTATTGCCCATTATTGTAACTGTCCAAAAGTTAAGTGCAGTCGTTATGATTCGAATGGCAAAGTCTTTAAATAACCCGTAGTTAAATACAACTATTCAAGGACCGCTAGATAAAAAGATGATTCAAAAGTTATCAAGAAATCGATATTCTACTGAATTGTGTAGCTCGATTCTAGCTAGATAGTAAGCCTTTGTAGTAAGTTGGTGTATTTGATATGGCCGATCATAAATAGACCTTAATATAGCCCATCAAAACGATATAGGCAAACAAGATAGACGATCGTCTGATGATCTCTCCAGCCACATCATGATGTCACTCTAATGTGTGTCGAATGCATTTAATATAGACTCAATTGGACAAAGATGTTTATTTCTATTATATGGCATTTAAATTGTCTAAATTTAGGCTTACGGTCGTAAAAAGCATAAGGAACTCAATCAAATGTTCAGATCGATATAAAGAAGACACAACCAAACTTAGAAAAAAGTCGTGACGGTATATACTCGTACACGTGATTTCGTAGATTTGAAATCATCATCGTAATCAGCCAGTCATAGTCCATTGCTGGAACTCTCCCAAGGCACGCCAAGGCCTCTCCCAAGGCCACTCCCAAAGCACGCCAAGGCCTCTCCCAAGGCACGCCAAGACATCTCCCAAGGCAAGCCAAGGCCTCTCCCAAGGCACACTCAGCCAGATCTTCAGCTATCCACGCGCTATATGTGTAATAGTGACGAAATAACCATTTTTGGCAACTTTTAAACATCTAGTTCGTTCGGTATCTTATTTTGTAGATTACTAGTAGTGGTTAATTGGTAAACGCTAAATCGGAGCACTTAGTGCGTGCGGACTGGTACTTGGTCGGTGTAATAGATATTATCATATTTAATTGCTCCCACTCACACCTCAGGAATTTGAACTAAAGACTGCCAAACTTGCGATTCATGATCAGCACAATTACATTACAGCTAGCCTTATTGAAGACCATGAAGCACAACGCGGCTGACGTTTGTTTAGCCCTAGAATTCGGCTGGGTAAGTCGTAAACTGCATCCAGGGGCCTTATTTATAACCGACTACAAAAAAGGAGGAGGCTATATATTCGACTGTATGTATGTTATTGAATCGTACGCAGAGGTGCGCATGAGAGCGGAGCCGACTATCAAACGATATTGTTTGGAATAAGGTTCAATTCGTTTGAAACTTTTCGTACGACGGACGTTACGTTCGGACGGGCAGCAGCGTCCTCTCAGTTACTGATGGTGAGCATTCTGCGATCCCCAAACTGCCTGCCAAGCGCGGTACGTCTTCTGGCAGCTAATAATAAAATTAGGTTAAAACGTTGTTCCGCTGTAAAAATTAAAAACGGCGATTTTAAACGGCTACTTTTTGCAAAATGGCTAGCCGCTAGAATACCAATCATATTATAAAGAAAGTTACGCAGATATGGCACTCAATAAGGGAATAATTCTAATATCTAAGTAGGTATGTTAAGTTGTTTACCACTAATTAAATACAAAATCGACGGGTTGCGTTGCCGAACCGCTCGCTCATTGTACTGCGTTCTAGAAATCAACTGGCACAAGTAAATGCGTCAATCATGCGTCCCTGATAAATATTCAATGATGTAACAGTTAAATTGAACTGTAGCTCTAATATAGCCTTTGGATGATACTCTGCTGCGAATAATATTAAACTAGATTCTACAACATCTCGTGAAGAACACTTTTCATCATCTTTTCAAGTACGCGTTTCTCCTCAAACTATTTTTAAGTTTCTGATTTAATTAATGTAATTAGCATTGCCGTGTAGATTAAATTTATAAATAAATAAGATATCAGCGCCCCTATTCACAACTCCATCGGAAAGGTTGCCGTTCGGATCCACACTATCCGTCCCACTCATCTACATTAAGGATGACAAAGACGGAGGAAGCGAAATTCGAATCGAACGCTTCCGACGCCATTCTGAATAGGGGTGCGGATCTTGCCAACATTTAGTAGTAAATGTCTGTTTAGTAATTAGTAATTAATGTAAATGTGACGCTATAAGAAATAGGGGTTTGTGCTCATTCATATTAGACCGGCTTATTCATGGTTTTTGTGTGTCGAGATAATATCACTACACTCAATCACACTTCACTTTCTTCCAGCTACTTGCTACCTTTCGATTTGTTTACTATTTTCTGAACAAAGACTGGCTTTTTAGTGACCACTTAAAGCCTTATTAGACCTAAAGGACATGATTTATTGATAAAACTTTCCCATAAATGCTAGTATAAAATGTTGTACGCCATTTTTGTGGCAATAGTAAATGCAAAATGTGCGAAGCCATAATCAGAGGAAAGTAAAAAAAACCTACAATTTAAATTGAGTTCCATTTGCATAACGTTTTGCTTGGTATCACCAATCATAACCACCTGTTTATTAATTACATAGAAGGAATTCAATTACCCCCGAGTCTGGCGCGTGTTACGTCTACAAAAAATGGGCCTGCGTGGGTGGACTGGCATCGTGCAACTTCCCTCTCAGTTGTTTCACTTGATCGCGTCGCAGCCGATGCGGCAAGGAAGTGCATTATAATCTGATTTCATCAGGTACCTTCGTACCTATACTATATCTGTATTATGTCTATAGGATCATTGTAACATCGGTTTTTGATGGGACTCTTCACAGAGGGGGTTACCCTGTAGGCAGAAGACATTCGATTTTGGAAAATACTCATACCATCTGGTAACTTGAAACTTGTATAATAATACCTAGTAGCCTCCTAGCTGGCTACCAACCTTAAGACAAAAACATGTTGCGAAACGCCTTACGGCGTATCGTCGCTGAAAGACGGTTTTCCTGATAACGCGCGCACGATCGGCTCTCTTCTTTGTCATAAAGTGAAACTGTGGTTTGCCTAAATAAAACTATAGACATCAAATCCAAGCTAAAACTGCAAACTATAACCACTACACTTTTTCGACTCCAAAAAAATATTTTCGTCCAACTTCGGCCTATGCGATGCCTAGTACTACCTACTCTATACTGGCCTATGTTCGACATACGTGAAACAGAAAGGACAGGAAGTGACAAATCAATTGACTAGCCTTCTCATTAATCATCATCGATTGCTTGTGACACGAAGCTTCTCCAACTTGCAGACATGGAAGACGAGTGCTACCCCGCAATGCCAGCGAGCGCGTGGGGCAGCCGGCGGCGCTCCAGCGACTCCCCGCCTCGGGAGGTGAAGGCCGAGCCCAAGTCAGAGCCCGACTCGCCTGCGTCCTCCTGCCCGCCCTCCCCCACACCCACAACGCCGCTCACGCATCTTGACTACGTTATTGACCACACAGTAAGTACCCATCCCTTGTATAGTCAATTTTAACAGTAATCATTTCGTAGCCCTTATCATTCCAAGGCATAGACAATAGATAGAAAGATAGACATATGATACGCTCGAGTTTACAATGAGCCCTTAAAAGGTAATGTCACCACGTTGGACCATTGCAAGTTGGCGGATTTTATAGTGAATCCATACGTAAAATATCCTTTCCGGACATGGTTGCCTCACAATATTTTCCTTCAATGAACAGCTAGTGGTATTAGTTGTGAGTATAGTGATAATACTGCAATTTCATAATTAGCAGTGGAAGGAGAAGACAAACTGAGGTTCCAATACGAATAATGGTGACCGCAATACGAGTAGAAATCAAAACAGCTTGCAGTTATGTTAGCTGGTTAGTATATCCAAACGTTCATCATCATCATCAGCCTGGAGACGTCCACTGCTGAACGAAGGCATACCCTTAGACCGCCACACTGTGCGACAACGTGCCATTTGCATCCACCGGTTGCCCGCGACTTTTAAAATGTCGCCGGTCCACTTGGTGGGAGGCCTTCCTACGCTGCGTCTTTTGGTTCGCGGTCGCCAATCAAGAACCTTTCTTCCCATCGGTTATCAGTTCTTCGAGCGATGTGGCCTGCCCATCGCCACTTCAACTTGCAAACTCTGCTAGCTATGTCGGTGACTTTGACTTTCCAATCGTTCATTTGGTTAAAAATATACTCTTCAATACCCTATTTAGAGTTAGTTAGTAGGTAGACTTGGATAAGTTAAATAATAACCTTCAACTCTTTCCAATCACATAAATACAATTAGCTACAACCAAGGAAGGTTTATACAAGGAGTGAAGTTCTGGTTTTCGTTACGAGATTAATAAAATATCTCGCGAGTAAACCATTAGTATTCCGGCCGGACCCCGTAGAATCACTTGAGTTGAAGATCACTGGTAAACACTGACACCATTCAACGACCTCAAACAAAAAATAGAATAGTCCATTTCGAATACCAAAGGTCACTAGAGTTTAAGTGTTTCGTGTATGTTACTCTGCAACTTTCACCAGACAGAGTTGCGAGATGCTCGGTCCCATTCGCGAGATCAACATAATAACCAAAATAATTACAGCAGATAATCAGGCACTTGGCAAATTTTCGACGAAATGTCACCGAAAGGTGCCGCGAGGAATGAACGAAATCGTATTGCTGGAATCGTAATCGACGTTTTATTGTAATGGAGTCACAACTTTTTGGCGGTGTTGTTAATTGGTATCAACTTTTCTTCTCTCTTCGGGGGTCTACCACAACAGAAATTCTGCGTAAAGCATTTATAGCTACGCTCGAAGCTCCCGGCGCGGCACTGTTATGGGATAAGAGGATAATATAGTAAGAGGAAGTTAATATAATTATGATATTTCGGGTATGAAGACGAATCTAGCAACAGCTTTGACTCGAATATCTATCTAGCCATTCGGCTATTAGAAGATACATATTGAAATTTACAATCATGCAATTATCTATATTCTATATAAAAGTTCATCTGAGAAACATCACCCTTCAGTCATGAGACAAAAAATGCATAAACTCATCTACAATTACTTTTTGTGGAGATGACCGCAGTTCCATGTTACTCTGGTAAACCCAGTGGGGCAAAAGATCGTGAAAAAATTAAATAACAATTGTTTGTGGTAGGCCCCATGATCGTGATACCTTTTAATGCAAATATCAATGTGTCAAGGTGACTTCACGAAGTTTTGATTCACCAGATAGACAGCATACTAACGTGCCTCGTAGTGTCTTAGAGTTTATCAGCGAGTAATCAAATACGAGTACCTAGTTATAATTTGTAATCACGAGCGACTCATCCGTGCTATCGAGGTTACCTGTGCTATTATTATCATAGAGATCGTTTAAGGGTCAGTCAATGTTGTTTCGAACAAAATGCGTGAAGATCTCGAAAGTATAAACTAGTTTTATGCTCCACTCGTGGTAGACGCTGGTTGCTGATGCTATGAAAACTCTTACAATGTTTTTGTAGTAGGGTTTTTCTTTTGGGGTTAAAGTTTGAACTTGTGTTTTGGGACAGAAAGCCCTGGATTGCTGTTTCGGTGGTTTCATAAGTATTCCTCTCCTCAGTGGAGATAGATCTCGCAGGGAGATACCTAATTATGGTGACATTATTTGAGGGCTCATATTACACCTCATAGAATGGGTCTTATCCTAAAGCAAAGGTGTTGTTATATCAGCTTCTTCTTCAATTTCGTTTGTCATGTTATCCTGACGCGACGGCTCAGTTAAGATTGATCTGGTCGCGAGCAGACTGCGGTGGATTCTTTGGTGCTAGGTGTCTAGATTTTAGCTCGTAAACATGACGTGATAATTGAACCGTTTAACTTCTTGATATAAGAACTGGCAATTTCCGTTTGGCGTGTGATCTGTGCCGACAATTAAACTCTGCCTAAAGAACGGATCTCACGAAAGCATCGTGAGAATAGTTAAGACGCCTTCATGGTCATAACAATCCATTTTGGAGAATCCTGGACGTGAGATACCTCAATAGCTTACTATAGACAGTATATCTCGTTGCCTGTATAAATGTTAAATGATTGTTGCCGATATTAGATGCCAAGAGCAGTATTGAGTCTCCGCTGGTTTTAAATCCTCTGACGTATCAATATTTCTACAATATTATGCGATTTTCACAGTCTTGAACTTGAATCTGCCATCTTGCTCACATTGCTCGTTAGTGATGACCCGTCAAAGATAGCGCTAGTACGGGCCAGCTATTAATCGACTCACCGGGGATCCCTAAAAATCTTCAGCAAAGTATTTTGATTATATACAATGCATGGAATATGTAGTATCCGTTCACTTTTCCTCTGTTCCACAACTCGTTTTAGGCAAAAATGTGACTGAAGAAAAAGCAACTGGATTTTGAGGGCTTAGAAGAACTCAAAAAGAAGCCATGCTCTTCAATGATTGATACGTTATATACTTAAGGGCATGTGCTGTGCTTCGCAGACGGGAACCATCCACATGCCACAAGCTGTTCTGCAGAAGGTGGGGGCGGCCGGCATGCCGCAGCTGCTGCTGAGTGCAGCGCCGCGGCTGGCCACCACGCTCAACTCCAACAAACTCTCCATCAAGGTCACCTCCAGCTCCACAGGATCAGGTACCTACTCATCTCATCACCTACCCATAATCAGCCTATCATAGTCCACTGCTGGACATAGGCCTCTCCCAAAGCACGCCACTCAGCCCGATCTTCAGCTGTCCGCTTCCAATCTCAGGGCGTCCAACACTACGTTTGCCGAATCGTGGTCTCCACTCCTAGGTATCTACTCACCAACATGTAACAAATCTGAATGAAATTGTACGTGTAGATTTGGTGATATCGATAAACTATTGTATTGTAAACCCACTCCAACGTGAAATCAGCACTCACAACAACAATTAGCAACAATTTGATATGACAAGAAAAATATTCGGCTCGAAGGACCATAAAAAAAATTTGATCCTTCCAACCGCTTATTTCTTAAACAATCAAGATATGTAATATCAGTTTGGCAGAAGTATAGAGACTTAAATACCTCAAAGACATAGCTTGGCTGAAGAACCACAATACATTTAAAGTTTCTACAAAATTACTTTTACATTTATAACGATCACACATGTTTAATTGAACGAGTCATAGCAGTCTAAATATTTTTTTCTTTAAGATGATGAATGCAATTTATTGCACTATTTGCTGCAGATCTTGTTTTCCAGCAAGTGTCTCGAAGAACCACAGCATGCATAAACATCGAGTAGGTGCCTAAAAATATGTCAGATGCTGAAGACACTGTTTTAAACCTTTGTGGTTTCCTGTATCCAGGGTTTAACCTGCCGCCGACGCCACCGTCGTCAAACTCGTCCATCTCGTCGTCGGACAGTGAAGGCGCGCTGTCGCCCGCGCACGAGGCGCCAGCGCCGGCGACAGTGGCGCCCGCCCGCCGCGCCCACCTGTACGTGTCGCACCACAGCCGACAGCCCATCAACACGCCGCTCATCAGCACGCAGCCGGTACGCAATTTTAGTTCGTAGCCATGGATATAATAAGTCTTCTCGCCGCAATACATAAAAAGTCTTACTTTTGTGGGTTCGATCCCCACGCAGAAGATAAATTTTTGTTCAAATTTAGCTTTTGGGTCAAATTTAGTAATTGAAATTTACAGATTGATCTGATATTTGGTACACACCATTATTTCGACATGATTTATAACAAAACCGATAACTTAAAAATATTTAAGTGTAATTCTTTTATTTGGTTTTGGGACAACCAGTCTTTCTATGCGACGATTTAAAACACAATGAAACATCCAAGATAATATTATATTTGTCCAATGTCCGATGCAGCCCCTTTTTAACTTTTTTGATCAGCAGCTAAAGTAAAACTGCTAAACATAAGGTTTCTTTGTATTTACAGAAAGGTTCTACAGGCACCCTAGTGTTAACAGAGGAAGAGAAACGCACGCTCCTAGCCGAAGGGTACCCCGTCCCCACGCGTCTGCCGCTCACCAAGGCCGAGGAGAAATCTCTCAAGAAGATCAGAAGGAAAATCAAAAATAAGGTAAGAACTTGATATACGTATCTAGTAATATTTTTATTCAAGTCAAACATGGTGTTTTGTCGTGGTGGCAGCGGGCAGGCCACATTTCCCGAAGATCCGATAACCGTTGGGGAAGACGAGTTGTAGTATAAAAGGGAGATCGCGTTTAGGATACCCTGCGGCCAGATGGAGGGACGACCTTCGATAGGCGGCGGGCAAAAACTGGATGCAGAGAGCTGCCGACCGTGCTCTGTGACGTATCTTAGGTATACGTCCAAAGGTGGACAATAAAAGGCTTATGATCATGGTGGTGGAGTTTTGAAGAAAACTGACAAGTCACTACCTGTATGTTACACGCGTTCACAAATGTTTCCTCCTTATTTCAGATATCCGCACAAGAAAGCAGACGCAAAAAGAAAGAATACATGGACCAACTAGAAAGAAAAGTCGAGATTCTCATAACAGAGAACTCCAACTACAGAAAGAGGGTAGAAACGCTGGAACAGAAGAACGCCAACCTGTCGAGCCAGGTGGCGTCGCTGCAGGCCATCGTGGCGCGCGGGGGCCGCAAGTGACCCCCGCGCGTGCCGTCGCCGCCCGCCGCCGGCGCGCGCGCACCGAGCTCCACGGCGCCGGCCCCGCGCGGGCCGCGCCCGCGAGCCGCGCGCGTCGCTGCCGCGAGGATCACAACCAGGCTGTGAGAACAGGCGTAGCTTCTCGCGGTCGACCAGATATCGTCTGTCGAATTACGACGCTGGCCCTTTTCGATTGTATATTTCGATGTATATTTTGGATGTATTTACATTTGTATCGTGTACCGGAAGCGAAAGGCTCAGCGTTCGAATGGTTGCTCACTATACTTATTCGTTAGTAAATAGTTTTACAACTGGATACGAGGTTCCGTCTCCGAGAGCGGGCGAGGAATGGACGACAGGGAATAGTACTGGGCTCTTAGATTAATCGATAGATATATTTACGCGTGTTGTTTGAAATCTCGTAATATATTTTAATAGTGCTGAAAAAGCGGAAACATTTTATTATTAAGTTTTAATATATTATGCGTGTTTTATTAAAATATGCAATTAGGTTAAGGATTGTAATTGTTACCCAAAGCATACGATATATAATGAGTATGTCGCTGTGTCTATGAGATGACGGTCGCAACTGCACGCAACCGACTGTCGCTGGCGGAGCAACGATCCGTGGCCTGACTTCGCACCGACGTACCTACAACTTAGCTAGTTTATGACCTGACGTCACACTGACGTACCTACAATTTATCTAGTTTATAGCCTGACATCGCACTGACGACCTAGAAGTTAGCTAGTTTATGGCCTGATCTGGCACCGACGATCTACAACCTAACTATTTTCACTATGTTCTGAAGTCGCACCAACGTACCTACAAGTTAGCTAGCTCGTACATTACCAGAACTTGCACTGACACACCTACAACTTACCGTTGTAAGTAGTAGTAAGTAGTTTTCTATATGGTCTAACGTTGTAACGACGATGTACCTACTCTTTAGCTAGTTTATGGCCTGACTTGACATCGACAAACTAGAAATTAGCTAGGTTTTCTCTGACCTGTAGTCACACCGACGACGTACAACTTACCTAATTTATCTATGGCCTGAAGTCACAACAACGTAGAACTTAGTTGATTTGTGACCTCACGTCACACCGACGTACAACTTAGCTAGTTTCTCTGTGGCCTAACGGCACAACGACGTAAAACTTCGTTGATTTGAGCACGTTGCTTTTGACGTTGCACCGACGTAGAAATTAGTTACTCTATAGCCTAATGTCGCACCAACGTACACGGTAGCAAATTTCTCTAAGAACTAACGTCGTCTCGACGTAGGCCATAGTTTATCTCTGGCATTGCGCGTTGACATTAATCGTAGAGTTAGCAAATAGGCACGTGACTAACGACCACACATTCAAGTTTCGGTCCCAGCGTATTTTCGGTGGAGAATCATGCATGTTTAACATAAAATTATGTAAAACTACATAACAGAAGTTTAAACTTCGTCATAGTGGTGCGGTGTTGTGTTATCGGAATCTTTGTAGCATAATATTGTAAGACGAATTGTATGTTATGTCATCTACACACATTATGTACGCGTCTTATCGATTTTTATTGAATTCCATGAATTTGCATTTATAGCGAAATGTGTATCGTTCTAGAGATTTTACCTTGTGTTTAAGATAACGTTAGACTTATGGATCTAACGACGGGCCACACAAAAAACCGATTTGTATGACAAGCTCTTGAACTTATAAACCACTAGACGTGAAATGATCAACGATAATTAAAGCACGTAGGTACTGAGATATATCAGCATTTTACTTTCTGGAACATAATACCTTTAATATTGCGCTGTGTGCGCGCGGCCTTGTTTTGCTTTGAAAATCAAGATAAGGTTACGTGGGACCGCGCTTGTGATCACTCCTTGATAAAGGTCACCGATGTAATTAAACTATTGTCTCTAAGGCTCAATAAAAACCTAAATGACCCTTTATTAATTACAAAAAAGTATTTGTCTGTCCTTCGTCTGTAAATTTATTGGTTTTATTCGTTATAATAGCTTCAAGTCTACTGATTTACAAGTTCAACCGTTTTCGGTTATGTCTAGTCTCTCGTAGAACCGTTGGCCGCCTCATTGTCGAGGCGCCATTATAGAAAGATTAGCTATATTCAATCTCAGTTCACGTTGCGCTCGGCTCTGTAGTTCGACAAGTACAAATGGCATGCCTTCAGCAAACCAACGTAACTAACACTAAGATTAACAGAACGTCTGCTAAGCCTTGATACAAGCAGTATTGTAATATAATATGATTTAATGTAAAGTCACGATTATTCCTACATTCTTTTATTTCTAAGTTAGAATCTCCATTTTGATTTCCTTGTCTTGCCAATAGATTGAGTTCCGCTTCTCTGTCTTTCTAGGCTTTGTTTAGATTAACAGTCTACCTACTTTACATATCTAACATTTACACCCTCAACATTCCATGTTTTAGAATAATGAGTGACTTAAAGTGAGCTCGAGTACTTATTAAATTACACTATAATCATAGAAATTTATCAACTCGTAACAACGCTGTACAAATTATATTATATATTATACCCGTTTTGTATAAATACCCGTGTGGTTATCTCTATGATGTTTTTATATTGTATAAAAGTGAGCTGTTATAAATTTTCGCTAGCATAATTTATAAATTTAGCCAAGGTGATTTATTGGTTTGTTTAACCGTAGTAAATGTTATACCTGCAAATGGTAAATTTAAATCAATTATTTTATGTCATATGGCATTTTCAATCGGCATATTATTACGTAATGATTATATTAACTGTGTGTGCAATTACCTACGTTTTCTTATACAGTTTTAATGTTCTTCCTATTTAGAGATGTAAGGAAATGTTATATTTATATCCTCTTAGATGATCCAATGTATATGTCTATATATTATCCTGATTCCGGGGTCTGTCTAATAGAAATGAGATATATTTTAAGAGATTTTTTCTAAACTATTTTAGAAAAATTTAATTATACCTTAACGGTGTTAACCGTTGTATGTGTCTTTATCGCTACACGTTAGGTCTCTAGTTATACGATAGTGTATGTTAGGAGCGACTAAACGAGTATGAGCGTGCCTGAATAATCAGCTATTGATTTTACCAGTATCGAGTAAGTTTCCAACATAGAGTAATTATATCTAAAGCATTCTCTACTTTATGGAGTCATGTTTAAAATATTAAACGAAATAATCAATTCCTAATATGGCATTTACCGTCTACAAAAGAGTGATGTATTTTGAAAACGACTTATATAAATTATATAAATTATCTAGTTGATATATTTAACTTATGGAATGGATTATATGAATGTGGTGTTTGTCGCAGGCGCACGATGTCTGAGACATAAATCTCGTAAACGAAATGCCAAACAAACTACTTACTTTTATGTTTTATGCATCGCACATTTTGGGTGACAATATGGTGTTAGATTTTTTCGATGACTGAAAGCGTGGGGCAGTTAGTTCCGCTAAATTATTGTCAACTACATCTTAGTAAGCCCTAGCTTTTTCAGTCTCGACAGAATCTTTACTAAAAGTATAAGGCGCCTTAAGTCTATGAAAAGCCGAGTGCACATCGGGTGAACTGAAAAGCTTTTATATCTCAAAAATCTTCAAACTTTAGTTTACCCGGTGTGTCGAGGCCCCAACGTCCATAACATTATGTTTAGCTTATTTTTATTGATATAGTTTTATTGTTAAAACTATTCGCTGTTACCTTGAGTCATGATTTGTTGAATCGTTTGTTTAACTTTTATTTTCAAATGACATTTCGGATTTTACTGTCACCCTTGAGCTAAATAAAGCGTCAAATATTGTATATCGATGGTTTTTATTCAAATATCCAATTTACATAGCGTTTGATACATGATTCGGTTAACATGAAATCTCAGTATAATAAAGTTCATTATAAAAGACAAACAGATTTACGTACAATATTGTGTTGAAAATCTAAAATTGCAGACTAGTAAATAATATCAAAAATTTTGTTATTTGAGCACCTTAATTTATACAACCGCTCAGTCTTATACCATATCTCTCAACTTACAACGCGTATAACTATAACTTAGGTTTCTACTGTGATTATTAACGCCTTTACCAGGGTGACCTTCTTATATTCTTAACGTGTAAGTACACAATATTAAAGCCATATTTTTTATACAATTGAGTGACGAGACGAGTGAGACTTTCGCCTAGTGGTAAGCGTTACGCCTGCCCATAACACTAGCAGTGCTAGAATTGTGAACGTGCGAATACAATCCTGTGCCGCACTGCACTGCGCTCGTCACCCTGAGATATTTGATGTTAGATCTCTTCATACCCAGTAATTTCTCTGGTAACATTGCCCTTCAAATCGAAACACAGTAATGCTTGCACATTACTGGTTGGCGGTTGAATAACTGGCAAAGGTGTGGTACTTCCCCAGGCGGACTCTGCAGTAGAGTCCTACCACTACAAAATGTGTATCGTATATAAGAAGTAGGTCTGCACTGAGGTTAAAAATTAATAAAATCAACTTGATAAAGACGCTAGAGTTTCTGCAGAAAGAGAACTGTGATGGGATTTAAGGGCGTGCTAACTACATGTGACATTTTGTCCTAGTTCATACAAGGAGGTACGAGAAATTTGTATCACTAGGCCACCTGCGTATTGGAAACTAAACCTTTACTAGCTTTTTTGTTTAGTTTTTTTATGGCTACTGCCTCATTTCAGGAGAATCAACTTTTCCAGGAACAGTGATGGAAGGAGTCAATGAAAAATAACCGAAAAAGAGATTAATCGTAGTTGATAAAATATAATTTTTGTTTTATTTATACGGGAATACTCACGTTTAATTAAATCGGATACTCCGACTATAGTTTCGATCACATCCGGTGACCTTTTTCAAAGAGTGAAAACAGAGAACAAATAGACTGATTGATAAAATAGACTGAAGGAACACAAAAATTAAAAGCTATAAACGAATATATACTGGATTCAACATATAATATCATTGCTGGAATCTATGAAATTAGCTAACGCAAAAATTACTTGTTTGTTCGGTGTTTTAAGCAGTATTATGTCAAACGAAAGCGGTATTTTGCATATTTTTTTCTTAGTTATTTGCATCGCACTTTAGCATTCTGCCAGTGTGAAGTTTATAAATTTTCATAGCCTAGTAAAGTAGTGGGTTGTTACTATGCGCTAATGATGGAAGAAAGTAACACCATATCAAAACCACATTGAGATCCCAGGCTGAGTTTGACATTAACAGAAAAGAGTACGTTGCTAAAAAAACGGTAGGTAGCGTTAGTTCCGTTTTGACCACTACAGTTCCCTTTATGCACATACCTTATGTTACTTTGTAGCACAAGCTTTACTAAATAGAGTACCTACATTTAAAAATCTACAAAGTAATAAAGACCTTTTTCTTTGCCATGATATGCGCTATGATGACCCACAAAGCCGTTCCCCAGACCGCTTCAACCAAACTCAAGGTATGGGTCCGCATATTGGGTACCTTCCAGTGGAAAGGGAACAGATGTGCGCACACGGAATGTCCCACGTATAAAGCTATGGCGTTAAGTCCAGGGGCGCGGAAAGGTCCTCCATTCCAGATACGCCAAGCATCTGTCAGGGTGTAGCAGAAGCTGAGGAGGGCGAGACAGCAAGCCGTTGTCACTAGCACGAAAGACATAGACCTGGAACGATAAAGGCAAAGTGTTCCAAAAATTCTTAAGGATTAAAATACAATATTTTCTATTTTTCCGGTACCCTAAATTCTTCGGATACGGACCCGTGCTCCACCTAGGTTCTCGTTCTCGTCCTCATGCTCCAACTACCACTAAGTACAGTCGCGTGCAATAGTTTAGACACCATCTGCGATGTCGGTTACTCACAAAAACAATACTACCTACTAAGTACAGGAGGCAGCACCCCCTGAGACACGTATATACCATACTGAAATAAATATACCTACGATCATAATCATATATTCAGTGTTCTATTGGGACCGCTTAAATGAGTCCTCGCCTGCGCAGTATAGGGGCACGGGGGTAAATCGGATAGACGACATAGGGGATCAAGGGAGCAGCGGCAGCTTGCCACCCGCTCCTCTCTCGTTTGACCCCTTTGTCCCCTTTGATCCACCTCGCACCCGCGCCACTATACCGCGTGGGCGAGGACTCAAGTAATACGGTCCAACTACAGCCAATATGATAGCCCTATACCTACCTACGCATTGGCGAACGGCAATATTCCACTAAACCATTTAGGTCGATGGCGTCACGCGGCCAACGGCGCGATCCCCGCCACGGGGGCGCAAGGATGTAAGCATAAACTTGTAAACCTAACATTAACAGTAGGTACGCAAGGGCGCAGGGGCTGTACTCACCACAGGTTCTTATTGATGGGCACGACTCCGTGCTCCCTGGAGAAGCCGGCGAGCAATGCTCCCGCGAGCGCGAACACGAGCGCCCACGCGAGCCAGCGTGAGATGCGCGCCTTATGCGACCGTTGCAGCAGTACTGTGGCTCCCGCCTGAACCCCGAGCAGCGCCTGCACCGCTGACGTCAGACAACCTGACAACATTGGTAGAGTATGTAATTGACGTTCGCAAGGCATCGCGCGATTACAGAAGAGCGCGACGACATCGCATAAGGACGGCGCCTTAGCTAATTAGGAAGACACTTCAGACGTGGGTTCGGCGAAGCTTTTTAGGAAGAAAAAGCGTACACTTTTCAATGAATATGTAGTTCAGACCTAACAAGCCTTCAGGATCAGTAGGCGGGCCGCCGTACACGCGGCGCGCGTCGCTGTGCTGGTACAGGTGCGAGTCCCCGAGCAGCAGGCGGTCGAGATACCCCGCGGCGCCACCGCTACACCCCGGAGCGACCCACTCGTCGTGCTTGCCGCCGGGACCTAGGTACCCGCTGGAAAAGAAGGCAATATAATAGTGACGCCTGTGTTTTGTTTGCGTATTTGAGCAGTAGCTCTATTTTTGAATATTGTTTCCATAATCCCCACACTGTCACGCTGGACCTGGATATGTCCTAAAACTACATCCAGAACCACCGCAGGACGGGCAGCAATGGCTTTTCTGTTAACGGTGGTATAAGTATTCTGCGATCCCCAAGCCACCTGCCAAGCGTGGGGATTATGGCAACCTCGCCCTATTAAGGGGGAGGCCTTTGTCGAGCAGTGGACGCCTTCTGGCTGATGATGAAGAATGTTGGTTCTGGTTCCAGTTTTAGGACACAAAAATTTGTTTCTGAAAGATGAAAAGGTACAAAAGTGGAACGAGTGGAAAAAAGGAACTAGGGCCACAACCAGTAATACCTATTCCAAAAATTCACCTCTATACAATCAAATGTTTGATCCTGGAACAAAAAGCAAGCAAGCAATACTGGGCCCTAAAAAGTGAGTGCAATAAGTGTAAGGCAGGTACTCACGCAGGACAGTCCGGGTGGTGCAGTGTGAATGTGATGACGCTGTGCGCGGCCACGAGCACAGCACACAGCGCCCAGCACCACACGCACGACAGCACGTCTTTTAGCGCCTGCCCGCACGCACCCTGCAATCATAGGTGCTGTTAGGCCGACGCAGAACGCGTGAAGCGTAGCGATTAGCGATGTACCCGCCAGCCCCGGATCTACGATTTTTTTGAGGGGGCACCAGCGATAGATAAAATTACTTCAAAATGGTAGTCTTCGCAATACAGGTAATCCTATTGCGGAGACCAGCGTCAGATAGTTAAATTACCTTACCTTACCGATGTTACAAATAAATATCACAAAAAATCAGATCTATTTTTTTTGTTGGATCTTGGAACAAAAACCATTATGCCTTCCCCGAGTAGGTATAAGCTAGTGTCAGAGTTACCCTGGGCGGTTTGTAGTATTTAGGAGCGGTGAGGGCATAGAACCCAGCGGCAATGCAGTACGCGACGGCCAGCCGCTGTAGCACGCCGAATATGCGCAGCTCATGCAGCACGTTGGACCCGTAGATGGTGTTCAACGACATGCCTAGCAGGAACATCATGCACGATCGCTGGAACAGACAAGTTACCATATCACACTAGCTGCTTCTCGCGGTTTCGCCCGCGTGATGATGAAAAACGGTAATGAATCATCATTAAAAAGTAGCCTATATCATGGACGTCGCAAATGGGGCAGCTGCCCCCCACACCTAGAGATCCAATGTAAAGCAACAGAATTTCCAAATTCACCTAGCTTACGTGACCGATAATCTCACTTCTCACTTCCTCTTTTGAGAACACTGGCCGCTGTTCTCGCGTCTATCATTCATTCGTGCGTCCTCCGTCCAAAAAAACAGCTCTTCCATACATTTTGCCCAAGGTCGATGAACTTTTTGTATGGAATATCTGTTTTTTTCGCGACTTTCATACCCCCCCAAGTAGTAAAAGTTGTTCGTTTTGTCGTACAAAATACGCCCATAGAAGGATGCTAACTGAATCAAACTAACCCTGTATATTAGTGTGATGTACTACGGTGCGTCCCCTGGATTTTACGTACATCCGAACTTCTAGTTTCCCGCATTTCCTATGCCGATGTTGCGCACACAGCATTATTTTTTAAGAAATAGGTACATACTAGTGTAATGTTAATAGGTATAGGTATATTTAATAATGTAATGTTTTGTAAATATAGGTACTGCACCAGATCCTTTCAGCAGAATTTTAGATGAAACGTAGTCGGACAAATGGTGCGAAATTCTGATTCTATGAATCAGGACGCCACTAAAACTTCCAGCTAATGTGAAAACTTTCTAAACGGACTGATACAAATGGATGCGTAACTACGCCTAATAGAAGATGGATAAACAATCTCCTCAACGACTGGCAACCGTCTGCTGTTAAATGAATGGTCTCATTAGCCAGCTCTTTTGTTCATTTTTACCTACATTCTACAGAGCAACTGACCAAAATATCTGGAGTGTTAAATGGGAGCGCCACTATTGCATTTCCTGAAAAGTGTTTCATAGAAATGTTTTGTTCTATCATCTATGCAACGCTACATAAAAATTGTCGCTCCATTAACCCGGCCACAGTTATTCTAGGCCAGTAAGTATATTGAGAAGCCTAATGATACGTGAATCTCTCATCTGTATAAGGTTACGCAAAACAGTAGCACTAAACCGAAAGGATGTAAGCGCATCACCGTGAACAACTTTTAGGTACTTAAAGGCCAAATTGAAATCACGAAAAAAACGGTATATATAGTTCCGTATAGTTTATCGAGGGTGCGTGACATTAATGGTTGACCTCATAGTGAAAGTTGCTCAAAATCACCTCCTTCCGGATTAGTGCAACCGTTCCGTGTACCTATACTAGGCGCCCTAATTGTCGTACATTGACGCAGTGATACGAATCGTTGTACATAAGCGAAAAGAAACTCAGAAATGGATGATGGGACGATGAAATTGCTCGCCGCGTACGAAGAGAGATCTGCACGCGAGAGAATTTCCAATGAAATATCTAGGAACAAAGCATTCAAGATTGTATTGTGCTGAGATATTCAACACAAATACGGAAGCTGATGTAATTTGAAAGTGAACGCGTCGCGTGATCCGCATCAGAAAATCAGAAATGTCATCAGAAGTGTCTATTGAAAAAATATACCTTTTAGGTAACATTGAGAGGCACGACTCTACTGCAGAGTCCGCCTGGGGAAGTACCACACATCGGCCATTTCTTCAACCGCCAAGTAGTGCAAGCAACACTGTGTTTCGGTTGAAGGACATTGTTACCCAAGAAATTATTGGGCATAAAGACAGTGGCGGATAGCAGGCTGAGCGGCATGTTTTAGGGGCGGCAAATTTGGGGCCAATATTTATAATATATATAGACAATTTCTTTTGTCTTAACTAAATCAAATCGTTGGGTTGTAAAAATAATCTAGGAACTGACACATCGATCCCCTAGTTCCCAATCAAGCTAATTACGGAAAAAAGATGGTATAATTGAGATAACAGTGCACAAATCATATGCTACAATTTCAATGACAAAAATATAATTGAGAACTAGTAAATGTGTAGTTTGTGTTTGTGGGGTATCGGTACTAATAATACCTACTTAGATGTCGGTACGGACGGCAAAATTTTAATAGTCTACTGGCAGCAAACGTGTAAATCCGCCACTACATGAAGAGATTAGGGTGACCAGCGCAGTATAGTGCGGCGCAGGATTTTGTTCGCAAGTTCACAAGTCTGGTACTGCTACTGTTATCGGCAGGCGTGATGATTACCACCTGGTAATCTGGTAAACGTCTCGCATCCTATTGGACGGGCACGTGTTGGACCTGGGGCCTAATTTTTGAATCGTACGCAAGCGTAGCGCATGCGAAAGAAGCTGACCTTCAATCGATACTTTATTTTATTTTATTTATTGATACACAAAACAGAACATAGTCAAAACATATACATTATTAGCTAGGTATAATTTCGAGCCAGACTATGTGCCTAAGCATGTGTAAACAGCATGATTAATTAATAAAACCTTTATAATTCCGAAGCAATGGTTACCAACATTTTAAAAAATAATCTAGAGTAGGTATTTTGAATACAAAGCTATCATAGGAGTTTAACTAACCAACAAGTACTTACAACTATCAAGTTACATTATTTGTATTTGTATAGGTTACGTATAAAATTTTTCTAATATCAAATTTAAACTTAAGTAAATTTACTACTAATACTGTTTGGAATAAGGTTCAATATCGGATAATTTGAAAGTCGGCTCCTTTCGCATGCGTAACTTTGCGCACGATTCACAAATAAGGCCCCTGGACTGCATCCAGAACCACCGGAGAATGGGCAGCAGCGTCCTCTTAGTTAACGGAGGTGAGCATTCTGCGATCCTAAAGCCGTCTCGTGAGCATTATGGCAACTCCCCTGTTAAGGGGGAGGCCTTCGTCCAGCAGTGGACGTCTTCTGCCTTATAATGATGCCTACCAAAAACGAAAATAAATAATTAATTTAGGAACCCATATGGCTATATTAAGATTTTTTAAAGAAAGGGAAACGCGGAGACTGCTCTAAGTTTAAGAACCGGGTTTTAACTAATAACAAAAATCGTAGCCACGAGACATGATACTGCTTCATGGTACTGGTCAAGTCGAAGGTAAAAAAATCACTTGGCCCGAGTTGATCTGTCTACAGCTACATGGTCTAAACGGTCTGCGACAGACCAACTCTGGTCAAGTAACCTTGATCTGGTAATGCCTTGGACCGGACCATGTAGTGTAGCAGCCTATGTGGTGGTGGTTATGTCCATACTGTTAATATAATAGTTACTATGAGAGAGATGCGGGTAGCGTGATTCAGGTATTCGATAATACGATTTTATGAGACCTCGGAAAGCAGTGTGGGAAAGAATGTTAATTAATGTCTTATGTCTATAAGACAAATATAGTTAGGTACTGCAGTTTTATGTGAAGTGAATTCATAAGCCTCTGTTGTTTTACAGAGACAGGAATTTCTACAGCGCGAATAGATAATTGTGTTTGGTGACAAAATTATCTGTTAAGTAACATTATTTTGAGGTGACATTAAACATTATAAAAAACAAGCACATAATGATTAATTTAAAATTGACAATAATCGTAACGTAGTCGTAATTTTCTTGTATACGCAAAATAATTAAAAGGTTTTGGACACTGTTTTGTAGTGGTAGGACTCCACTGCAGAGTCCGACTGGGGAAGTACCACGCCTTTGTCAGTTATTCAATCGCCTAGCAGTAGTGTGCAAGCATTACTGTGTTCCGGTTTGATGCGCAGTGGACAGTGGCAGTTTGTCTTCTGGCTGATGATTCTGATTCCCGACAGCATAATAATAACAATTTAGACACTTTGACTTGACAGTAAACAAGTTAATTACGATGCTTGGAGGAGTTAGCTCTAGCTTTATTTAACGATGCGAGCATTTGCTGTAGTCAGCTATTTACTTTCGTATTGCCATGTTTTTTCGATATTTTTGTCAGTTTATTACTAATATTATCGGAACTTTTGCTGATTAATTTCATATTACGATAATAAGTAAGTATATAAATAAACGATTTCGAATAACTCGCGGATCGGACACTGTTAACATTTACCCGCTACATGAACGCTGATGACCATTGGAGATCAGGTTTTGCAATCCTGTTTACGTGCCTCTTTTTTATAAAACCCATAAAGATGTACAAGAAAAACGAAGCCAAGGATGTACATTCCCTATCCTATTATATACTTGGAGGATCTAATCCTGTTTAGATGAAGTTAATACGAACCTATGTACACGTATTAGTAGGTAGATATTATGTGTAGTGCAGTCTATCGATACCTTCTGTAATAGCATTTTTTATGACGGTGGATAGTTTTTTATACAGCGCCATCTAGCCCCAAACTGTAAGCAAAGCTTTTACTATGTGAACCAAATAACTGATTCAATATTTATATACTTTTTTAGTAAATACATACTTATAGTACACACAACACCCAGCCCAGATACAGAACAAAAATCTGTTCATCACATATTTTTTGTCTTGAGTGGGAATCGAACCATGCCCTACAGCTATCAAGGCGGACTTACTACCAACTGAGCTAAAAGGCAGTCTAATGATAGAACGCCTATCCAATAATTGATTACTTAAGATAAAGATAAGCCTTCGAATCTAAACAATTATAAGGTAAAAGTTAAGACATTTCACGTGGCCTAGTGCTGAAACTCTCCTCCCGTGTTTACCTTCTTGTACCTATTGGCCAAAGCCCAAGTCTTATGCTCTTATAGCAAATATTGTATGCAACTGCATGGTTCTATGTACCTACCTTAATTATTCAGTTGTTTAGAGACCACTAGGTCACAGACTCACAGACAAAAGGTACATACAATAATGAGCTTTGTAACTTTTACATAACAATACTGGTTCTAAAGGTTGCCCACCTCAGCTATCCCCTTCATGGAACCAGTCACCACCACCACGTCGCTGATATTTTCTCATGTAATGATTCGATGCCTCCTTATAGGGTCTTAAGTTATACCTGTTTGTGCTCCATTATATAGGTACGTCGGGAAACTTTTCCTGGGTTTGTAATCGAAACTAATACCGACGATATTCTCATTATATCTACTCCTAATCCTAATAATATTTTTTTGAAATGCGATATTAAGTGTGTAAAGATGGTAAATATATGTGTGTACTTACATAAGACCTGGAATGAAAACTAGCTTTCAAGTGAGACTGCAGGAACACACCGCAAGAGTATATCTTAAATTATACTATTTTTATCGCAGACAGTCCACTTATCTCCACAAACTCGACTGTTGGTAAACGACCATGAGCCCTAATCTTGAAAGATCTTGATTATGTTTCGCAGAAATAAGGAAGCTGCAAGTTTGTGTCATTCCTTGGCATAATATGTTATGTAGGTATGTGTTTATTTCCATTCATCTGTGAGGGTTGAATAGAATAACAGGTGATACATATTTTGAGTTTCGCTAACTATAGACACACGCGTGTCCAGCCCCTCGAGTCCAGTTGGTGAATAACCTGAATATAGTTGAGAGAAATTTTAGAAGGAGATAAATTAAAAATTATACCTTGAATTAAATTCTGCAAATGCGAAGCACTGTGTAGTGAGTGTAGGTACTAGCAAAGATATTATAATACTATACCAGGTACTATTAATATTATACTGGCTAATTCCACTGTATTTTTTATTTGTTTAAATCTTGTTGATCTTGTTAAAGGTAAGTAAGCACAAGGAAAATGATTGGTTTAGTACCTACTTCTACTTACTAAACAGGTTTTCTTTTTTATACATTAACACATTTTATAACCAACCAAACGATATTCCTAAAAAAATTGCATACTTATCTTATATCTGGAATGTAATGCTAAACAATCTTTGGAAAAGCCCTTGACGAAGATAAAAGGTACGCAGAAAGACGTATCTATCCAGTCAACAATGATACATAGAAAACTGGAGATTATGTAAGTTTTGATGCCGTTAGCAATAGCGCTTTTGATAGAGAGCGAATTGCAGATACATAATTATAATCCAGACAAAATCATTTACTCTATGCAACAAGATCTTCTGTCTCGGGATGCCCTTTGCTTGCATATCGCGCTGGAAGATCATTCTCTCGAAATATAATTATGCAGTGATCTTTAATTTCGGGAAACTCATGGCGAAGGCACTGTTGATGGAGCACAATAGAAGATGTCCATTAACAAGAAAAACTCAGTGAGCGCTCCTTGGAGGCAACTGTTCAGGCAAATGTTGAAATTGTCGTCTCCTTCGCCGTTAGTTTGGACGGTTTGAACTTACCCGGAATATATGCAGAATGATCTTCCACCTCGGGATGCCCTTGGCGAAAGCACTCTTTATGGAGAGTGGTATGCAGACGCCCATGATCCAGAGGAAGGCGGGGAACACCAGGTCTCCAGCCACGAGACCGTTCCACGTAGCGTGCTCCAGCCACCAGTAGCCGCCAGCGCCGTCATTCACGAATATCATGAACACTATA
Source organism: Erannis defoliaria (assembly GCA_905404285.2). NCBI lineage: Eukaryota > Metazoa > Arthropoda > Insecta > Lepidoptera > Geometridae > Erannis > Erannis defoliaria. Next base: position 14,006,660 of record FR990072.1, read on the forward strand.
GCGATTCTAAGAAACAAAAAGACTTTTTTATGCAATCGAGTATCGAAACGAACGAGATATTCGCATGGTGGTAAGCAGCACGCCTGCTTATAACAGTAGCAGCGCCAGAATTGTGACCTTGCGTACAAAATCCTGAGCCGCACTGCACTGTGCGTCATCCTGAGATATTAGATGTCTAATCATGTCCATCTCTTCATGCCCAGTAATTTCTCTGGTAACATTGCCCTTCAAACCGAATCACAGTTAGCTGCACACTGCCGCAGGAATGGTACTTCCCCAGCTGGGCTTTGCAATAAAATCCTACCAAAAAAGTACGTTTTATGCGTTGGACAAAAGTGCGGTTTGTTAATAATTTTTGCAGCATGAGGATTTTGAGGAGGTTAGCTTTTCTTTTGTCAATCCCAGAATAATAATTGTGATAAATAAGTGGTAAGTGGGGATGAAAATTTGAATTACATAGAGATGAGGTAAATCATAATTTTGGAATATTATTTAGATTTTTTGATGTAATTTCTCATGCTCATAAAGGTAGTTTCGAGATTGAGTGGTACGCACCAAAAAGTTTGAAAAATGCACGCACTCAAGCTTAGAGCAATAGATACACTATCGTTGACGTGTTAAAAGACACTTAAAAGGCAATCATAGTTAAGTATTTCAAGGGCTGTATGATTATCCAAGCACACGTAAAAGGTGGTTACGTTTGCTTATGTTATTACCTGCCTATTCTTGTTTGAGGTTGAGGTCTAATCCCAGTACATTGTTTAGGTTATAGAACTTCTTTAATTCTACGGTAATTTAATCAAGACGTATGTAGGATGTAATTTGATGTAAGCATTTAGACCCTATTTTACCTAGCGACCATGCCATCATCAGTCCATGGTCGTACAATGCGGGCACATGGTCTTATTTCAAGCAACTTAAACGCATGTTTATAAACTATAAGGAACTTAACTTACTTCTTATTAACTTCACGCGACGTATTCTAATTAGCAGCTTCTTTCAAGCCATGAAAACTCTTTCAATTACGGAGTAGATAAACAGCACTTTCTTACCCTCTGAAAGTGTCCAGAGCTCGCAGTCTCTGCTGTATGGCCAGTTCCTTGTCTCCGTAGCGAAGCTTGCCTGTTTGCCTCACCCGTGACATGATCAGCTTCCCGATGCCGTACAGCACCCATATTGACACTAAGAGTCCTAGGAGCAGCAGCAACGCTGGAAGATTGATAATATGCTACATTCAAAGTTGATTAAGTATTAGTATTCAATGTAGTTTGTTGTAGTTAATAAAGCCTGATGCCCACAAAAAAGAATTCAAATGTCGAATTGGCAATCGCAAACCTCCGGTAATCAAATCACAGGTGAAAATCACCACGGTAAGCTAGAAGGGTTTGGAGGCGAATTTGGCAATGCAAGCTCTGGTGCGCTCCTCTGGAGATCTTGGAGCTCCCCGTCTCTATCAGGAACTGAGGCAAACCGTCGTAAGGGTTATAAATACAAGCTGTTGTTTTGCATATCCGCCTTCGATCCGACCACTCCTAGCAACAGGAAGTGTTTATTCCGTTTTTGGTGCCGGTTACCAGAGGCACACAAACACGCACCGACGACCTCGCCGGCGAGGTCGAGGACTCCCCAGATCTGTCAGAAGATCGGTTAGATTCTCTCCAAATAGTCAACCAGATCAACCTACTAGGGCCTTAAGGCATACCCCTTCTGGGGTGCCAGGGCAAGTCTGACCCCACTCCCGGCGACGGCCAAGCCGAGCTAGTCGCCTTTAACCTAAACTAGGCCGAGCGCCATTTGCGCTTGCCTAAAGTCCGGTGACGCTGTAGAGGCCATCTGTAGCCAACAGCATCCGTCATTTAAAAAAAATGCATATCCGCCAAATTTGCAGAGGTAAATTAAGCTCATCGTCATGAACAACTTTTATGATGGGGCCAACCCCGAAATCGCCAAAAATATCAGCTATTCCATACATTTTGACCAAGTTCAATGAACTTTTTGTATGGAACAGCTGCTTTTTTCGCGATTTTGTAGTTGTCTCTGTAGTAAAAGTTGTTCATAACGATAGTTTTATCCACGTCTGTCAATTTGGCGGCAATGCAAAACAACAGCTTGTATTATATTGAAGCAATTAAAAGTGTACGCTCGATAGACTAAATAAAGCACCTCATTTACCGATTTTTATAGGGTTGACTGTTTCTTAAATCGATGGGTTATACCTACTAGGGACTTAGGATTGTGCCAATAAAGGTATTTTGCGCTAAAATTTTAAATAATTATTACTCTAGTGGTATGATAGATACAACCGTGATAGATACAACCGACTGTTGTACTCGTATCTATCACAATAGCACATGAATTGCATTGTCCGTGAAGGCTCTTCCGAGGCGTCTGAATATTGTGTAGGTAACGTACGTGCCTTCCTCTATCAAGTTGAGAATAAAAAATAATTTGCGTAATAGTTTGCATTGTATTGCAGTGTACACCTACAGCTGCTGTACCACAATCTCAAAATCATTTTTACTATCGTTCCTAGATTAAACGTAGTTTATTTAATTTTAATATTATGCCTGACTTTGACTCGCTCTGTCTAAAGTTGAGACTTTAGAAAGAGCGAGACAAAATCAGGCATAAAATTAAAATTAAAAATAATATGATGCCTCTGAGAGTCTACATTCTAATGCCCTAGCTGACTAAGCTATTAATCAGTCAATTTCTTGGACAAACTTTCATGAAGCTTTTTAACTGTTAATTCTAGAGTAAGTAACGGTTTGAAACACCGAAGCCGCACCCTTATCATGGACGTTCGCGATTCCGATTGCGATAGCA